>NC_051167.1:127968651-128568651 GCF_013339725.1 Rhipicephalus microplus | reverse complement strand
CTATTAGTGCGTGACAAAATAGTTAAAAGCCAAAGCGTAACATCGTTCTCACAGCAGCCCTTTAGAGAACCTTTAGCACGGCTGTTCTTTTGTGTAACATTTCTTCCGCAAGTGAACGTACTTGTAACTCGATTAGGAAAGACTCAAAGCATAGATTTCAGTATTATAGTACACTAGAGGCAAATCTGGTGTAGTGCGGATCAGCAACGCATCCAGTATTGCAAGGTTAGGCAGTACATGGATTGGCCAAAGCTTCGTTCTTCCGACTCCGCGTGGCACCGTGGTACGTCCTGTGGCCGCTTTGTCGCGACACGAAGTTGAGCCGCAGTTTCGCACTTCAACTTCACGACTTTTAGCTAACCTTTTCAGCTGACCTGTTCACCGGGTTGGCAACGAACGCAAGCGGAAAGACAGTAATGAACAAAGCCGCAAGTGCGTTCAAATCACCAAGCACGAAGGCTATAGGCTTATACTTGTGCTACCCACGATTTCCGGGAAAGCTGAACAACATCAGCGCCAGAGGTTTCTCTAATTAAATGTCGTAAGCAACTCCATAACTCGAAGCACAACTGCGTGAGGTACAATGTCGAACGGCTACTCGCACGAACTGCAACATTTCGATGAGAAGCTGCAGCAGACTACAACACTCAACACGCGCGGAAGCAACGGTTGAGTCGAAAATAGTTCGAGTGAGTAAGCATGAAGTCCTGAACTCGGTGACTATGAAACCTGTAAACATGGTTACCGGGGTGCTGCATACCGAGACCGCGATAAGATCTTGAGACACATCGTAGTGGGTAATCGATGATTAATTCAGGCACTATAGTGGTTATTTAGAGTAAGCGAACGGGAAGGCGTGTGTTTCTCGTGGTATATATTGCTTACCCGTGTTTGTTTGCACGATCATGACGCATGCTCAAAGTGCGGGCAGCTCACAAGTGACTGTTGTGTGGCCCCATTGATCAATTCTTCTCTGACAGGCGAACGGTTCATGCGTGTCTTCCTTTATAAGGTGTGAGCACTGCTGCAGCATCAATAATCTTATTGTCATAACGGAATCTGTAAATTTTGTACTGTCTTGATGGTTCTTAAAAACTTCACGGCGCACACGATCATGTGAGACAGGATGAGTAGCCGAATTCGCACATACCCACCAACTTCACTTTTAACACATTTATTTAAAAAAATAGTGGGTTATAGTTCGTTTGTTTTCTTATTTGTAATATCCTTCGAGACAAAGGAATCATGTAGAGTGGTATAACCATGATTCTGATTACTCGTACTCTGGCACGGTAGTGTTGGCATACCAATTAACAGCGCTCACTGCCACTAAACGCCAAGCCACTTTCATACGCATGCAAGGCAAATACGTAAAGACCGATTACTGCTTTAGAACATCCGCAGGCAGCATGCAGCATTCAGCAAACAGGACTTGACATGCGCGCTTGGCTACGTACGCTCTCACTACGAAGCAATAGCGCACCTTCTTTCTAACGCCTAAGACCACGGATACTCAAAGCGCACAATAAATTCCTGTCTTTACGCTCTACGCTCTAGTGGTATCGCCTGGTTTCAGGTTAACAAGCCACTTTCCACAAAGGTTCAATAGTCAGATTCACAAAGAGTGAGTAAATTGGAGGACAACGCATGACACAGAGTCAAAGCGCAACGCAGACGTCCAGCAAAACCTTGCTGCAACTGCCCAGCACAGCGCTGGCTATCCTCTCAGTAGCGGGAAACGAGGGTTTCAATGCGAGCTTGTTCGTGATTTATTTGAGTCTTAGATGCAACGTGAAGTGATCCCAACGGAAAAAAGGCACGTGCGAACACTACATAGCAATGTCGTGTTGTTACTCGTAGAGCTGTTTGGTATCCGTAAGTGCCTTTTTGTCAGCGTACGTCCCTTCGCATTACACCTAAACAGTTGAGATGATTTCACCAACAAGCCCACGTTGCATACGCGTGTCGTTGAGCACTGCAACAAAGCTGACGAGTAGTTGAAAACGGCGCAAAGTTGGTGATAAGAAAGAACGATAAGACACGTGACTAGAGCCTCATGTGCTGCAGGCGAATATATTGAGGCCGAGACAAAGGATAACCAGGCTACAGTAGTGAGGCTTCCTGCGTGACTTCCTCGGGCGGCCAATCATCGTAGTTTTCGATGTCACTCGCAATCAGGTTTGGGTTTCTATCATCACTCTTCCTAAGGGTGTAGCAGTGGCCTTCGTAGAAGGCGTGGCAGGTTGACGTGGTCGTCACGAGCTTAAACCAGGACCGCAAAACTTCTTCCTGAAACTGCCACTTCAAACGGGCCGCCAACGTGGAAGTGGACCTTAGCATTACATGTCGATTTCGACACGTCAGCCCCATTGCAAGTGGCGCAGTAGACATTCTTTTAAGCCATCTCGTCTCTGCTGTCTTTTATTGGCACGTAAATCATTTTGCATTTGCGAGAAATCTCTCCAAAGGCATCTCGGTCACACATGTCTGTTGCGAAGTCATGTCTTCAGGGTCGCTGGTGGTACGCTGCTTAATTCTGTGTGGACTGTGTCTGGAAGCAAGAAAGTGGTTCCATATTCCTCTGAAAAGGAATTATAGAAGGTACCAGTCACGTTGTCGTTGTTACATAATGCGAACAAGCCGTTTCCGAAAAAGAAATAGTTTTATATTGGTTATTATCGGGGATGACAAATGGTTCTATCTTCATATGCAAGTGCGCGCTGCTTTGGGATAGACCTGAAATGTGGTTCCGTGATGTAAAGTAGTTTTATAGAGCTCTTACAATAGCAACACCGTGATGCATAGTGTTGTAATGAACGCTGCGAAATGAAAAAAAAATGAAAGAGAAATTCTGCATCCTTGTATAATCGTGGAGAATCCGTGCAATGTCCATGTAACAAGTTACTGCGAAATGTCCATGTAACATCGACATTTCGCAGTAATTTAGCCGTAGTGATATTTTGTCATTTCTCGTCTATTTCCTTTTCCTCCTTCGTCAGATTAGCCAGGTGCAAACATTGTTTGCTCAAAACTCGAGAAATTATTGAAAGAAGGCAAGAGCGAGAACTGCGCGTTTGTATAGAACGTCTTAGAACTTTTTCTTCTCTTCGCACAAGCTTCGTGCGCAGCCAACAAATAAAAACCGTTTGAAGCCACAGTATGATTATGCAGGATGCCATTGTGGAGGGCTGGAGAAAATTTCACCCCACGCGGTTGTTTAACGTGCGCCAAGACCGATGGATAACAGCCTGAAGGTCTGTGTACTTAGATTTCAAACAGGCAAAATGTTAGATCGAGCATTTGCCTGTATTAAAATATGGCTGCCTTGGTAGGAAATAAATTCCGTGAACCCTGTGTTAGCAGTGGAACAACGTGACCACAAGATCGTCACAGGGAGTGTACTGCAGCCAACACAGAGCACCAGTAAGCGTATCTTTTTAGTGCCCGTAATTATCTGATTTACCTATACGTCACATGACAACTCGACGTGGTCGGAATGCTATATAACACTTCTTTAAACGACTGGTGCTCTTCGCGTGCCTTTCTGACGTCTTTGTCTGTCCACGACGCTGGACATCCAACGACCATGCGAAGGTGGACCTTTCCAAAATAATGTGGGTACGATGAGACCATGACGATCTCGGTGTCAATCTCAAGTTGTCCCTCGGTTGGCTTCGCGTTAGCTCGCACGCTGACGCAAGAAGTCCGCGGCATTTCAGTGATCGGCGTTTCCGGATGCACGACGACGTTCCAGCAGCAGTCCCCAAGACCACGCAGCTTCGCGCTGAAGAGAACGTGATGACGTTTTGGGTTACGGCATTTTATGAGCCCTTCGGAGCAGCCGGACAGGTTCTTGAGACACTGCATGAGTGAGGGAAAGGGGTGGTCTGGAACATCCCGGTAGCCACTCCTGGACACGTTACACGGTAAACAGCACTAATCTTTGGAGGAGCCGTCAACGGCAGTGGCGCTTGTGGTAGACGATGTTACCATGCGGATAGAATCTTCGAGGTCGTGCTGGTTTGTCGAGAGTACCACGTCTGACAATGCGAACGTTTTTGACAGGAGTAACCACGCCAGGCATGCGTTTATCGTCATCGCGCGCCTTAGTAGTGAATTATTCCGTGCAGATGATCCAGCTTACGCCATTCTTGCACTAGAATCAAACATATTTGTATCGGGTTCAACTGAAAAGAGCACACTGCCAAGAGCGCACATTACGAAGCGCTGACAGACGACGCAGAGATAACATGAATGTTTGGAACTGTTGTTCGGGAGAGTCTTTCTAGGCATAAACTTATGCACAACGATATCGGAAACATAATTGTACCACTCCATCTGATGTCTTATTGTTCCCGTAGCAGAGAAGTCAAGGAATAAAAACATTTTCATGTGAACGGCCACCTCTCATCTTGCCGCAGTCTAGCACACTCTGACCTCTGCTATCTCCTCTTTCCTTCTTCCGTGATTGTAACTGATGCATTGTTGCCACGGGACGTTTATAAACGGCTAGCTGGGATTTCATATACTGCGGAATACGTGGATGTCATTCGCTTGCGCTAGCATTTGGTGGCATTTGTTGAGCTTTCTCCCTCGACAAACCAAAGGAAGACGTCCTTATCGTCAGCTTTTGCAATGTCAACAATCAAGTCGCCGATTGTAACCAGCGGCGTTGCCAGGTCGACCGTGGTGGAGCAGCATTCATAGTGCTTGGCAGCTGACCCTAAGGTAGCGGGTTCGGTCCCTGCCTTGGCTCTCACATTTTGATAAGAGCGAAATGCTAGAGCGCTGTGTACAGCGGGATGTCAGTGCACGTTAAAAACACCAGATGGTGGAAATATCCGGAAGCCTCCACTGCGGCGTCTCTCATAACCATATCGTGGATGTTAAGCGCTAGATATTATTATCCGCATAATGCAGGTTATTTATAGGTGTCTTACATTGACGTCACTGAAACAATTGCGCTGGCACACCAACATGACGGGACGCGAACTTCGTTATGTCACGTTAGTGTTATCAGTACCTCGCCTAATCTGGTTCCTTCGCTATTCACGCACATAGACCCAACATCGTTCCAGTGATGTCGTCCTCACCCTGAAGCAAGTCAGTGGCCGCGTGCTTATACCGCTTTGACGTCATCTGAGCTTTCATGTTGGAGCCATGTCGGGCGTTTATGACGTCGCGTGCAAGCTATCTACATGCAAATACCTCATGATGTCACCTTTTTACGTCCCATGCAATGCTCACCGTTGCAGGCTTGCGCAGCGGAAACTTTTACAGGTACACGAGCACAGAGAAAGCGGCACCTGCCTACCACGACTTATCGTCAATTATATGGTTTGTACGCTTGTTTAGTGCTTTTTTTTCTTTATTGAAAAGAATGATGTGTTTTATGCCGTACGAGTAATACCGAAAGGATGCTGTGCACTCTTCGCTTCGGAAATAGACGGATCCTTTTGCTGTGATTACAACGCCGCAAAATATCTCAATCAACATGGAACTTACTTCTTCATTGTAGTAATCAAGGAAACGTAGCGGAAAACCACAGCACACACTTGTTACACCGTACTTGTCATATACGGTTATTCTCTCTACACGTGCCGTCGGTGAAAGAGACGGAAAGGTCAAGGTTCCGCTTCGTCGGCTTATCTGATGCGGCTGATCTGTACTCTCAAGTCCTTGTGCCAATCAACACGGCGTATTGAGCGCTCATGGCATAGTGCCCTTTCATCGAATACGGAATGCGTGTTTGTCGCCCCAACCAACGACCCATTTCCCTTGCATTTGTTCGCGACACCACCGGAGGTAGCGTAAGAACATTAAGCTCCCAGAGTAACCCTTACTGGTCTAAGGTTTCAGCCCTAACGCAGTATACTGTGACAGGTATGGTCTCGTGTTAAATACGTTACTCTTAAGAACTGCAAGGAAGTTCTGTATTTCACCGTAGAAGGGCGACCACTGTTTCAACGTGGACCAATTGAGAAACCGTCTGACACCGAACCAAAACGGACGAGCAATGACTTCGCAGCCATGGTTGCTGCCTCCTTTGGTACCGTCGCTTACTTCCGGTAAGGAACCCGCCACCTACTATAATAACAAACATTAGAAAAGTGTATGTGCATCCTAATTGAGCATAGATTGCTTTCTCCCTTTTTCAGTCTTGAGTCAAGCGATGAAGCCACAGTCTCTTCTCGGAACAGGCAGTCAAGGTAGGTTACACGGGCTGTCCAAGCTGTAGTGAATTGATAAATTTCAGACGGAGTAGAGAGCTGAAATTTGCGATGTGTTGTGCGTTCTCAGCCTGGCCTTTATATGAGCCCATCGACGGGGTGACGTCATGGGACTAAGGCGGGCATGCGTCATTAGGATAAATTGCAACTTTCAATTCTTTCATTTGCATACGATTTTCACATGCATGAGTATATAGCGTACACGTAAAATAGGTACGAACCACGAATCTAGCATAGTCCTTTCACTCGATTGAAAGTCGACGTGACCACAGTCATCGGTTCAATTTAGTGGTATTTGCTGCTCGATGAGTCAGTTGGCACGTGAGAGATTCATGTCAGTGCAAACAAGAAGTTAAGATTTCACAAAGAAAGTTTCGAGAGCAGATGGTTTAGCTCCTGGCTTTCTTCTTTCTCTTGTTTGTTTCTGAAGTCTTTGTTTTCTCTTTTACTAGCCGGGATCTATTACAAAGGTATGGTATGTGGAGTTTCAAGTCTCAAAAGCCGTCATATGATTATGAGAGACGCCGTATTGGAGGGCTTCGGAAATTTTGACCACCTGGGATTCTTTAACCTGCACCCAAATCTGAGCACAGGGGCCTACAGCATTTTCCCTTCCATAGAAAATGCGTTTGCTGCGGCCGGGATTCAATCCCATGAATTGCGGGTTCTGTTACATAGGCGTGGGCGCGATGGGGCAGGGGGTGGGGGGCAGCAGCCTCTCTCATAATTACATACGGCATGGGGGCGAAATGTTACTTATCCGGACATTGACCTGCACTGTTCATCTGAGCGACGAAGGAGCGATGGGTATGGCCACGCAGTTTTTCATAATAGTGGCGGCTTAAAGATTTGGATTTCAAGAACCTCATCTTTACTTTCGGAAACTCACAGTCCAAAAGCGGGGCGTTGTGAGAAGCTCGCCATCATTTGATTTTTTAAAAATAATTCTGAAGCATGACATGTATTGGGGTTCAACCAAAAGCGGGGGGTGGAGGAGAGGTACTGGTGGGGTACTTTGTACCCCTAATAGAAAACCCTGGGCACATTTAGGAGGCCTTTAGGTATCACTTGACTGTTCTGAACAAGCCTGGAGTTTTTCTTTTGGGCGAACAGGTTCCTTTGAGTGCTCATCCCCTTCATAAAGTATTCTCTTTTCTTTTTCTCCCCAGAGTAGCCCACCCGGCACCACGCTGCTGCAAGGTGACATGATGACCATGTTCTCGTGGATCTGTTGGCTCGTCTCAGTTCATACTGTGGCTGGAATGTTTCCAGTAAAGCCGTCAAACCGCGGCTTGTCATTCATACCGCCCAGCGGGACCTACCATGACCGACTGGATAACATTCCTCGGATACTCTCGCACTGCCCCGAGCAGTTTCACGGCTGTTCGCGAGAACTCACCAGTCACAGTGACGATAAGTACGTGGTCACCTGCTCCTGCGCACAAAACTGCCGAGTTAACGGAGACTGCTGCTGGAACGTGCTGTTTACAACTCAAATGGCAAAGACGAGTGAGACTTCGTGCATCGGAGTTCAAATTTCTCAGAAGGCGAAGATTCACGTCAATATGGTCATTGGTTGCCCGGAAGCGTGGCCTATTGACGACGTGAGATTAGCCTGCGAAAGGCCGGAATTCTTTGCGGACAGATTTAACGTCATCCCGGCGACTACTGTTACTGGCGTAACTTATCGGTGAGTTGGACGTTTACTTTTACGCATGTGACATGTGTGTGACACGTTATACAATTGTGACGTGGGTAGCACGTATGAAGGAGGGAAATTGTGAGGGCTTGTTTTTTTTTCTTTGTTAGTTTGTTTGACGAAATCGTAATGAAAAACATCAGATAATGAGGCCGTGTACGTTGATTGTACTATTTTAAGTGTGTTGCTGTAATTTCTATATATATGTGAAGCAACCAAAGTGAACGATCAGGTAACTAGCCGCAAGAAGGCACTGAACCAGCAACCTGCAGAATACGTTCCCAGCAGGATGTGGCTTTCAACAGCCGAATACACTGAGACAAACTGAACATTCGAAGGAAATGCAAAAACTACTAATTAGCGAAAGAATATTCTGACAAGATATTTTTATAATAGGTGCCGTTTCATATATCATTCATGGGTGATTCGCTTGCACCGTGTAAAACATGCAGTTTGTAGATGACGGACAAAAGAGCATAATATACCAATTTGCTGTTTCCTACACTGCTGTTCATATAATGTACAAGTCATGTGCATCCAAGTCGGAGTAATGTTGGTGTCAGCGTGCCATTTTCAGAAAGATTGTTAACGCTTGGATTCCACCTTTTTATTCCGCTATTTTTTTCAATGCGAAGTGAGCCTCATTGTGCTCTTTTGACTGCTTTATATCTTATTTCTTTTTCTTATCATCTTGCAGCTCTAGACTATGGTCTCCATTATTTGCTTTTCCTACTGGCAATTTAATATGCTTATTCAATCTAGTGCTGCGACAAAGGCTCTTAAGAAGGTTAACATTAACGCTAACATCACATACTAGCCACGCTTGACAAGTTTTCCTTCTATTCTCTGCTGTTTCAGGAATGGTTTCTGCTCTCTGTGCAATGATGACCTCCCAAATGCAACCTTTTGGAGCGTAGCAACTCGCGGAGTCGATGGAGGCCTTCACATCCTTCCTCCTACGTTCGCTCAAGGTCATCAATCACTTCATCTAAGGCCCTGTAACCAAAACGGGACTGTAGACATGTGCTCTGAAAGCATTTCAGAGGTAGTTTCTCAAAAGTGCAAGATGTATTACGCGCCCGTGCGGGACCCCAGTGACCCATACGCACCGGTTTTCAAGAATGTCTATTGCGCCTTGTGCAACAACTTAAACGTATCTCGCATTTCCTGCAGCCCGGCTGTCTTCGCTTCCAAGATGCCATACCGGCACCTGCAAGCTCCTAGTCTAAGTGTCTTATTGAAGCCCGTGTTAAAGACGCCTACATGCCACGCGAAATACGACGGACGGTGTTACATCAGACGCTCTCGGCACGTGTCGTACGCTCATCGAAGCTCCGAAGTTCAGTTCGACACTAAAGGAAATGGGCGGCCTGCAAAGCTGCGACACTCTCAAGCAAGATACAGGACGGAGTGGCAAAGCAACTACAGTCTGCGAAACTGCATCGCACTCGCCTGCACAGCTCTCTCGATATGTTTCCTCATTCTCAAACTGATCGTGTTCTGCGTATTCAAGGAGGCACGCAGGTCGTCTTCGTCTTGCACGATATGCATGGCCGGGACGCTGCTGGTCGCCCAAGTGATGCTCCTAATCACCAAATGCGCCGATCTCGAGGAACACGTTTGCTTCGCTGGTGCTGTGTTCGGCCATTACACTTTTCTCAGTACATTCATGTGGACGTGTGTTCTCTCCTTCGACATCTGGAAGAGCTTGACAACCGTCCAAACCTCCTCGACCAACGGGAACACACTTGCCTGGTACTCTCTCCTCGCTTGGGGAGCACCCCTTCTTGTCGTCAGCGGAGCCGTGGTCGTCGATCAGACGGCTCCTGATTCGGTGTTGTCTCCGGACTATGGTGACCCTATCTGCTTTATCAGCTCCTTCTGGGGACTGGTGGTGTACTTCTTCGTGCCTATGGCTTCGTTAGTGCTGTTCTGCCTCGTTCTCTACTTTCACACGGTGTGTTACATTCGCGCGACGTCCTCAGCAGTGCAGGGTGGGCACGACGTACAGAAACCTGGACGCTGGAGCCGGCCTAAGTGTGGTCCACAAAAAAATAACCTAACACTTTTTGTTCGCCTGTCTCTCGTCATGGGGCTTCCGTGGGCGGTGACCCTCGTGGGATCCTTCGTACCCAATAGAATCGTCGACTCCGTCGTAGACGTGATTGTCGGTTCACAAGGGGTCTACCTGTTCTTCATCTTCAAGGACTACAGCTACATTTGGGCGTCTATTCGCAAGAAAGTCGCGGATAGAGCTCCCAGCGTGGCCTCAATAACTGTCGATTCACGCGGTAATTAGTCAGATGGATTCGCTACATAATGACATCATACTATCACGATAGAAATATACGTTACAAGCGGAATGTGGCTTACAGCCCAGTCGAACTCCTACATGTCGTGCTATTCGCTGGGTCAATCCGTGTTTCAGGTTGTATCAGCGTAGTGTTAGAACCACGCTCTGGCTTTCGCTATCATACAGCATGTGGTTGTAGTCTGCTATTATTGACTGGCACTCGTAATTACCACTCGTGGTGTAGTAGCGCCAGCTGGCGCAAGATTCCAGAGCAACGGTGACGCTGGTTTAAAGCCCAGATTGCAACTAGCGACAATCAAGGCACGTCAGAGTTCAGGTGGGCCGAAAGCAACGTTTTTGCTGTTCCCGTCTTTCTATCACAATAGTACGTGCTCTGCGACTGAAACTCGATAATCGGAGCACGTGGCGGCCAGAGGGGAGCCTTCGCTGCACACGGTGACTTGCTTCCGGTAGACTACCGTTAAGTCTTTGTTTCCCGATGGCGCTGCTGGAGCATGGCTTGCCATGGCTCCAATACACGGCGCCCACATGCCGCACCACTCGAAATGGCAGGAGCTGGCTGGCCTGCGTTGCCACGGGGTGAATCGATGTTCCTCTTTCTCAGCCAATCCGTTCAGGGTGGCGACATTCGTTGTTGGTACGTCCGCCATTTCAGGGCCCACTCCTTTAATCACACTTCACGCAGTTGTCAAAACAGGCTCGAACGGTGGCTTGGTCTCAGCGCTCCGAAATAGACGTAAGGATGTCGTGCTCTCCCGTACACAAAAGTTTGCTTCGAACCATGTGCCAACCGTGTGCTACCAATAAATGAGCACCGACATGGTACAGATGTCGCGACCCCGCACAGAGTGGCAGTGAAGCGAGAGCATTGAGGCATCCTACGTTACGAAGAAATGTAGCGCTCCTCCTGCACCCATGTGAACCACATACTGAAAGACTGTTCACCGGACGTAGTCACCATGCGTCATAAACACTCACGTCCTCATCGACAGTCCTCCCCACCAGCATCCACGCGCTGCGAGCATCGCAATTCAGTCGCTGAGCACTGTGCCTGCTATATTTAATGTGTAATTGCTTAGCCCTGTCAAGCGCAGCGATGTTTTTTTTCTACAAAGAATTCACACTTACCATCAATCTATATAAAGATACCCGTGTTGCTATTACTTTGTTCTCCTTTGATTATTTTGTCGTGTGGTAAAGCAGAAACGGGAGCCGTTGGTGCAACGAACAGCGATAGCTACGTTGAAGATTGGATCTCGAATGCCGCATGCGAGACGTGCATCCTGTTGCAAATATAATCTTCAAACTGCTATATCTTATATGCACTTGTAGCGCCGTATGTGCCATAAACGTAGCTTCTGAAACCACTGATTGCTCCACAACGGAGATCTCTGAGGCACATTTGTGCTTGGACGTGTCTCACTGTTCTCGATTTTCGTCGCAGCCAAGCTTTGAGTGGCGGCTGCATTATACGACGCTCTTTAGTTGGCTACAACGGGCCATATCACTATAGCTACAACTTCAGAAGTGCGTGGCATTTACTGCTCAAGGGCGGATGAACACAAGTCTGCACCCATGGGCACGCACTCTTGGCTGACGTCATGGGACGAATAGTTGGTCACTCTGCCATCGAAAAACGTTGGCGCGTCCGTGGGCGGAACTGTCCAGTGGCGTAAGCGTTGGCCGCTGCGCTTAGGTTGCGCGGACTCTTCAGACTTATTCATATCCGACTATATACGAGTTGCATAAACGCCAGCAACACTGTAAAAAATCGCGAAATGTTCAAGCTACTCTAGCCTATGCTGCCACTGTGCATGAAACAAATAAAAAAACACCCAAGAACGTGGCGCTATTGCTAGTGAAAATAAGTTCGAACGTGAGATAGACGTTTCATTTTGATGCGAACATAATATGTTATCCAGGTATAGCATGCATTCCAGCCAAACGCACGAAACTGCTCATGCACTATGGCGGCCGTTCGTTATATCCTGTACATACGTAAAGATGTGCTTAATATATGCCCATCATAGAGTTCCTGTGTGTGCTACCTAAAAGAAGCATATAGAGCAACTCTAGCCCATCGTGAAGTAGGCGCTACATTTGTAGAGATGGCGTGGTGTTTCGGCTTGTTGCGGGAGAATAAAACAAAAAATACAATGAATATTTTTTGCGTGCACTAAGTTCATCATTCCCGAGTCGCTCATGAATGCATACATACTTCAGTATACTAACTGCGAGCGGTTATTATACACCATTTACCATCTAACGTGACTACATCGAACTCGGGTAAATCGCACTATATTTATATATGAGGTTTAACGTCCCGAAACCACCATATAATTGTGAGATACGCCGTAGTGGAGGGTTCTGGAAATTTCGACCACCTGGGGTTCTTTAACGTGCGCCCAAATCTGAGCACGCGGACCCACAGCAATTTCGCCTCCACCGAAAATGCTGCCGCCGCAGCCGAGATCCGATTCCGCGACCTGCGGATCAGCAGCCGAGTACCTTAAAATGTACTATTTTTAAACGCCACATTGTTTAAAGTTCATGCGTAAGAAAGTATGTGGCTGCGTAGGACGAAAATAGGACACCGAGTGGCGTGAACCACCCCAGTAAGTTTACAGTCCCTCACAAAAAGTTTGGTTTTCCTTCGGGAAGGAGTCTTTCGTAATTGCGCTTCAGAGATCGTACGAGATGATCTAAAGGGCGCTACATGGAATGAGCATAGCGAGAAACAAAACAGGAAGGCAGAAAAGTTCAGTTGTTTTTATGTGGCATGTTACAGAGACAGGGTCCAGGAAATATGAGATTAGACAGGGAGAGACATAAAAAATATGATCAAAGTGTGTATACACACATACACACACATACAAACACACACGCACACACACAAACACACGCGTGCGAGAGAAAGAGAGAGAGAGAGATAGCTTCACTCAGAGTCGTTCAGACAGGCCTAGCTCTTAGGAAGCCCAGCAGAGCTTGCACGGGCCTTTTCTGCGATGTCGAGTCCGGACTATGGCGTAATATTCTTTCATCCGACAGATACTGGTCACCTAACTTGTTTAGTGCATTACAAAGAGGTTGCTTTTGAGTGCCATATTCTGGGTAATCGCAGAAACTGCTGTTCTTTGCCAGTCTGGTGATAATTATCGTAGTCGAACGTGGGGAAACGTGTGAACTTGCCGCCACTTACAGCATCCTATGAATAGCGATGATGAATGAAAATGCCGACATTAGGGCCTTAGAAGACTAGGGGCTTCCGGCCGCCGCGATCATGAACTCTATAGGTCTCATCTTGTTGCTATCGTATTCACTACTTCGCTCCTACCGCAAAACTGTGGCTTCCTTGAAAAACCATCAATGATGTATTACTTCGAGGGGTAGGTTAAAGGGTGGGCCAGATGACGTCATTCGGAAGTAAGGTTACTTGCATCATTCAAAGATTTTGGTGGTGCAGTGCCTGCTGCAGTCTGGCGAAAAAAGCCGCGCCTATCTCATGCTGCTCTTGTAGCTTGATAAAGGATCGTAGCGGTGTGGCCACGTGGACGGGACACTTGAAGTTCGCAGCCGATGGGGAACGATGCAAGATGTATGACCGAGATGACTGCAAGGAAATTGCTTATATAAAGATAGCGTTAATGTAGTGGCGAAGACAGATAGGATACGCCGGGTCGTGCTTTCGCAGATGATAGCAACTTTATGCTGATAAGAGTGCTCGACCAATGCATGATCGTTGGCTTTTGCCGGGGGTAGAACACGGAACTTGTAGGGGATAGAACACGGAACTGAAGCAGGCCATTTAGAATAGCAACAGAAAAAGAAATGTAGTTCCAAGAGAGGGCTAGTCGCCAAGACACTGCTTGTTCTGTAACTGGGTGGAGGACAGCTTCCTGGTGCTGCACCGTCAAGTGCCAAGGCTGCAGAGGTGGTACCATCTCAAGGTAAATTGTAATATTAATAATTTTACCTGGGGTTCTACGTCCCAGAACCACAATATGCATGATAAAGACGCCGTAGTGAAGGGCTACGGAAATTTTGAGCATCTGGTGTTGTTTAACGTGCCCTCCTTTCGGACAGAACACGGGCCTCTACGGCTTCGCCTCTACGGCTTCGCCTCCATCAATATGAGACCCCTTGGTCAAGATTGAACCGGCGACCTTTGAGCCAGCAGCCATGCACCGTAGCCACTGTTCCACCGAGGCGGACCCAAGGTAAGTGGTTGTAGGCGACAACCGCGCTTAGTATATTGGACAAGACCTTCAGCAGAGCGGTAATTCTGCTCATATTGACGCATAAGGCAAACTTCAAGCAAAATTTCGCTAGGAAGCTGAAGTGGACGTGTACGCATGCAACGAACCTAAGCAGAAAAAAAGCTTGTGCCCTTTTAGACGGAAATTAGGATGCACTGTCTGCGAACGCACAGCGTAAGGAGTGCGTAGACCAAGGTTGCGATGAAGTTAGCTTGAACTTGGGCTGAAAAGCTATGAGTATAAGCGGAGCTAGTGCTCGGGCTCTTGAGGAAGAACCTGCCCTCCCAAACTTGTCCTTTCTTCGCTTTAAGGGGCCATGACATCACCCATGTCACCCAACAATTTGTGTTTTTCACCAAAAACTAGAGTTGAGATTCTATTATGGTAATATAGGTCTGAAAAGTTGACCGTGAGAGAATATTTCAGAGCAAAACAAGCTCAAGAAATGGCTGGCAATAAAAGCCACCTACCGCCAGCAAACCGCCATTTCGCTATGGCGCATGTGACGTCGTGAGTGGCAAGGACCGGAGCTGTCGCATTTTACCAAATTTTGAGTCGTCGCAAATGACTCAATTCCCGTGCCAAGCTAAAAGAAGCTAAAATATCTCCATTTTACGCCCCGCTTATCACTAAACAATATCATTTGCCCGAATGCAGGTGCTCGCTCAGTTGATAAAATAGAGGAGGAGTTGGCTCAGCCAACTGCTTCTTACGTCACAGCTCGCGAGCGCGCCAGTGTAGCCCGACTCACAGGCCACTCGAGTGCTTATGATATTCAATTCTCAATTGAGTGCTTGACAAGGTGCGTTAAAATTTCGCCAGCTTATTTGCGAATGTAAAATGGTTAACCCACATAACACAGATTATGATCGAAAATAGGGGGTGGGGGTCCCGTTAAACGACAAGGGCTCGGCAGTAGAATGTCACGTGACTAGTGCTACGTCACCTTACGTCACGCGACCAGTGTTACATGACTGCGTGACGTACCTCTCCTCTTTCTTTTCCTTATTTCTCTTCCTGTTCGTCTTTATCTGTTTATCTGTTACCGTTCTTGCTTTCTCTGCCCGTCTCTTTCTATTTCTTTCTGTTTTTCATGTCCATCCCTCTCTCCTTTGCGCACGCGTTCTCTCCACCATCCTGGCTATTTCATCGCACGCAGAAGAAAATCGCCCCAGTGGAAGAAATCTCCGGGCGCATCTGCTAAAACAGATAAAGAAAACGACGAATAGAGCGCGTGTTAGCATGATCATGGCAGTTTATCGTAACACCAGACAATCTGCGGCCAGCTACAACAGATTCGCTGTGAAAACACTCATGCGGTAGGCTCACATGTGACTGCAAAATTAGTCGTTTATTGTACTGATTTTGAAGCAAAGGTATAATACCTTTGACGTGTCTTCTGAAACTGCGACACGTCGAACAACCCGCCTAAAGTTGGAGTGCCTTCATTACAGCGGTTGACAACAACCATACGCAGAACAGTGAACTCGGGACAGGGGATGTTTGTTAATCGAATTTCCAATTCAGTCAATGCGTTCATTTAGTTTAGGACAAGACGTCGATACTCGGCAGAAGATTTAGCCGTTGAATTCGTTCTATGCCCTACGAATCTTGCTCTTTCATTGGTAGTCAACAGTCCTGGCAAAAACAAGTTGGGTCTTAATGTGTGATCTTTGCGCTTCACTAGGTTATGTGCACAGTCAGGGTAACAAGTTGTACGAGCAACAAGCCGAGCAACAAGGCTCACTTACAAAGAAAGCACAACAGAATTGAGTCGATAACGATAGAAAACGAAAAGAGAACGCATGTCGTAATCGCGTAGTCTCCTGCGTCACTTCGTTGGCGAGGCAAGCTTTCCCTCGTTGATTTTGGCCATTGCGTATTTGATGGGTCATAGTCATTTGAAACATTGTAGAGGCACTAGGTCGCTGTTGCGCGGGATGAAGCAGCGGCCATTGCGGAATGCGAAACATTTCGTAGTCATCATGGGCTTAAACAAGGCTGCCATATTTACTTTGTAAGTTGTTTGTTCATACTGGTCCTCGAAGTCAACGTAGAGCGCCCGTTCGCTTGACAATCTCGACATTTCAGTTCCATTGCACATGACGCAGTGTACATTCTTATAGACCATGTTTTCTGCACTGTCCTTGATTGGCGCGTAATACAATCTGCATTTACGAGAAACTACATCGGATACTTATCGGCGGCATGTGTCTGCTGCTTTAGAATGCACGCGAGGCCGCAGAGAGCGAGTATTGTGCGGACGGTGTCAGGAAGCAAGTACATGGTGATATATCCGTGAGGCTTGCAATTTCAGAAAGCGCCATCGATGATTTCGATGTCGCACAATGCGCAGAAACCGTTTCAGGGAGAAGATGGGTTTATTTTAACTTAAATTTCGAGTTTTTCAACATTAGTATCGATATTAGAGGCCCGCACAGAAACGTCATGGTGAATGGTTCGAACAACCATAGGCAATTGTGACCGCATGCAGCAAAATCAACAGGCGTGGGAATAGCGCCGAATACATGCAGTGGCCTACCCATACTTACATATGCCTCACACGATAATCTCACACCTTAAGAAGGTATAATAATTGGTATTCATGTATTTTCAGCATATATATTACCCTCCACTAGAGCACACAAGCTACCAGTGAACGAAGCTTCAGGCAGACGCCGTAGCATCACAAATGAAGGACATGATTTCTCATCCAGAGGGGCGACTCTACGAACTGCGCTTGGAGAAACAAGTCGTAACCCTTGACGAGCCACGACGAGTCGCACTGGTTAGTGGGTTAGTGAATTAAAGGCTCGACCAACAAAAAGTGAGCTGACTCGTTATAATGAGCTTACTTCTCTTATGTTGTCAGAACGATGAGCCTATAGTTGGTAGGTATTCATGCTTGAAGTATAGGCCTGCAAGCAACGACACAAAATAAAAGTCGTCACACCACAAAATGCATCTCTCATTTAATAATATGGCAAACGGGAATATACAATCGATAGGAAGCCAATTATGCAAAATGAGGTATCAGCGGGGTGTAAGTAAGCAATACTTGTGAGACGCCTTCAGAAGACTGAAACGTGTGAAAGGGAACCAAGAATATGAATTGTTTTAGGTTGACAGCATTGACAACTTGTAATTAGGTTGAGCCTGTGCTCCATTTTTTTTTTCAAAGTGGGGTTGCTTGAAATAAAAACATCAACCATGCTACCATACATTAGGGCTTTTCTAAGCACAAGGAAATCGCGACGGTAACTTCGCTAACGCCTCCTGTTGGAATAAAACGCAGTGCATGACATAGCTTCACCAGCAGCTCTGACGGGCGTAGTTAAATGATATCACGGACAACCCAGTTTTACTACATTGACGCTAAGTCAGTGGGACGCCTCTATCAGTGTACATTTGTAATGTCTATAATGCCACACTGTATCGGTGGCAAAAGAAGAGCAGAAGTGTGTGGCTGCTGTGGACGAGTAAACAGTTGTTCGCATCGTGTGCCTAGTTTCTCTTGCGACAATACAATATTAGAGAGCCAGAACTGCAACCACAAATGATGTTTCACGAGCATTGCACCTGCATGTGGTCTTTTTTCAAAGCAGCCCGGAAACCCGCTTTTGATCTGTGGTTGAGTTCTTGATTTCCAAGCAGAATGCTTGTGGGGTTCGATTCCTGCTGGAAGCTTGATATACAGTCTTTGCATACTACACCAAATCGACGAATGGGGAACTACGTGAAACATTTGTGCTATCGGCGTCAAATGAAGCGTGGTCAGGGGAGTGCGTGGATCAAGAGTTATCAAAGCATAAGTGCGCGCCGTCCCCTCATCGTGACATAAAGGCGCGCACATACGGTTGGGCAGCACTGTGCGATCCTAGTCCAATATTTTCGCTTGTGCTGCTGTTTAGATATCGTGATAATGGTAGCCGGCGTGTGTTCCAAAAGTTTTTGTTCGTTTCAATTTCCTTTTTAATTTGTTTCGATTATCAAAAGTAGAAAAGACGTGAAGATATCGGACTATAGAGGGTCGCGGATTACTTCCACGCCGGATGTGTGTGCCTGTCAGTGGTGATGAATGGGCTGCAATCACAGCACCTTTGGTAGTCTTGATCCACGTGCTCCGCTGTTCACGTTTAAATTGACGCCCATGGTGCTTGTCCTTAGCGCCCCTGTGTAACTCTTCTCCCGATAAAATAATTACTTCAGTCACCTTCCATGGGAACGCTTCGCATCACATAGATCCCTGTGGTACGTGGCATCAGCCACGATTTAATTTTCGTTAGCCGCGTGTAATAAGCATTGACCTTATTCGGATGCCATAGTTTTAGGCTATACGCCATTCTTTCCGCCTGTGTTGTCTCCGCCTCCGAAAACGCACAAAATGACGCGAGATAAGTTGATCACGAATTATATATGCATGAGGAGGCCAAACGGGCGCGCGACTGCATGGGAAAGCAGGGTAGGGGACAGTTCACAGCCTACATCATTCGTATAATAGTCGATCGCGAGCCTATATTCTCATGCTGCCAGATTTCTTCTTGTCATCATGAGTACACTTCCGGCGTCACGGATTGTACCTGAAAGGCTAGAAAGATTGGGGGAGAATAGCGCGCTCACCTTCATATTTCAAGAGCCTGTTTAGGGGTCCTTCAATCAACCATTTTAGAACCTGTACATCACGTGACTGCTCGTCGCCACCGAAGAAATCAAGAACATGCTATGAAGTATCCCTTACTCTTCGCACGTCTTTCGGACGTCTTCGTCGTTCCACGACGCTGGACATCCGATGAGCATGTGCAGAAAAAAAAAACCTTTCCAGAAAGTTATCGCGGATTTGCGGAGGACGTGCTAGTCTCGGTTCGCTCCTCGGCACGTCGTTTCCTCACCCCAGACCAAATATGCGCCGCAATTCAAGCGGTCCGCTTCAGTTCAAGGATCGGCGTTTTGGGAAGCTCGACGACATTCCATCAGAAATCCCCGTAGACCACGCAGTTTTGGACGCAAG
The DNA here is from genome assembly GCF_013339725.1 of Rhipicephalus microplus. Lineage (NCBI taxonomy): Eukaryota > Metazoa > Arthropoda > Arachnida > Ixodida > Ixodidae > Rhipicephalus > Rhipicephalus microplus. The sequence continues at coordinate 128,549,144 of NC_051167.1, read as the reverse complement.
AGCACGTCATCGTGCACTTGTTCTTTCTATGGAATTCCACGAGGTCTCTCTAGCAGCCATGCAAGTTCCAGAGACACTACAAAGTGAGGGAAAGACGCGGTCCGCAAGGTCGTTGTAGGTGCTCCTGGACACGTTCCACGACGAGGGGCATGAATTCTTGGAGCGGTCGTCTCCGGTGGTTAATCTCGCCATGGTGGATGATTCTGTACAACTCGTACATTCGAGGTTACGGATGATTCTTTGATTGCTCCGTCGCTTCGCGTAATGCTGAAGCTCTGGACCAGATCAGCCATGCTAGAAATGCGCATACCGTCATGGCGGGCCTTATAATTGAGCAATTACCAGCAGATTATCTAGCTCCCCGGTTTTGTGCTACAATCAAGCACACGTGTATCGCTCTCTATACAGAGGCAAGCACTTACCACTACTCTTTTATTATGAAACACCGAGGGTAATAACATTTAGACACCGAAAGATAGCATGAATGATAGTTTCAGTTGTCCGGGAAACACTTTCGCAACCTAAAGACATGCTGATGTTGAAACTGCACCACATGGTTCATTATTCCTACGAGTCCTGTTGTATTAAGGTCCTCCGGGTAATACGGCTTTCATTACAAGTGCTATTCTTTTACTTCGCAAATAGTTTCTATTACTTCGCAAATAGACAGATGGGTGAAATTGCCAGAACAGCCGTGTGTTAAGAGGTATGAAGGGGTTCTTAGCATCGACATCTGCTGACCATAACTTCTTATTGTCTAGGTTGCCTTCACTGAGTCTTCTGTGCCAACTCTAGGTGTTGTGATTCTGATCATATCGAGACCGTTTCCACTATATCCTTACTAATGGCTGATTTTCTACATCTGGTTGCTGTTATATATTTTATTACTGGAATTTTCATAAATATCAGGACATTTTGCAATGCACGCGCTAAGGGGTGAGACACTTTATTCTCGATTGATTGATATGCGTGGTTTAACGTCCCAAAACCAACATATGATTATTAGAGACGCCGTAGTGGAGGGCTCCGAAATTTCGACCACCTGGGGCTTTTTCACGTGCACCCAAATCTGAGCACACGCGCCTACAACATTCCCGCCTCCATCGGAAATGAGACACTTAATTCTCATCTTGGTCGATCCGCCTTTGTGGCTGATTGACCCGTTGTTTCTGTTTTCTTGCTTAAAAGGTCTTGGCTCATACACGCAAAGAGGATCGGCCACACTGTACCTTATAACTAAAATAGAAATACAATGCTCGTTAAGAGAGAGAGAGAAATCAGATAAGAACCAGACACCATACATAAAAAGTTAAAAAGGCTATTGACTGTTTTAACCTGCTTGGTGCAGCTAGGTCAAAAGGGTCTTCTTCTTTATTATCATCAAAAGGTCCTTGTTCTTTAGCATCAGTGTGGTCTCTGTCGCCATCATCACGCGTCACGAGCACGAGAAGCCAATGAAGAAGATGGCAGACGCCAACCGCCCTGGTTCGCGCTCACCCAAGCTTATCAAGGCAAAAGAGACCCCAGTCACGCTTCCAAATATCAAGAGCTCATCTCTGAAAGGCGCTGACTCTCCGAAGTCATCAGGCAGTGAAACAGTGAGACAGAAGACACTGCCAGCACCGGCAAGAGACTCTAGAGCCAAGCCCCCAGCAGCCGTTGGCAAAGGCAGCCAAGTTCACCCAAACAAACTGGCCCCCCAAAACAGACCATCTTGCCAAATTTGCTAGAAGGCGCAGCGACAGTACCAAAAGCTATGGGGTCGTCGAAGCCTGTTAAGCCTGACCTAAAGTCTCTGAAGCCTGGAGTTGTGCCACAGCTAAAGACTGCGCCTACACGTCGGTATCCACAACAGAGACGTGGTGGCACAACGCCAAATAGAAGCGGAACTCCCAATGTTATATCCGGCTCGTCGTCGCCCACCAGGAATGGTCCTCCCGCGGAATCTGTAGTACCAGCTGAGCCCGGCGCCGCGGTAGAAACGCGAGGCCCGTGGAAGTGGCTTGACATGGTGCGCAAACACGTCGGCACACCGAGCCTAGGAGGAGCACCGACACCAGGTGGATCACCGAGGGTCCTCGGATCGCCAATACTAGAGGGAACACCTGCCCTCCGAGGTGTGATATGATTTTCACTTTTGACATAAGCTTAGTATAAAACTCTACGTGCTGTTCACTCCTGTCGCGCCAGCCCGTTTAGGTTTGTCTTAAACTGACAGCATTCGTTGTTTACTCTAAGACTATGTGAGCAAGCACACGCTTACAAGAGATGGAGTAAAAATGGAGCCTTTTTAGATTAGAATCAGCTTTGGCTCGGGGCTGTGTCCGTTCCTCAGAGACTCCCCCCCCCCCCCCCCCCCCCCCACGCATGCGCCAACTCTCCCTTTCTCCTTGCGTGAGCGCGAGGAAGTAAGAAGACTTATCCTCGCGTAAGGTGGGAGGAAGTTGGGTGGAGCAGGTGGAAAAGCGCTGCCTCCGCTTCGTTTCTCCTCTTCCTTTTATCTCTCCACCACAGCTGTACTCTCGTATAGACCTTTTGAAGGTCACAAGCGTTGTACCAAAAAAAAAAACTTTGTCACATCATTTACCGGCTCCTAATGTCAAAACTAAAAGCACCTTTTCAAGTTCTTTTAAAATAAAAAAAATTGTCTCTTTAGTTTTTTCAGATAAAAGGAACGTGCGTAAAGTTAAAGAGAATCTTCTATAAGTTCTATGTAGCTCAAAATAGCATTTATTCTAATATACTTTTTTTCAAATAGAGAAAAGAAGTGTAGAAAATTCGCGGGCTATTTTCTAAAGCACTTCTCGCTCACCGATGCTATTTCGGCACATCGGGGGGGGGGACCGAATGTCATCAAGGGGCTGAGCTATATTATGCTGCTTGCGCTCGCGCCGTTGCACTCTCCTAGCAGTTATGGGTGTTCACTTAGCGGCATACACACGATAATACACACAGATGGAGCGGCGTAACATAAGTGGTACACAACATATACAATGTTCTACGCACGAATGAAATATGCATAGAAACATAAATATGAAATCTACAAATAGAAACGCAAGCGAACACCAGCGCTGCCTCGCATCCCCATATGGTTCCCTTTCGTGGGATTCCTATCCCTTTCCTTTCTCCCTCTCTCCTTTTTTGGAAACTCTGCTTTGGCCACTGTCCCGTCATGAATGTCATCTTAGAATAATGGATAGCTGAGCTAGTTAGGCATCCAGGTTAAAGAAATGGGGCGTCGAACATGGACACATGAGAGTAGTCAAGACGTCGGTGGACATTTGTGGTGCCTTAACATCTGTACTGTGTCCATGTTTTCACGCCGGGTCTCTGTAACAAGAATACTATGTCATGCTGATAAAATGCATGTTGTTCGTGATCCAAAAGTGTAGCGTGCGCGATGTTAATGCAATGAAAGGAATGCAAGACATGTGGCAGTTATTGTAGGGGGGGAAAAGCTTCTTTTCTACCCGCTCATTTGTAGGCTGTTGTCTCGACCAGCATGAAGGCAGTCGATCGACGGCGGAATTGAGTCTAGCCGCGAATGTGAAGTCAGACTTCAAAGCTTAGCCCCACGACGACCCGTTTGGTACAAAGTACTTCGTTTATGTGATTCTCTCACTGAAGTAATCACCAAGCTATGCAGCCTGTGCTTGTTACTGGGTGTAGCAATTTAAACTGCCCTACCGGTGTTTGGTGAAACCGTAGACCACTTCACGGGTCCGACGAAGTGATTCTATCATACTTCGCCAAGGTGTATATTCGAAGCCGTTACGATGCATGGTAATATTGCTCCGGAAACAACAGTGCTCGTCCTATGATCTGTTGTTGACGACGTATAGATACACTAGTAGCGAATACATACCTTTTCTTTTACCTAGCTCCTGTTGCGCACACGTAGCTCATGCTGTGCCTTAAAGTACATCTTTAAGGTAGCGTGAGAATTCAGAATTTATTTCATTTGTCAACGGATGATTGTACGCTAATGGGCCGCGACAGGTCACTGACATGGCTCTAACTGAAAATCTACGCGATAAAAAAGTTGGAGCAGACACGCACTTTTGGTGCGAACACCGAGGACACAGCGGAACCATTCACGTCCACTTTTTCCCCTCCTCACTTTTCTTCTTCACTCCCTTGCTATACTATGGAAAGCTATGCTATTATAATTTATCTCCTCCTTTTCTTCCTCCTCCCCGTCACATTGCTAATCTTCTACTTCACTTCCATTTGTCCCTCTCTCGCCATAGCATACTCTGCATGGCTATGAATTGCAAGGAGCGGCTTGCCATTGTATTTCGTGACTTGGCTACGCGGGCAAACCTCGAGCTTCAAAGACACCGCTGCAAAAAAATGAAGGCCATAACTATTGAAAATTTTTGCATCATAGTAATGGAGTTGTCAGATTAGTGCAAGAGTCAAACGAAAACATCAGAGGCCCTTGCGGCGAATGCTATGTATTGGCCATTGAAGAAACTGTTCTCGTCGAGCGCTCTGTGGCGTTCCGCTGGCACATCATTGTACTTTCAGGTTCAGCTGTCAGCCAAGCAGCCTCCCCAACGAGGAGGCGGGCTCTCTCCCCGGTTGCCTAAGCCCAACTCAGCTGTACCTGAGGCATCGAAACGCAAGTCTGAGTCGTCGAAGACCCCACCCGCGTCATCTCAGCCGGGCTCTCCTCGAGCCCAGGTTCAAGGCAGGCAGACTCCCGGATCCATGTCACCGACTCCCGGGTTGATGTCACCAACACCAGAGGCGATGTCACCGATGGCCGGGAAACAGTCACCAATGTCGGCACAACGGCAACGTCGACCAACTATATCGACGAAGGACCCGAGACTGCGTCACTTTTGGCGCTCCCTGAGGTCTTATCTGCGGCGCGAAGAGGAAGCTTTCAGTCCCCGGCGAAAAGCCTCCCAACGTCGTTTCGGCCAAGCGTTCGCCGAGACTGTCCATGGTGGATGCCTGCAGCTGCAGCAGCGGGGTTCCCCACCCGGAAACGACTGCAACCAAACGCCGGTAAAAGGCCCTCCGGCTCGTCGTCACCAGAGAGCGCTTCGCCCAGGCAAGTTCGAGCACAACCGCGTACATGTGTACGAGCTTCCACTTAGAACGTTTCAACTCTTCATTATGTTAAATATGATGCAGTACTCTTCCTTTGATGGCAAACGCTGCCGGAACACATTTAGATCACATTATGATTGTGTTGCACAGTTGTTTTTGTACTTTATGTTCGAGTATTTCGGCATGAAGTAGTACGTACTGACACAAACCAAGTTACCACAACTCTACCTCACGAAACATTCTTGATGTTGCATTGTCGCTGGAGCCAAAGTCTTTCCCAGAGCTTGTATTCTCTTCAAGGCAGCAACCCTAACCTGATGTGTCGCTGTAGGCAACTTTTCAATTGGTGGTATTGTCTTGAACGAGACCCAACACCTGTCGAAACATTCCCTCCAGCGAAACCTCGTATTCATGTATTTGACATGTCGTAATTCCCCATTGTCTTCCAAATTCCTGCCTCGTTAAGTATTATGTTTTCTATAATTACTCTTACTGCTTCGTTTTTGAAAGAGTGCTTCTCAAGATATAGCCAGAAGAATATGTGGAACATACTTCTTACTCTTAATACTTAAGCTGGTTTTGCGTCATCCCCTTCTTGCCCTTTTTCCGATGGTTTGAGCGAAGAGCTGTAATGACTCACCGATAGGTTCGTTTGACATGGCCGGCAGGCTCTGATTAGTTCCCGTTAACTCCAGTGGTCACTGGCTGGATGGTTTGCTCCGTGATCAGCGGCTTCTTTAGTAAACGGCTAGGATAATAACAACCCGTGAAAGCTGCATTCGCGCTGACGCAGCAAAACATTCCCGTACATTCACTATTTTTGGCACGTGTACGCTATAGTGTAGTACAATATAATTCGAAATTGGTAGCAAGTGAACAGAGTAATAAACAGATTAGGTATGACCTTTGCACAGAACCGCGTCAGTGTATCATCATAGTTCCGCTGCGGTTTACGTTCAAATGCGATCTAGAAGTCAATAACATAGATCTTGTCGCAGGCACAGTAAACTGTATCTAAAGATATGGCCGAGGATTAGCTCGTGGTAGCTGCAGCAAAACACAGATTAGAACATAAGCTTGAGTGAGTAGATATCGGATTCATACTTTTAATAGTGGCTTGCTTCGTGATATTCGGACGATTGCACCCTCCCCTCTACTAGTCCTCTCGTCTACCGTCCAAACATCGTCAATCACACTCTAAATTGCTAGGTATGTACCATGCATAATTGCTCACTGACCACGACGCTCTGTCTTTTTGCAGCAAGGCCCCGTCTCCAAGTCCGAGCAAGAAAGCTGTATCACCGACAAGGTCCACGAAAGCCAGAGTGCGCAGAAGCCGGTCCACGTCTCGGCTTCGTAAATCGCAAACCCCGACTGGCGGCGAGTTCTTTTCGTCATTGATACACTACGTAAGTGAAAAAACGTTAAAAAATACCATTGTCAAGGTGGTACGAACTGTGCACGCACGAAGGCTAAGAAAAAAATCACAGCATGTCCACGGAGTGAATGATGGTTGGCGGGGCGAAGCGTTCGTCCGTCCGTCCATGCTTTCGTCCGCCCATTCGTTCCTGCTTCCGTCCGTCCATGCATCCGTCCTCGTGTTCGTCCATTCGTGGGACCGTCGGGACACCTATCCTTGCATGCGTCTATCCATACGGCCATTCTTCCGTCTGTTCATCCATCCGTCCATGCGTCTCTCCGTGCTGCCGTCCCTCTATCTGCTTGTCCATCAGTCAGCCCATCCGTCTATCTGTATGTCAGTCCGTCCATCTATGTAGTGTACACTCCAAGTACAGCCATCTCGCATCTTTTCATCATGTATCCATCGTACACAGGTGCCGCCATCTAGCGGACGTTCTAAGGACCTCCCTGGCTAACCTCCCTGTCCTTCCTCATTTATTCCTTCTTCTCCTAAGGACCGCTCTTTCGGGTAAGTGCCACCGGTGACTACGTACACCATCGGAGGATGGACAGACCCACACCCTAAGGAGCTTCGCCCCTAAAAATTAATTACAGCCGAAGAATTGCCGGTCCACTTGTCGGAAATTCGGTTACAGCACACTTGTTTACGAATTTCTCATCTCATGTTTTCCTGCATTTCGTTTCATTGTCAAAGTGCCGCTTGACTTGTTACTTAAACGAAAGGCCTGTCGTAAGCTCAGGAGCTTTTACTCCGTGAAGCTTTAAAACGTTCCCACCGAGTTCAGAACGTATTTTCGCTCTGCTTTTTTTTGACAATAGTCTTTCTTGCCTAGAAAATTAATCTGTCTGCATGTCAGTTCGTCCGTGCGTCCATCCAGTGAACACTCCAAGTAGCGCCATCTACCATCTCGCATTCTCTGTGGCACATACCCGCTCTAGAGCGGGTATGTGCCCCTGGTGACTTTGTACAACAACGTAGGAAGAACAGACACACACCCTAAGGAGTATCGCTCTTAAAAAATGGCTGCTCGCACTGCATAACCTTTCGCTGGCCACCCTGTATATGTAGGCACTCAACCGCACGTTAGGAATTCAGTCAAGGGCGTCTTTACTTGGCTTTCGCTTGACGTTGAAGGAAACACTTCTCCTTCATTCAATAAATACGAATAATGATAAAATAACAATGAGGCATTCCCAAACCACACTTAATCACGCAACGTTCGTGCGATAGCCCTCCACGTTGCAATGCATTTAATCGAGTTCCCCGCCTTAGGGAAGATGTGGGCGGCATTTTTAAAATCTGTCCGGTAATGCAGAGGCGTAGCGTAAGTGCCGAATAATGTGCATCGCCGCTGCCGCATGGTCAATTAGCGCGAGCTATACAAGCTAAGCAACAACTCATAAACTCAAAATATAGGTCCTCCGAGATTACCGAATCGCCCCATTAGGCCTACACCATTGAAAATTTCAGTATGTTTTTCAAAATTGTGTCGAAGGCTTAAGGACATGAATTTAAAAGCCAATAAAAGCACCAGTTTTAAGGCTAACGTGCTACAGAGTGCACGACGGTCACTTGATAGATTCCAGGTGGATGGCGACCGCTTTCAGCGTTGCAGCCTGTGCACCAGCTTCTCGGCAGTGCATAGTCGCTAGCGGCGTTGGAAAACAACTGTGCTACTCTGCTACCTAAAGGTAGCATATACAGTGACTCTGACGCAGCTCTTTCAGGATCTCATTCAGCGATCTTCTCGCGCAAGACATCAAATGAACGTTTTCTTCTCTCTCCAGGCACAAGACTATCGTCTTTGCAGTGAAATACGCAGATAGACGGAAGCCTTATATGCCTCATCAAAAAGGAAAATTGACCGTCGGCACGAGTGACACGAGAAATCATGACGTGATGACGGCACTATGGTGATACATAACGTGACGTCCGTTCCCTAATATTATCAAATGGCGTCGTTGCATGGTCAAAGCTTGGTCAATCTTGGTGGCAGTGCATAACAACATTATGTGCAGAAAGCTTTCGGGGTGGGGCAGGTAGGGCACACGCGGAGGATGACTTTTCTACCCACTAAGAACAAAAAAAAAAGGGAGGGGGGATGGCTCTTGCCTTCCGCTAGTCGTAGGCAACTACATAAGGAAGTTTTTTAGCCAACCCTACATTTCCGCAATGCCACGGTGAACCAGTTGTCCACATCATTGAGTGTAAAGTTCACCGTACTCTAAATCGCTCAACATTTCTTCTAAACACTTTTCAACGAGTATGCCGTAGTGTAGAGTCAAGTCCCCTAGGCAGTTATGGATAATGATGTCTTAAGCACTCGGATAACGGAGCAGGTAGAACATTCGATGCGAACTTGTCTCATGCGGGTATCGTCAGATGCCGCGAGTAGTTCACATTGATCTCAATCGGTCAACGCGCGACAACTTTCTATTATTTTGATTAGCTCAGATAGCAGCACTAACACAATTATAACTCAGCCATACTGGCTTCAGTCCTCAATTATTTGGTTCTAAACCCACAGTGCTGAGTTTCTAGCCGTGGTATTTCCGAGACAGTTTTCACCTCTACCGCAGTAAAGTAACAGCGCGTACTGCTTTGAACATGGTTACTTTTTTTTCTAAACAGACACCCACGGCTGCTTAGTTTCATGTCCTTTGTTTGTTTGTTGTTGTTTTCCTTGGTGGGGCAGTGGAGGGTAGACGAACAGTTACATAAATAGTCCCATGCTGAAAAGTTTCGTTTTAAAAAAAAGTGCGCTTATTGAAAGACGTCATTTCCTGACGGAAGTATGTCAATCACTTAACGAAGCCATACATGAAACTCTATCGTGTTTCACCAAATGCAGGACACGTCACGAAGCCGGCTTGCGAAGAATTCTGCTAAGAAGCAGGGGTCCTCGAGACAGACCGTTCTAGCCATCGCCTTTATCACCGTCATATTCGCTCTCGTCCTCATAGCCATCGTGTGGCAAATCGTTGCCCTCTTCAAGGCAGATCCTCAGCGCGGTTCCGGTGCCGCGGCAAACAAAGGAAAGACCAGCTCGAGGAGTCCACATTCGCGGGCGCGCGCAGTCGCCGCCATAGCCGAGGACTACTCCACACTCGTTCGAGACGCCATCGACAGAAACGCCGATCCGTGCCGACAATTTCTACGCGTTTGCCTGCGGATCCTGGGCTCGTAGTCACCCCGAGACTTCGTCAAGCGTGGAAGCCCTCGTTTCTTTCGTCAACGCAGCTGTGTCGAGGTTGCGCGAAGCCAACGCTTTGAGCATGGAAGGGGAACCGATTGGCAAGGCTGCAGGCTACTTGGAGGTCTGCCTCAATCCCGACGAAGCTGTCGCCATTGCCGACCTCACGGCCGTGCTTGCGGACGCAGGTTTGACTTGGCCAGACAGGAGCGAACGCTCCGATTTCCTCTCTACCGTGTTTTTCATGGCTAAGCGCGTGGCACTTCCGGTGTTCTTCAACGTCGATGTACGGCTTCAGGCGGATGAAGGGGGGCGTCATCTACTGGCGTTTACCACGGATGCATCATTCAGGACGGTCTTGAAAAGGCTTTGCATCCTCATCGCATCTCTACAGGTGGTGTCCTACCTCCGCGTCGCTTACGAAGTCGCGACGGGCCATGGCGTCAACGAAACCCGTTTCATGGAGATCGTGGAGGTCCTTGCCAACGTGACCGATGTTTTCGACACCTACCTGCAATCGACCGATAAGTCAGAAGTCGTGCTGAACGTGTCGTCTGTCTTCCAGCATACAACACCGTTAATTACGGAAGGCAAATGGAACGCGATTCTTCAGCAATACACTAAGACGTCCACCTCTGACATAAGCTCAGTTGCTGTTTCCGACTTTCGGTCGTTCGCCGCCGTACTTGGCCTTCCCAATAATCACGGCGAAGCCATGGTGAATGATCTTCTCGGCTTTCTTGCTTTCCAGGCAGCCATTTTTTATACGAATGCTCGCTTACGTGATAGTTTCTTCGCGTCGCCGGAGGAAGCTGCCAGGCAACACCAACTTCACTGCTTCCGAGACACATACCGGTTCTTTCGTGACGCCATGAACGAATTTCTTCTTAATGGAACTGAAGAAGCAACGAAGGAAATCGTCACTATCGCGCGCAGGGTGAGGAGCGCTTTCGTGGAAGCTTTCCACACTAGAAGCAAGTTGCATGGAGCTCTTGCTGAGCAGACACGTTTCGTCGACGACAGTCTCAATACCACCTTGGCTCTACTGGACGCTTTGGAAGCTGACCATCACCGGTTTCAGAACGAATCGTACCCGAAAGTCAGCGCAGGGCGAGCTCTCCTGAACCACATGGCGTTCGGGGATCATGCGGTGCGAGCTGGCGAGAGGCCTGGTGGTTCCGTAGCCGCTTCCAGAAAAAACCGCCGTCGCTGGTCCCGGCTACGACGACTTCTCGGTCTCGTACCGAAACGTTGTTCTCAACCCGTACCATCTGAATTTTCCCTGGTACGTCGACAAGGCACCGCGATCGGTCCTTTACGCGGGTATTGGTTCGCGCCTGGCGGCGACTCTGCTGTTTGACTGCGTCGAAAAGAGTTCCGAATGTCGCGCTGTCCTGGACGAACACCGCGGTTGCCTGGTGGCAGACTGGCGAAGATCGCCACCAAAGGACATTTGTTGAAGACCTGCAGGCTACAGTTGCAGGCATCAGCGTGGCATGGCGAGCCGCGCGAGACGATGGCGTCAACGCGACTAGGCACGCTGTCCGAGGCATCCTCTCGTCACGCGTCGACTCGAGATAGAGTCGCATCGGACGGCCTGTTTTTCGCCTTTGCCTGCTACTACTTCTGCGGTGAGGACGGCGGTGAAGATGTGTGCAATTTACCGCTTAAGCACGTTGCGGGTTTTGCCCACACGTTCGAATGTGGACCCGACTCTCCCATGAACCCTGAGCGAAAGTGCTCTATTCTTGTTTAAAATGTTCTCTTGGCTGGTTAATTGTCTCTAGATTACTAGGCGCCAAGATGGCTCAATTTCGTACTTTTTTATTGCAGATTATGTTATCAAAAAGAAAGGCATTACACTTTTGTTTTTCACGGCTAAAGAAAATTGCATAACTTGTTTCTTCGCCTTGCCACTAACGACACATTTCTTTTGCGTATGTGGCAAGGTGTACATAAGTGAAAATGAGGTAACGGCCGATGTTTTGTTAGAACTGCTATGTGCACCAGCGAATAAAAACTTTGAGGACGGTTGGGCTTCCCCGTCAAGTGTAGAACTCGATAGCGCAATCTCAGTTCATAGTTCCGCTTGCAGCTATTGCTCTTTGGCCCTGGTCGATGCAGACTCTGCTGATCTTCCCTCTTTTCGCTGGCCAGCAGCTCCTCCCATTGCTCCGTTGTTAGATTTTGTATTGATGCTAATGCTCTAATAACTTTGCATTCCCGCGAAACTTGGTACAGGGTAGCTTTAGCTCAGAATCACGGGCAGAGGGAAAATATGCCGAGGAATGCAATTTATTGAGGGTGTGTGAATTCAGAAACGTGCCGACTTGAATTTGGCTTCAGGTGACCGATTTCTTGATGCTCGCGAGTCCCACGAATGGCAGGTATACTCATACACTCGCTTTTTATGCTTTCTTTTGTGAATCGGCGAATAGCCCTCTGCGCGTCCATAAAGAAACGCGTGAACTAACTCGGCGACTCAATTTACTTATGCTTTTGCAGCTAGATAGTGGTGATTAAATATGTCGTAGTGTTTTTTTAAGGGTGAAAATTTAACACGCCCACTCTTTGTGGCAGTCCACAAGCTTTTTTTACGTGTAGTGTGGTTCTTTCGCCACGTAATATTGCATCCTTTCAGGAAACGCGCACCACATCATGGCATTTTTTTTTTTTCGAATCAGTTTCCGTATCCTACATTAGTCTGAAATTCATGAACACTTTATAAGACCACTAAACTCTTGGCCAATCCCCCGCTGTGTGTTGAGCCACAACAGAAGGTGCAGGACCGGAACGGCATAGATGAGTGGTACACCTGCTTGCCGTGCAGATGTCCTTGGGTTCAATTATTTATGGGGTAGCGGGTACCTTGCAGGTATTCTTCTAATAGTCGCCAAAGAGAGAGAATCTATTCGAAAGCGTAAAGGTCGGCTTGAGCTTGAGTGGTCTTACCGTCCAAAGTCCGACGGGCTCAAGGAAGGTCACTTTCAGCTGCGACTGTGCAGACGTTTTTTTTTTTAAATCTCCATTTACCAACTTGAGCACGCAGTGCTACATCAACAACGTTAACACGCAGCTCATTCGCAGCTTTCGCTTGAGCTCTCCTAAACACAGCACAACATGAATAATATGAACACGCAGCGCAGTCGAAGTTTTTGCTGTGGCGCACCAAGTGTTCCACGCAGGCCTGGCGTTTCTGATAAACGCGGACCCACTACCAATTTTATTTTTTTTTGTATCCCAAAATAACTCGCACTCTGTTAAATAAATACAGGTCTGAAACTTTTGCACCTACCGCCTGACATTCCTTAATAGAGCAAGTGTGAGAGCTACAACGGGACAAGGAACTTGCAATTCTTTCTTTTTTAAGAGATGAAAAATTTTTGAGCCAGTGGTACAGACGTTTCGGAGAGCGGTCTTGTCTGCTTCAATGCTGAAGCTGAAGCCTTCCTTATCGAAATCTTTTCTCGAAACGCCGATTCCAGCGATACTACAGGTTCGAGAATGTTTCGCCGGGTGGACCTGTTGGCTAGTTGGTTGAAAGTCTTAAATCGGGCAACAACGCGGTGAGAATGATCGCGAAGCAGAGAAACGAACCGAACGAACGACTCGCCGCACGATGTGAATCGCAAGGTGCGTTGTTCCGCCTCTGCTTTATCTTCATTTAGACTGCGCTGTTGCCCGATTCAAGAACATTTGGGGAAGAATATTCTCGACTATCATCTCTTTAGTTTCCCCTTTTCATGCTTCCATCTCTTCTTGCACTTCTGTGATTTACTCTCCTGTGTCAAACGGAAAGATTCCTCTCGCAAGAAGGTTTCCGGCAGTCCAGCACGGGCTCCGAGATCGCCACATCACCGCCACGTCACGACGGCCTTCTTCACGTGCTCGTGTAGCAGTTTGCTTGGTATCCTTGCCTTGATCATCGCTTTTCAGGTCTTAAAGACTCCCGTGTGCTCAGATTTGGGTGCACGTTAAAGAACCCCAGGTGGTCGAAACTTCCGCAGCCCTCCACTACGGCGTCTCTCATAATCATCTGGTGGTTTTGGGATGTTAAACCCCACATATCATCATCAGGTCTTAAAGACTCGGAAGGTTAGTGGGGAATAGACCTGCGCGAGCGGTAGCCCGGAATCTGTGCTCGTGGCCGTAGGCGCAAACTACTGTCCCACTCTGTAACAATTTGCGACTCGGTGTCCTCATTGGTAGACCCGACTTAATTTTGCAACTTCCGTGCACTGTTGGCAAGAGACCACGAACACTGAGCTTCAGGAAATTGACCATCCATGTTACCAGAACCTCCTTTAAACTAAAGAGGAATTTAGAAGCCAGTATATCTCTGTTAGATGCTACGCTAATGATAACAGCAATGAATACAAGAGAATATACAGTTTGTTATTTGTAGTAATCATTATGTAAATGTGAAGAAATTAGCTTTTCTTCCAGAGCGTTAACTAAAACTTCAACGATATAGGGTGCAAACATTTTTTTCAAGAAACGGACAATTCAGTGTACATGTATTGCAAATGCTCCATGCACCTGACAATACTAACGCGATTTGCTCGCGAAACTTAATGAAAGCATAGGACAACAATCCTAACGCCTACGGTCCTTGTCACCATCCATCGTCGTAATCTTTGTCATCTTCATCGCCTTTAGACGGCGTGTCGATCATCAGCGGGTGGATTCTGACCACGCCTGCGGTTCCGTGACTGACTTTAGTGAAGGGCCTAATAGTCCTTGTCACCACCACTGAGGCGTTGCCCGTCATCATAATCCTGGTCTTCGTCGCTTTTAGATGGCGTTTCGATCACCAGCGGGTGGATTCTGACCACGCCTGTGGGTCCGGGACTGACTTTAGTGGAGGGCCTATACTCCTCGTCACCACCACTAAGGCGTTGCCCGTCATCATAATCCTTGTCGTCCTCGGAATCTCTTGGGGACGTATCTATCAGTAGCGGGTGGAGCCTAACCACGCTGTCGTTTGTAGTTTCACGATTCACTTTAGTTGAGGGCGTAGACCTCGCCTCGGCGAAGTATCTGGATCCAGTTTCGGGCTTGTCTCCCGAGAACCTTGGCGACGCAGCTGAAGGTGGTGGCAAGGTTGTAGGCTCGCCTCTCTCCACTACTGCTGCGGCCGCTGTCCTGAAAGCACAAACGAATGCCGCAGAGCCCTTTTGAAAAGCGTGCGCAATCATGTCCAGCAAATCTCAACAAAAAAAAAGTGTCTCAGAAACACTGGGAAGTCAATGGTAACCCTGCAGAAGTATTCCTATACACTTCTTTGTTTTCAGGACTTCTTTGATTTCGAGACGCCGTGGCTGAAGACCTCGGACCTGGGGTTCTTCAAAATGCATCCTCTACCTAGCCACGCATGCCTGCATCGCCTTGCCTTCATCGCAAAATTTTTTGGTAATATGAGCGATTGTTCAAATAGTTTTTTATTTACTTGTTCGTTATCTATTTATTTATTTGCATTAGCATCAGGGTGTAATGTACTAAAACTGTAGGGGCATACGTGAAAAAAAGAACAACAAAGGTGAAAGTAAAAATCAAGCTTGCGCTCAATAGTTATGCATTCGACTGGTAATACACGCAAGTAATAACTACACAGCCTGATGATAGTGCACGCTGGGGATGACGTCGTTGGTAAAAACTCAATTGTACAAATAACTGATAATTCCCTGACGACGAAAATTAAGTTTGTTGTCGAAAACATCCCCGTGCATGTGTGTGTGTGGTTAGTTGACGCTATGCATCCTATAACTTAGTACTCCGAGATGAAATATCTCTCGGGGCTCACGTCATTGTACGAACAGGGTCCCCAGAGCTGGTATAGATATCCCTTCGAGGCGCAGGCGGTATGCTGCGCTCTGGTGCACTCGAATGCGGGACCGAAGCCGAAGTGGTTTCCCGGTGGAAGTTCGTGGTGTCAATCTTGTGGAGTCGGCGAGTGTGTGTTGAGGCGGTTAAGGGCTGCTGATTAGGTCTTTCACGTGGTCGGGCCTGCGTGGCGTCCATGAAAAGAACGCGAATACATACGTTTCAGCCAGGGTTGCTTGCACGAAGCTTTGCAGAATGTTGTCGCTTATTACATTGTCGTCAGATACAAGTAAAACACACATAATCTGGTACAGTTAAAGGGGCCCTGCCACCATTTTTAAGCATGGTCATAAAACACTGCCGATAGCCAGTAGAGGCTTCCGAAAACACGCGAACCAAGTATAATAGTGCAGCACTCGGCCAGGAATTCACAATCAATTATCAAAGACAGCTAAATACTGATTTCTCTTTTCTCGACCATTGACGGGAGGTAAGTTTAAGGCAAGCGAAGGATGGCCAGTAAGTAGCCTGACAAAAAGTGAAGATAATGAAAAGTGATTGATTGATTGATTGATTGATTGATTAATTGATTGATTGATTGATTGATTGATTGATTGATTGATTGATTTGTGGGGTTTAACGTCCCAAAACCACTATTTGATTATGAGAGACGCCGCAAGGGCTCCGGAAATTTTGACCACCTGGGGTAAGATAATGAAAAGTGGCGGCGCAGACGAAGTACTAAGCCGTCCACCTCTGCACGCACCTTTGTTAACCAAACCCCGTGAGCTTTTGTTCACCGCACCTGTGCTGGCGAGTCACCCGCATAGCTGAAGCGTACTCACGTTGAGTCTGACTGAGGAACAAGTCGTCCCTGTCGCGACACCGCTCCATACAGGATAAGGTGGCGACGTCTGTAACATTACGTGCGTATAGACGGCAGCATTTTGTGTACTAACCTTGCCTGGCCAGGCAGCCGACCAGCTGTAGCCAGGCTTGTTGTCAAGCGAAAGTACTTTTAAGCTGTACGTTGACGAAATGACGGATTTTTAGCCAATTTCTTGGAGGATAACGATAGCAATGTGTGGGAATGCAGAGGCGGAGACACGTCTCTGAGGAAAAAAGAGTTGTTTGCTACATCGGTGGAGATCAAGAAGGGGGTTCGTCCCACGACGTGGTCTCTGATGAGACGGGAGGTATTTAATGCAAAGAAACTGAGATGAGGGGAGCTTGGTGCTCAAGAACAAGATCGGGAAGCGGGACAGAGGTCGTGCTTGGCGCCTACTCTGATCCAGGGTTTGGTACTACATCGAGAAGTTGGTGTCAATGTGTGGAGTATGTCAAGGGCTCGGCAATTAACGCCGACGTTAATACAGCCCAGTGCCGTCGGTTTAGTGACCACTCCAGTCTTTGTAAATAAGTGTCAGTGTGTAAGTAAACTGAAGTTTGCAAGAAAGTGAGCAACCGGGCATGTCTCGTCCTTCAACGTGTTGTCGTGGTCATCTGAACAATCGGGACTGCATCCATCGTCTCAACCTTAACTCTAGGGAAGCTCAAAAGTCACTCGTAGAAGGCCATCTATCAGCCAATGGCTGCTTTTAACATGGCGCGCTCGGTCGTTACTGGGATCGCCGCGGGAGGCCATGACGTGTCCACGCGTGCATGCGCGATCACATTGAAAAAGACGCGTGTTCAAAGAAGAAAATAAAAAGGTCTCAAGGTCACAAGACGTACGTGACGTATTTTCCTTGCCGATGCCACCCGCCCCCCAGCTTAGCTTCCAGTGCTTTCGGCGGGACGATAGAAGAGAGAATGTGATTAAGGCATGCGGCAAATATTTGTAACTTCACTCGTACTGGACGGAACCATAAATTTTTGCGGCACTGAATTTGTGAAGAAATACGCTCTTTTAGTGAATCCATTCTAGAGTTGAAAAAGTGTTTCAGAGCCCCTTTAAGGCCAAAGTTCAGGCGATAATAACCAATACTTTAGTACTGCATTCCGAAATCAGTAGTTCGGGGCAAGTGAATTCTTGCAGATTAAAAAAAATTACTCATTCTCCCACTAAAGAGAACCGTGGGGACGCGAAGCATCGCCGTTGTTCACTTGTTTTTCCATATTTCGTTCCATCATTTGTCGATTTCATTTGTCGTCCCGGTGGCTCCTCCACCGCCCCATCACCGGCCGCCTAAGGTCCACCTGTCCCTGGACGGAGCAACAAAGCACCGAACGCCTGCTGCACCACTGCTACATGCCACCGTCTCCAAACTCCATGAGCAGCTAGCAGACCGGCTCCAGGTCTTCACCGACGAATCCGTCATACCAGACAGTACAGCAGCGGCCGCCTGCGTCATCCCAACCAGGGCCGTCAGCAGGCGGTGTCGACTACACTTCTGACGAGCACCATTTTTGCAGCGCTGGCGGGGCTTCACTTGGCGGCAGACCTACTGACCGAGGACGTCCCTGCATAAGCGGTTGCAGTCCTGTGCGACAGCAAGGTGGCCCTGCAGACGCTGGCCAATCACCGCTGCGCCGGGCTCACGGGGAGCCTTCTAGCATCCAAGTACCAGGCCCTTGCGGCGACAGAGACGTCCGCCCCCTTCCACTGGGTTCCCTCTCACGTGGGCATAGCTCGCAATGAGAAGGCACACACCCTGGCCAACACACCAGCCGGGCACCGCCATCACTCAGGCCATGGCGGCCAGCGGCTTTACGCAGGCTCGCATCAAGAAGCTCCTCGCTTCTCTCCAGCCGGACCAGAGCGTGGCCAGCGGGCGGGGACCAAAGCGTCTTCCCGAGGCAGGCCTACAAGGAGGGAGCGAGCTGACCTGCTGCCACTGCGAACCGTGGACCGCTGCTATGTCAAGGGATGCTGCGCCTTCCCAGCCTGCAGCCACTGCGGTGACCCCGAGACCGTCGAGTACCTCTGTATCTTCCCTGCCTTGGTACAGAAACGCTCGGGGGTCACCGCGGCCCACCGGAGACATGGAATTTCTGCCACCACCCTGGAGCACCTGCTATTCTCATTTCGTCCCGATCTACCTGCGCTCTGGAGCCTGGCGGGGCTCCTGGATGAGACGGGCATCGCGGCCTACCGCTAAGAGTGCGACCCTTGCCACCCATATACTTGCTGCCGGACTGCTGCTCGTGCTGAAGACGTCTTTATCACTGCTCACCTAACCTTTTTTCGCTTCTATCCACTTTTCTCCCGTTCCCCCTCCCCGCAGGCGCTGCGGCGTGCAACCAACCGGGTTGCAGAAATTAGGCGCCTCCTTCTAACCACTACCATCACCACCACCACCTGCTCGCATGAGTGCGATAAGTGGGGGAGAGGTGGTGCGTGCGCAGTGAGGGAGTGTAACGGTCGCCGAGAGACGGACACAGCCCCGAGCAAGAGCTGCTTCGCATCTGAAATTCTTAAAGACGGGTCGTCGATGAAGCCAGCCACATTTCATCATCGAGAATGCCTCGTCTCTTTAATCTGATACAGGTGACGATGTTCTGAGCCACGTATTCCCGCGTGCGGTGTGTCTCAGCGAGCTGCAATTTAAGCTGGGGTAAAATAAACGCAGGCACAACAAACTGTGGTTGTTGAGTTAATGCGTCCCGCCGCGATCTTACGTTGGACGGCGTCGTGCTGTTAAGGGACCCTGAAGAGAAACAATGAGTTGGTTGACGAACTGCTCTGTGAGAATTCTAATGCCGTGTGTTTCACTATTGTAAGTTTATTATTATGGAAGAAAGTCAAAGTTGAAATTTTATTTCTAAATTGTGCACACGAATCTCTGCGCGTGACGTGAAAAATTTTTAAATGTGTTTTTCGTGTATTAACTCGGCGAAATTTTCTAAAACTTCATATTCTAAACCTATGACACCCAGATATGACAATGTACTTGATGTTTGTCGATTAAAATCTACGCAGGACCCAGCAGACACTTTCACTATCTATGACGCCATGGTGATTGGTGCAGGAAGCTCAAGGTGGCGTCACAACCCACTTTTTTTCGCGTGTTTCCTCGCTTGCCGAGCACCATGTCGGGGTAAGAGTGGTGTTTTCGGTACTGCAAAATTCTACTTATGCTAATACGTGAAAAAACATTTTTGCTTATTAATGGGCCTTTAAAGCAGAGGTCGTCGGTTCCAATCGAGACCATGGTGGCCGAATTTCAATAGCAGTTAACTGCAAAAGAACTCTTACAAAAATGTCATAAATGACACATATGTTTAGTACACTACCATATGTGGCCAAAAAATAAATGTACATGTACTCATATATGGCGATATATGGACTTATATATTGTCATATGATAGTCCATATGAGACCTTATAGTACCACATACAACTACATCAAAAACCATATTCTGCCTTGTATGACTACTTATATTCAGTTGAGGCCACCTATAAGGATACATACTCTTATATATATGACTGATGTGACTGAACTCATATGCATGTAAAGGTTATTAGCACCCACTTCGATACCTGAATGTAAATTGTGTTGTAAATGCTATAGTTTTTTTTAAGAAATGCGTCTGAGAGTGTAAAGAAGAAATACGAAGTACCGTTCACTGCCCTACATAATTCCTTTTTACGAATATTTTGGTGGATATCTTCAGATCATTGGAGGCATATTACGACATTATTAAAAGAAACTAAATTAAGCAACCTTTATTTAGTGGATAATCATGATCGAGTCAAGTGGGAGAACTGGAATGGCTTTCGCTTTCATGTAGTCTTGACTGAATGCATTGGAGACCCTGCAGTGTAAGTTTTAAAATGTAACTCCCCTATGCGACGACTCTTTCTTGGGCCTTTGTGGTATCTTTGAATGACGGGAAGCAAACGCACCTCACTTTTCAATGCGTCCTCGTGCATGGGGTTCCCGCCAGGTGGTGAGGAAATGGCCGCTGCGTCCACATCCTGCACGTCTCCACGCAGTCTTCCTTGAAGACTGCCTTGCAGGCTTCCCTGCGTGGCGAGGAGCACCATGCACGCCACCAGGAACACCAGGAATATCACAGCGCACGAAAAGCAGGAGAGGTCGTGGCTGGAACGCGGGAACACAAGATCGACAAGGTCACAAGAGCATCATAAGCCGGGTATTTTGCGTCTGCTGCAGGAAAAAGAACCCTCTGTACAGCCTCCAACTGCTTCAAACTTTAAAATTCCAAGCTCTCCTCCAAACTCATTCTACAGTACTTAACTCGGCAACACGCAAAGGCTGGCCGTTAGAGCGCAACACGGGGCCCGAGTTCGATATGTTCTTGACTAAGAAAGCCTCTCCTGAAATACAGTATCAAAATACGGGAGGTTTACGGTCTCTTCGCTATCTATATCTATCCAGAAGATTTATTCGTCTGTGGTATTTGGCATTGCTTCACGACCCCTTTGCTCAAGCACAGATTACATACATCGGAGTAAAACCAGCCGTCGTGACTTTGGGGATACGGTACTGGATGCTGCTAAGCGTGAGAGCGCGGGTTCGTTTCCCAGTCCCGGCGGCTGCATTTGCACAAGAGCGCATTGCAAGAACACCAGCGCACTTTGGAGAATCCTCAGTGATCAAAATAATCCAGAGCCGTACTTGTTTTGTTTTCACAAGTACTACCGGTATTAATTTCTTGATACTTCCTGGGATAACCCCGAAACAGTTGGATGAACATTTACGCATAACATCAAAACAAAAGGAATACTACATTATAAACACAAGTAATATATATCTTTAAATGTTTCTGTGCAAGTCTTGAAGGTTCAAGCGAACGAAAGCTTGATTGATTTGTGGGGTTTAACGTCCCAAAACCACCATATGATTATGAGAGACGCCATAGCGGAGGGCTCCAGAAATTTCGACCACCTGGGGTTCTTTAACCTGCACCCAAATCTGAGCACACGGGCCTACAACATTCCCGCCTCCATCGGAAATGCAGCCGCCGCAGCCGGGATTTGATCCCGCGACCTGCGGGTCAGCAGCCGAGTACCCTAGCCACTAGACCACCACGGCGGGGCACGAACGAAAGCTTGTGCAAGAAAAAAAAAGAGCTGAGATAGTGCGCGTGCTAGAACGTAATACATCGAGGGACCATACGTGGCTAACAAACACAATGGGCAACTACTGGTCGCAACTCCACTTCACGTAACTTGGAAGTGTGGCAGTTCAGGCAAGTTGGTATGACATGACGATATTTATAGCGCGAGAACAGCGCCCATGTCCTTCTTGTTTCTTTGTCGTCATTCTTTTCTCGCGCTATAACTATCGTCATGTTTATTTCTCTTCAATACGTTCGCTGAAAGACCGCTGCAGGTAAAAGCTGATGCCTACTACGGGACAGCGTCGGTATATCGTGAAACCGTGAAGTGGACGATAGTTATAGCGCGAGACCAGCGGCCATGTGCTTCTTGTCTCTTTGTCGTCGTTCTGTTCTCGCGCTTTAACTATCGTCCACTTCACGGTTTCACGATATACCGACGCTGTCGCGTAGTAGGCATCAGCTTTTACCTGAAGCTGTCTTTCAGCAAATGTATTGATGGGAAGTTATTATTATTATTATTATTATTATTATTATTATTATTATTATTATTATTATTATTATTATTATTATTATTATTATTATTATTATTATTATTATTATTATTATTATTATTATTATTATTATTATTATATAAATATGATGCTAAAAAGTCACATGCTTCTCACTGCATCCGCCTCGGAAAACTCTAAGGCGAGAGACGTAACTCTTCTCGATCGATATTCGAAACTTTCCCTCCTGGAAAACTACGTGCACCCCACGTGGTTCTGTAGATTTTCTGGAACCGGCTCAGCCATTACCAAGTGACCAAGTCGTCAATTGACATCATCAGGTGACGTCACGATATCTTACGGCACAAATACTGTCGATCCGTGCCGCCATGATGGAACCATCGCTATTACGTTTCATCAGCTAACCCCGGCGCCACCAACGGTCACACTTTCGCGTTCTATAAATATTATCATCATTTAGCCAACGCTCAAAGTACGCGTTATGTAACAATGTGTATGACCGCGATCGAACACTGACTTGTTAGCGTCTCCTTCGCGTGGTGGCGCCGCGATGAGTAGCCTGTCGCTGCGCGTGTAGCTCTCAACGCCAGGTCGCCGCTGCTGGAAACCGCAGTAGGCATCGCCGCCGGGCGACGCGTCCCGGGCGTAGTACATCGCGCGCCACCGACGATGACTGGCGGCCCGTACGTCGCCGGCCCGCAACAGTGCGCGCCTTGCCTCGGCGGCCTCCATTTGCCTGAATGTGGGCCACTTACAAGCGGACTATGGACGTTAAGGGACACTCGCGCTCCTGCATCACGCAAGGAGACAAGAATATCACGAGTCCTTCCTTTATCGGCAAAACTTGGCAAAGGAAGCCTTGCGTCTATGCACTTCGAATACTATTTTGTTTTTTGTTTTTTTTTTGAACGAATTGCGCAGTTCTCCCTTATAAATGTAGAAGGACTTGTCCTTGGTCTAGCTGGATCTTGCTCATCATCATGCAGTAGCGCAAAAAAAAAAAAAAACAGGGACACACAGATGAGCATGTGGTGTGTGTTTTTATGTCTCTGTTTTGTCTCTTTGCGCTGCACTATGATCACATTCGTCTTGACTGTTCCTGCATGCTGGTAGCAGTACCTTCATCAACGTGTTTGACAGCGCAACGATTCAGTCGATATAGCCAACAAAGAATGCATCACGCAGACACAAAGACAAGTACTTACCTGGCTGATCTTCACACCTTCTTCTTCTTCTCTTTCTTTGACGGACGAGTCAACCATTTTGGCACGTGCCAATCACGGCATGAAATTGGGGCTATCAAGAGAAGAAAAGAATAGCGGTATCCTTATTATTCGCGTTTGAAAGTTGAACACAATAGCGATATCATCTCCCTAATACGTACTTCAACCACTTAGTGCATACTTTTTAATGAATTATGTCACTTTAGAAGTTTAAATTGTGTCTTGTATACTACAATGTAATCGATAAATTTCAAAGTGGCTTGTACCAGTGAAGCTTTCACATATGGCTGCATCTTCGTTCCTAGGTCTATGGAGGCGGCCGACGCTGAACAAAGGGCCCGTCGCCGGCAGTGCCGGCCGTATAAGAGACGGACGAGCAGTAGCCGAGTATAGAGCTTTACAGCGCTCCCTAAAGACAACATTCCGGCGAGTGCGAAACCGAGAGTAACTGGCCCGACACCATTTATAGCATGCTTTAAATGCTTTAAACAACGAGCAATCACGCGCGTGAAGTGTTTTCGAACTCGTTGCGCACCCAGTATGTGATCTTAAAGGAATGCGCTCAACAAGTGTGCCTTTTGCAATGAATTACTGGCTTTAAACCATGACGTCATAATGATAATCGCATGTTCTGACGCATGATCGCTTGTCCCACGAAATATTACTGCGATATTACGTATTGTATTCTAAAGCCTGTCTACAGGACACGCGTGTTTGTAAAGTACTAGTTATTTTCACTGCATTTCCAAGCAGAGAAAGTTATTTTCGCTGTATTTCCAAGCCGATTTGGGGTCAATAAATAAAAAAAGAGCAGAGGCGTGGCCATGTGGTAGAAAATCTGCTTGCCACGCAAGTGGCCTAGATGCGATCCTCACAAGGACTGATTTTTTTATTATTTGTTTTACTCGAATCTTTCTCAATTTTTCACTCACAACCAACGGCGCAGACGCCGACAGCGGCATTTGTGTGAAATGAGCTGTTAACGCTACCACGTTGAAAAATTGCGCCTTCAAGAGGATGTCGCGATATCGTAATCAGGCCTCGTGCCAATCTCTTTCTGAGCAGCTAACCTGCTTGGTTCTTGGTGCATACCTCAAACGTACCGTAAGGAAACGAAAGTATCATTTATTGTCTTTTGCAAGCACGGCAGTTGAGTTCACACTAAGCCATAATTGTTTCCTTGGCGAATCCGGACATGCAGTTGGAGCCGGAGGACCTCACCGAAAGCCGGACACTAGAGTGCCACTTCCATCACTGAGCCGTGGAGAAACTCCACGACAGGTTACAGGGGCACCTCCTGGCGTTCACCGATGGTTCCGTTCGAGACAACCCCAGCTCAGCCGTGACTGCGTGAGTCATTACAACAGCTGGGACGACCATGCGAAGCCACCTTCCATTTCAGGCCAGCTCCAGTGCAGCCAAACTGGCTGGTTTCTCACCTGGTAGCCGACTGCCATGCTGCTACCACACCCCAACTGCCCGCGGTGATCCTCTGCTACTCCCGACCAGCACTAGAAGTGCTCTGCTACATACGGACCAAGCCGGAATCACCGTGGCGCTGCTGCACGCCTATAGCTCACAGCCATCAGAGCCAGCGGTGTGCATCTGACCTTCCAGTGGGTTACCTCGCACGTTGGAATATCTGGGAACGAGGAGGCCGTCGCTAAGATAACACACCAAAGCGAAGCCCCAATCACAAAAGTGGTAGCCTTGTCGGAACATTCTCGGCAATGGTTGCAGCAACTGCTATGACGGCCAAGCGACACAACTCGGGTCACGCGCAGTTATCAGCCACCACCACCGCCGGTGTCGCGCGAAATAGACACATCGCGCGAAATAGACAAAGTGGGGCTCGAAGCCCGGGTCCACTGGGTCCCAGCCCAGTATTCAACCACTGAGCTACTCTGGTGCTTGCGACTTGTTGGCAAACTTGCCTTAGGCAGGCTTGATGTTGAGAAAGCAATCGCGTTATAAAACGACTTATAAAACGTTTTAAAACAGCGAGAGAACAACCAGTCGTCGCACAATGCGAATAGCGTAACGAGTAGGCCACCAAATTCTCCAACCCATTACAAAAGTCTGTTCTTGTTCCCCTATTAACTGTGGCGCATACCCACTTCAGCCATATTTTATTATCGTCGTCGTCAGCCACTGCATGGACAACTGGCGCGAAATTCCTTGGCAAGTGTTTAGCGGATGCCACGCTTCTCGGAAGAATGGCGAAAAATAGCATAGCAAAAAATAGCCTACTACCCAAGGTTAATTATAAATGGTCTAGTGGCTATCAAGCAAGTGTGCTTGGAGCAGTTACCCAATGATAGTTTTGAAAAGGCTCTGAAAGGCCGCTCTTCTAGCTTTCGCTGTGACTGTGCTGCGCCTTCCGCACAGGCCTGGCGTTTTTTCTATCTTACTCTTTCACCAAACCACTCTCTTGCAAATCGGCGAAGGGCCCGTTATAGGCGTCTGTAGCTCAACGCCCGAACCCTGCATGGCTATTCATGCATGATGATGAGTATGATGCTCTTTGGATTATTGACAGCTGTTAACTTTGTTTGTGTTTTTGCTGCTGATGATTATTACATACGTGTAAGCGCAGATAGGGCTTTAAATTGCGCGCTAGTCGCTCAGTCGACATATTTCTTACATGACATTCATACATTGTTTTTCGTTTCAAAGCAATTTTAACAAATCATTTGTGATAAACGAGCTGTCCATCTATAGGTGCATATACGCTGCTCATGTTACTTTTTCGGTGTACTGCTGATCACAAGCAACGAAGAAAAAAAATCTCGTTGACTCTGCGGCAACACAACTGCTTGCCTCGCAGATGGCCTGGGCTCAATCCTCACTCGGACCTGAGAAATTTGATTTATAAGATCTGCATAGTTTTCGATTTTTCGTTCATGGACAGCATGACTTTTCGCTTACAACCAATGACGCCGATGCCCGAGTTTCTGCAAAACGTATTTTGTAACGCTCTTGCGTTGAAAAATTCAAACAACTTCAGTGACCTCGTGATGACAGCAGACCTGGCGGATTTATATAGCTATTCTATTGCTTGTCTTTGCTCTTTGGTGATTTTAGGTGCCCGTTAAGATGCAATTAGGTACACGTTAAAATATTTATGCGCACTTTAAAGAATCCCAGGTGGGTGACATTTTCGGAGCCCTCCTTCACAGCGTCTCTCATGCATAATCATGTGGTGATAATAGGACGTGAAACGCAAACATTTAGCAGTGGCGGCGGCGCATATTATTCAGATGTTAGGGCAGTTTGTATTGAAATTATTTCCATTTTTCAATTTGGATACTGGTGCCACTTTAACATTCTTTACGTCGCCATCATTATCACCTTCCCACCACCCACTGCAGGACCTTTCCCATGTGCGGCCAATCCTTCTCTCGCCGTTAGCTCTCTCTCCTCCTTGCGCCCCGCTCTCCCGTCCGCTCGCTTGTACGTATCTATAAATGAGAGTGAAGCGCGTGCCTCACTCTCGATCACTCGCTGGCTGATGCATGGGTCAATAAATGGTTACGGTACGAACCCTCCTTTTGTCATTAATTTGTCATTAAAATTACTACACCACGCACTCTCGGCGAAAGAAACGCGTTCACATTTCCTCACGATTCCCTTCGGGGAGGTGGGGGCAATTTTTTTCAAACACATGCTCACCGAAATTACCTTACAGATATGTCAATTGCTGACGTTGTAAACCCCCAAAAATATGCAGTAAAAATACAAACTTTGTCTTAATTAATCTAGCGTATAAGCTATGTATCTTTATTGAGCACAGTTCCTTTGTTGAAGCACCGCTCTCCACGCATTTCTTGCAGGAATTTCCGGTTTCTTATGTCTGCATCATCAGTTTTCGTGTATTACAAAGGGAGACTTCCGAGTAAAAGGTTCCTCTCTGAAGCATTGGCTACATCGATGAATATGTGCCCCGCCGCGCTGGTCTAGTGACTAAAGTACTCGGCTGCTGACCAGAAGGTAGCGGGATCGAATCGCGGCCGCGGCGGCTGTATTTCCGATGGAGGCGGAAATGCTGTAGGCCCGTGTGCTGAGATTTGGGTGCACGGTAAAGAACCTCAGGTGGTCGAAATTCCCGGAGCCCTTCACTACGGCGTCTCTCATAATCATATGGTGGTTTTGGGACGTTGAACCCCACAAATCAATCAATCATCGCTGAATATGTCGAAAACCTGCCGAAATAGTCGATGCTCTTATCAACTATGATAAGACCCAACTTTTGTCTGACGTCACACCTTGCAGAATGGGACTTATATGCGTCATTTTCGTCTCGGAAGTGTTAATTTCACCCCACTTTAACTTTCTCACGCTCTGTATTGAGGAGAAGCCAACTTCCTGTCGTGACTGGTGCGCAGAATGGCACCCTTCCTGTTAATGTGACACGTTCTGTTCTTTTTTATTTTTCAGAGCATCGTTGTGGATGTGGGTAGTTGGTTGCAGGAAGTATTACCCACCGCAATATTTTGCAGACCAGACGTCGGATGGAAGATCCCTTTTTCTTTAATAAAATCTCCTAAACACCATGTGTTTTTTATGTATCGAATGTTTATGTATCATGTGTGTTTTTTTTTTACCTATCAAAAATGCCTCAGCAGTCGATTTCATTCAAATACAACACTACTTACGGGAAATCAAGAATTACGAATTAAACACTTAACATACACTTACCTTTCTGATCAACAAAGCTCTAGGAGATGATTTCATTAAAATACGACCACACCTTCAGATACCGAAAATTGCAAGTTTTCCAAAAGCTATAGGCTTACCTTCATGATCGGAAAAGCCCTTGGAGTCAATCTCATTGAAATACGACGGTGCTTGAGGAAATTAAAAATCAGAATATTTCCAAAAGCTATAAACTATCCGATGTGCATTGTCCTAACCCTGAAAGTTCATTTCACTCAAATACGACAATAGATTTGAATATTCCAAATTCCCAGATTGAAAATTGGCATTTATGCTGTTAATCACAAACATGCAACCTCTTTTTCAATTAAGCATGCATAAAACAAACTAGTGTGGCAAGACAGGTGCATAAAAAAACTGCTTTAACATTACAAAATGCGCTGCATAATGTACAAAACAACTTTTAACTCAATCACACGATTGAAAATTACGAAATTTCGCGATACCCATTCATGTTATACATTTACCTATCTGATCTGAAAAGCCATAGTAGTGTATATAATTAAAATACAGCCATACCTTCTAAAATCAAAATTTTCTAGTTTTACTTACCGTTCTGATCGGAAACGCAGTACGGTTCAATTTTATTCAAATACATCTATACTGTCAGAAATGAAAAATTACGAGATTTCCAAAGGCTTACCTCTCTGATTGGAAAGGCCTTAGGAGTCTATTTCACTCAAATACGAACAAAACTTCGGAATTCGAACATTACGAGCTCTCCAAAGGCTATTATAGACTTACCTTTGAGATCGGAAAAGCCGTAGGGTTCGATTGATTCATAGGCTTAAAGAAATAAAAAATCACAATATTTCCAAAAAAGACGATTTCATTCAAAGACGACAATACTTTCTAAAACTGAAAATTACGAGATTTCGAGACAACCACTGGTAATACCACCATACCATGCATATACCTATCGCAAGAAGTTTTCATTCATTCAGCCTCATTCTTTACGGAGGCCAGACAACATTGCGTACACCAAGGTAGGAGCACCAAAAAAAAAAAAACCAGGACTACATATAGTACAGACCAACTTTTAAACTGCTTGAACAAGACGTGGCTGTGGCCATGTAGTAAAGTGTTCGTTTCTCAATCTGAAGAGCAGTGGTTCGAATTCCTCTGGCGTACTCATTCCTTAAAGCTTTATATTTTTTGAAGTTTGGTCGCACATTGATAAAGTTGACACAAATTATTTGTCACTGTAGTTCCCACCACAAAGGTAGCTATAAGCAATAAAGAAAAAAAAACAAAGGTAGCTCTAAGGTAGAGCGTCTGCCTCCGATGTGGGACGTAGCGGCTTCGATTTCTGCCCGGTGCCGGCTGGAGGTCCTCGGATTTTGACGCCAGAAAAGTTTCGGCCTTATCAGGGCTGATAAGGGCCTTGACTTTTTTCGCCAGTTTTGACCATGCATTGCGGAGAAGCAAACACTTCAGGACCCCTTAGCTAGAAACAAACGCATATTACGCTCTTTACGGCAAGGCGTGACGTCAGACAAAAGTTGAACCTTATCAGGGCTGATAAAAGCCTAAACTTTTTTTTCGCTAGTTTCGTCCATGCATCGCGGTGAAGCCAACGCATCAGGGGTTCTTTAGCTACATAAAAACGCATAATTAGCCCTCCACCTGAAGGTGTGACGTCAGACAAAAGTTTAGCCTTATCAGGGCTGATAAGAGCCTAAACTTTTTTCGCTCCTGTTGACCATGCATTGCGGGGAAACCAGCACATCACGGGCCCTTTAGGTAGAAACAAACGCATAATACGCCCTCCACGGCACCGTGTGACGTCAGACAAATGTTGAACCTTATCAGGGCTGATAAGGGCCTAAGCTTTTCTCGCTGGTTTTTACTCTGCATTGCGGGGAAACCAGCACATCAGGGGTCCTTTAGGTAGAAACAAACGCATAATACGCCCTCCACGGCACCGTGTGACGTCAAACAAAAGTTGAACCTTATCAGGGCTGATAAGGGCCTAAACTTTTTTCACAGGTTTTGACCATGCATTGTGGGGAAACCAGCACATCAGGGGCCCTTTTGGTAGAAACAAACGCATAATACGCCCTCCACGGCACCGTGTGACGTCAGACAAAAGTTTAACCTTATCAGGGCTGATAAGGGCCTAAACTTTTTCGCTGGTTTTGACCAGCATGGGCAAAATGTACAGAGGATTCATGGTTTACCAGGTTTACCTCCGGAGCTTCGCCCACTCATCATCATTCACTTCGTGGATATGGCGGAATTTTTTTTTCGCTACTTTTGACCATGCATTGCGGGGAAACCAGCACATCATGGGCCCTTTAGGTAGAAACAAACGCATAATACGCCCTCCACGGCACCGTGTGACGTCAGACAAAAGTTGAACCTTATCAGGGCTGATAAGGGCCTAAACTTTTTTCGCTACTTTTGACCATGCATTGCGGGGAAACCAGCACATCAGGGGCCCTTTAGGTAGAAACAAACGCATAATACGCCCTCCACGGCACCGTGTGACGTCAGACAAAAGTTGAGCCTTATCAGGACTGATAAGGGCCCAAACTTTTTTCGCTAGTTTCGACAATGCATTGCGGGAAAGCAAACGCATCAGGGGCCCTTTAGCTAGAAACAAACGCATAATACGCCCTCCGCGGCAAGGTGTGACATCAGACAAATGTTCAGCCTTATCAGGGCTGATAACAACCTAAAATTTTTTAACTAGTTTCGGCCATGCATTGCGGGAAAGCCAACACGTCAGGGGCCCTTTAGCTAGAAAAAAAAACGCATAGCGCGCCCTCTATGGCAAAGCGGGATGTCAGACAAAAGTATACCCTTATTAGCGTTGATGAGGACTAAACTTTTTTGTGTGATGACCGTTTCTGAAGCCAAAAAAAAGATACAAAATTTTCATAGTATATGCGCATAAAAAAGTTCTGAGTTTAGAAAATTCACGAAAATCAAATTGATCGAAATGCCTAAGCACTTAAAAATCTTTCAAAATACAAGATTTTCAAAAGCTACATCTGTGTCGTTGCTGGAAGTGCAACACCAGAACTTCTAAAGTTTCCATTGTCTGCATTTCACCACTTATCCGCCCTCAAATTACAGATCGAAAATGCATTAGCGATTGATTTATTCAAATACGAACACGTACCTTCGGAAATCAAAAATTGCGAGTTTTCTGATCAGTGAGGCCCTAGGAGTTTATATAGTTAAAACACAACAAAGTTTCCGGAAGACTATAGACTTACCTTTCTGATCAGAGAAGCCGTGAAATCTATTTTTTTACTTATGTTCACACCTTGAAAAATCGGATATTACGAGTTTTTCTTTCTGATCTGAAAAGGTTCCGGAGTGGTTTTCAATAAAGCAGGACCACACTTTCGGGGCTCTAGAATTGCGATTTGTTCGACGGCTTACTGTTCTGATCGGAAACACTCTGAATCAATTTCTTTCAAATACTACCGTACTTTCATAAATCAAAATTACCAGCTTTCCAAAGGCTTTCACTTCTGATCGGATAAGCCCGAAGAGTCTTTTTTATTGAAATACAACGAAAGTTTTGGAAATCAACAATCACTAATTTTCCAAAGGCTTTAGAATTTAAGCACAACCGCACCTTGTGAAGTCGAAGATTGCGAGTTTTCGAAAGGCTATCAACTCACCTCACTGATCAGAAAAGCGCCAGGAATTAATATAAATAAAGCACGACTAAACCTTCTGAAATCGAAAATTACGAATTTTAGAACAGCTATAGACATAGATTTCTGATCAGAAAAGCCCTGGAATTAACACTCCAGTTCATTTAAATACGGTAATACTTCGCGAAATCAAAATTACTAGATTTCCAAAGGCTTTCTTCTCTGATTAGAATATTCTTAGTAGTCGATTTCGATCAAATACGACAATACTTTCTAAAACTGGAAATTACGAGATTTCGAGATAGCCGCATATGATATACCTATTCGCAAAAAAATTTCATTCCTTCAATCTCACTTTTTACGGAGGCCAGAAAACATTGTTCACGCCAAGGTAGAGGCGCCAGAAAACCACGGCTACCTAATGTACAGACCAACTTAAAAACTTCCTTATCAAGCCGTGGCAGTGGCCGTGTGGTAAAGTGTAAGTTTGACCATCGGAAGAGCAGTGGTTATATAATCGCGCTGGCACACTCATTTCCTAAAGGTACTCCTTACAGCTTTCCGAATTTTATTTTCTGGAGTTTGCTCGCACATTGATAGAATTGACACAGATTTATTTGTCGCTGAAATTCCCACCACAGAGGTATATGGTAGAGCGTCAGCTTCCATTGTGGGAGGTACCGGGTTCCATTCCGTGCCGGTGCCGGACGGAGCCCACTGGATTCGAAGGCAGAGGGAAGTAGTATCCGGACCTGGCTCCATCCTTAAGTGGTACTCCCCTCGCCCGATACCTCCGGGTTAACGGTACGAGCGGGCTTCGAGGGTCGTGCTACAGCACAAATCGCAGCTATGATTGTGAACAGCTTTATGGACCAGGTGGAAAACCGCTGTCACTCAAAAAGAAAAAGCTATTATATCCATTCTGAAGATTCCACATCGTTTTCAGTTCTAGTGGCACAAGTATTTTAAGACCGAATTACTGGAATACGCGCAAACCCTCCCAAAAAGAAATGGCTCCTGGAACAATCTGGGTAGCTTTTTTTTTTTTATATGGGCCGAATGCTTAACCAAAACTAGGTTGTATTGGCCCACACATACTCTCAAGTTTCATGTGAAAAGTAAAAAAGAAGTAGTAGTTTATTATCACTGTTTTCGAGAAAAATCGAGGGTATGTATGTGTCAATAGAGCCTTATTTGAGGTAGTTTTGGTTCTAGAATCGGCCAATTTGGTAAAAAAAAGCACTCCTCGTGTACAGTACACCTTACCACAAAACATTTTTAAGCCATCATTGTGAAACAGCCATACATTACACACAGAAATTTCACGGTCTATTGACGGGAAGGTGATGTGCGGCAGTTTAATAAGGAACAACTTTCGATGCCACCACATTTTTCAAGGCACGAGTGTGAGCATATGACCATACATCCATGTCCCCCTTGAAATCAATTACGAACACATTAATTTTTCGTACTGGTGACAGTTCCTTGATATATATAAGATATCAACAGTGATTCGTGAAATCAACGCATCGATGGTGCTTAGCCTATGCTGCCACTTGTGGCCTTTTGTTAACAACACAAAGAAATCTTTATTATAAGTATACTGTAGCGACATAACAACACACAATCTGCTCATGACTACGTGGCGTGCTGCTTCTACGCAGCATCATTAATAAGGCAATGCTGTCGGTACCTTTGTTCGTAGATTTCACAGCTGGTCCAGATGGATAACTACGCATTTCACCATTAGTTCATAATGAAAACCAGAATCAACTTTACATCAATGCAAAGCTTTAGAATTCCCCGGTAGTGACATTATGCTTAATTATGAATAGAGATTTCTTTATGAAATGTAAGCTGCATGTGCTAGGTGCTACTGTAATAACATACTGTATATTTACACAGTGTTCTAATAAAGTTCCTTCAGTACTTAGCGAGACAATGCATGATAGTTTCTTTCGAACACTGCAACACATTCGCAAACAGATGAATTTATAAGCGTTATAGTGCATTTTTTTTTGCTTTTGGTGGGTTTGTAGATTCAACCACTATTCATGTAACAATGGCGGGTTATCGCTTGGAAGGCAGAAGCTTTTTTGGGAATGCAACGTTACAAGCGTATAACGAACTTTAGTGAACACTACACTATTTAAACCCATTCCGTGTCTCCATTTCAGCATCATTGCAAAACTAACAGTTTTAACCTGCTCAAAAAGGTACATTCATAAGGAGGCAGTATACATTCGTAAACAAGCAGTACATAAAATAAAGAAATATCGGAGCTGTAGGCCTCTTGTACGTATGGAGCCAACGCCACATAGAAAATGTCTTTTTTATTGAAAGTGGGGGCAGTGGAAGTGCCGTTTCGAATTTGGCAAAATTAACATTGCAACCATAAAGTGTTTGTGCTTTTCACAGAAACATTGTGTAAATGCTGATACCTGACTTATGAATATCATCAATGCGCATTCCAGTTTATTTCTGCATTTTTTTACTAAACTGCTCATAGATATACTACACAAGAAAACACTGTAATATCATCAGTAAAGCTTCAGGTACAAATTGCACACTATAAAAATTTATCAATTCTGAATTTACGAGATGCATCCACGGGACATGTCATGGTCGAACTTGGCGACGGGGAGAAACCAGCCTACCTAAAATTTCGTTTCGATTTCATTTCACCAGCACAAAATTGCAATAAAGACCCATGTTTGCTGCATCATATTGCCAAATCAAACCCCAAAGGTAGGAATAATTGCGAATAAAAGCATCTTTATTGCGCAGCAGGATGGCCCATTTAAGTCACAAGTGGCCGCGTTTAGAAATGGAGATCCCACAGTACATTGAACTTTTCCCCCTCACAGGCAAACTAAACGCCCAAAGGGAAAACACCGCGCCTTGGGCTCGCTCATCATTCTTCAGGAAGGTGATCTTTGAAGGTGATCATGTATGTTCTCAATTTCACAAGTATTTTTGCAAGACATCTCCAATCTAGACCAGTGCCATAACTTGGTGGTAAGACGCGCGTCTATGCTGCACGCTACTGCAAGTAATCATAGTCAACCGGATGCACCAGAGAAAAAAAAATGGTTCGGCGGACTGTGAACGCTAACCAAGCTTGGAGTTTGGTTAACGCGGCTGATGTAAGAATGAATAAACTAGTAGCAGTAAAGGCAGGGTGCATAAAGTCACATGCTTATACGGCAGGGCATGAGTTGGGCAGTACGTTGTGCGGCGAAGCCGTGTCAATCCAGTCAATGAGCTTTTCGCTGATGGCCAGGTTACGCAGACAGCCGACGAAGTTGCCTCGACCAAACAGACTGTCGTTGCTGCTGCCTTCTGAACAATGCGAAAAAAAGAGATAAATCAGTCGTGCTTTGGAATTCAGAGATGTTCAAACACTTTCCTAGCAAAGCGTGTGATAAAATCAAGATACAAAGTTATTATTCGGTCAAATTCATTTCTCATCAGCGTAAGGTACAAGTCGGAATGTGACGTCTTCATGGCGCAGGTTATTTCGTTCTGTAGGCATTACACTTAAGCTACAGAATATGCTCTTAACTTCACTCTTGTCATGTACACTCAAACCTCGATAAAACAAACCTGGATATAAGAAAATATCTGTTATAACGAAATGAAGAACAACGTTTTATTGGGTATAGTGTTCAGGAATATAGCTTCATAACGAATTTTTTAATATAATAAACTTGTTTTTTTTTGGGTAAGGTGCGACTTCGTTATGAAGAGGCTTGAGTGCACACGCCTTTTGTATAATGTTTATGAGAATTGAATTGAAGGTGTGCTGTTCTTTCTGTAGAGCGGTTGCTACCTCTCTCTAACAATCTATTTTGCGATTCGTTATATCATGTTCCCCCAATGAGGCCTTGTTAAAGTATAATTTATCTTACCGGTCACCTGCTCCAAGGTGCTGGCACACGTGCCCCGACCACCACTTTTTGAGAATCCCCTTCATATGAGCAGCCAGAGGAACAACCTTCTCAGACCAATACAGCTATCACTAGACCACTTCTCTTATTCAAAGCTTTTGTCGTCCACATTTTCATGCCGAACTCCGACTTCATTTTTTTTTGTTTCTGACTTAACCCTATGTACTACCTTTATGATAAAGTGTTTATTCCATTGAAATGTTTCGTACACAATAGTGTGCATCACTTGTTCTTGCTACTTGTGTCAGCTAGTTTCTAAGAAAAAGCAAGGTACCATAAGGTTTGAATAAATAGACCTCTCCTACGCTATTCGATAATCATTCTGCGTCTGGATAAGCGTCCTGCATAAGCGTTTTGCAATTGCGAACGTAGTCGGAAATTCTTACTCCACGGGGTTTGCGTCACTCAATTCTACTGACACTTGATGCTTGTTTGTCACATTTCACACCAATGAATTCACAGGCAGAACATCTATGATGACAGCATGCATGCTCTAACCAAATTCAGGCTACCAGGAACATAGCCAGACATTTTTTTTTTTGGGGGGGGGGGGTCAATTATAATTTATGTATTTTTGCACGTGTGTGTGCATGTATGCGTTTGTACATATGCTACCAAATTTGAAAATTTTGATAGCGTACATACGAACTAAAGAGAGCTCATAGCAGACAGGAGTTTCGCGTAAATATGGAGTAAATTATAGGCAGGAGGCAATGATATTATTATATTAGTTATATTTCTAATTATTCATTCGTTAATATTTCATTGACGTATTCAAGGACCATGGTGTTACGAACGCCCAACTGGACATTTTGTAGCATTCAGCGAGAAATTAACACACCAAACGCAAAAGAAACAGCCTATGTGTAGAGCTTAATCCGAATGATCTGGTAAAGAATGTATCAATAAAAGAAACGTGTTCCAAAATTATGCCGCACATGCTTTATTATGAATCCAACACTTCAACCAGAACTCAAATTATTTGACGTCGCATACACGCTTAAAGCAAAAAGGAGGTGGAACAGAGCAGCTCGTGTGTGCACACAGCTGACGAACTTGATGTGTTATGTTTATGTCCTGCTGGGACATACATTCCTACATGCTAAATAATTGAAAGGAATCAAACTAAAAATAGTAGAAAAAAATTAGGCAATACTCCGGGCACTCGAGAGAAATAGGCCAAAACTTAACTTTTCTTGTAAGATGAAACACTTGGGGGAAGGGGACGCAATGCGTCACCCCGCTACATGGCTGCCGTCCTAGTCGGCGACACCAAAGACGAGGCCCCATCTTGAGTCGGTCTCACTAGACCATGGAGATAAAAGAAGAAAGAAGGGATCATGACGTCCCGCCCCCAGTCACTGCAAGCCAACCCCCAGTTTTGAAGCCAGAAGTGTCGGCCCAACACGTGACCTTTTGCATCAGGATCACGCAAGCAACGAGACTTGCCGAGACTGTGGCGTCCCGTAACTTTTATTCGAAACGCACTTGTTCGGCGCAGATATACCGGCTCAGGCAGGAGGTTCAAAAACAGAACAGGGAGCACTAAAACCCACCACACGCTGTGACGTTTTGGTAAGGTGTTGGGCCGACATGGTGGTGGTGGTAGTGGTTAGAAGACGAGAAAAGGCACCTAATTTCTGCAACCCGGTCGGGAGCACGGCGCAGTGCATGGTGGGCTTCGCCGGCTTCACTCTTACGGCGTAATTCTCCCTCCTTTCTTTTTCCTTCCTCCATGCACCAGACTCTGCTGAGGCTTCAGCGGAGACAGATGAGAAGGGCGGTGTCCCAGTGCCCTCTAGAAGGGGTAGCAGAATGGTTGATTGATTGATTGATTGATTGATTGATTGATTGATTGATTGATATGTGGGGTTTAACGTCCCAAAACCACCATATGATTATGAGAGACGCCATAGTGGAGGGCACCGGGAATTTCGACCACCTGGGGTTCTTTAACGTGCACCCAAATCTGAGCACACGGGCCTAAAACATTTCCGCCTCCATCGGAAATGCAGCCGCCGCAGCCGGGAATTGATCCCGCGACCTGCGGGTCAGCAGCCGACTACCTTAGCCACTAGACCACCGCGGCGGGGCGGGGTAGGAAAATGGGGCAAGTGGGTTTTATTTACTTTTTCTTTAGATGCGAAGCAGCTCTTTTACTAGCCTGTGTAACGCTGTCCCTTCGTACGAACGCGCCGCGCGCCGCAGGTGGTGGCGCGGTGCCTAGTAGGTCACGCCACTGCTGCGTGTTGATGTCATGCTCCCCTCGCAGAGCGCGCTGACGT
Source organism: Rhipicephalus microplus (assembly GCF_013339725.1). NCBI lineage: Eukaryota > Metazoa > Arthropoda > Arachnida > Ixodida > Ixodidae > Rhipicephalus > Rhipicephalus microplus. The sequence continues at coordinate 128,511,318 of NC_051167.1, read as the reverse complement.
CACTCCCTCCCTCGCCAGCTGAGCGCTCGCCGCAGCGCCCACAGCTGTTCGCCTGCAACACCCGCCACGACCACCACTCGCTACATCGCGGACTCGTCGGTTCACGAGCAGTACACCTGACGTGCGCCTAACGTACGCGTTGAGTCTGTACGCGTTGAGTCTGTACGTGTCACCTACAAGACTTACGCCAGCCATTGATTCAAACGAATCTTCCAGCGCTTACCGCAGCACCTGCGTTAGCGCCGTTCAACCCGTGACACCACCCATGAGCAACGCTGCTGCTTCGGATCCCATCCCATCAGGGTTCCCTTCGTAGAGATGGTCAAGTTTTTGGACATAGCCACTCTATGCGAAGTGCCCTGCATTAGCGTTTTATTGCACAAAGATCACTACGGTACACTGAGTACGAGTGGCCCCAATGTATCCACGAGTGACCGTCGCTGTCCCAATCCGGCGGTTGTTTATTGCGCTTCAGTTCCACCCTGCATCCTGGTTGCTCATCGTACTCATTGACGACAAAAACAGACGCCGGACACCCGGAGCCGCCAAGCATGCCATGAAACTCGATACGCAGCCCGAAAAAATCTTCCCCAGAGAATACGTAAGCCTTGAAGTACGCGTCCCTCGTGTGTAACACTGTCACTACAGCAATCTTATAGAATATATTACATCAAACGGAATATCATCGATTGTCAGCACATACGTCACGCTTCCAATCACTTCCCTCTATGTGGCAGTCGGCGATAACGTACTGGCTGCACTCAAATGACAGTTAAGACCTCCTTATATATAACTGAATGCATGCTGAGGACAACCTTGAGATTCCTCGAATATGGCTAGAACTTCTGGTGGTTACTCTATATAAAAGTTTAGCGCAAAAAAACAAAAAGACCGAGCAAACCATTCTCTATATAATAGCATAAACAAATAAGAAGTTCTCAGTAAAAGAAGAAGATCCTGGGAATCGCACTCTTTTTATTGGCAGTAGTTCTAAGGGCCAAAGCAGCTATCGCGGCGATAAACAAGGACAGAAACTGCAAAACAGGCGCGTCATTGGAGCCGTGCATGCTCAGATATGACCCGTTGATGATATCGCTGCTGCTGGTCAGACCACGACACTCCGTCGTTCTAGACATATGTGTTGACCTCTGTAGCCACACCACAAGCACTTCTAACTCGGAACCCAAGTTGCCAAGGTAATTTGTTTTGAACTACGCGCTATGTCTCTAGCTTCTCGGTGTTTCAGAGCCGGTGGTTATAACTTCCTAGCGGCATGATCATTCGTCAGAAGCTTTTTAATGTTTACCCAGGCACCATAGCGATCTCTTTCAATCTCTTCGCCATCCCCCACTACAGAGGCTTTAGCCCTCCGCCATACCACGCCAAGCCCAACCCATCACCCATACTTAAAACACCAAGACAGCATTTCTATACAGCAAAAACAAAGCAATAAATCAAATGAAAGTATTGGTACAGCTAACAAAACGTGGCATACAATTAATCGAATTTCAAGATATCATATGAAGCAATATACGTCCTAATAAAAAAACGGCACGATTATGGTGTGAAGTAGGCAGGGATGCCCGCATTTTTTTTTTTTTTGTTGACAACCTGATGCTCTTTAATGGGCATGTACTTCGAAGAGCACTGATGGTGCTTTCTTTTGTTCAACTTCAACTATATGGAAATTCAACTTCCATGACCTGAAACAGACTCGCGTTTTCAAGGTTAGCTGTACAGAAGCGTAGCTAGTAAGCCGTAATTGCTTGGACGCTCTGGAATAAGCTGAAATGGCCGCACCTCACATTAATATCAAATCAATTATATTTTTAACGATGCCGCGTCATTTTTGGCCCTACGTCACTATCTGCTAAATTAGTGTAATAACACGCGTTTCGACAATGACGAACTAGGCGCAACTTCACACTCCGCTTTGCAAACTATACAAGGTGTTATTTGGCTTACCTCTTCCGAAGTATTACCGTAGCGTACGTTGAACGATGGTTTCTGGGCGCATCCAATCGACCACGGGACACTCAAATTCTTCGACGTCGCATCCGGTCGAGTTCACCATTTTCACACTACCGACGTTCGGAGGTGGTATCCACCACACATCACAAGCAACAAACAACACATCGATAGCCGAGTAGCGTGAGCATCCAACGCTTATCTTTGCTTCCTGTGCGTCCATTCTGGTTCTAAGATCGCTTAATCTACTGCTGAGTATTTTCACCTGGAGCAAAAAAGAAAAATTTTCACCTGGAGCAAAAGAAAAGAAAATCCTGTAATCACAGACTTCGGTGGTTGCCGACGTGTTTGTAAGAAGCAAACGCCTCGCTGCTTTGACATCCACCTATATATATATATATAGATTTCGATAGCGCAATAGGTGTATAGCGAAATGGTGCATCGTCTGCTACGGTACTTCCAGTTCGAGGCCCTACTTCAATGTGTCTGCTGCGCAGTGTGATTGGGGAGAAAACGTGGTTAATTTAGCGACGCGTTTGTTGCCGCGTATACAGCGATCGTGTCCTTGAATTCGTTTCGCGAATGAAAAGACGAAAGTTCGCTCATTTTAAGGAACGAAGCAAGAAGTAGAAATGAGCGAACATGAGGACCGGTAAGAGGCGCATTGCGAAGGCAGCATGCAGTTATGCTATAAGACACGCAGTAATCTCTTGCAGAATCAACTAGATTCATTATTTTATAGCAGAAACGGTGGGCACTTTGAAACCACTCACACATATCAGCACATACTGCCTAATGTGAACATACGTACGTCGACATATGACAGGTGTAACCGCGGCCACCTCACTGTATAGCGTGCCAGCAGATAGCCGGCCTTGCTCTGCGACACCTTTCGGCCGTTGCGGGTTGTGACGTAGCGTGCGCAGGAGCATGCGCGGCCTTACAAACACGCAGGCCTGCTCTGCACAGGTGACAGCGTTGCAAGGTGTGCTTGTTTCAACGAAGATCCGCGCACCGCTCAGGGCGCTTTCCGTCATAACTGCGTCATATCTTTCGTCCATACGAAGCGCGTTTCGGCTGATAACACACGCCTGCGTAAATGACGCCCTCTATGTGGCCGTCCAGAATTTATTTTTACGTGGGTGTTGGCATTATCATATCTTCATATAATAGCATGTCCTCAAAACAGCCAGAAAGCGTGCATCGTTGAATGCCAGCGCGTTTTATCAGTAGAAATGCACTTCGTCGTATGAAATAGATGTGACGAAACTGACCTGAGGCAGCAAGGATCTTTGGCTAAACAAGCGCACCCCCCACCGTTGTCACCCGTGCAGAGCATTCCTGCATTTCTGTAAGGCCGCGCATGCAGCCTCCTGAGCATGTGATGTCATAACCCGCAACGGCCGCAAGGTGTCGCGCCGAAGAACAAATTTGGCTTAAATTTAAGGCTAGGCTGGCGTGAGCCACCACCCGATCTAAAGGGCACAGCCGGATACATCCATCAATCCGGCCGCTCGTGTATTATCGGAAAGGGTTGTCTAACCCTTCCCGCCAGACGTGTGCCACATACCCGCGGGCGGTATGTGCCACAGGTATGCGGATATGCGCCACAGGTGATGGACAGCTTATAAATATCCAGGAACGGCGAGAACAGACGTGGGTATTTTTAACGCGCGAGTGTTAAGAAAAAAGCTGTCGTCGGCAGCGTTGACCCGACTAATGCAAATAAAAATGTCAGGACTTCAGCAGGAATCGAGCCCCCGATCTCTGCTCGGCAATCAAGTAATCTACCGTAGAGCCACAACAGGTCTCGGAACTACTTATCGAACAGACCCTGTAATGTTCGTGAAACGTCAGTTTCGGTTATATAACCCTACTGAAACGTTCCGTATACAATGTCCAATAATTCCGTATGTTTCCGTAAAAATCTTACGGAAATATATGGAAAATATATAGGAAACATATGTATTCTTTATGGAAACATAAGGAATTATTGGACTCCCATACGGAACGTTTCAGTAGGGAACTTTATAAGCATACCGTGATGTCGGGTTAACGTCCATAGTAGTTAAGCATAATCCGCTAATGTTCATGTAGCTTTGTCCAGGAAGACCATCCTCCCGAGCACCACCACGCGCTTCATATCAGCATACCGCTTCGGGTGTTGCAAATATCAATTGTTGCTGTTGTACCGTTACGCAGCCGTAAATAACTGCTAATATAAAACTATATATATGTTTAACGTATGGATCTGCACGCATGCATATGTACAGATTATCAGCGGCACTTCGAAACGTTTCTCACAATCAAAAATATTCAACACAGCCACGTTCCATCCGCATGCTTCGCCTAACGTCGATTCCCAAGGTGCGTGGGATCTGCCGAATTTCGAATTCAAACAAACTTGAAAGGCGTTAAAAAAATAACAGCAGAACTTTCGGTCTCTAACCGTGGCGTCGGATGGGCACAAACCTCGTGCAAGAGCACTCCTCGAGGCAGCCTGTCGGCTAGTCCCTTCATGGCTGTCCCTTCTGCTACGGTCCCTTCTGCTACGTTGTTCCTGACGCGTGCAACATGCGCCCTGCCATAACCGTGATCAGCAGGGGAGGGGGACTTCGTGGCAGAACCCCCGTCCCCGACTGAATGGAAGTTTGGGGCGGACTCTTTCCCCCATCCTCTTAGGTGACAAATGGGCGCCTCCTCCTCCCTCCTGCCCCTGTGCCCACGCCTATGAGCCATGTCGTCAAAACAAGCCTCATGTCGCAGCCGTCCAGGGCGAGGAGCTTTGTTGAGAAATATTTTTAATAATAATAATAATAATAATAATAATAATAATAATAATAATAATAATAATAATAATAATAATAATAATAATAATAACATCTGGGGCTTCACATCCCAAAACCACGATACGATGGCTCCGGAAATTTCGACCATCTGATGTCCTTTAACGTGCGCTGACAACGCAGAGTACACAGTCCTTCACCATTTCGCCTCCATCGAAATACGATCGCCACTGCCGGGATGGAAACCACGATTATTGGGTCAGCACCAAGCACCATTGTCATTTTTCCACGAAGATTCCCACACGCTACAAACTTTGTGAAAAATAGTGCGTTTTGCGATTTTGTTAGAATTTAATTGCATTTCGATAAACCAAATCGTGGATGCATTTTAATGACGAAGAAGGTAAGCGTCTTTCGCTGAAAATTTATCTCGAATGAACTGTCGATTCAGCAAAACAATTCAATATATCAAATTTGACGAAACCTTGAAAAACTGAAAACTGATTTTTTTCTAAGGCTAGCCGTTTAGTTCAAAAGTGGAACTAAAATTTATTACGTAACGTCGAGTAAAAATTGTCATACGCGGACGTAAAATTTGCGGGAAGCGTAAAGTCAGCCTACAGAAGACAAAACCTTGTAAGTACAAAGCTTTGGCTACGTGAACAGTTTATTCTGCTATAGATTTCAGAAATTTTAAATGTCCCTTGATACTGTCGTAAAATATTGCGTGATAACCACTCACTATCACTTACAAGCGCAAAATAATATTCTCCTTCCCACAAACCACGTTAAGCAAAGCAGATAAAAAGCGTCGCTTAATCGTTCCTCAGGGGTTGGTTATGCATACTCTTAGCAACTGCGATTTAAAATTCAGGCAGTTTTTTTTAATTTCACAGAAACGCTATACATGCAAGACACGCACACACGAGTGAATTAAAACTTCAGTACAAAAATTCTGAAAGTCAGTGGAACGCGTATGCAGAGGTGTTCTACGCAAAATTCTAGTTTCAGCAATTAAACGTTGCACACACGTATTGCACACGCAATTTCAGCAATTAAACGTTGCACACACTTTTCACTATCGCGGTCTCTGCTGCAAGCTGAGGGTCACTTGAGATGGGGCGACTACTCATAGCCGGCCGAAGGTCGCGTCTCCACGAAGCTCTTGGAAGTGCTGGACATGCTGTATCGCTTGAGCTCCGATATCGCGCCGGTCGCCACGTCGGGCAGTCTGGCGTCCTTAGTCTCGGGCAACCGGTCGACCAGCAGAAGGGCTACGACGGCCAGCACAATTCCGCAAGTTTTGCGGACAGACGCGTCTTGACCGCCGAAGAGGAGCGAAACGGTGACTCCGCCCAGGATGCCCGTCGAGTAGGCGACGCTGAAGCCCGCGGCGCGCTCGGCCGTTACGTACAGCTCCAGGCAGTAGACGCACGCGAAGGCCACGTTCACGAGCACTGAGGTCATCAACAGCTCGTTGGCGAAGACGACCGCGAACAGCACGGAAGCCGGCTCGACTACGGCTAGAAGCGCGATGGCAGCGCAACTCAGCGGGAGACCCAACATGAGCGCCCTCTTGCGTTCGCAGCGTTTCAGAATCGCACCGCCAGCAGCGCGCTGAAGACGCGAGGTACCACCAGGACCGCCGTCTGCCAGGACAGGAAACGCTGCGCCCCGCGGCACGCCTGCGCTCCTTGCGGTTCTCCGCATCGCGACGCCTCGTTCAGGACGACGAACAGACTTAAGAAGAGTCCCGCCAGCGACGCGGTCCTCGCAACGGGTCCTGGAAGAACGACCATGCCCGACGTGGTGCTTCCGTGCTGCAGCGACCCCTCCGTAGCGTGAGGTCCTTCGGGGGTCAAGGCACCGGCTATGGCGGTGGTCTCTTGAAGGCGCCGTGTGACGGTGCGGTCCAGGTCGGCGACGGAGCGACGACCACTTTGTGCCGCCATGGTGTAATGGTGCTCGACGAAGTCTGAGACGTCGCCAATGACTAGCGACCCCCGCGAGGACTCCCGGACGGCCTGAAAACTTGTCGGGAGCAGCGAGACCGGTACGAGGAAGGCGAACGCCAGCGTGCGACGGTCGAGGACTAGCGCTGCGGCACTAATTAGACACGGAACCCAGCTGCAGATTACGTACGCCACGATGACGTAACAGACGTAGTCAGTCCTGCATTTGACAGCAATGAAATTACCTTGGTACGCTTCCTTCTTTCGTTTGTGCCAGCCCGTATTGTCAATGAGTGTTTCACTACCTATACCACGGGCGTCTCAAACTCGCCTTAAGCGGGCCACAGCTACAATACAAAAGCCAGTTCCTTGATGAGCGGAGATTCACGTTGAAGGTTGGAGCGATGTTGGGGGGGGGGGGGGGGGTAGGCAGGGAGCATGAAAAAAATGTCGGCTAATTCTGTTCTTCGAATGCGGGAAGGCATTTCCTGTAAATCGTGGATCTCTTCTAAAAGCATTTGACCTCACGTTTTCAGAAACATATCGACATTATCTCCAGAATAACCAAAATCCTAAATCCGATTCTGAAATATAGTACTTTTTCCCCTCTGTGGTTACGTTTTAACAAAGTGATTCGATGACATGCCTCACGAGAAAAAAAATGCCCGAGATCACTCTCGTCTCTCTCGCTTAGCGATGGTCAATAAATCGATAGCCTGTGTCTGTTCCGTCTTTTCTCCCGTTCTCAAGTGAAACACTAGATGGTCAAAGTTCCCAGGGGCCTCCACTACGGCGTCTCTGATAATCATATCGTCGTTTTGCGAGCTAAGACCCAGGTACAATTATTAATAATTGGAAGTACATTTCGTGTTCTGATCACCTACTTCTCGAAAGCATGCGCAATCACCAACCTTCTGGCCTCGCAGGTAACCTCAAAGAGAAGAACGACGGAGACGATCGCGAAGCCGCACAGAAAAACCGCAACCAACATGCGCAACAGCACGAGTTGCAAGAAGGTGAGCGCGAACACGGTCAACGCCGCGGCGACCACAGTGACCACGGCGCAGGCCAGCAGTACGGGCCTGCGACTCACGTTGTCCGCCATCTTGCCCAGGAATGGCGTGTACACGACGCCTCCGACGTAGGTGTAGATGCGCGCCGCGATCACCATCCACGCGTTGGAGCACACCAGGTCCCACTCGTTGAGTGCCGTGAGCACGCCCGGAGATACGTCGTAATCCCACTCGTGGCACGGAAACTCGTACCGAGAACGGTTGAAGAAGCCTGGCCACAGTACCATGGCGGTTGTCTCCGGGCCCGAGTTCGATGCTGCAGCGGTGTCGAGAAGGAGATGGCGTTGAAGGGGCCCCTAACAGTACTTTGTCACTTGCACTGCCCATCCTACAAGTGCGATCTCCCTTTCGCCGCAAATCTCTGCATAAAACACGTGGTATATAATCATGCACTGAACGTTCGGTCAGTCAGGATGCCGCACTTTTCGATTACACGCTGCTACCTCTGCTTGCGCAGTCGCGAGCGCAGTAAACGAAGCGATATCAGGTTGTCACGCACGATAAGCATGCGAGACAAGGCAGAACTGGAATAGGACTGCATTGCAAAGCAGCAATAGGAGACATGTCACAACAGTTATATCTGGTACATCGACCAATCAAGAACTTCTTTCATGCTGGCGTCTTGAGCGAACTGCCGGCGTCAAGAAGTGTGCCGCAAAGACTGGCAACGCTGGGAGAGAATAGCGTGCTCGTTCTTCGTATTTTGAGAGGCTGTTCAGGGGCCTTTGTATTTGACTTAGCGCACCTTTTAAGTTGTACGAACGCGTCCGCCTCGGTGGTGTAGCGGTTACGGTGCCCCACTGCTGGCCCGAAGGTCGCGGATTTTGTCCCGGCATCGCATTTCGAGGAGAAATTTCCGGAGCCCTCCGATATGGCGTTTCTCATAAGTAACATCGCGGTTTCGGGACGCAAAACCCGAAGTATCATGAACGTATTCAAAAGCGGACGAAGGCATATAGCTATAGGCGTGCGCAGGGTACTTCATTAAGGGGAGAGGGCGGGGGGCTAAGTCTCGCCCGCACAGTTTACAGCTAGTACACGCCTCTGGGCGTCCTGTCAGGAGAATTCAGTGTCTTCTAATTAAACAAACCTTAACTTTTCCTTTGGAAACACTGCTGCAACGGTACTTCGCAGGAATACAAAAACGTAACAAGAATTTGCAAGGGCACTTTATGGGGAGAGGTGTCAAAACTGAGCGGATAGGCATGCGGAAAAGGGAGGGAGACGCAGATTCGTGGCAGCGTCCCCCCCGCCCCCTTCTTATTAGGTCGGTGTATGATGCAGACTTGGGGCCCCCTCTCAGGTGACTAGGCCACGCCCTTGATTCCCCCACCCCCGTGCACGGCTTTGATTTAGTGCGCTAATAATAACTGTCCGGGTTTAACGTTCCAAAACCACCATATGATTTTGAGAGACGCCGTAGTGGAGGGCTCCGAAAACTTCGACCGCGTGGGGTTCTTCAACGTGTACCCAAATCACACACGGGCCTCAAATTTTTGCCTGCATTGAAAGAGCGGCCTGAATTCGATCCCGCGACCTCCGGATCAGCAGCCGAGACCCTTAGCAACTAGACGACCGTGGCGGGTTATGACTACGTGCACTCACCCACGCCGTGCGAGTAGGGAAACCTGTAGACGGTGCATCGGCTGTAGCAGCCGTCTGGACCCATGGGAATAGAGGCGTTCTTCCAAGCCTGCGTGCTCTCGTTGGCGAACTCGGCCGGCTGCTTGCACCAGTAGTCCACGACGTCAGCCGGCGGCGCCAGCATCCGCAGTGACTGGTAGTGGAAGGCCCGCGCCCCGAGGGACAGCTGGGCGCACGCCAAGATGCGCAGCTGGTGCGAACCCTGACCCAGGAACTCATTGGTGGAAGGATCAGCCGGCGAGACGCTGTACGAGTGCACGTCGCCAAACGTGACTACACAGTGTCCTTCGTGTCCTTCTTGTCTCTGTGTCGTCGTTTTGTTCTCGCGCTATAACTATCGTCACACTCTGGCCCCGCAACTTGCGCTTCGGTGGCGTCCCCAACGGGACCTCCTGGCAGGAGCCAGCCGCCTGCGAGAGCACAGAATTACGTTAATTTTACCCTCCGATTACCAAAAGGTCAAAATTTAATTGTGATGTTCCACTTGTACATGATTATCAACAAACAAGTAGCTGCGAGAATTTTTCGAAAGAGTGTCGTAACAGCGAAGTTACAAGCACTTGACGATCCACATTGAAAGAGGCCCTCGTCATTTCGATCTTTCCTTCGCTATAGGATACGTTCGTCGGTTGGTCTCTTCTATTAGCCGAGTGCTTCTCCTCGCAGGGCGAGGAGAAAAAGCGCCGAATGCGCGTACCTGTGAGCCGACGAGCTGGTTGTTTTTGTGGATGACACAAAAAGACGCGAAATGTTGACGTCACGGCCTACGCTATTGAAAGGGCAACAGAGTAGAAGGGATTACTTCTTACCCCCGTATTCCAGAACGTCCCTTCACTCAACGCTTCACCTTCACTTGAGAAAGCCGACGGGAGCGCTGTCTCTTTAGGCACGGCAAGTCACTGCATGTCAGCAATAATCTGCTGCGATTTTTGAGTAGCGCAGCATCATTTTCAGCCGAGCAGTGGCGCAGTGCTCAACTCTGCCGAGTGAAGGGTGAAAGTCGAGTCGAGGAGCGTTTCTGAATACGGGGGGTAGCAATACCGCAACTGGCATTGTTTTCATTACCGCACTTTGAAAAACAATTTATCGTTTTCGTTCATGCTTATATATTATACGTCTGTTCTATTAAACTTCCAATCGTTAGACAGCGCTTGTGTAGTGCCCTCCCTTACGTTTTCGTGTTTTTTTTTTTTGGTGCTGAACGTGAAGAGCCCTGAGGGCTCGGTTTCTTGTTCGACATGACATAATTGAAACGACATACAATGAAGCCAAGTAAAGCATTCATTACGTTATTCGAAGTGCAGAAATTACGGCACAAATAGAAAGCAATGAAAGTGGATGAAAAATTGAATTGCCCCAGCGACAGGGACCTACAACCTTCGGAAAACGTCTCCTATGCTCTGCAAACTGAGTTGAAGCAGCGGTTGCTTTCCCATACACCTGGTTAGGTATTTTTGTGTTAACAAACGACTCGTAGCCATGGAGGCGAGTGTGGAACATTGTTCTTGCTAGTTGGCGTCACGTAGCACCTGAAGCCATGCTATCAAGTTGGATCTCTGTCTCACCGCGCACCACGCCTGCTCCGGAGACGATGGCGTCACCGGACTGTGTCTCTTCTCAACAGCGGCGCATCCGAGTAGTGGACGGCTCTGATCCGGTGCGTTCTCGAAGGCATTCTCCTCTCGCATAACAATGGTCTGTGTACACGCGCATGAAAATAATGCAAAAACAATATAGTTTCGCCACCGTAATCTGGAAGACGCGCTTATGATCATTGTTTAGCTATGATTCTTTTTAAACAATTCAGGAGTCTCTGCCATATCGTTCAAATGGAGGTTTCGTGTGAGGGTGGGACGTGCTACTTTTCCTTTTTTTTTCTCTACAGTAGGATTCCCAAACGCGTTACCCAAGGGCCGAATGCGACGCATCGCAGCCGGCAAAGACTGTGTACGTCCAATATACTTGTTTGTTCATGTTCATGGCCATAGGCATGAGTAGGGTTCCCCTTCAAAGGGGGGGGGGGGGCGAATTCATTCGTCCCAGCACCCCTTCTCTCTATTATGTCAATGTATGGGGGCTGGCTTTGAGCCTCCTTTACCCCCCCCCCCCCCCCCCGAGTTGCAGCAGCCCCTTTCCTATGTAAACGGCTGACATCGTGCCCCCTCTTAGGTGACTAGGAAGGGCGGCCGCACCCCCCCCCCCTTTCTGACTTCATAGCCTAAAGACATGAGTATAGTCTCAAGCAATATTTTTTGTGAAGGCCCCAAAGCTGTCATCATATCTTTAAACATAACCGGGAAGCAAAACTATATTCCACAATTGGTATTTACATGAGTCATCCTGAAGATGGGTGTCGATGGGTACTTCAAAGCCTGATTCCCGATGCTGCTTCAGAAATAATCCATATATAAGATGCGGTGAACCCTGCCCTTGAAATGGCAAAGTTAGCTAACATTCAGTGCAAACTATACCGGATCCGAAATTTTTCTGGGATTCTAAACACACTCTGCTCCTTGTTAATGAAGATGGAGGCAAGCCCGTAGCCAAAAGGGGTGCGCTACGCCCCACCCCCCTCTCGAAGTCATGATGAAGGGGGTGTTTTACCGCAAATATTAGGTAATTAAAATAAGTCTTTCTCCAGAATAGTCAAAGTCGATCTTCAGCAAGTCAGCTCCCACCCAAGAATATTCCTGGCTACGGGCCTGCATGGACGGCACAGTATCCAAACACATGCCCGCACACGCATGATCGCTGTTGAAAATCAAGGCAAAGTCTCTCGAAGTCAGCGATTGTCAATGTCAATATTATGGAAGCCTAACCAACGGATGGAGTGGGTGACAGAGACAGACGACATGAATGGATGGATGGATGGATAGGCGTTGAACAATTTTGATTGGGTGGCGGCTCACGCCACTTAGCTGTAACTCAAAATGAAGTGTCCACATACCAATTATGTAGTCCAAGACAATTTCACTCCTGCTTTGATTTGAGCCGCCAATCAGATAACCGAACTTCAGGTCATTTCTACCAGCTCAAACTCTATTGTGCTTTCACTGTCCCTAAACGATAAAGGCATAAAGCTTTGATTGCTCGACTATAGACAGACCGGCTGCAAATCCGCTATTCTTAAAAGGACGCGGCTGCTCAGATCAGTGGGTGAAGATCTAGATTCAAGGCACGAATCTGCGACATAGCATGCTCACCGCAGCCATCTCCGGGTCCGTGATAGTCCGTGCGATACCGGTACTGTCGTGGGCGTCTGCACCCTGCGTGGCGGGAGCTGTAGACGTCAGATTCTTGTACTTTGTGATGTCGCTGCTCTTTCTCAGCTGCTTGACGGCATCATCGTGCGTCGTGGAAGTGGCTTCACCGCTGCCTGCGATGAACTGCCGGTTCGGGCGCTAAGCACGTCGTCCCCAACGGACTCCACCATGATGGTCGAAAGGCCTTCACGTAGGAGAGACGGTGCGTCCCATGGATGCATTAAGCTCGCCTCGGACGTGGACGCTGGTGACCCCGCCTTCCCAGAAACACGCTTTTTCTTCGTTTTTTTGCGGCAGGATATAAGTAAACCTTGTACCTGTTGAAGATAGCGCGAAGTACGACAAGGACAAGTGAAGACTGAAGGACACGCCTCAGCACTGTGCTGTGTCCTTCAATTCTACCTTGTCTGCGTTGTTCATTGCGCTGTTTTCAAGATGTTCAAAAACCATTACCAACTATTCTCGGTTTCAACCTAAAAAAAACAATGTCAGCTCTGCGCGCAGCCATCGCTTTCTCTCCCACAAAGAATTTGCATAAATGCTGCATCAAATAACCATTATTCATTTTCGTGACATCGAGCACTTCTCCAGTGTTTCAAGTAGTCGACTTTCCAACAGACAAAACGATTGCGTCGCTGGTTTTAGGTTGGAAACTTGAAGGTCCTCACAAATTTCGCAGAGGTTCTGACATTGTTGCTTTATGGCACTTAATGTTTCAGGTAGTAGCGACGATTTCCTCTTAATACGCGTGGTATTTACATTATCCGAGACAAAGTACTTACGATGCGAGCGGAAATCCGACTAGCACAATTTTGTTTCGTCGGTAAAAGGAAGGCGCTATGCAGTTTTGTGGGCGGATCTTGTATTTTTTTTCCCTTGGATTCTCACCGAACGTTGCACAGTTATCGATTCTTCTTATCGGAAACACTTTTCACCGGCTCAGTAGTTATAACTGTTAACTCGTGCGTTCTAATACTATCAGCTAAACCAGATTATAGTCTTGCCTCTACGTTCAGTGTATCCATGCGTAATCTCAACCTACTATTTTGTCTGTGTTCAGCACTTGGGCTGCTTGGTCGCGTCAAAGCCGATGGCTAGCGAACACTGGCGACTAGCGTGCAATCCACCTCTTTCATTTTTTTTTCTTTCGTGGTGATGCCGTTTTAGTAGAAGGAATGCATCTAAGGTGACACGGCACCTGCGCGTGCGCAGGAGCAGTCTATAGCTTGGCCGTCACCGGGAGGTGAAGAGACATTTCGTGACTTTTCCGCTAGGGAAACGGCGCGTGCGTAGTGGCGTCGTGAAGGCCCACATTTGCCGGTTCTTGATTCGGTCTGGTACATACACACAGCGACCATGATGACGTCAAGGAAGCATAATCACGTTTCTATAGAATACCTGAAATTCTGCGCACACCTGTGCGATTATGTAATCCGGCGATAATGAAAAAGTGCCTCCGGACTTGCTCCTGCGTCATGCCTAAATTTAGCTCCGGTTAATTAAGGTGAAGCTGTTATTACTTCAGGTTGGGGGGGGGGGAGGATTCGTCTCTAATTTCTGTATTTATTGGACACCTACTTATGGCTGATACATCCAGCGCCTCTGGGGGAAAAAAACAGGCGCGTTGATGCTCCAGTGCGCCCGACTGAATCCGTCTGTCTCACCCGTCGAACTGGCGCAGCAAAGCTCACCTTTTCTTAGGTGCAGTCAAAGATCCCGTACCACCCCAAGAGCGGCTCCGACGACGACGTCTCGCAGCCTTGGAATCTTTGCCATCGGCCTTGGGTTGCGCACTGCCTTCGCTCATGATGAGAAAAAGATGAAACGCGTTTTACTGCGGTCAAAGTCGGTCGGTTGTGGCACTTAGATGCCTGGCGCAACCAGACGCCAAACTATTTGAGCTTATTCTTCGCTGCCAACGTGCCACGTGTGCCCCATGGTAATTAAGGCGCCTCAATGACGAATCCTCAAACATGGCTCATACCGACTCAGGGGGATCATGCAAGAATAGATTATATAATTTAGTGAGACTTTTTTCGTATTCGTTATCTATTGATTGATCGATATGTGGGGTTTAACGCCCTGAAACCACCACATCAATATGAGGGACGCCTTAGCGGAGGGCTTCGGAAATTTCGACCACCTGGAGTTTCTAAACGTACGTGCACCCAAATCTGAGCACACGGGCCTACAACATTTTCACCTCCATCAAAAATGCAGCAGCCGGGATTCGATCCCGCGACCTGCGGGTCAGCAGCCAAGTTCCTTAGCCACTAGACCACCGCGGCGGGGCGTATTCATTACTTATACCCAAAAGCAAAACTACGTACGTAATACGGAAGGAGTGACATAGTTGTTCTTCACTTGTTACTTGTTCTTGTTTGTCTTCTACTGTGGCTCAGCCCAATTGTGGAGTATTGACCAAGAATTTGGTGATGTTATAAAACCTTATGGAATTTTAAGATAATGAAGGTTTTAGAATAAACCAGCCCATGGTTCATGGTTCAGCCCATGGATACAGTTTTGTACTAAGAAAACTTGGCACAAAGCCCTATACGCTAACCCCTCATCTTTTTGCCGTATTCTTATCTATGTTAATATTCTTCCGCTGATATTAAAGGGATATACCAAAGAAACTGAGAGGCCTTCCTTTACTGTGATGGTAGAAGTCAACTGCTACAGTAGCCACTCTGCAGCTGAACGTTCTGCGGCAGCTGCCACGTCGTCTCTACCCCACTTCGCGCTCCCCTGTGCGTTGGCGCTGCTTCCATTGCCGCTCTTCTCCCTTCGAGCGAACGACACCTGCCTGTATCTGAGCCCACGGAGATAAAACGGGGGCTTAGGCAGGGGTGTCCTCTGTCACCCCTGTTATTCATGATGTACCTACAAGGATTAGAGGCCAAATTAGAGGGAAGTGGACTGGGCTTCAATCATTCTTTCGTCAAACAAGGCAAACTCATTGAACAGGCACTACCAGCATTGATGTATGCAGATGATATAGTGCTAATGGCCGATAACAAGGAAGATTTGCAGAAATTGATGAACATCTGCGGTAATGAGGAAGATAGGTCAGATTTCAGATTCAGTAAAGAAAAATTAGCAGTCATGATTTTTAAATTATGAAGGTAGTGACCTTAGAATACAGGAAGTCACGCTAGAGATAACAGATAAATACAAATATCTGGGCGTACGGATAAGCAATGGGACCGAGTACCTAAGGGAACACGAAATATACGTGACGACTAAAGGTAACAGGAATGCAGCGGTGATGAAAAACAGGGTACTGCGGAATTACAATAGGTATGATGTTGTGAGAGGAATATGAAAAGGGGTCATGGTTCCTGCTTTGACGTTCGGCAATGCGGTCTTGTGCATGAGATCAGAAGTTCAAGCAAGATTAGAAATTAAGCAACGTGGAATGGGTATACTTTAGGAGCTCACATGAATACACCTATTCAGGGAGTACAAGGTGATAGGGGATGGACATCATTCGAGGGCAGGGAAGCTAGCAGCAAGATAAAATTTGAGAAACGATTGAGAGAAATGGGGAAGGAGCGTTGGGCTAGGAAGGTATTCAGCTACTTGTACATGAAGAATGTCGGTACAAATTGGAGGAAGCGAACCAGAAAATTGACCGGTAAATACTTAAAAAACTGCAGGAAGCCAAGCCAAAAAGAATTATCGGTTTAGAAGTAAAAATTAAACTTAACAAGTAAAATTAACGAGTAAAAATTAAACTCTAAACTGCAAAGTGCCAGTGCTTAACTTCGCCATTAAAAAATATAAATTTAGTTTTCGTTCACTAAGTACTACGGCTACGTGGCATTAGCCGCCCGATCTAAAGGGTACAGCCATATCAATCAATCCATCCATACTTGTGGTCTCGCGCACAAAAATAATCATCAGGGCCGTAACCCTTGTTCAGTACCAAAACCATCGTTCTCGGCAGCACGAGTAATGCTATTTTTCTAATAAAACGGGGTTCGTGAGCGCAGCGCCACTACACATCACGCTGTCATATTCCGATTGCTGACGGATCACGGCTACGACGGCGTAGAGTTACTGTATATGCTACCTCTAGGTAGCAGAGTTGTGCCACTGTTTTCCAGGCGCCGCTCGCTCCGCCTACAGGACTTCAGCACCCCTATTCGCCGAGCGCCATCACGTGGTCATAAGTGGTTCAAATGCGCTGCGGAGAAGCCAACGCTACGATGATTCCGGGCGGATCAAGCGTTGTTGACATCGGCTGTTGTTTCACATCAGCTGTCGTGAGCCGCGATTGTAATACGGGCGCAATAGAGAGCCGTGCGTAATATGGGCGTCGCATGGGTACTCTCGATCGCTGTTCAGCTCGATTCAGCTGAAGGCGATACAACTACACCTGGCTCCCTCACACAGTTAACGAATGAGTCCAACATGATTAAAAAAAATTTAATCCCTAACTGGTCAGATTGCGTTCAGAAGTGCAAAAATAATTTCATATTTGTAAATGGGAAAAACAGCGGAAAAGGCGAAGCTAGTGTAACCAACCATAAATATGTAACTCACTGGTTGAACGAGCTACGCACTTTGTTTCTTTATTACATACCAAGAACGTAAGCATCAAATCAAGGCTTCTAGGTGTGACCGGAGCAACCGAGTTTCACTCATACTTTCAAAGAAATTTAAAGAAAGCGAAAAAATAAATAAAGCAACGCTAGTACCTTAATCACTCAATATTGAGAGACTATGTAGCACTCTAAAGCGCGAGCGTTGCTCCTACGCAGGTGGTGAGTGGCTTTCCCGCAAGACATTTGAACCCAAGATGGCGTACCTTGGCGCAACTCTGCTACCTGAAGGTAGCATATATAGTAACTCTACGACGGCGCACTTGCTAGCGCCCCCTGGCGAGAAAAGCTCCGTGAATACCTCTCATACACGATCTGCCAGAACCTATAAGAGGGTTGCAAGTGACGTCATCCGCTTGGTGTGCAAGTGACGTCATCCGCCGCCATCTCTGTGGTCCATGGTTGCACTATGTTCTCTGGTGGCGCACTACCGGTTCTGTTGAAACGGCGAGAGGCTGTATGCGTGACACGTGCATGACTTGAACAAACGGCGAAAGGTGCTGTGTGCATGACGTTGCAGTGTGTACGAATAGAACGCGCCGAGCGCCAGGCCAGCACGGAGAGCACTAAGATGAACGCACTGCCCTTCCGACGGTGGCGCCACCTCGGGGCCGCGGCCTCATTCAACCCTTCTATACCCCTATAAAGCTTCGCTGTCAAAAGCAAAGCGTTCCGCCGTCTGAAGTTACTGCTCATTCTGCAAAGTTTCGTTTTTGTCCTGTTTGGCATCTACCTGACTTATGTGACGTGACGGAGTTTCAATGGCAGAGAAGTTTGACACAGCAAGGTTCTGGCTTATGCAATTCCTTGTGGCCCCACGGTGTATTCATGCTTCGTGCCACATTATGTCCAAGCAATTGAGCTTTTATTCGACAAGCAAAGACACGTGCCCCTCTTTGGGAAGAACCGAACTTTATTTAGCATTCAATCTACATAGCACGCGCTCTGAGAATGTACATTTTTTTCTCGATAGGTTTGTCATCTCTGAGTACATTTAGAATACGCAAAACGGGGAAACGTGAAGACGAATGAAAAATAGAGTACAAGAGACAGCTCGCGTTCGCAAGAGCTCCCACTTTTCCCCACAAGAAAGAATGAAGAGATTCAACGCAGTCCACAATCAACACACAATATGCACATAACAAAGACGCCATGTGACTCGCATAAGCAGGGAGAAGCAATGGCATCGTCAGCGGTGCGGAGAATAAATAATTCGTGGTGTCACAAGCTAACGAAGGGAATTAGAAACCATCACATTTCGGATTGACTGACTGGCCACTTACACTCCTTCAATCCCGCAGGCTTGCAAAATTATGCGAGAAATAAATACAGAAAAGCGCCACCGTCTCACGTAAACAGTTTTGCGGGGATCGCTCGATTGTGTGTGCGTGTGTTTTGTTCCCCCATCACATCAGCAAACGAGAAAACTGTGCATATGTATCTCGCTTGCACCTCGTCAAGCAATGCATCGCTCAGTTATAGCCGGCGGTGCTTTACGGGCAGGACGACCGAAGAGGGACAATGTTTTCAGCGCCTTGCTGAGCAATGGCAAGCCGCCCTTCTCAGCGAGGCCCTCGAAGACCAGGTGTAGGCCGTCCAGCGGGCCCAGGGCCTTCGCCGAGGACCTCGGAAGATGTTCCTCGAACGATGTGTCCCTGGCAGCCTAGCCCAGGGCACAGGAACAGCCGTTGGACAAATAAAGTTAATTCAACTCAACTCGATTATAATCAATGTTCCCGCTACAGACAGATTATACGTCAACAGAACTTCAGAGTTTTCGAGCGACCTTACACATCTCGCCATAACCTCGGGTTTCCTCCTGTTTCTCTGAGCCATTCGGAGAAGAAACGGCCACTGTTCAGGAGTCAACGAACGCATAGGAGAGGACAATCGGTCTTTCACAAGAGTACTTACTATAATAATAATAAACGCCACTCACACTTTGTGCAATTGAATGAACGAATAGTTTGTAGCAGCAAATAGAGTTCGCAGCTACAGCGGTGCTTCCACAACACACAGTGTACCTTCCATTGGATAAGTTTCGATAAATTACGCTAAGCGAGATAAAATGAAGGGGTCGGGGGGGGGGGGGGGGGGGCGAGAAGTTTCATGGAGACTCCGAGCTACTTTATTCTTTCCTCGACAAGCACATCCAGTTCCGGAGTAGCTTTACACGAACAGCTTGGGAAAATGGTCGTACGACACATTCACGAGTACGTAGACGGGTCAATGGAAAATCCTCCTCGTATTCCATCATCCCTTTTAGGACACCCCCCCCACCCACCCCGCCACAAAGACAAACACGGGTGATTGTGTTCGCAGACACGCACACTTACACACGCATTTTTTCGACACCGCAAGTATATGTTTTTCATCCCGTTTCCCCATCTGCGTGTTATGACGAAACACCCGAGTAGACAGCACATCGATTGCGTGACATTAATGCTTTTTTTCCATCGAGAAAAAAAGCTACCGTCATTTTTCTTTTCTTTGTACAAGAGATAGCCAGCATAGCAACGGCACAATAGCCCCCCGACCACATCGCGACCTGACCACTGCTACAACCGTTTTTTTTTTTTCTCTTGTGTACACAGCTCGGCTTACGAAGCATCATAACAGTAAATTAGATTCGGGTGCTCCGCTTCGCAATCCGCAGCGCAAAACAAAACGACACGTAAAACCACAAATGCGCGCGTTCCTACATATCATTTGGGCTGTCAGGTTCTTGTACGACGCATGAATTCATGCTCAGGATCATAAGCGACACCACAGTCTCATCTCCCCTTTAATGTGAAAACCTAATACAGGCTTGCGACCTCAAAGAAGCCGTCTGTAGGGCAACTGTTGACAGAAGGTTCTGCTTTCCAGTAGATATTCGCGATGCTAGGAAACCTGAAGCATCAGCTACTTCAATTAAGTTCAGATTCTTATGCACATCTCTCGATTTTCAACGTTACAAACCGCCCATCTATAGCACACATTTATTTAAATAAAGATAGGTATTGCTTGAAAACGGCTTGAGAAACAAGCACGTCACTGTATACGATCAAATGTTTTTACGAGTCAATAGGATGCAGTAGATATTCAATCAAAGAAGATTTAATAATTGAAAGTACAGTGCAGGAAGCTCACAATCATGGTGCAAAGTTGCCTTTTAAATACAAGGCTACAAGGTGTCTTTGCGTTTGTATAATTGACCCTGAGTCAATGTAGAGCTATACGTTAAATTTTGTATAAAGCAGAAGCTAAGACGGTTTAGTACATCTGCTGAACTGACAGTAAGTCAGTCAGAACTGCACGGCTTAAATCTTTTTTTGTAAATTTTAACAGAGTAAACAGCTGCTTGAATTTAAGGGTCGACTTCTACAGTTCTCTTTAAAAATTAAGTTTTCCAGTTCGACGTGGTAATCAGTTGTTGCCTTCCACCTGCAGAAATGTCGCTAAAGCCAATATTGCACTCATACTTAATGATTAGCTGGTTAACTAGGAGGTGGCTAGTTGCCCAATTCCTATTTACACTGCTTGCGATTCTAGTACTAGTTACACCTTCTTCTAAAAAGTAGTAACTTAATTCTGAAATTCTACAGTCTGCCGACTTCTCAACATTAACAGATTGATGTTAGGTCATGACAGAATGCTCTTCAATCTAGCAACGGACAATAAAGTTGAAGTTCCTGTACATACACTTCTTTTAGCACGAATGAAGTGAGCAAGACCTCGGCTCTACAAGTTGTCTACACGCCTACAGTCCTGAGGAACTTTCCAGGCTACAAAGGGTTTTGAAATTGGAGTGCTAAGCGCGCAGCGAGCAAGTTTCGAAATCTGCTGCCTCTAAAGGAAGGGTGCCACCTAAAACAATGATCACGCTCGTGTTTCACACCTTGACTTCATGCACGCATCAGTAATGCTTCCACTATAGACCAGTAAACAAGGCGGCCCTCTTCTAAGTCACCCTTTTTACCGGTCAAAAAGAAGATGATTTAATAAAGAAGGCAACATACACCAACAGAGACTGCCGACTTGCTTCCATGAATCCAAACAACATTCAGCAAGAAAGAAAGCTAGTCAAGATGACAACGTGCATGAAAAATCAACATTGGCTGGTATGAAAAAAACAGCACTTCGTCAACTTTACTTTTGGCATGCATGGCGAAGACAGATTAGTGGAGTGTAAAACAATGTTTTACGAGCACCCGTGTAAGAACTTGTCTACTACAGTTGAACTTGGGCTCAACTGTTCTACACAGATTAACAATCTTTAATGCTTTCACCTCTTCCCACAAGAGTGTTGTTACAGAGCTCACACACCAGAAGAAGTCCTGTTTAAGACATCAGTGGATGCTGCATTAAATTTCAAACTGTATACAAAGTGCGCTCCAATTAACCAAAGTGCCATAAACAATGCCTGGATCATGTCCTTGCATTTGCTAGGCACAAAATTGCACAAGAGCAGTAAAATGCTTTTAATAGCAGTCACTATGCCTGAGAATTTCCACAATGAAACAGCACTGAAACACCGATGAACTTCTTCTCCGTGACTAGTAACAGCTCTTATGCGACGCTAAACATGCTCCATGCATGGTAAAGACAAGTTGCAACATCCAATGAAAGTTCTGAACTTTGTGATGTGTAACAGGGATTCGAAGTGAATATAACGCAATACCACTGGGTCAATACGCTTGTTCCCATAAGTTCCTGTATTCCTGAAATTTTTCAGTTGCACAACTACAACCACAAAAGTATTGCCCTGTATACCTACCTGTAAACTATACTGCAATAAAGACTGTCAGAGGCCACAGCAAAGTATGAAGCACATACACAGTAGTGTGACAGAGTAGTTGACATGTGTACAGCGAGCAGCTGCAACTGTCTAAAGAATGGGCACTGCTTTTTTTCTTATTGAGAACACAATTGAGAGCACAAAAGCTACACCTGTGCTTCTGCCGAGTCCTGTATGGTAGTGAATGTCACATGTATTTCCATTTTGGTGCTGCTGAATGTGTTTTCTCTTCTTTCGTTTCATCCTTCAAGTTCTTACTTTACAAAATACACAAGCCACTTCCTACTTCAGAGCTTTCACTCAGGAAACAAGTAAAACGCTTGCATGAGTAGTCGACGAAAAAGACGGCACTTAGCAAACATAATTACTGTTGCATTTATATAAATTTATAAAATCACCTAACTCTTGGCAAATCCTCCAAAGTGGTATAAGCAACATAAAGTAGGCAAACTACACCAATGCCAATTCCCCTAAGTGAGTAGTTGCTATTCATCTAGGAGCAATCAAGCAGGCAAGCCTCGTTATACCTACTCATATTTCCCTCTGACAAACTATTTTAATGAAAAAGCACTTATTTTACGCAAATCAAGCAATTTGAAGGAAGAAGAGTTACACCGTTGATTTCCTGTTTTCGCTAAAGACGAGCGTGCAGTAGCAAGAATGCTGAAAAAATGGACACATAGAAACGCCTGAAAATGCTGTTCACAAATGCTCATCCGGGACTAGCACAAGGACTCCTGGCCATTTCATTCCACATCAACCTTCTAACGAAGTTCCACATCATAACTTCAAATAGCACCTCAACCTTCAAATGAAGTGCACACGTTGCAGGGCGCCAAACTGCTGCTTTTACAATACTGCAGCTCGAAGGGGACAAATTTTCTTTATGCGTGTGTGTGTGTGTTAGCACCATGACAAGATCAACATAGCACAAGAATCGTGAGCTCTCTACTCCTGTGCTAGTTTTGACAATCTTGAGATGACTGGTAACAACAAAGGTGTTTCGCCTTTTGGGCACTCCCTTTTCATCAACAGCCTGTAGAAGGAATCATACAGCCCACCACAAGAACTCGGCATCAAAGTACAGATCACGAGATAATTGTGCCAAGCAGAAAAGCACCATGTATTTCTCTGCATTCACATCACTGCAGCCATGAATGATACGTCGTGTAGTGTCAAGATGCATAGCGCCCATTGTTATGTAAACAAGAGAGAGAGAAAAAGCCAAGTGTTTCATAACATCAGCACAAGCTATAGCCTATTGTTTGCACCCACATTAGAAAAAAATCACTTCATGGCAATCATCGAGACATTTTTGTTGTAGCCAGTAAATAGTAGGACACGACATTTATATCACCAGGGCATCTTGCATCACATGCACACATAAAAGAAAACAAGGTTTCTCTTTGAAGGTGAATGTGCACTCCGGTCGAGTCTGCACAAACAGCGACCAATTGAATCGTACATTACATCAAACTTTCAGCTCGATCGGACACTTATCGGAGGGATGAAGCTGTGAAATGAATTTGTGTGCGACATTCTCAGCACCTGCACTTGAAGCACTCCTTTTATTTGTATTTAGCTTGTGCAATGCGTAGGCTACAAGTGTCAAATGAGTCTGAGCAATATTTCGAATACCATGTGAACGTTCCATGCTGTTCTAATGTGAATACGAGAGTGAAATGTCAACCACACGTATTGCCACGACACTCAAGGCTGGCAACTTAATCACAGCGCCTGTGAAAACTACCACAAGTGGATGAGTTTGTAAATACAGCACATAATACAAAAGCAAAACAGTGTGAACGACAGATGACGCATGAGAGAAAACAGACGATTTTCCCATCTGTTCCCCTTCCGTTGTCTCCATCTGACCACTCCATTTTCTTTTTCGTTTACCATTTACCCCCCAAAGTGAGCTGTTCACAGTTTGGTCTTTGAGCGGTATACCCATTTTACGATAAAGTACGCCTACAGAGCTCGTAACTATACAGTCTACTGTAGCGGACAAGCTTAATCCAGTACTGCTCTATTTTACGTCTAGACATCCAAATAACAGAGAAACTTAAAACGACACAGCCACAATGATGACTCACACCGAAATCCAGAAGATGCTGCTTGAAACAGTCACCATGATGTACATTGTCATGCCGTGCGTCGCAATAAAAATCAGTACGAGTGAAGCTTTCCCTCGAGGGCTGCAGAATATTGCCATTCTTTCAATTTCAGGAAGAACCACCTCTTGCTCATGACCAGAGAGTGATGACATCACCACTTACGCTAAACAGTGATGTTTTACTACCTCTCCTAATTCTTTCCTTTTCTCCTCCACCTCTTCACTACTAGCCCCCCCTTCTCCACAGCGCAACCATCATCCAAAACATGCTAGCAATAAAATGTCCCTTTTAAAAAGTGTCTGATTGTTCATAATACACACACATATGAACATGTAGATATATGCCCCTGTGTATATATACATGTATGTATATATACAGGCACTAACTCCTACAGCTCTACCACACCACTGCCATAAAACCAGAACGTAACAGCAATTTCTACCTTTCCCATAAAGGGTAACCGTATCAGCATCTTATGCATTTTGGCATAAACACCATGGGGGCCGCAGAAGTGAGAGTCAAAGAGACCAGCCTAAAACCTTTGCCTACCACCTACCGATTACAACGTCGAGATAGATTTTTCTTTTATCCACCATGCTAGCACCAACCACAAGAGTGAGAGGCGTTTGGTACAAGCCCTGCACGACGCAAAGCGATCTGCAGAAGTGACGACAGCTCGCCTGGAAAGACAGGCATCTACATTCCTTCTCGGCGTTTCCGAGATGCTAGATGGACACGGCCACCACAGTGGCAAGGGGGTTTATACAGATAGCATGTCGCATTGCCGTGGTTGCTTACCCTCCTTACATTTTTTTTCTAACCACATTCACCTGAGTTCGCCCATATCGAGATTTTCATGCCAAGTACCCGACATTACTTCTTAAAGTCGCAAAGGTACACGCATGAGCATGTACCTGAATGTCTGCAGCAGATTCTTAAGGTGATCTTCAATGTTTAAAACTTTCGATAGGTTAATAAGCTCGACAGAAGCAAAATTTTCATGCAGTGTACACTGAGGATAGAAACCAAAATGTCTCTGTTAGCGCTAAATGAAAGAGGGAAAAAGATGAACCACGAAATTTCAAACTACAACACACATAGTAGCGGATCCAAAGTGTTCATTTCTCCCACAACACAAAATTTTCACCGTCCACGAACCATGCACACCTTCTTGGTCGGAGAACGATGAAAAGCTCTCGCCGTGCTAAAATGCAGAAGTTTCTCTCTTGCGTTTTGGAGAAGACTAAAGCTAGCGACCTCAAGGATTGAAAGATGTGCCTGTTTGCCCACAAATACTCACTCCACATTCTGCATATTGTGTAGCTGTGGTTTGAAAGTCGGTGCATTTTGCCTTTCACTCAATCACACAGTGGTTACAGCCAAGCTGAACAAGCACTTCACAACCTTTCACGTTCAAAAGGACAAGTGAGAAAGCGAAACATTCCCATTTCAAAGTTGCAGTCACCCATGTTCGAAATAAATAAGCAAGCGCAGTAGTACAACTCAAATATCTTACGAGCCAGACGAGAGAAAACAGAAGTGCAGTGCCATGGTGCACTGGAAGTGTAGCCAGGCAGGAAGACAGCGGAAAATACTGTTTGATTGGCATCAACCCTCGGCTGAGACATGCGGATGCAGTAATCATGCTTCCGTTGTGAATCAATGTCGAAGTCACACTTAATGGCATTAACCACGTTTGTGCGACTGTTCTGCAACCATTATGTCCGCAGAGTTTTCGCATAGTCCGGCATGGTTTTCCAACTAGGAGAGTCCAGCTCCATCATCTGGCAAATAGACAGCCTAGCAAAGCTTGTATGTGTAGTCAGCGTCAACGTGACTATGCGAAGTCCCTCCTCTGAAATAGGGTCACATGATACGCTTGACCAAAACTAGTTGTCAAAACCAATGTCATACCAACACAAATTATACTTAAAGCTAATAATTTTATGAATCCAAGCTGCTTACTCATTAAGTGCTGCTCATGAACTGTTACAGATCCAAAAACTGTCCAACCACCAATGTCTTTGTGATGACCCACATCAAGGACACAAGCTGTGTCTCAATATGTCAAGACTAAAATAAGCTGCAAAAGTTTAGTACAGAATGCAAAGTTAAATAGAATCGTCCCAAACAATCAGTGGGAGAGTTCACAATCATCGGAAATCGGAACAGCATTATTGCCCATTGAATGAGAATGTTAACCCTGTTGCCCATGTACATTTGGGTCTCATCTAGCTTGCCGTGCAGCAGGGGCAGTTCTTAAGTGCTTTCCGAATAAGTCGGCTTGCAACACTCATTGGTACATGCTGTGAACGCTTGCTATGCAAACTGAAGCAGAACTTGTTCGTGCTTGACGCCTGCACCTTGTTGGGACAAACTACAACGGAGGACTCCAGAGGTGAGCAGCAATTAACTGCGCTGGTTTCTCATCGCCTTTTTGATCAACCACTATGTCACAGGGGGAACCAAGTTGTGCCCACCAAGAAACAGTTTTCAGTTTAGCTTTTTATGTCAACAGCAGCACGATTGCAGGAATGTGCAGTGAATATGTGAACACAACACGAAGCAAAGCGCAAGTTTTCATATCACTGAACAGCGAGTGTTTACAAGGAAATTTTTCATAATCAAGATATGACACGTTTGCTAGCTACAAAAGCACTGGTGCATATTCCGGGAGATAGCACAACACAAATGGGCATGACAAAAAGAGAGAAACCACCAAACGTTTCGCGCACATCACTCCACACTAGGAACGTTATAGGAAGTCCGAAGCGGGAGTAACACAAGGTGGCCATCCCGGCAGCAAACCGGAATCTCACGCGCAGGAGCAGGCCTTTACAAGTGCGCTTGCACTACAAGTGTTCGCAAAAGCAACCTTACACAATGTTGATAATGTCGGCATTCAAAGTGGCTTGGTGTAGCGGACGAGTGTAATAAATGTAAAAAAGCCATGCAGCAACTTGAGTATAAAAACCCTCGAAAGAGTATGGGGGGAAATGTGTACCATAAACGCCGCAAAGGTGAAAACAATTGGGAAATATTAGCTTATCGTAATGAAGGTGCAGCAGTCGCAAGCAGAGAGAAAATACACAAAAAACCAAAAGCACCAGCACCCACTTCAAGCTTCGGCGCTCCCTTTCGCAAAGATGATAGACATGCGAGATTCGGTGACACCTTCGGTCTAAAGGGAACTGAATGAGAGAAGACAGCAAAACGTCTTCAGAGTTGCACAAAAGCTATTCGATACAAAACA
Organism: Rhipicephalus microplus; assembly: GCF_013339725.1. Lineage (NCBI taxonomy): Eukaryota > Metazoa > Arthropoda > Arachnida > Ixodida > Ixodidae > Rhipicephalus > Rhipicephalus microplus. The sequence goes on along the minus strand of NC_051167.1, from coordinate 128,483,875 downwards.
TAATTACACAAACGACTGTCACGTATGACAAGAAGACAGCGAAAAATGTTGCAAATTCACTTGAGAGGCTGCAATATGGCACGCAGAGTTTAAAGCTGACTCGAAAATGGGGTGTATTTGAGGATAGTGAAAAGCTTGTCTACCGAGTGCGTAACATGGACCAACCCATCGGGTTGCATGCCACAGCCGGTACATCGGCTGGCTTTCATTCCTACCCCCAAAGTGAAATGAAAGGAGAAAGAAAGACTGCTGGTGACCATGCAAGTTGCGTTGGAAAGGAACCACTTGATGAACGACTTGCGGACAATACTAATGCAAGGCGTCGCAGGATGACACTCTGCTAATGTTAGAAGTACACTCCCAGGACCCATGAATTACAATTTGAATGCTTCTTCTCAAGCATGACAACGACGCGAAAGACTTCTTGAATGTGGTGCAAGAGTAATCATACGACATGTGGTTTCTAGATAAAAAAGAAAGAGAACCGGAAGCGTCAACTCGTGGAACAGCCACCAAGAGACAGCGGTATCTGCGCATAATCCAACATGTCCAGGTGACCGGCTAACCTGACGTAAAACAAGAGAAAGGCGCAGGAAAAAGCTGTCAAGACTAGCCACTCAACGTGAACTTCCGGTGAAGCAGCTGTAGCTCACAAGCTGGCGCCACTAGCAACGGAGGGCGGCACCTGTGCGCAAAAACATTACGACACCAAGGAGTGTCCTTTCAGAGGTTATCACACAGTTACGCAGAAAGAGCGCACACTTTTCCAGCTGGCTGTTTTCACTCCATAAATGCGTTATTTTATACATGCAGTCCGCAAGGCAAAAAAAATTTTAACAGTCTCACCGTGTTTAAAAAAAACGCAGCAGTACAGTGCCGTTGCACTTTGTTTGCTGATGCCTTGTTCTGCTGCCCGCCTGCATTGTGACACCTTTGAGCAATGCCTGGCTCCGACTTCTTGTCTTTCCTTTCAATGTTAGACCTAAGCCCTAGACCTTAGTTCATCCAGACCAGAGTGACGTTTGCATAACTGGGCAACGTGCTTCATTCTCTAGTCTCCAGACCCCGTCGCCGACGCTGTACAAAGCCTCATAGCGAGCACTGCAGAGCCTGTGTTGCTACACCGAGCCAACGGGAAAGGCGCCATCGGCGCGAACGACCTTGAGATTGATGCCACTCCATGACGGCCTTTCTGTGACTTTCTCCAAGCCACGAATTTTCTATAGACTTTGCGAAAGCACCATTTGCAGCTACAGCCACCGGGCATCCCGCCTAAGGCGTACAAAAAATCACCGGGAAAGATGAAAGCAGGTGAGGAATTGGAAGGGCAAGGATTTTTCTATACGCCCGTCATAAGCTAAAAAAAGTTGCTGCAGTGAAAGAAGGGCCTTACTAAGTAGACACTGGCACAATATTGAACTGCATGGGACAGTTGACAGCGACCGTTTTCACCATAACCAAACACCCTTAGAAGTCTCTCATTAACACACCTCAATAAAACTGAGCAAACTCTACTAAAATACGCAAGAAAGAAAACTTGACATACAGAAGTGCGTGCCATTCTCAAGTCTATTCATATTCAGTTCTTTGCACGACAGGCGAGACGAAATTTAAAACTAAGCATTCACATTTGTTTTATGTTTATTATAGTAAAAGTTTATCCTAATTTTAATAATGTACCTGTTTACGTAATGAATCTTAGTTTTTTTTTTTGCATGTGCTTTGCATAAGTTCATATAAGTGTTTGTGCTACTGATTCAAAACATATCAATTCAAGTTATTGATGCTACTGCATCAAAAATATAAATTCATCAGAAACATTATCATTTGTCAGTGCTATATCAAAAGATGAATGAGATATACAATAGAATAAAAGGAGGTTTCAAATGCACAGGAACAATCAAATAAAAATGAGAAAAAGTCAAAGAATACGGATGCAATATTCACTGAAATGTGACTTCCAAATAGCGGTATTGGGCATCGACCTGGGCAGGGAATGAGCGACGATGATTGTGTGGCCTTGCATGCTTTGCTGCCAGATGATGCTTAAGATATTCTCAGTACCCAATCTGTTGAAAGCCCAAGTAAAATGCCAGCAGAGTTAACTAATTATTTGAGCAAAACAAATTGAAGCAATAAAGAAATGGCAAATGCACAAACCTTCAATAGTTGTGCATTTTTTAAACATTCATGGCAGACGTCTTTTTGGAGCACCGAAAACAACATTCAAGAAGTTCACGACCCGACAGACAAATGCAATGTTAAGAAATAAAATGTCCATAAACGACAATACAAGCCTCGAAAACCGTCACTTCTGCATCAAACGGAAGATGTCCATGAACAACACTCCCAGCTTCAATAGCGGTCACTTCGGCGTAACGAGTAGTGCAATGTTAAAAAATAAAACATCCGTAAATTAAAATACAAGCCTCAAAAACCGTCACTTCTGCATCAAACGGAAGATGTCCAGGAACGACACCCCCAGCTTCAACAGTGGTCACTTCAACGTAACAAGTAGAAGCGAAACGTTACGCACTAGTAATGTCTTCACGGCATTGCAGTCACGCAGATGCCCAGAAAATCGTGTACGAAAGAGACCGAAAGTTTTCGGTGGTTGAGTAGTTCGATCGCAGCGGTACTGCAGCTAGTGACAGTACTTCTGCATTCGCAGGCGAAAAATTCTGAGTACAGCCGTACGGCCACAGCTCTTGCCCAACCTCAAATGAGTTGGCAAGCACTAATGACTAAGGACACCACTGCAGTCTACCAGTCTGCACAATGAGCATTCTCCTGAAACTCGCAAAGCTGGATCGAACGGTGTTAAAAAAGCATTACTGGCCACTGAAGCATGCAATCAAAACAAAAATGCATGAAGCGAGGACTAAAATTGGTAGTGCAAACGCTTGCAAAGGCTCACGTAGCCACTGAATGTGTGAAAGCTTTAAAAAAGTATCAGCTTTTTCTTTTTGTCTTTTCAAGTTGTACAAGCTTCGAGACATGCCTCTCACTAGAGCTTATTTTATATTTCTCAGCCCGCGGGTTTTGTGCGATTTAGCAACCTCAACAGTGCCAGCATGTGGGCGCATTCAGTGATTCTGCTGTCAAGAACCCTGGACAGTGCAGCGCAAAGACATCCTGTTATGGTGCTCAGAATAGAAAGTACAGGAGCACAACACAAAAAGCCAATGGCCATAAAATTGTCAAGTCACGACTCGTCCTGCATACTGCTTATGAAAGGGCCATTCTTTGAGGAACCAATAACTTTAAGCAAGAATTTGAAAGCCTTATCCCCACATCAAAGCAACAACTTGTGTAAGCCTCATTTATTCTTAACCAGCTATGCATTAATAAAATTAAAAAAAAAACTCAAGCCACACACATCAGCAGAACAGACTTCATAGGTTGAAGCACTTTGATTTTTCACTTAACAGTGCACATTCTCTAATGTGATTTGAAGATAACATTGAAGTCATTGCTAGGGAGGCTAGCCGTAAAACCGTCTCACAAAGCAATACAACTTTATATACAGACCGTCCTTGCGACCGAATCAACGCATCAGAATGAATCAAACTGCCCTCCACAACAACTGGTACACGCTGGTGCAATAGCAATGCTATTGGTGTGGTAGCCACATGCTAATCTGATGTACCACTGGTGGCACACCTGTGGTACACTGGTGCAAGCGAGAAGAGCACATCCACTGGCGTGACCATTCTTGCAATGATTCCACATTGCAAAGCAAACTACTGTGTGGTGAACAAGCTCGAACATATACGGTACAGAACTACTGATCACGGCCAAGTTCGGGGTGCACCTATTATGCGAGAAAATACGGCAGTTTCGAATAACTTTCATGCAACATCACACAAGTGTTTTCGCAGTCCACTGATGAACACAGTGGCTAGGACTATGTCAATGCAGCACATTCACTGCTGCTGATCATCAAAATCAGTACTAGAATAATGTTGAAACACCACGCGGAGCACTGAAAACAATCATGCAATGTGCACAGACGCGGCTTCCCATAGGGCTAGTGCTACATTATAGTGGCTTCTATGAAGTCGGTCAGGCTGCCTGTAATTGCAATCCCCTGCAATTTCACAACATTAAGTTGTTTACTCTTTACCCAGTTGCACTGCATTTGCATCATCTGCACATAAATGAAGGTGGTTACAAAAAATCCCAATGAATTCTTTGTCACTCTTCTATGGTCCTTCCTACTTTCATCTTTCAAATCATCATTTTCTAAATGTTCGAAGACAGCAGATACATCCAAAACCTTGCAACCGTAGAAAATGTATTGCATTAGTGAAACATTATAGCGGTTCTCAACAAGCCACAGTTAGGGATGACCACACATTGGCTCGTTCACTTGTGTAACTCCAAATAAACAGCTGAGCTTGAAATGATTGTAGTCGAAGAATTAATTCAATATAGATTATCAGATTATGCACATGGCCTCAATGTCATTGGATGAAACATGAATGCCAAGCTAACAACAAATATGTGTATACCCACATAAACACTCCTGCAGAGGCTGTTCGAGCTTTCTGGCGGGGGTGCCTTTTCAATGCCAGTTTTGGTGCATCTTCCTTTCACAGCATTCAATATTTTGCTCCATGCAGACCAAGCTTGCTAAATTGAAGCCACTGTTTCTACAGTGATTGAGTTAAACCTTCTGGCAAATGTACTTCAAGCCTTCCGGCAATCAAGGATGAAACAAATGAAATGAAACGGGCCATCCAGTTCTGCAGACATACAGTCAAAATTTGTCAAAGACGCAGTTCCATCTGGCAACGACCTTTTGCCACAAAGCTCGAGAAAGTGTGGCAGACATAGACGACAAGCGAGAAAGAGGAGACAGGGGGCAGAGAAAAGCGTGCAGGATGCGAGTTCCCCGGTAAAACGCCGAATAGAAAGAGACAGCTTTCGTGCTCGCTCGTGATTGGCTGGCCTGGCGGGAGCATAGATAAACAGCGGCGTTGGCGGCTTGATGCACCGGTGAGTGGGCCGGGCAGCGCGAAGGAGGTGGAGGAGTGGCAGCGGCAACGGGAGGCAGTGGCCGCTGTGATCAGTGGGAGGACTGGGGGTCGCACTGGAGTAGCCGCACAATCGAGGGGATCACTTTTGGCGCCCTCAATAAACTCCTCCAGCGAGAGTTTGCCGTCCATGTTCTTGTCCATCTGCCGGAAGATCTTGTCGGTGCGCTTCTCGGGCGTGGACTCATCCTCTGGCATCTTCATCACAGACCCCACCATCTTGTAAATGGCCTGCACGGAGGTGGTGATGCATGGATATGACAGGGAGAGTGAGCAAAAGGCTAGGCTACACTGACAGATCAGTGCGCGATATCAGCATAATTTTTATTCAAGCCCCTATATCAGCACCAGCTTTACATTTAGCAGCCATATTTACAGCAACAGTGACACAGCTACGAGCAAGTGCTCAAGGTAAATTAAAATGCAATACTGCTAAATTACTATTAAATACTACTGACTTATAATCCAAACTGAAACGTCACTAAAATTGCCCTTAAACCGCTCGATTGCCCAATACTCGCTGCTGAGTGACAACAGATTTACGACGATGAAAAAAAAAATGTAGACCTTTGAATAAGAGAGCTACACTTTAAGCCCTAAGTATGCCTACCAAAAGACCATCACTGCTCTCCAAAATGCATGGTGCGGGTAGCTACATCTGTATAGGGCAGGCGGCCGCCAAAAGCCCATTCACATGCTTTTCCGTTAAAATTGGAAGCATCTTCTGAGAAGTGTAATTAGTGGAGACACAGCATGACACATGTTGTTCCACTTCCACAGAGCAGTCACATCAGGCTTCAAGGCTACAGCAAACAGTGTTTGCTACAATACTGTCTACATTTCTCGAGTGGCACCTCTCCAAACGACATGTGTGCAACAGGTGTACTGTGCACGGCTGTCCAAACAAAGTGGTTTTTTCGTTTCAGTATTAGTTTTGTTCCACCACAAAAATTTACGTTTCATATCTGTTGGAGAACAAAACAGAAAATGTTCCCTAAGCAGCTAAAATGGCTTTAATTAGTATGAAAAAACTTTACATTAAGGTAATGTGAAGAACGTAATACATAAAGTAACTTGCAGCATAGCTCTTAGGAATGTTGGACAGAGGTAAAACATGTTCTTCCTACGTTTTTAAGTGGAGCACAAATAACTGTGCCACGAAACCCTATCAACCAATACAAAACAGTGCCCTTCTAGCTTATAGAATTTAATTTTCACTCAAATGTAAATCACAAATTTTTTTAACAGACTCAATGGTTTGTGTCAAGGCAGTTGGTGTGATTTCAGAAGCACCCATCATTGAGTGTAGTCAAGACAACATATGCGAGACTGCTGTTCTGATAAAACAAACTTCAGTGCCGGTAACGCCCTCTTTACGCTGGCCTGTGTGACACCCAGCTGAAAGCTCCCTTGCATTACAGCAGCTCTGACACAAAAATTTTGCACCTTATTTTTTTTTGTTATTGCAATCAGCAGCTTATGACCCACTTATGATGGCTGAAAACTTTATTTGCACAAGTGTGCAATGGTTATTTATTTAAAGACATTTTTGTGAGCGCCCAGTCGCAGTTTCGGTTTGAAAGAGCACCAAGCTGGGCAGGTGCAGTTCCGGTAGCGAAGTAAACACAGCTGTGCCTTTAACAAATGCTCCTTTAACAAAAAAAGATCTGTTTTCCACCCTTCTTGTTTTTCGCTGCATTTCAGTGGATCTGCAATTTGAAATTTCCGCTTCAGATGTGCTAATACATGCACCGCCAGATATGCATTAATGCTCACATTGCAAGACCAGATCGCCAGCTTTCAGTGAACTGAAAAACAATAAAAAAATGTTTCACTCTCCCGTTCGAACTGAAATAAGGGATAACGTTTTGGTTACCTTTGTTTCAAGTCAAGAATGTTGTGTGTGTGTGTTCATTCTGTTCCGACGCACCGATTGTGCATGAAAAGATACAATCAATGCATTCGCACATAGTTTCAATAATTTCAACGAGCTGCAAAACACAATGCCTAAAATAAATTTGAACAAGAACAAAATGATGGTGTTGCTGAAAACACTCGGTACTTTCATTCATATGACACTTAGCATCCCTTTTCGAAACCTTTTCCCAGACTTCTGACATGCTTTTTCTATAAGCCTACTGCACCGATACACCAACCCATTGCACTATCACAGATACTGAGCGTATGCCTCCAATCATCAAGGAGGAAAGCTGCACAGATTTGTTAATGTATGCTGCTGCGCTAATTGGTAAACTAGAAAGCATTTGAGGATCAAAATGACATGATAACATCACAAGGTATGCTTTAACAGGAGAAATTATATTTGCTTCACCATGCTGGGTTCCTCTAACACCCACCTAAATCTACAAACAGTGGTACACTGATCGAACGACTTAGGGGGATCCCTCCAAACAGTTGTATAATGCAAAAACGAATAATAAGACAAGTGATGCTTGATTTTATGCCTAGAAAGTGGTTACAGACTGCCTGAGTAAGCTCACGGAAAGATCCTGTATTCCTCAAAAAAAAAGGGGGGGGGGGGAGGGGGAGTGATCACGTCATTTTTAGAATGACAGCTGGGCATTTAAGTGGGCAAAATGTGAACAAATCTTTATTCTCAACATTAAAAAGTTGAATTTATTACAGAGCTTTATGAAACAAGTAAGCAAAGTCGCCTGCATGTAAAAAGGAAACCGCAACCACAGTAGCAACAGCCCCCATCAGAAGTGTCGGATACTGTGTCATCAGCATCACATAACGATGACTCAGTACATTTTGTTGCAGATTCGGGTAGGGCGATTTTACGCGTGACTGAGCATTGCACCTCGTATTGGTTGTCTCGTGCAGTGCAATTGATGATGTGCGACAATTATAACGAATGCTCATGTGAAGGGAAATTAATTTTGTAGGTTGAAAACAGCTGTATTGTGTCCTCTTTGCCGTCCCAAGGCCTGTGACTGCGAGTGCCATAAACAACGAGAAGAGACCTTCAGCTGAAAATCACTAGAAAACCTTTACACCGGTCGAAAACGCGAAGATCTCAGGACATAGAAGATGGACTTGCTCAAATATCCGAAGTTACTCTGTGTATGAGACCTTTTTTTTTTTCGTTTTGAGACAATGTTTTTTTAATTTTAAGACTAATCATTAAAAAAGATTTTTTGTGTCTTAGAAATACACAGACACCATTTTTTTACACGATTGCGAACAGGTTGTTCCTGATTGCTTAGTGTTTTTGTCTGCATATTGTCGCTACAACGATTAGTTCCGGTAGTGCACATTAGCGTTTAGAACGATCTACACATGAAACACGCAAGCTCGTACATCTTTGTGACCACACTTCCTGCATAGCTTCCAAAGCACTGTGCTTGATGTACAAGCGTGACGTTACTACGTCACAGAGCATGGATGCTACGCCACTCGAAGTAATAGGACGTGTAACCGTTCCACTGACCGTGACTATCTCAAGCATCTCCTGGCGCGAGATGTAGCCGTTGCCGTCCAGGTCGTACATGCTGAAGGCCCACTTGAGCTTCTGCTCAAGGCGGCCACGCGACGTCACGCTCAGCGCGCACAGGAACTCGCGAAAGTCGATGGTGCCGTCCCCGTTGGCGTCAAAAGTGCGGAACACGTGCTCGGCGAACTTGGACGCGTCCCCATAGGGGAAGAAGTTGCCGTAGATCTTTTTGAACTCCTCAATAGAGAGGTGGCCACTAGGGCAGTCCTTGAGGAAGCCCTTGTACCACTCCTGGATCTCGGCGTCCGAGAACTCGGTGTTCTGCCGGAGGTCTTCCAGGACCTCGGGCTTCAGCTTGCTGTTCTGCTTGCCCATGGCTCTGGTCAATCCCGCCGCCGGCGGTGTGGCGCTTGTCGATGCGGTCGGCTGGGCCTAGCAGGACGCGCAGTTCCTTCTTGCGCAGACGGTAAAGGGGGGGCGGGGTTGTTACCGGGTGGTCAGAGTCTGGACACTGCCACTGCGTTTGGGAAATGACCGAAGAGAAGGATGAGCTACGTAGTCATACAGATGCCTCCTCTGAGCACAGTTACAATTCTGCATGTTGGACACTCAACTTCACAACAGTTTATCCCTCCCTAAGACTTATGAAAAGCATGCAGCATCACACTAGTGAACGATTTCTGACACTTTAGGGGCTTTTCAGCAAGTTTTAAATATCTGGACTCTATAACAAGAGCTCACTATAGGGTTGTCGGAAAAGAGTCCAATTTCCATTTCACGCCAAGCTCCAGCCATGTGAAAAATATTACAAGCTCCTAAAAAATGATGAAAGAGGCAAACAAGTTGCACAGGTCACATAGTTGACCAAGAGCAACATACTGCCTATCTGAAAACTAGTTTTACTAATACACACCACACATGACTCTCTTTTTCAGCACAAGTCGCAAGGCAAATTGCACCTTAAGAAGTGTATAATAGAACAAGGACATAAGAAAGGTAAAAAGAGGCATTCCTTCAGCTCTGCCTCTAGAATGCCCAATGTATTTGCCAGTGCAGCATTAAGAGTTGAAGATAACTAGACCCATGGCATAAGATATAATTTAGATGGGGAAACTCGCAAGAAGCGATCGACCAGATAAAAGAACAGCGACTAGTGTCTGTCGGACTGTTGCCGGCTGCGCATACCTATCTGCGAGTAGACTCAACTTGAAGACAGCAAAAAGCGCTGCCATAACAACCGACCCTTCGCAGGAAGTTCGACTTTAGTTACACATGGGCATTGGTCTTAAAATTTTACTTTGAAGCTGTGTTGGCATGCCATTAAGGTCTGCGCTGCCGGCAGTGGTCCGACGAACGCGTGTTGCTGTTACTTTATCCGATTGATCGCGTCTTATAAAGAAGCCGAGAAGTGTCCCACCTAAATTGTATCTCACACCGTGATTAGACCCCAAGTCTCATTTTCGCCTTAATCTCAGAGGAGAGTTCTGCAGAGCATCGCATTTTCCAAATGGATAAACATACAACTTTTATTTCTTATTCTTCCATTGATTTGTTCAGCCGTTACACATATATTAAAGATTATCTACTGTTGATACTTCTAGAACTGATGTTGATAACTAGCTACTAAGAACAATACATGCACATACTGGTCACGGGTGACCAGTCTTAGTATAAAATTGTGAACAATAATTTGGGCTTTCCTTGCACAAAGTACTGCACAAACCTTTAGCAGACAACTAATACGTAAGGTATCAAGTACAATCATGACAGAGACAGTCACCACATCAAGCACTTCAAGTGTTACTAGTGCTCCGCTAGTTCAACATCTCAACGGCTAAGGTCTGCCGTAGCATGCCCAGCAAATTGCGAAGAACAGGGCATTAAATCTGTTACTTCTCAATTTCTCATGTATAGCAAACTCATTTCTTTCTTAAAGCTCTACAACTTACAACAGCCAGGCTGACTGCGTACTGTTGGCATCAGACTCCAGAAGTGAAATAGAGGTTCTGCATTGCTTGACCAAAATAAAAGGGAGGCAAATGGCATTCACCTTCATACAGTCCAATGGCGCGAGAATGCACCCTTTTTTTATGTTTATCAGTTACAGTTTACAATAGCAGCCACGTGTTTTAAATCACTCACAGGAAATAAAATGTACCAGGCTCCACTGCACCACAGTACAGTGCTACCAGCGCCAAGTGAAAGCCAAACAGCTGCAAGCCTTCGCGATAATGTAGTGCGCACCGCCCTAATAGTTCATTGTTGACAAGCCCGCGCATCCTGTTTGGCAGCTCTACACATATATGCGCGTCTGTCAATGGTACGCATTATACCATCGCGAAGGCTTGTCTCTGTTCGGATTTCGTTTGTCGCCGATAGTATACCACTGTCAAAATCGGAAGTGCTCTTTCAGGCTAATAGAAGGGGGCTAACTAGAAAAAAAGCGCTTTAAATGGCCTGTTTAGGAGTAACAAGACCCCGATGTCCTTCGCATCATTCGCTATGCAAGAACTCGGTATGCACTAGGGACACATCACCAAATGCCGAACTGTTTCTTTGGAAGAAAGGAAAAAGCGGAACTCCAAAGAAAAAGTCATTCTTAAGTGTCGCCAGTTACCCAACTTACCTCGATGCAGTGTGCCCGTTTGCAAGCAACTTTCATGAAAGTAGGCTAATTTCACAGAGAAACTTAATTCAAGCAATTCCATTGCCACAAGAAAAAACTGTTCACTTCTCAGTTTGGCAAGACAGGGAAACTTATAAAACTGCACTGACTGGCCTAACCAACTAAGCCCAATTTGAGAATGGTTGAAAATGTGCCAATTACATCACGGCAAATACAAACCACAGGTTTCTCGGGCTTGCTAAAAGCAACAGAGCCTGCTAGAGTGCAGAAATATTGCAAAGTCCATGAAGTTAGTGCTATGCAAAAAAAAAGGTGAAAAATTCTAATAAAGCTTTTCAGGTTAAGTTCAAACTATATGTAAAAATGCTTGGTCATTCATTTTTACGCACCTGCCAATGTTTAACAAGTATATTAATATCTGCCTGCATAGATCAATACTATCTCTCTGGCAGAAACCACATTTGTGCAAAGAATCTCTCCAAATGGTCAACTCACCTGCGCTTGCACTACCGTACAAAATCGCTTATCACAAAGTCTATTGCTTTATGTGAAGTAAGCACTGCCTTGAGTCACTTTGTTCGCACCACCTTAAAACACAAAGATAGCTCAAAAGCTCCAGAATGATTCTGAAAAATAGGCACAGGCTATTCCAAAGGCTCTATAAGGCATTCAGAAAAATAGGCACGATGCAGATGTATTTTTTAATCGCCAATCGCCCTGAATTTTTCAGCAATACATTACTGTTTTCTGACAAATGATGAAAGGAAGGAAATATTCAAGGGCTTTTTTTCTTTTGACAACTACAATGACAACCGAAGGTTGCATTGTAGTTGTCAAAAGAAAAAGTTGACTTTTGACAACCGAAGGTTGCAGGTTCGGTCTCTGCTGACGGGAAGTTGTACTTTCATCCACTTTACCTTAACATGTATATTATAAATTGAAACGCATTTAAAACAGTTTCATTGTTGTCCCCTATAGCTTTCTTGGCTTCATTATCTGCTGGTGTTCACTAAGATTTCACAACGAACATTACAGCAATTATTACAGTTATAGCAGTTATTACTATAGAAGTTGTACCTAGGAGGAAATAAAACACACAGCAAGGACAACCAAGAAATGTAGGCACATTTTATTCAAACATGACGAAAGTAGCCCGAAGCTTGTATACAGATAAAAAAACTGCACAACTGACAAAAAAGAAAGGCTCGTTAAGTTATAAGAGGCAGAACAGAAAGCTGTTCTAGCGAAAGATCTCTGAGATGGTGCCGGAGTGAAAGAAAGGAAAGTGGTGAAAAGAAAGGACAGGCAGGCCGTGAGAGAAGTTAGGGCTATCTCAGCTGCAAGGTTGTGTTTGCGGTGAGGAGGCCAGCGAGCTTCCGATCCTGCAGACAGCCGTCGAGGAACTCCTTCATGGTCAGCTTGCCGTCACCGTCAGGTGTCCATCCTGGAAAAGACAGCTCCCGTGCGCTCTTCCGGAGTGTCCTCAGTCGGAGGTGGCGGCACCGGGCCCCAGCATTTCATACAGGGCCTGCAAAAAAAACAGGACTGCTTTAAAGGTCCCCTGAACAACCACTCTCTGCCGTCTGAACTCGGAGCGATTTAAGTGCATTCAAGGGACTACTACAGCTATTTGGTGTGGCAAGAGCATGTTTTTGATCACCACTGAGGGTGATGGGCAGCGACATCTGCCTTCAGCCTGGAACAGTCGAGGAGCTTACGGTGAGTGAATATTGATTGGGTCACTTGGCAACTGATATTTCTGCATTAGCACCTTTACTTGCTATTTCTCTGGCTAGCAACGCATACTGTTTCAACAAGAATGGCACTATGTGTATTGTGAAATGGCCATAATTGCAATACCAATTATATGGGCGCCGCAGGCACTTTCTTGCCATCACCTTGAGGTTCCGTGTAACCCCAATGACTTCACCCTGCACGTGTTGCGCTCTGTGTGCAGTGAAAACGGGCGAGGGCACCCAGTGATCGCGACTCAAGCCAAAAGGAAATACACCAGCTGTCTTTGCGAAAAAGGCCTATTGGGGTGGTAGTGCAATGATATCGCACAGTACATTGTTGCCTCTACCATTTTGTCTCCACCAAAAGGCAACTGCATCTGATGGGATCGAAGTCGCAAACTTCGCGTCAGCAGCCAAGCACTGTAACCACTACGTCCCCACAGCGGACCACTCTACGCTTACTTTGCGTTGGAAGCTACGACAAAGAAACCCGCTTCAGTCAATGAAACTTTATATTCCCCTGTGCCAGCAGATTCGCAGAGCTACTTTACACCTGATCCTCAATGAATTAGCTGCCAGCGTTACTTTGTATAACATTCCAATCTGCTGCGATCAATCCATTGCATTGCCCCAGCGGGAAAGTTTTTTTTTTTTGCATATGCTAACTTATTCTTTTTAGCGAGCCTTTTTTTGCCAAACACTGTTCTCTGGTTGAGTTACTTTCGAACCGTCCATTTAGTGAACTGTCCGTTTCAGAGGCCGGTGATTCGTCAGAGCTTCACAAACAATGCGCCGCTTGTTTCCACTTCTTCCCCGTCATTTCAATGTTTCAAATGTTTAAAGGGGCCCTGCAACACTTTTTGAGCATGGTCAGAAAACACTGCCGATCCGTAGTAGAGGCCCCCGACAACATGCGAGCCAAATATTATAGCGCAGCACATGGCCTGAAATTTATAATAAATTATCAAAGTAAGCTAAAAATTGCTTTATCTTCTCTGGACAAATCACTGAATATGCCCAAAAAACACACGGCAATGACCGATCTATCAGCCATTAGCCAATTTGAACATGGCGCGCTCGTTCGTTGCAGAGATCGCCACGGAAATGCGTGATCACACTGAAAAAGTCGCGCATTTGATGAAAAAAAAAAAAGTAAAAAGTGCTCAAGGTCCCAAAGCACACACGGCGTTTTTCTGTGGCCCTGCCATCCCCCTCTGCTTTGCTTCCAGCGCTTTCGTCGGGACAAGAGAAAAGAGAATGCAATTGCAGCAAGCGACATATTTTTGTAACCCCACTCGCAGTGGATGGATTCTTAAAATTTTTCTGGCGTTGAATTCGTGAGGTAATAAGTTCTTACAGTGAATTCATTCCACAGGTTACTTGAAAAAGTGTTTCAGTGCCCCTTTAAGGACTCCAAACAAATGAGAGAAACGAAATGCACTAAACTTAGTCCACAGCTCCCGAGCATAGCTTTTGTGCACTCGAATCTCGCGCACTAACATGGATTCCATGACCACGTTACTCCTAAAATAAGGCTTAAAGCAGCATATCATGTAAAGGCGCCTGTGGAGGTAGCTACTCCTTTGCTACAACTTTCACAGGAATCTGGGACAGGCTCATATGCAAGCATTGACTAGTTAAGTTGGTTCTCTGTGACTACGAATTTTATACTGCGACTGTGCTTTCTTTTTTCTAAAGCTGGGAGTGTGCTATGCAGCTGCATAGCGTCAACCTGGTCAGGTGCACGATAACTTCACGGTTTGTTTCTTTGTCAAGCAATTGAATTCAATTGGCCGAAATGGACATGTCCACTGGATGAACAGTTTGAAAATAACTGCGCTAGAAGTGAACTACAATCGTCATATTACTTATACCCCCCCCCCCCCCCCTTCGGTCAATCTGCACAAGGTTAAAATTCACGAATGCAACAGAAGATGCTTTCCGGAATCGTACCACGAAGGTCCCTTTAACGGAATGACCTTTTCACTGGTATTGAGCCCGTTTTTAATAACAGGTTTCATAAAGGAATTACTTAGCACTGTACAATAAGAAGCAATTTTATTAACTAATGTTACCTGTTAATTTACATAAGCCTAATATGGCTGATTATTAATGCTGCATACATCAAACTCATCATACCATTTTTAAAATGTGCCTGTAAGGTATTGTTCCAGTTTGTATGTTACACACCAAGGTAATAATGTATAATATGAGAATAATGCATTCCACATTATTTTCTCATATAGTGCATTTGACACACTCAGCTACTATTTTATGATTAGCAAATATTGTACTAATTGCAGATTATCTTATCCTTGAATTCATTGCTCCCGCTGCAACGATTACTCCTGCAACCCACTTTCTTTTCTAATGCCAGGAAGTCCTGGGTGTAAAATGTATAAAATTGGTAAAAGCAAGCAGGCAATAAATCGGCCAGGAAGCTATCTAACCTGGACTATCTTGACCATCTCAGTTTGGTCGATCTTGCCGTCGCCGTTGATGTCGTACATGCGGAAGGCCCATTTGAGCCTCTCCTCTGAACTCTGGCTACCCGTCACGCCAATGGCCAGCAGGAACTCCTTGAAGTCAATGTGGCCGTTGTTATCCGCGTCGAACGTGCGGAACACGTGGTCGCAGAACTTCTCGGGGTTGCCCGTCGTGAAGAACATGCGGTAAATCTCCAGGAACTTGGCGCGAGATAGCTTGCCCGTCGGACAATCTTGCTGCTCGCAGAAAAGAATTGAACAATAATAAGCCATTAGTGCAACGATCATACCAGTGCAGGTGAGAAGAAAAATCAAATTTGGAAGCACATGTCTTGGCTATAAGGAAGGTGTATGTCTTGGCTATAAGGAAGCTTGATAATTATAGGCAAGTGTTCAAAGAAAACCATTCAAATTCACTTTATAGATATTTTTCATAAGATTTTCACCCATATTCCAGGACACTATTGCACTAAACTTTAAAAAAAGTTTCAGAGACTTGGTAAAAGCACGAACAAGGCCAATGCTGTATTCTTAAAAGTGTTTATCGTATTTACTCACGCATAACCCACCCCTGCATATAACCATATGAATATTACAAATTACCAGGTGTGAAAAATTATGATGCAATATAAATACCAGACATAAACTATTTTTAAGATGTCTTCCTGCTAATAAAGAAGTAAATTTACCACGAACATCATTACGCGACTTCATAGTCACTCACTAACTAAGGTGTCAACTCAAAATGGACCACTGAAATATCTATTTCTTATATCCCATCAAGTTATACAGGCTAGTTCTTTCCTATAAATCCAAAACAAAAACAGTAAAAAGAATTTTGTGTAGTGCTTTTCCATGTCATTGCACTGTTATTTTCTGGTTTAGTAAGCCTCACTATCATAGAAATAGTCACATCAATTTGAAGAAGCCCTTAACTAGCTTGTGCAATATAATGTTCAATGTGCCACACACTAAAAAAAAAAAAGTGTACCTTGAATCCCGCGTACCAGTCCCGTATCGTGGCATCATCATAGTCTGTGTGCTTCTTGAGGAACTCGAGGTCTTCGTTGGTCAACTCCACAGCTTTTGTATTTGAGCAGCCCATGCCGAATCACTCATGAGATGTCCTGAAATCATTGAAAGGCTTGCATGAGAGACCCAATGGAAGACACTTTGTGACAAGCATAAAATCTGCACTGGAAGGTGTCAACCATGCCGTTTTCAAACCATTCATTTCTGCAATACACATGTCATACACCTTAGGAACTGCGGGAAAAAGAGCTGCTACATTCCCGAGTGCCTTTAATAATTTACAGCAGCAGCTTTCCTACGGCCAGCTCACTCGTTTCTCACAGCACACATCACGTCGCGACGCCCTGGCGCAGAAGGTGGTCACATGGTGGCCGCATAGTGAACTGCTCTCGCCCAAGGTGTGGCCGAGTACCTCCTCAAAAGTGTGGGAAGCAAATAAGAGACGTCCTCAAGAAGGATGGGGTAGAACGGCAGGGGCACCCCTGATGGAACTGCTCAGATATGGCGCCAGTTCGGCTGAAGATGCAAGTTTGAAGAGATGAATCCCTGAACATGAAGTCTCACTGGAGCAAACGCATGAAAAACTGGCCATGTCTTCTTCAAGGATACCTCGAAGACGACGAGGCCCAGTCGATGAGTTGGCTCTAGTTACATTTACTGTTCATAGATTGCGTTTACACTTATACAGACTGTAGTAAGGCACTCTAGGGGAAGTGCTGCGGCCGATTAATGCGCCTGGAAGCATATGCCTAGCCCACCCCGCTCTTGGTGCCAGCCCCATGGTTCCAACACTTACTTCAGCTAGCTTGGTTCTATTATACACTGTTACGGCAGTTGTATCAATGAGCAGCAGCATGAGGTGTGACCTGGCAAGCAGGAGAAACTGCCTAAACACCGCGACATCCTGCCCTCTTCAGACACTTCCACGTCATAGAGTTGTAGCACAGTAAAACTCAGGGAAACAAAACTGCAACTGGCCATTGAAAAGCTGTTGCAGTAAACTGAGGTGTAATGAGGCACGGTAGTATTCTTTTTCTCTCCATGGCTTCAATACCTGCATGTTCATTTAACCGAGGGAGATTAAAAATAAGAAATAGCGTCCACACTATTAATGTCATAACTAAAAACTTTTGGTTAGCAGTAAAAATATTTTAGGACAAGGCAAAACAAAAGATTAGGAACAAGCTAAAAAACAAGTTGCTGCTTGTGCAGAACAAAACTAATATTGCACCTAATCACAGGAGATAAGCATCACAGAAGAATGACTACAAATAGTCAATAATTTGCCACTCATGTATACAAGATAAGCTACTTTGGTCTATAGCCCATCACACAAACAAAATGGAAAATAAAAAAGTGAACATTTCCATGTCTGCATAAAATGCAGTTTGGTAGTAAGGTATAGCACTGTGCAGGGTTCTTTAAACAATACAGATTTTAAATAAAACCTCTACGAGATCTAGGTACCAATCATTTTCGCACGCCAACTGTACGTTAAAAAGAAATACTTTCCTATACGTAATGTTATGCATAAATGATTAATTCACATTAACTTGTTAATTAACCTGAGCTCACTTATTCATTAAAATCTTCTTTACTCAAGGAAAGCTATTTGTACAGAAAAGTTGTAAAATGCAACAATTTATGGCATAACCATCTTTTGTTTAGAAATCACAGACCTAATTTGAGTTCATAATCATTGCAATTAACAGCCCCCATCTAGCCCATACCGAGGCTTCGGGACCTATGTGCTCAGTTTTGACGTTCTAGTGTGTCACAATAGGATGTCACTGATTTTCAACCAATTTCACCACAGTTGCTGAAAAAATTTCCCAAAACTTGCCCTGTTATGTCATTGGCTCTCTCAGAGCACAATTTAGTTTCTACCGATAAGGAATTATGTACGCTATAGGAGACAACATCAAAACCCACGACTTCATGGCAATTTCGTAAGGGAACTTCCACGTAGCACCGGTACACGTCTCTTGATGTACATTCTCATACTTGCAAAGGGTGCATTACTGGTGCTAGAGGTGTTTTGGTATTGTGGTAGGGTCAAGGCCCTAACTAGAGTAGAGTTGACCTCCACCCCCGTCCCACCCCATTTTTTTTCGCATGATTGAACCTTTCGAATCAAATTTACACGCCTTCACGGCGACCACCAGCTGCCAAATTTAGCCATTCCGCACACAATCCCCCAACCGAAAAAAAAATTCTTGACACGGCCCTGGGAAGGGTAATTTGCCGATCAAGTGAAATCTTCCTACAATTTTGTGGCACTGACCGATGACAATTGAGTGCGCTTGAAACGTGCGCAGGTTTTCCTACCAAGGGAGGGGGGGAGGGGTTAGACCGCTTTTACTAATATGGCGGCCGCCATCTTAGGGCGCGTACGGTTTCACAGTTGAGACGTAATCGCCACTTCGATTCATTTAAAACCTCCTTAAAGGTATCGTTGGCCGTGTCCTGCAATGCACCTATTTTGGCGGATAGCAAAAACGCGCTGCAGGTCCAGAACGCGGCGAATGAAACGCGCCAGCACAGCGCGCGTCATCAACCGCACCGACGGCCACAAGGAAAGCCCCCCCCCCCCCCCCCCCCGAGATCTAGAGATAAGATGTCGCTAAGCAATTACGCGCCGTGACCACTACGAGCAGGGGTGGCATGATGGGGGAAATGCGTCGCAACACGAGACCTAAAGACGGGTCACGCGCGGTAAAATAAGCCTACCAAGAGACGCTTTCACCCAAGTTTCGGGCTGTTGCTGCTCGGAAACGCTCGATTTAAAACGACTGTCAACGAACAGACGGTGATGGAACAACACATCTGCCTCCCGCACTTTACCCTGAAGTGCCTAGACAAGGTCCAATTCCGCTGCGGTGGCATATATCGAGCCAATCAGTTGGAGCTTGCTATGGTTATGGCTATGGTTGAAGCTTGGGCTAGTTGGGTCATGCTTATAAGGGGAAAAAAAAAAAGAAGATCGCGAAATTCGGCCAGGACTGACAAGGTGAAGGCACGACAGCAGGCAGTTGGAGCGACCGGTTTTCAAACCATCTCTTATGTGGTGACCTATTCGGTCATTCCAGCGACGCAGGCGGCGCCATGCGGCAGTGCTCTGAAGCTGTCACGCGGCGATAATCCGGCGCCGCAGTTCGGTCGGTCTCTCAGTAGTCACGAACCAACGCTTCCTCTAAACAATGCCTGGGGAATGGCTCGCGCTCCCAGCGGAGTTGGCCTGCCTTCAGTTTTGAGCAAGCGCCGCGCGGTGGCGCTCGCGACCGACTCACTCACTTTTTAAGGAAAGAAAATAAATAAATATAGTTTTGGGTTCATTAAGTATTACGGCTTGGTGGCGCTAGCCAGCTATGGTGGCTACCATAGTACCAGCTAAGCGTTCTTCATCTGCGGCCCATAGGGGCGCGGCCATAGGGGCGCGGTCGAGAGTCATTCGAGACCTGCAACTGTGCACTACTGTTTCGGAGGCTATACAAAGTGTTGCGTTGTTGCACCGTCCGCCACAGGTGACGCTAGCGACCGAGAACATTCTAAAATAAAGGAGGGAAAGGGTGTGGCAGCCGTTTTTCTTCTCATGCGGCAGGGCATCTTCTAGAGGAGGCGTTGCACGAACCAATGAACGCGTCTTCACGCTCTGCGATGCTGACGTGCACGCTCGCGACACCACCGTCTCGTCCGCCATTTCGACGTACCGCTGCGCCGCCTATAGTCGTTAAAATGGTCGAATCAGAGGAGGTGTAGCTGCTATATACGTGAGCCAACTGGGCGTAAGGCGGCGAAATTTAACAATACAAAGAGCGCGAGTTGCAGCCACGCCCAGAAATCGACGAAACTTCGATTACCTATGAACATACAAGCATCGAACGAAGACAGCCGCTTCCAGCTGGTACAACGTAAGGGATAGAATCGAAGCCACGTGTACACCCGATTTTTTTTTACCCCGGCGTGATTTCAATTTGGCGTGGTGTGCACGACGCCTCACTGGCACAGTATACGCGCAGCCACGCAGGAAAAAAGGAAAAGAAACGTGCTGCACGCTTTAGCGAATTGGTCTGAAAGTGATTTTTTTTTTTTTCAGGAGACTAGTCTGCGCGTGCGAAGTGGCGGCTATACGTCACGCACGCCCCACAATTTTGGGGGGTCGCTGGGTGGCGCCATTTTTAAATTATCACCAAGAAATATGTGCCCCCCCCCCCACCCCCCGATATTTTCTACTGACAACTTCGGAGGTCACTGACCCCCCCAGCTTCGATTTCTGTGACCTCCGCAGCCTGCACAGCTAGCATGCGAATAAACACGGTATTCCGTCGGAAGTTGTAGGACTGGCAGAACATCACACCACGTTAAAGAACGAAAAAATAAAGGTGGTGAAGGGTCGCACGCCAATGCTTTAGGACGAAAAATCAATCTTTCACTACAACGGTGAATAAAGTGAATGTGACAGCAACAAATTGTAAGACCAGCAGCTAACGCCGTTAGGATCCGATCTTTTGTTACCGTATTTGTGTGCCAATGATTCCGACCCATTCATTTTTTTGGTAGCGGGAGCTATAGTCATGCTGTTTCGGTGCAGCTTTTACTCCCGCTATCCTTCATGTAGTATGAAACGTGAAAATAAAGATTGAATTCAATCTCGTCTAACTACATGCGCTCAAAACACTGTTTTAAGCCAATACGGCCGCCGCAGGGTGCGAAGCGGTTTTCACGCAATCTGTCGGGAGAGCACAGAACGTATACACGAGCTGTCTACCGATGTCTGCCGAGATAGCGGACACGACCACGCCCTCAAGACCGAAGTTCGCAGGTCGAGCGACTTAGGAATCTTTCAAGTGACCTATCTCGGGCTACAAGAAGGTGCACTTACGGTAAAAAAAAAAATGAACGCGCTTGCAACATGGGCGACCGGACTACAGGCATCGAAGCACGAACTGCACTGAGCGAACGACAGAGAGCGACTACGACGACGAGGATTGGCGCGGAGCATAAAAAAAAAACCAGCTGCAGCGACAGTTCACGTAGTCAGTGCTGCAGGCTTAGCGCGCACCGTAGGAGTACAACGTGCCTAAAACAGTCGGGGAGCCATTCAACACTCAAGCCGCCGCCACCATTGTTCCGTACAAAGCATCGCGCGGCAACACAGGCCGACGACACGACCATCAAGAGTGACGATCGAGTCAGACCACTACATCATCAATGGGGCACGCGAACAGGTGTGATAAGCGCTGGTATCTCGGAATACCCGGCCGTGACGTGGGTGCAAGGCATCGTGGAAGAGGTGTACCGACTAATTTCGACCGCCTCGGTAACCATTAAGGCGAAGGCATTCAATGTCGCATACTTGCGTCCGCCCGTGCTCTGGTACGGTGGCAACTGTGTGGCCTCCCCCCCCCCCCCCCCCCCACCACACACACACTACACTCTCTCAGCAGTGACGTGATTAGCCAAGTAAAAACTAATTGTAAGATTTACAAAGCGTCCTTCAATTCTGCAAGATAATTGTTAATGAACGCTACACGAGCGATCCCTGCATGCATTGCGCCGTCCTATCGGAATGCGCCAACCAACCTTGTGCTCGAGCAGAGCTAGCTACGACGTGGTCACCGCGCTATACGCATATATAGAGAGCGAAAAGTGTGACCACATATTCGCAGGTTTCGCTTTGCATGGCGCCACAAATATAGGAGCTGCGCGCGCGCGAACAAACACACAAAGAGGTTGGCACATCGGTTTCCTAGCGTTACGGCTTGCCATCGTATTGCGCGCACGCGTTAACCGTCGCCACAGGCACCACACCATCGTACATGTTTCAGCGTGAGCGCACGCGTTAACCGTCGTCACAAGTACCAAGGCAAATGACACGTTCAAATGCGCCGGGTACGGCATTCAACGAGTCAGACGGTCCATAAGGTCGGCGAACGACCTTGGAAATGGCGCGATGTCACTTAATCCCCGAAAACATCCAGCCTATACGGTGGTTTCGCGAGGCTCGAACACGACCTTCGGTCGAGACCCATATTCGGCCTCAGCTGGTGTAGAGTCGCAGAGAAATTAAGTATACCGGAGGTGAGTGTGACGTCCAAGAACAACGACACGAGTATGAGAGTAGTGGAAGGCTGCGGAGGTTTTGACTATCTGGTTTTTCACTTAACGCGCACTGACATCGCAGAGTACACAAGCATATACCATTACGCCCCCTATGATATGCGACGACGTTCGAGTCAGCAGACGAGCACCCCATAGCCACTGATTCACCGAGGCAGCCTGATATAAAATCCAATGAATTTTCTTAGGCACAACATTAACAAGTCTTTGCAGCAATCGTGAAGTAAACGCGATGAAAATAAGGTGGACGAAAAGAACGTCACTGTTACCGTGCACAACATTACCCGGCTTTATTTACTGCGCGGCTGCCGACACAGCAGCAGAGCGAAAGTAGCGGGAGCCTCAACAATACAACGGTCATTGAACGATTTCCTGGCATGGTGTCCGAGATGGCAGGCGTGCTTGGTTTAACTGGGCCCCAGTAGATGGCACGAGCTGTCAAGTTTAATCAGGCGAAAATTGAACTTTTGGACCATTCCTCATAGTAAGTTCAGCGGTTCTTATTTCCACGAATCGAACAGAAACGAACAAGCAGCATTTTATTACGCATCTTAATGCGCGAAGGGTTATTTAGTGCAGATAGTTCGATCACTAGTGATTAATTGTGGGCGGTAACTCTGACGTCATCGGTATCATTTTGCTGATGTCTTACTCGTGGGGTTACTATATACCACCAGTCTACCACAGACACACCGTGCACCTCCTGATCGAACATTCTATAAGGTTTCGCTCGCGAGGTCGAAGCGATCTCCCGGGGGAGGCAGCCTATACGGTGTCTCTGCGAGGGCGTGGCGGACGCGAAGGGCGCAAGGAGTGAGATATCGAAGATGTGCGCTCGGACTTGCGCGATGACGGTCGATCGAACACGACACGGAAGACGACACGCAGCCACGTATATATATACACGTTCGCGTACATGCATACACAAACATAAGGATGAGCGAGCACACGTGACTATCGGAGTCACGCGACGCGGCGGCTCCCAGAGTTCTTTTCGCGAGGACTTTCGAAATGATCGTGACAAGTCAAGAAGGTGTGGTGACACAGATGTCGTAGATGCACACGCAGCCGCATCACAGAGTAAAAGTGCTCGCGCTTTTCGACTTTTCGAGCTACATATAATTTGGCGTATTTGGTACACGGTGCTTGCAGCATAGCTCAAAAAGGGGGGTAATCTCGGACCGGCCAATAGGATACGACAGCGTTAAAAACGTATTTTACGCAATCACCCAAAACGACCCGAAGGCGGAGCAGTCTTTCTTTGTTCATGACTGCGACCTGCCTTCTACGATCAAAACATTTCTGCATCGGACATACGCGTGCGTAGGGGTGTGGGGGGGGGGGGGCGATGGATCGTCACAGCCCCCCCCCCTCCCTTATATGCACGGGCATAGCGGGATTAAAGGAGTGGCAGGCGCGCGACCGGCTGTGGTATGCGTCTGACTGCACCGCTCTGCCATAGGTGATTTGGGGGCGGCTACCCTCGTGCCCCACCCCTCTTCCCGTGCGTAAAGCTGCCTTCACGATCGTCCCAACATTGGCCAAGCGACAACGATGTCAAGTGACGACACCATGCGACTTCATCCTGTCACGATTATGCGTTAAAGGGACCCTGAAACACTTTTTTTCAAGTAACCATTGAATGAATTCATTGGGAGAGTTTATTGCCTCACGAATTCAACGCCGCAAAAATTTTAAGAATCAGTCTCGAACCGCAGGGTGCGCTGGGAGGTGGCTCTGCTCAGCTCCGCATTAGAACAACAACTATGGGCCCTCCAGCGAGCCGAGGAAGCGGCCCGAGCCCAAGGGCTCGCGGCCGATGCCTAGGCCGGGGTTCAAGCCCGCCCCGATTTATCATCGCCGGACTCTTAATAAATGTTTCTCTCTCTCTCTCCGTCCAGTAGGAGCGGAGTTACAAAGATTTGCCACACGCTGCAACCGCATTCTCTCTTCTCTCGTCCCGACGAAAGCGCTGGAAGCTAAGGAGGGAGGAATGGCAGGGCCAAAGAGAAACATCACGCGAGCCATTTAGCTGATGCCTAGCAACGACCTATAGAGACATCCTAGACAAACTTGCATCAGCTATAGCTAAGGTCTATATAGAAACAACTAGATCAGTTTTCATAATCATTCCATTTCTATGGTTCAAGCCTTGTGCGGCCTATCACAAGCTTCGCCAACAATTTTTTTTAAAGCCAAACGCAGAAACCCGCATGTCTATTCCCTGATATAATAAAAGGGACAAATTCACAATGCACAATCTTCGAAGATCACAATATTCGAATGGTACGGCCATCAAAATGGCAAATATTGTTCGCTTGTGCGCGCGCACACACACACACACACACACTCGCTCCTCGCACACTACAATGTAGCCAAAGCTACTGGATCACTGCACAGACTGTTCAAGGGCAGTAAGTCACGAACTACACGCGGCTATCAAAACACGGCTGCCTATATGTGATAACCAAGGCACGAAGCGTAAAAACAAAAATTAGGGCAGCTTCAAAGTCACTGCAGGGCCACAATGGCCTAGCGCGATCACACGAAAGCACGCGATCTTTTTTTTTTTTGCACGCTCCACAGCCGTTGCTATTGATCACTAAGCCAATTAGAAATAAAAAAACAGGACGAACGAACTTTGTATAGCACTGCGCGTGTATACAGTCTGCGAAATATTGACAATGAAGGACAGTACAGGGTAACCAACGCACGCTATCCTAGAATTTGGTAACACAAGCCATACAGCTTGATTCATCTGACCACGACGACTATCGAGTATATACCACATTATTGGTAAAAGGCGTTCGCCGAATTCACCGTCGGCTTCCCAGATCCAAAACTCACGTGGTGAATGTAACAGCCCATTTGATGGCATTCATACAGACATCTAATCCCTGTTTGCAGGATCAATTTTGTTTGTTTTTTTTTGTTTGTTTAGTTTCTGAGAAACGATTCCATGTGTTGGTCGGTGGGATTGTACGAGAGCGCACCGAATCGGCTCCAACTGAGTTAGGAATATGGTTTAACAGCGAGTTTTAGTATTGAATTACGGGATTCAATGTTGCATGTCAACTCGCAGTATGATTATCAAGCACAACGTAATGGGGCGTCAATATTGATTCACGGGTTTGTTTTGTTTTGTTTTTTACTTGCACCTGCTAATCGAAGTACGCAGATGTTGGTATATTTCGCAGCTCTCATCAAAACGCGTCCTGACGTGTAACATGTTCATCTGCCAGCTACATCAACCACTGCTAGAACGACCAGTGCAGAGTGTCACGACACACGCAAAAAGGAACAGCAACACGACAAGTTCACACTTTACAATATTCTGCAGTCAAGTGCTCCAAACAAGTCGGTACCCCGGCCGAGCTCTATATCCGGAGGCATGTTTGAATGGATTCATTTATCGATTGATATGCGGGGCTTAACGTCCCAAAAGCCACCATATGATTATGAGAGACGCCATAGTGGAGGACTCCGGAAATTTCGACCACCTGGGGTTCCTTAACGTGCACCCAGATCTGAGGACACGGGCTTACATCATTTTCGCCTCCATCGAAAACGCAGCCGCCGCAGCCAGAATTCGATCCCGCGACCTTAGTACCTTAGCCACTAGACCACCGGGGCGGGGCAGGCCTCAATGTATCCCAATACATGTTATCACAGGAGACAAAAAAAAAAGAAAACACCATGTTGGGCTGAGGCACGGGAGCACAAAGGCTGACACCCTAAACCACGGCCGTGTTGTATTTATGTTTTTTTTCGGGGTGGAGGGTGGAGTCACGCCTATGCAGCCGAGCGACAAGTCTCCCAATCGACGCATCGGTGAAAACAATTATACGAAAGCAATAAGCAGATGCCTCCCGCCTTTTCTACCACTCTTTGAGCGTCGTCCTCTTGGCCGTTCCCGTAACTTTCTCCGAACCACGAGAGGTGTGTGCTCACAAAATCGCGAGCGCCCAGCACACAAGAGTGACGAATGGGTGCTCAGCGCATGACCATCGATCGTCGGCGCAAACAAACGCACGCCCACGGTCCGGGGGCAAAGTCAACAACAGGTCCAGGACACGTTCTGTCGCCGATCGCCAGTGAACGACGTCGAAGCGCTTCTGCAAATCAACGAAGCTGAGTATAGAGAGCGGAAATGAAATAACGAAAAACCGAAGGCCAATGGTCTCCGTCATCGACCCGATATCGGAGTCGATAGTGTATAGACTGGAAAGCCGGCCGTTCCCCCCAACACCTCACAGGCGAGAGACGAAGCGAGCAAAACCAAACCGACCACCAAACTGCAGACCCTGTACGGGAAAGGACTGCGACAACTTCCAAAAAACAGATACGCCCCAGCCGACTGCACCAACGATCAAGAGACGTCGAGAGTGCGTGTACCATGTAAGCTCGGGTAAGGGCTGCGCTTTCTGTTGAACACTACGGCGAGCCATCTCAGCGAGTGCCACATGCCCACGAAAGAAAAAAGAAAGAAACAGTGGTAAAAGTTAAATTATCGGAGTGAGAGCCGTAGAGACAGAGGCGAAGAGCAACAGCCACCATCGACAAATTGCGTCCATTATTTATTAATAACCTCTGCGCGGCCTCCGGCGGCGTGTGACATGTTGCCTTTCTCGGAGCCAGTCAGCCGTGACTCGCTGAACCGCAGCGCGCGCACTTTTGAATCGGGTCGAACGCGGGGGCCAAATCGCAGCGACGACGTATCGTTTATATCAGTTTGACGGCGGCGCGTCGTTTACGGAGACTTATGTACGGCGGCATTTATATCGCGCACAGCGTATCGTATGGCGGCAAGATTGACAGCTGTATAAGATACACACGTCGAAACAGCGAGCTTCACGTATTTGTATTTAGCACTGCGTACGTGTCGTCTAACGGCATCGCCCTAACAAAAATGTATTTAGCCAGCCTGTAGACTTAATATCATTTCTCCGTAAGGATGTGTGCGTAAGAACGCTGCGTTTCATACACAGAGTGTGTCCAAAAATTGCTGTTCATGCGTGCTGTGCGGACCGTAGCGTCCTCACGCACGCAATGCCATTGCGTACGCTATATACGCATGCAGTACTAAAAGCCTACACGCTCAACGTTTGGCAAACGCTGCTCTTTTTTTTTTTTTTAACAGGGTATAACGAAGACGGCTGTGCGAATACTCGTAAATTTCGGACACCGCAGAAGCAGCGTCTATTCACACTCACAAATGTTACTTTTTAGGACACTTTACGAATACGAATGGAATGTAGTGCACTATAAGCGAACCAAATTGAATAGTTTTCAACACCGGACAACCGCTTTTGCAAAACAGCAGGAAGTTACTTGACCGTCCTATTACTGATAATTTTAGCAATGCGTGACAGAAACAAGAGTATCGGGAACTGCGCGACTTCACGTTATACGCACAGAGGGCGCTAGCGATCGTTGCGCGTGCAGCCGGAAAGGTCTGGGCTTATGGGGCGTAGTGTGCAGTGCTGTATACGTAACAAAATTTTCACGTAAAGTCACGTGCGTAGCCTCTTGTACTATCCGCAGCCTTGGCTGCGCTATCAGTTCTCAGGCATGAGGGCTATAACGTAAGCGCACCACTACATCACATCTATACATCTTTGTGTGTGAAAAGAGCGGGGGAGGGGGGGGGGGGGGCGGTTACGTGATTCGTACTATTTCGTCGGCATCACTACTTTCTGAACTTTTGTAGCCAGCGTAGAGTCGCTGTCAACAAACACGACGATGTCATTAAAGCTGTCTAAAACACTGTCATCTAAAACTGTCTATTCCCAAGGATGACATGTTGTATAACCAGAGTTTTTTTTTTTTTTCGTAGAAAAGATTTGTGAAAATATGTACTGTGATCTGTGCAGCATCTGATAAACACCAGCTGTTTTCATCACTCGCTTAGATTTTACTCAAAGCTGTCTTAAAAAAAAACAGTAGGCAACATTCATCCCTGTAGCTGTGCCAAGATTACTTCAATACTAGTACAACATGCATTACTTATTTTAGACAACAAATTTTCCCCGACCAATATTTGTCGCTGTTGGCCTTCAAGCCACACGAAATAGCTGTACTAACATACCGAAGCATACGTAATATGTTAGCTATAGCTAGCCCCTGCTCTCATTTTCAATAGAGCTGATCTCCCTCTACAAGACGAATTCACTGTCACCAGTGAAAACGCACGTTGTAACTAACGAAAACTATCAAACGCAAGCATCGCACGATAAAGTTGAGAACAATACATACGTAAGATATCCTTTACGCCTATGGGACGAACGTGCCGCTCTGTTTGCGCAGCAATGAGCACGCTCTCCAGATTTTTTCAAGCCAATCCGCATCCAGGAGCAGAAATTCATGAGCCATTAGAATACATGTTCGAGCCGGCGCGAACCAGCGCGCTGCGACGCCGGTCTCGTATATATGTGCCCTTCATCTGACGTGTATGACAATGACAGCAAGCGTGTGCTTGCGCGGTAGAAATAACTGCGGGGAGCTGATAGAAGTGCTTATAGGTGTGCGCTGCGTGTTATAAATTCCATACAAACAGCACGTACCATGCGCAGCCATATGCGCACACTATAGTGAACTGAGTCGAGTGATAAGATGGCGGTGTCGCAATCGCAATATGGCTACGACATCGGGAACACAATATGGGGCGTACAGTATAATCTCCGCTGCTAAAATGCCCCAACATCATATAGGCGTGCGTGCGCAGGGTTTTCCATTAGAAAATGAAGAGGCAGTTTATACCCCCCCACCCCCCCGCCGGTCCAAAAACAAACGAGCTCCAGAATGGATGCAAAATCGATAATGAAGCGATGACGTGTTTCTCGTAAACGCCTGCCGTTGATCCTGCCATTTCCGGCTAATCGTAGGAACTATACAAGTGCTTCTCAAGAACTATATAAGCAGTTCTTTTAACGCAGCAACATGAGTGAACTATGGTCGCCATTATCATTAAAGAAAACATGCAAGGCCTCAACCATGCTCATTAAGATGACGGGAAAGGTCTGGCCAAAGAAAACAATCAAGGCTCTCTTGTTCGTTCATTTTCACCTAGTTTTGAGCATGGCTAGCGTTGCTACGGCCTCAATCGAGCGCTTTACTGCCAGCGTGGATCGCACACACCAGATGCGTGTGTGGACGACAACCCGCGCCCCTAAAGGACTCCGCACTTAGCAGCTTTCCCCTTTTCGCATTTTTGATGCCTGGATACGCCAAGCAACAGCCAGTCGCGTCGAGTTATGCGCCCCCCTCCCCCACGAGTCTCTTGATCTACGTAATTACACCCCACAAAAGCGACGGTCACATTACCACAATTACACGGACTAAAAGAATGGCAAAGCCAGAAAAACAGAAAAAGATCGCATTGATAATCCCTAGAGTATACCCCTGCCGCTTACCCGTGCGAGAAAAAAATTAAAAAAAAAAGAAAAACGTTAACAACAAAGAGGGTCAGATAGGAAGCTTCACCAGCAGTCAACATTAAGGTCATCGCGGGCAAACTTTTTTTATCCCTGGTCTTGCGGTGGGCGTAGCCACGAATAAAATATAAATAACGACGCGATCGCGCCGTTGCACGAAGCGCTCGGTATAGAAGCGAGAGAAGCGAAAACGTGCGCGTACGGAACCAGCCGACCCCCCCCCCCCCCCACCTCCCTCTTGAGTGCGGGCAGCAGCGGCTCGTCGTGCCATTATGCGGGCGAAGTTTGAGCAAGAACGACGCGGCCTTTTCCGAGAGGCAGCTGCAAATGCGCACATGTTTTTTGTGTGAAGACAATAGCGAATCGTATAGCGCGCCTAACTAATCACACGAGGCAGGTTTGCGAAGGGGGCAACGAATGTTGCGTCCCGATCGAGGTAGCCGAACTTGTTAAAAGCATTTACTGAAGCAGAAAGGTTTCGACTGCAGGCACTGGAACACGGCAAGCGAGTGGCAAACGTGGGCAGGCCGCGAGAGATGGCCGAATGCAGAGCGACTATTTATTTTGTATATATTTCGATCAAGACACGTTATATACGCAAGCACAGTCTACAGGAGTTTCGCGTAAAACAGGCTTAAAACACGGTAGTGTACAAAAAAAAAAACGATATCACGAAAGATGGGATGCAAAACACGGCGCCATGTTGTATCCCATCATATTGGAAGTAAAATTAGCGCAACTTAGGAATCCCCGAAGTATTCACACATCCACACAATCTTGCACTGAAGAAACAAACAGCATACACATTCTTCGTGTGAATGCGTGCATGTATGTATGTTTGTGCGCGTGTGTTTATTTTCTCGCGCACCACCGCGCGAAGATGATTTACCAACTCGCCCAGCAAGCCAACTTTTCTCAACACTGATAACGTCTGAGAAATTTCGAGGTCATGCTGCTTCTTTATTACCATGAAAAGAAAAATTAGGACAAACATCGGCACGGAGCAACTCAGGCTGCTGCGGATCAGTGACGGGCACAACGAGGTGACCCAATGATGGGAACGAAGGAACACCTGTTGCGATTGTGCATGTTGCGATCGTGCTGGATAATGTGCAGTGTCAGTTTTTATGAAAGGGAACACGGGAGCGCGCGGCCTGCACGCTCCGGCGGCTCCCATGGCAGCGCATCATTCAAGCGGGAGCGATAGCAACCACAGTCTCTTTTCACATCATCTCGCGGCTAGCAAAAACAACCATTCGTTGCCGATAGAGAACCAGCGGCGATATAGCGACCCCCCCCCCCCTCTTCAAGGCGATAACCGGCTCTCGCGTAATCGCCTTGAAGGGGGAGGGGCTGCAATCTTGTCGTTTGATATCAGCAACGAATGGTTGTTTTGCTCGCCACGAGATGACGCGAAAAGAGACTGGTTACTCTAGCTTGAACGCGCTGCCAGCGGCCGCTGGAGCACGCAGGCCACGCGCTCCCGTGTTCCCTTTCATAAAAACTGACACTAAGTGTACAGTGGCTATGTTTGTTAATTTCGTATTCGCACGGCGACTGCTGCGCATGTACTCCGGTACCACAGTGTCCAGTTTAGGCACAGCATTTGTCCTTGGTATTCTTTGGGGGTCCCATCATAATACGCATTGATAAAGGCACAGTCCATAAGGTCATTCCTCTAGCTGGCCTAGCGTAATTTTACAGACTAAAAGAGTAAATCCTTCGCACACAAAGGTGCCAAACTTTAGAGTTGATTGTTGGGCGAGTTCACATAGCAACCATCGTAGGGACATAGCAACCATCGTGAGTAGCGCAGCCAGACGGAACAGACGAGAACAGGCGCACACTAACAGCCGACTTCAAGGCAGATCCGCACACGTGCCGATGCTGAGCTTGAATTTCTTTGGCGCCTTATACGATTTTTCTGTTCTTTTTAACCTGGACCGGTTATTGCGAAGGTGCGCCAGCGCAGTTTGCTCACTGTGATGTATAACTGTGTGGACACGACTTCAATAAAATCAGTGCGCACCCGTGCTCGTCCTGCTATCTTGTCGATATAGTAGCGCTACTCACAATGGTTTCTACGAGTGAAACCTCGCACACCAATGAGTAGAGCACGCACGCAATAGGAACTTCTCCCACAACGGAGTAAAATATCCCACACAAAAGCAAAGCTCTCACATTGCACTAAATCTTCCTAATTCACAGAAATAGAACAAGGAAGGGGAAGGATGGAGCTTGAAAGCTCAGCGGACGAAGCTAGGCATGGTGAGAGGATGAGAAGACGCACGCGACGCCACTCGAACCTGAATATAACGAACCCGGATATACCGAAATATCGGTTATAACGAAGTAAATGAAGAATAGTCTTACAATAAAGTTAAAAATAAATCCCTACAACATTTTTTAGATATAACGAACTTTATTTCTCGTAAGATGCAACATAGTTATAATTATGTTTAAGTGTTCGCAGAAAATCTACGAGCGCATACCATAACGGCAACAAACACGACAACACGTACGGGAGAAGAGAAGCAACGACAAAAACGCGGAGATCAGATCAACAAACGGGCTCCACGAACGGTCTCTGTCCTAACGACGGCGTCCTTGAATGCACGGAGTCACTCGTGGCACGAGACAGAACGACAACGTTGGGAGAGCTATAGCGGTCGCTCCAGCCAGCTATGGCCAAACCATTTTCAGGCGTCATCGCTTTCGCCTGTCACCGGATATCACGGGACGAAGAGAAATTGCAAGATGCATCTAGCGGTCCTATTTCTGACAAAACAACTTCGCCCGAAATTACTTACAGGCACGTTTTTAACCAGTACGCTGATGCTCAGTTTCAGAACTAAAGAATACGGGACAATCCGGCGTAGGAAGTGCAGTAGCTTCACTTCCAAATCCCACGTTTACTCACGTGATATTCGCACCGTATAGTTCACACAGCCAAATGCAGGCTAGGCTAAGCTCGCGTAGGAATTATGGTAGTGTTGGTTAGGTCTCACTAATACTGGTTAAGCTCGCGTAGGCATTAAGATAGTAAGTGTTGTTTAGGTCTCACTAATACTGGTTATATATATAAGGGGCCAAACTTGTTCTTTTTTTTTTTAGCCACAAGCAATAGGTGCCAGGTTTTAGAGTCTGGAAATGTTCGAACAATTTGAAAAGCACGAAGGATGCATGCAAATACTTTATGGGTGAACGAAAAGTCCTGCGAGAATGGGTGCTGCGTGGGGTGTCCCTTATTAGTGTGGCTAGAATTCTAGGCACCCTACCTTTGTAGCTCGTTGAGTTTTGCTTTAGTGCCAGTTTTTTCACGTGACTTAACAGACAGCTTGTGCTGCTAGCACGCAAACATTGCGTCATCTGACTTTCTTCTATCACAGATCTGACGCCAATACTACTACTACTACTACCACTAATAATAATAATAATAATAATAATAAGCCTGACTACACCCACTGCCGGACAAAGGCCTCTCCCATGTACCACCAGACAACTGGGTCCTAATCTCACCTAACTTCCCGTCTCCCCTTCACACGCTTGCGTTCTCTTAGAATCCGGTCTGTGATCCCTATTATCCTGCCTACGTGCTACGTGGCCGGCGCACATTTCTTCTTGATTAACTATGATATCCTCGACTCCGGTTTCTTCCCCGACCCATTACCCCTATACCCGCTGCACTTGGGCAACACGTAACGGCTGAGGCGACGATACCCCGAACGCCGTCAACTCCCGCGAGGTCAATCACGGCAACAAGCGCGTCACTCCTTTTCGTAAAAGATACAGAGAAAGTCGCTTAAGTCGGAATGATCGTTTTTGCCTTCGGGTGTGTGCCTCGTTCACTCTGTTCCCAGTTTAACAAGGTGCTTGATTGGCCTGGTGCTACATGGTAGACGAAGTTAGTTGTTAGTTCAGCGCTCTGTGCTCGTCTCTTCTATTCCCTCCTGTCGTTTGCACTGTTAAGCACTTTCTTCGTCTACCATGTTCCTAGCTTGCTTCGCAGGCAGTGTATAAACAAGCAAATCACCACTCGCGCAGATTTTTTTTTCTTTTTTGGCGAAAATGTGCCGTACGCGTACACACGCGCAGGTGATAACGCGCGCCGTTTCGACAAAATGGAGCCCATTATATGAGCGAGGTGCCGAAATACCTCCCTTCGAATGTTACAAAGGGTTGCCTCAAGCATCCAACAACACGATTCCATTTAGCAGTGCGGCCTATACTCATTCTAGAGATGTGATATCGAATATTATGAAAACGTAAATTTAAGGACTCGGTTTTTTTCCTTCTCTTGAACCCAACATCATTGATAACTGACAATGCCAGGGAAAGTACCGGGGATGTCATCACAATTATTTGTAATGATTTCTCCTATACTTTCTTTCGCATTGTCTGTCAGTTTCTTTAATATTACATAGCTACTTCGTGTATAGACACTCAAGCAGCTTGTCTCCTAAACATGACAACATCGAAAAGGAGGCTCCCGAAAGTTACATTTACTATTCGGATTTAAACGCTACTAGGAGCTCAGAAAACACCTCAAAGTACAGGGCAAGAGACTGACAATGCGTTAACGAGAGGCACGCGTGCCGGCGTCATCCGTGACGTCATTCCGAGGAAAGCTACGTCAGGGTAGTGGGCGTGGCCCTTCGTCGAGTCAACCCCCGCAGACGGTGACGCCCCACGCGCGCAAGGTTCCGTTGTCCTCAGCCGAAAACGTTGTCCCCACTCACAGCAATATGCTTCGTTTGCTTCGATAGAGAGAGCTAGGACACAGGTTCCAGCGCAGACTGCACATCATGCCGTGAGAATACGCGCGCTCCCTTCCCTATTCGATAAAACGAACTGCGAAAATCGCTGCGGCGTGAAGAATGCGAAGATGCCAGCCCACACGGAGGAGCGTCGTCTCGGCTATATAGCTATACGAGCGGCGGTGTCGGAAGGTATAAACCGCCGCAACCTAAGCAAGTTCGGCGCGCGTGGATCACATCCTCAACTTCTCATGTGGAACGGGGCAGCTAAGACCTTCCTCGTTCCACCCGTACCAACCATCGGTTACGGAAGAGAAAACGCGAAGACTCGCCCCCAATCTGTGATCCGGCGGAAGCAGCCAACTAACACGTTAACCGATTTCGACTGACGTCGAAGATGCGAGCGTTGGTAGTATCTAAACGCATGCGACAACGTCAAAAGCTTCCGTCTCTCGGCGGGAAAGTAAAGACCCGGTTCAGCCAAGCGCCCTCGACGCCGCGACCAGACGCTATTACGCCGTCAGCCAAGGACG
Source organism: Rhipicephalus microplus (assembly GCF_013339725.1). Classification (NCBI taxonomy): domain Eukaryota; kingdom Metazoa; phylum Arthropoda; class Arachnida; order Ixodida; family Ixodidae; genus Rhipicephalus; species Rhipicephalus microplus. The sequence goes on along the minus strand of NC_051167.1, from coordinate 128,448,656 downwards.
GCCAGCTAGCTGGACTCCGCGACCACGCGAACGTATTGAGCGAGACGAGCGGCCCGCACGCCAACCTGCCTTTGCTTAATCTGAACAAAAATTGCAAGGCAAACAAAATCGAAGTCGCGACGGAGGACACTTGAAGAGATAGCGCGAAAGGAACGGCGTTTATCGTGAGAAAGAGAGCGAGCAAATAGTTCTGAGAGCTTACCCACGCTCAGGGATGCGGCCGGTTGTGCAGTAAAATCCAAACCACAGACACCACACAGACACACGCGCACCACGACACAAGTTCAGTAGAGGTTCAACCCCTTGAGCGCCACTAGTCACGTCTGAGGAGGGTGGGGCGTGAGCTCGTAGCAAACACACACACCCCGAGCGGCGCAAAGATAACGACGTCACCAAATGGCACTGACGCGTCGGAGGGGAAGGGCGGGATATGCGAACGACGAGGTCGGTTACGCAAGCGCGTGCAGCCGACGAAGAAGACGAAGGCCAGAACCGGTGCCGGTGATGCGTTTTGGTCAGCGAACTCCGCGCCAGGGTGAGCGGGATTTCGAAAACACGCTGCCCGGAAGTCTCTCTCTTTCTCAACAGCACGCCGCCTTCTTTTCTTCTCGTCGTCTGCTGCAGCGCCACTTGCAGACCGGCGCGCCATCTAGGAGACAAAGTAACAACGCAGAAAGCGCGCTCTGCCATCTGCGGGATACGTGAGCAACTAAACGATCGTCGCAAGCGTCTTCCGAGATCCACTCGCACAGAACGTTGTCACTTCTCCTCCGTAGATGGCGCTGCGCAACGCCGGCGCACCGGCTACTGAGAAAATGGCGGGGATCTTAAGTTGGCGCGCATGTACTTCGTACTTCCGAGCAAAGCGCGGCAACAATGGTTTCCATTTGACGTAGCAATCTTGATAAGTTAGTTCAACAAATGAAGAGCAAGTAAGCCAAAGGTCAGTCATTGTGCAATCGAAAAGCGCAACAGGCTTTAGAGACAAACTGAGCGTTCGAAGCTGAATGTTCCAAGTTTTGCCCAAACGTTGGACCATTTTGGCAAACTACTGCGCAACCACAGCACAACTACTGGCTCCAAATATGCAGTACGCTTACTTTTTTCCACCACACCTGGGCTAGGCAACCCTCCCCCCTTTAGGGTGATACCGGGCCTCGCTCGGAACACTGTTTCTAAATAAACGTTTATTTCTCTCTCCTCGAACTGCTCTTGCACGCTATATTGTTAGTGTAGTTTATGACACAATAAGTACAAAAGTACCGAGAACATTTCGATAGCACTTCGGAATCTTATCTCAACCTACTTTTTGCTCAACTGCGCACGCAATCAGACGCCACCGTTGTCTGGCCAGATGTATCCAACTATCATGACCGATATTCGCTTATCACGTAGCATTACCAGATCAATTAATCAGAGACATTCCGAAAAAAACGCAGAAAAAGCAATATATCGCTAACCGACAAGACAATAGAAAAGAAAGGCAGTTGAAAAAATAAAACATGACACGGCGCGTCTTAGATCGCAATACAATTCATGAGCGACAGTTTCGTCATCCGGCTTATGCACTCATAACTATACCCTTCAGGGTTGTGCTTAGAGAAAGCCAAAGCTCGCCTGTACATTTACAGCGCTATCAGAGTTATCGAGAAGGATCACCATCGCAAGTTATGTCAAACGCGAAAACTACATGGTACGCCATGCCATGTTTCTTGTTCTCGTTCGCCCGAGTAACAGACGCCATGTTTTCCTGCGTATTAGTAAGACGATGGGCGCTGGCAAGATTTTGTTTTGGGGGTTGCAAATCCGTGTTTCATCGCGGCGAAGGATGCGCGTGCAGGGGGGGGGGGGGGGGAGTCAACTACTCTTTCGCACCCTCCACTCACCCATGCAAAGCTCACTAGTCTTCTTCTCCAGCCCTTGACACACGGGCTATAGAAATGGTGACTTAACAAAGAAAGAATGAAAGAAAGAAACAAAAGAAAGAATCGAGGAAGAGCAGAAAAAAATATCAACAAATAGCAAATCGTGGCTACTCGCAAGAAAATGTAGAGAGATAACAATAGGCGTCAGGGACACGGGTCTGATCGGTCTTCTGTGGATAGACTCCTCTACATAGGCTGACATTAAAGCAAGAACGCTATAGTCGTGAGGAACTCCACAAAAACAAAACAATAAAGAACGCAATTACTAGCTATAGGACCACCATGTCGCCAAAAAAAAAAAAACAAGAAACGAAAAGCAAAGGCGGAACGGTCTTTTGTTTTTTACCACAATAGACCGTGCAGCTCGTCTCCCAAGTCGGCCATCGTCTCGTTTGGGCGGCCCCCTATTCGATCAGGTTTGACCGGGTAACGTTTAATCCCACAGACGCGGCGCCCTCTACATTTCTTTCTTTTATACTCCCACGCGTAACAATAAAGCCAGTCAGAAGGACGGCGGCAGCTGCGTATAGAAAGGCACACGGACGATATAAAACAAAGAAAAGCGATCTATATGCTTCTGGCGGGTCGCTCGTTACACGGGGATAACCATAAAGAAGGAGCACCCGCGCTGAAAACCCCGAGTTTTTTCAGGGACGCGCGAAGACGAGTCCACCACTGGAAAACGCGCCTATACACATCTCTCGATGATGTACTCACTCGACGATTGTTACGTGTTTTGTTAATCCTTTGTCTGAAGTGCACCGTGTAGATGAAGTACAGCAAACAAATAAACAAAAAAAATGTCTCCGTTTTACGGAGAAAATTGCCGGCATATATCATTGCAAAAGAGGTTTCCGTATGAAGGAAAGCTAGAGTTTACGTAAAACTTAAGATGATCGTCATTTACGTTTTTATTCTGAAGAACGAAAAGTGATACGTAAAAAACGGAAGATTATATGTAGAAATGCAGTTCGCTTCTGCGGAACTAATCAGACATTCCATTCGTTTAGATTTGTCCACCTATAGGAAGGCGTTGGACTACGGGTTCGATCCCCGAACCCGGTCAAACTTTCAGGCAGCAAAAAGCTTTATTTCGGAGAAATCCCTATGAATTTCCTTGCGGCTTCATGCTACAATGGGGTCGTGGCCAATTTCCCGTTATTACGAACATATCCAAACGGTGCCCCTCCCACCACTCACCCCGTCTTTCCCGAAAAAAAAAAAATTCCTGACCCTAACTTGGAGACAAAAATTACCATCACATATGCACGTGGTTGTCATTGTTGTTGTAGTTGTTGTCGTCGTCGTCGTTGTTTTTTGGGTGAGAATGGTAGGCGCTGGTGAATCGGAGGTATACTTGCTGTCGGACCGTGCGCGACACAGGCGCTATAGAGACGGCCGTTCGATCTGTGTAAGTGGGGATGTCGTCACCGCTGCAAATACGCGCGTGAGACGACGCCGGGTCACGTATTCAGAACAGACGTGACTCTATAGTGTGTGTACTATAGAATGTATAGACGTGACAACAGGCGCAGCCCGCCTCCGCAGGAGAGCCACGGGCCAAACCGGCGAACGTGATCGGTCACTGCGCACTCCTGGGCGCGCATCACGCCACGCCTTACTCTCGATTCACATATACCGACCGCGCCTCGTTACACGGAGGAGACCCAAATCACGTAGTACGCATACCAAGAATGGCACAGACTGTTCGGTGAATTGGCATTGGATTGGATTGGATTGGATAAACTTTTATTTGGTCCTCCAAAACACAGATCACTGTGTTGCGGGCAGCTCCCACGTGGGGACTGAGATGCCGAGCTCCTCAGCCGCCTCGCGGGCTTGGTGGACAGCCCAGAGCTGATCTGCCAAGGAGGTGAATTGGAAGGTCATTGAGAAATAGAGACCCTATTACAGGGGGGGGGGGGGGGGGGGGAGCTATATCTTATAACTAAAAAAAAATCAGTCACATGCACGCAATTGCGAAACTTGTCTTGATGGTGGCTTTCTGGGGACGTTGACGAGTATACGCGGTCACATTTCGATAAAGGCTTTGAAACGGTAGAGTCGTGCGCAATGTCAGTGAACGTTAAAAAACACCAGATGGTCGAAATTTGCAGAGCCCTCGACTACGGCGTCTCTCATAGCCATATTGCCACAGAGACTGTTTACGCTATCCGACATTACGAAGAATCAGCGTCCACAGTCTTGCGCGCACTCCTGCTTGGGGCCGCACGACTCGTGCCTCTCGTTCACGGGCACGAGTCAGTGTGGATTGGAGCTGCGAAGAAGAAGAAGGTGCGTGGGCAGAGGAACAGTTTTTTTGTTTTGGAACACTCTAGCGGACTCTTCCATCTTTTCGCACATAATTTTCAGGGCACAAGTTCGCCCATAATAAACTATAGTTTTTGACGTTTCTTCTCTTGCACCCGTTACAATATATCGTCGTTTGGAGACGTTAAACATTATTATTATTATTATTATTATTATTATTATTATTATTATTATTATTATTATTATTATTATTATTATTATTATTATATTATTATTATCTTCGCTTCATAGTGTGCCTTAGACCACATGATGATAGTCGCAAACAAAAGACGTATAGTTGACACAAAGGAACGGGGAAGGCAGCCGATGACGGCTGAGAATTATTTGATATATTAATAATTATTGGGAGTATATCCCCCCCCCCCCCCCAGCCAGCTGTACGATTATGGGGGACGCACTTTGACCACCCGGCGGTCTATAATGTGCACCAACTTCGCCGCTGCGGCCGAGATTCGGTCCCTCGAACTTCGCGTCGGCAGTCCAGCTCCGCCACCGTTAGACCACCGTGGCGGGGTAGTTTAAGGTTCCTTTACGCCCGAACGTTAACAACACGAACGGCGCAACAGAACCGTAAAAAAAAAAGCACGATAAACGTTACAGCGTCACAGAGGAGTGAAGCGTGGGCGTTTGTGGTGCAGTTAACTCAAGCCAGAGCCCGAGGGTAACAGTTGACGTAAGAACTTTCTCTGTTGATTCATTTTTCTTGATTGGCTTAAGCCCACAATGGAAGCAAAAAGCTCGATACTCAAGTGCTGCATATTTGGGTAAACGTTAAAGAAACCCAGGTGGTCAAATTTTCCGGGGCCACTTCCCGACGGCGTCTCGTAATCCCATCGCAGTGACGGGAGTAACTTTTTACTTTTTGGAGCAAACTTTAGAGCAGGAAAAGTACTGTTATGAGGCAGCCGTATGTATTCGGAGAGGAAAAAATGTTGGTTTGGAGCAGCTATCAATGTTTTAGGAGCAGATGCAAAATTTGCCATACACCAGTTCAAAGCATCGTCAAAGCATATCGTAAATTTATTATTCATTATACTTCAAGAAGCGAATAATTAAAACGATGGCTAGTTGTAAAAAATATGTGCTGTGAAATGAGCTACATAATTAAAATAGTAGTATTTGCAGCAAAAATCAAATCAAACTGGTAAAGCTCGGCACTCGGAAGCAACCACAGTCCCACATAACTGTTGCCGAATAAGCAGTTGATAATCGGTTTTGAGATAACAGCAATCCTGCTTCCTTTCACATTTCAACACACTAGCCTGCATGTCTAGCTGCCAAATGAACCTAATATGCCTTTTCTTGTCGCACAGATGAGATCATAGGCGGTAATCCTGCACATCAGTGCCGCACTGGGATGATAGTATACTAGATTCTTTTCAATTTTTTTTTTGTTCAGGACTTGCCAACAGGCCAAACAGCAAAATTTCATCATTTTCATACTCTCAGTGCCGTTTCGGCGCAGGTTTGAAGCAATTAATAACAAAAAGTGCCGTTTGTTTGGAGCAGCACTTCTCGTTCGGGGCCGTTCGGAGCAATTGGAACAACACTTCGCTCACTGACATCGTGGTTTCCGGACGTTAACGCCCACCAATCGCAATTTCGGCCTAAACCCTTTGTACCTATAGGTGGTGTGCGCACTGCACCAACTTTACTTTCCTTGGCTTTTTTTTTTTTTCCTTTCACTCTAGCGGACATACACAGCACAACATAGACGTGTAAGAGCGACCTGTGCCTCGACCACTATAGCGTCCCTTCACCTCGTGTTGTTTACCGTCGGGCAGAACATCTACGAACAAAAGGCATGCACGTGCGGTACGAATAACAAACATGCCGACTCAGGCTGTGTCGAAAGCACGCGGTTAGACAAACGCACACACACACACGAAAACAAACACATCGACGACTGCGCCATGCGACGGCCTCGTCTCGAAGCTCCCCCATCTCCGCACTCTCCCTCTCTAGGCTGACCAGTCGTGCGGGCGTACTACACACAACCGACATTGCGCATTTATCACTGTCGCTATAGATGGGCGACAGCATCAGCTATGGCGGCCGTTAAGGGGGGCAGGCGCGGCGTCCCGCAGAACGACGACAACGCACAACAGTGCAGCAGCGCGTATATATATATATATATATATATATATATATATATATATATATATATATATATATATATATATATATATATATATATATATATATATATATATATTATTTATTTATTTAGGTAACCTAAGGGCCCAAATGGGCATTACATAGGGGGGGAATGAGTTGAAAGCCGACACAACATACAATATTGTAAAAGAATCAACACAACAAAAGTGACATTACAATATCATAAAGGCAGCAAAAGTACACAATCGCAAAGTACAGCGTGAAACATATAAAAAGGTGTAAAAGTGACAGAAAATCTGGTATTTGGAAGGCAGGAACACAAATTTACAGCCTATAAAAGATGAACATGATGAAGACAAGTTACAGGGTATTTAAATAGCTAGAAAAGCGAGGAGTGCGGTTTGAAAAGAAGAGGTGTCTGTTTGGTCTACTAGGCTGCTAGGTAAAGAATTCCATTCATTGATTGCCAGAACAAGGGGTGAGTTCTGATATTTGTTTGTTCGGGCAAAAATTGGGCCAACTTTGTGAGCGTGGTCAGCGCGTGCGGACGTATAGGGTGCCGGGAGTATAAATTTGCGAGCGAATGGTGTTGGATGATGGTACAGGGTGTGAAAAAAAGTTAATCTTGACAACTGCCTGCGTTGGGTGAGAGGGGGGAGATTAAGGGGGGAGATTATATATATATATATATATATATATATATATATATATATATATATATATATATATATATATATATATATATATATATATATATATATATATTCCTTGTTTGTATAGCGACGTGGCGGCGCGCCGGCACAGGCAAAGCGACACGTTAACGTCGACTCTGATTCAGGCGGTATAGTGAATGAAGCTGGCAAAGTACTGAGGAGTGCGAAGTGGTTACGGCGTAGGTTACTGGCAGAGCTGTACGTGACGCGCTACAAGCCACCGATTACTAGTAATCAATTACATTTTCTTGTATTTCGTTACCGGCAATCAAAATAGTTCTTTTCCCCAATCTAGTTGTAACCCCTCCGTTACGGCAGTTCGCGCCACTGCCCCTCCGTAATAATAATAATAATAATAATAATAATAATAATAATAATAATAATAATAATAATAATAATAATAATAATAATAATAATAATAATAATAATGAAATTAAACGGGGGAGAGGGCGAAGCGTGCAGGGAAAACATGTTTCAGCTCCAGAATGCAATCCTCGCCGTTTACGCGCATAATTCCAGTGTTCTGGCCCCGCCACGGTGGTCTGCAGTGTTGGCTAAGGCACTCAGCTGCTCACCCGCAGGTCGCGGGATCGAATCCCGGCTGCGGCGGCTGCATTTCCGATGAAGGCGGAAACGTTGTAGGACCCTATACTCAGATTTGGGTGCACGTTAAAGAACCCCAGGCGGTCGAAATCTCCCGGAGCACTCTATTACAGCGTCTCTCACAATCATACGGTGGTTTTGGGACGTTTAAACCCCACATATCAATCAATCATTTCCAGTGTTCTGTCTACCACGCAAGCCACAGTAGTCCGTCGTGTATAGTTTAAGAATAGACTATATAGTGTTGTTAAGTAGACTTACGTCGCGGCCATAAAACATGGTATAAGTAAGCTCGAACGTGTTGACAACGCCACCTCCGCATTACGAGGCACTGCACCGCGGTATACTAACAATAATGGCGCGCACATAAATATCCCACATGTTCGCGGCGCGGCGGGCTCGTCAACAGCGTCGGGGCCTGCCGCACGAACAGCTTATACTTCCGTTTTCTTTATTGTTTCACCATTCTGCTCTTGGCCATTCGCTCCTTGTTACATAATTACGCACTCGCGGAAGCTATAGTCTCCAGGGAGCATGCAGGCGTTCCACACGCGTTTATAATTCAAACCTCCGCTTTACGCAACACCCAGCGCGAGCGGTGGCAGAAAGGGGGGGGGGGGCGAAAAAAAAAGTTGTATAGTTTACCACGCGCACAATGGCATGCATTCCCAATGAAGAACTGGCCAGCGGTGTACCGCCCGATGAAGACCACGCACTCGTCGCCAAGTTTGTGTATACCGCGGGCATTGCCCAACCCTAAAAAACCTGCATGCGCGCTCGCGAAAGCTTACTGTCACACACTTCGAGTGAGGCCCCGCCGATCCAACATCGACGTGCGGCAGACTCGCAAGCTTCCACTTTACGCTTCGGCCTGCGACGCCTGAAAGGCCTCGAAGTGGCACATTTCACATTTATTTGCGGGTTGGTCGACCCGTGCGGGGTTGCACGTGTGGTGATGTGTGGGCCTGACCGACGCACTCATAGAGCAGACACGGAGTTTGATTACACTTAGACAAACATTTAATTAAAACAAGGGCAAAGGCAGGAGATTACAAAAATAGCAGAGGAGGAAACTGATACGCGCGATGGAAAGAACAGCTATAAACAAAATATGCTAAAAAAACACTACAAAAGATACAGACTAAAGACAAATATGCGGAACATTAATAAAATAACAACAAGATGGAAATCAAAGGAGAGAGAGACTAGAAATTAATTACAGAATGATCATGGTGGCGCTTTAGAATTTAAACGTGCGACGCAGCGCACACTACAAATATTTAAAAAAAAAAAAGGCTGGTTAAAACAAGTTTACGGTTTAACGAAAAAGTCACAATAAAAAGTTCCATACGGACCAAACCAGCCCTTGGTGCACGTAGGGGAGTTGACGGGTGCCGCTGAAGGTCTCGCCGGCTTGGTAGACGACGAGGGTGCCCGGAATTGCAGCCGTCTCAATACGTTGCGCGGGTCACTCCGTGCTCGCCGCCTACGCGAGACTCGCGACACCGACGACCGCACTTGTTGCTGGCTGTAGGTCAACTCCTCTTCCGATGCAGTTCAAACCGCCTCAGGGGCGTACACGTGCTCCCGTCGTCTCATCTGGGAGAAATTTTCCTTGTTTAGATCGGCGGTGCCCCTTCCGGTACCGGTGCAGGGAAGACGAGCCGGCGCCACGCTGGGTCGTTATAGTCGCCGGATGTCGTCCCCCAACACAAAAGCGCCCTTCCTTGGTAGGTGGGGCCCGCGGATGCTCCGAAAATTGGAGTCGTTTGTGACATAGCCCCCTTCTTAAGAATATTACTTCGTAATGTTCAATAAAATCACAAACGCTCAATGTTCGAGAGCTTGCAGGGTTCCGGTTGTCCACCAATGCGTTTTCTTTTTCGCGCGCACCATTTCGCTGACGTGGACGACGCCGCAGAGAACACCCGACACACCACACTTTCACGGTCACTATGCGATGAAAGTCAGAACTCGCGCACAACGTCATGTCCACACACATGAAAAGACAATGACAAAAATACTGCACATTTCCAAGCTAAGGCACGTAAGCATCCTTTGATGCCACATATTAAAAACAATACACGCTTTAAGCGGTAATTAAAAGTCACTTATTGACACGCAGCTTTCGAAAAAGATGAATAAGAAAGAAATCGCCATGATCATTTGTGCACAGTTCTTGTACATGCTCCACACTAAAGCGCTTCCTTTCAAAATAATAATAGAAAGAAAAGTCTTGAATAACATAGCGCCATGTTTGTGCACTCATGCGTACCATGATTTACTTCAATTGTACGACTAAGCAGTACCTTAAATTAAAAGTCCAACTAAATAAAATAACAACGTCCCTAAAACAAAGCTTTCCAAGCTGAACGGGTAATAGGTTGAAACGACAGAACATCGTCTACAAACACACAGACGACAAAAGCAAACCAAAAGATTAACTAAGCTATTAGTCCTCCCATTCATGGAATGCTCCTAAAATCGAAAAACATAAACGAACATTGTTTCAACCAATAAGTCATTTGCCTTTGAGGTTACCTTTGAGTTCCTATGTACGTAACCTTTATTCGTGCTCGAGGTGGTCGCACTCTTGGGGGAGCCGTTCGAAACAACCCGGGCAGACAAAAGAGCGTATGGCCGCTACACGGACGCCTGTTTCCCGTTAGTCTGCACCCCGGAGGCATGCCTTCATCGACGCCTCGTTCTACGAAAACGGGTCCCCGAGCCACGTCGTGTCGCTTGGCCGAAAGGCACTGGTTCGCCATGCACCCCGCGCTTCGAGCAGGACAATGGAGCGAAGGAGGTCGGCTCTTCCGAGCTCCACGAACAAATGCCTGCCTCGCCCCTCTATCTGTCGGGCGGTTTGAAGCATAGGGACCCACTCGACTGGCAAATGCCACAAAACGCAATCGAAGCTTTCGTTGCGTTGATTGCCGTTTGGCAATTCGCGATTTTCCCGGTTGCTTTGCAGCCTTCGTTTTCCTTCTGTTTGTGCGGCGTCTTTTTCTTTTTGCACATTGCCCAGTGCTCACTTTTGAAAAGTCCGCTTGCAACATTTGCAGAGCAGAACTTCTTTCGCTTGTCTCTTCGGCTATGATGCCTATACAGTCGGGATTTTCCGTTAACTTGTGGACACCCTGACTTGCGGGAAGCTTGACTGACGGCTGAGCAATGCAAGCATCTTCCTCGGGGCTGCGCCGCTCGCACCTGGAAGAACTACTTGCCCCAACATTGCCCAGCTCGCAGTGCGCGTCAGCACCCGACTGTGCCCCGCTCTCTGTACAGGGGTCCTCACCTACCGGGCCGGAGGTACTGCGAACTTCACATTTAGCTGCTATGGCGACGCACAAACAGGGTGGCTGTGCCAAGTCCATTACAGATGGCATTTCTGCATTAACAAGACTCTCCAGGCACAGCGCCTCGTCGCCATCACTGAGGCCTTCAGTGGCCTTTGTGGCCACAACGGGACTTTCAGCAGCTAACATTTTAGGTTCAGGAATGAACCTACTGTCCGCCTCCCAAGTACTACCGGCCTGCCCGGCCTTCGCCGGCTCTACACATTCGGGCTCTTTGCATCTTTTATGCATTACATCAAAAGCCTCAAACTCGCGCCGCCTGCTTTGAATCTTCAGGCGCAGTTTTTCAACGTACTCATGGTACGACTGTGCCAACTTGTTCGGGGCATGGACGGTCGCGCTATTAGGCGTTCTAGCGGCTAAGCTGAGACCCGACTGCGTGGCACACAGTCCCAAGCGCTCTTTTTCCTTCTGAATTCTTAGCCTTGAATTTTCTCGCTCCTGTTCCATCAAATATTCTAGATGTTGCCTGTACCTAATGCGTTCGGCATCGCGCTCCTCTTTAAGTCTATTTCGTTCTTTTTCGACGAAATTATATAACTCCTTGCCTACAAAGCCAAAGGCTTTGCCCTGTTCAATTAGCTTATCAAACTCCGTGTCGTCCATTGCTAAAAACTGTTGTCCACCAACAAAGCAATAAAAGGACTTCTACATATCACGCTCAGAGTTACGTCAGTCTCCCAGACATCACCACGTGGTCGGCCAGTCCTGTCGCGCGGACGCCAGAAAATGTCACACACTTCGAGTGAGGCCCCGCCGATCCAACATCGACGTGCGGCAGACTCGCAAGCTTCCACTTTACGCTTCGGCCTGCGACGCCTGAAAGGCCTCGAAGTGGCACATTTCACATTTATTTGCGGGTTGGTCGACCCGTGCGGGGTTGCACGTGTGGTGATGTGTGGGCCTGACCGACGCACTCATAGAGCAGACACGGAGTTTGATTACACTTAGACAAACATTTAATTAAAACAAGGGCAAAGGCAGGAGATTACAAAAATAGCAGAGGAGGAAACTGATACGCGCGATGGAAAGAACAGCTATAAACAAAATATGCTAAAAAAACACTACAAAAGATACAGACTAAAGACAAATATGCGGAACATTAATAAAATAACAACAAGATGGAAATCAAAGGAGAGAGAAACTAGAAATTAATTACAGAATGATCATGGTGGCGCTTTAGAATTTAAACGTGCGACGCAGCGCACACTACAAATATTTAAAAAAAAAAGGCTGGTTAAAACAAGTTTACGGTTTAACGAAAAAGTCACAATAAAAAGTTCCATACGGACCAAACCAGCCCTTGGTGCACGTAGGGGAGTTGACGGGTGCCGCTGAAGGTCTCGCCGGCTTGGTAGACGACGAGGGTGCCCGGAATTGCAGCCGTCTCAATACGTTGCGCGGGTCACTCCGTGCTCGCCGCCTACGCGAGACTCGCGACACCGACGACCGCACTTGTTGCTGGCTGTAGGTCAACTCCTCTTCCGATGCAGTTCAAACCGCCTCAGGGGCGTACACGTGCTCCCGTCGTCTCATCTGGGAGAAATTTTCCTTGTTTAGATCGGCGGTGCCCCTTCCGGTACCGGTGCAGGAAGACGAGCCGGCGCCACGCTGGGTCGTTATAGTCGCCGGATGTCGTCCCCCAACACAAAAGCGCCCTTCCTTGGTAGGTGGGGCCCGCGGATGCTCCGAAAATTGGAGTCGTTTGTGACACTTACATTATACTAATACATTTAATATAACGTTAACGATAGCAGTATACGCTATAGTCTATATATACATACCTTTGATAGCCGTTCCGTGACAAAGAAAAGTCATCTTCGCCGGCGATAAAGGCATTGTTGGGTTGTTCAACACGTATAGCATGCACGCAGGCTTTCGAAACGTCGTGAACACGTAACGGTGGGGAAATAACGCCGTTAAGGTTGTAGGGAATAATACGTAGATATTCATGTGTGTACAACGTAAACTGTGTATGCACCTTAAAGCCCCGCGTAATACGGCAGTTATTTAGTTAGAACACTTGGCCCTCCGATACAGTATCCCGGTTATATCTAGCACTCTTTTGAGGACCCGTTTTAGGGTGCGCTTGTTCTGCACGGTTTCTGCGAGTTATACGCCGCGCATAACTAAATCTTGAATTAAGGAACACGCGCAAACGGCGTATACAGCCCGTACACATGCGGTATAACGTTCTTGTCGCCGCATGTGCACCTCGTCTCTCGAATGAGCTGGTGCACAACCTATTTCGCCATAGCACGCATTAGCGTTATTGATAAGCACTATGCTGTTTATTTATTTTGTGCTAGTATAGCTTTTATTTACTTAAACTGCTTATTTAATAGAGAGTTTTAGTACTGCGTACGCTGCGTACGTGGCGGCGTTGCGTACGTAAGGACGCCACGTTCTGCGTAGTGCGCATGCGCAGACCGCAACGCGCACGTATCGCGTTACGTACGCAGCCGCTACGTGCGCACGCATGAGATGCGTGCGTGCGTACGTATGAGCTGATCGCGCCGCTCTCGAACAAGTTCGCGACAGCACGAGACTTCGTTTTGCAAAATGGCGGCATCGAAGGCAAGCACCGACCGGCTCTGTGGCTTAAAATATGGCCATAATCTGGCTATAACACTTGGATTGGCTGTCAGCAACACGTGCTTCTATTTTGATCTACCAGATGGCGCAACGCGCTTGACGCTCGTTACGTACGCGGGTACTACGGCGCACTAAAAGCCGATTAGTGGCAAACGACGCCACGTAACGCAAGGCGCTTGCGTGATGCGTACGTAGCCCCATTCCGCAGTACTAAAACTCTCTAATATCTCTAAACACAATTCCCACGTCGCGTCATCTCGACTATCGTAAACTGCGTGCGACGCAACGCTCCTTCAAGTAATCAGCGCGCACGTCAACGTCACTCCCGCAGTGTAATCATATCGCTGGGTAATTAACTAACCACAATTCTAAAAAATGTCCATAAATCACCAGCGGATCGTGACTAAGCGAAATCTCGCTCTGCACACGTGCTTTCACGGGCAACTCCCTTTACACTTTAAAATAATAATAATAATAATAATAATAATAATAATAATAATATAATAATAATAATAATAATAATAATAATAATAATAATAACGGCTTCAGTTGACCCAAGACAAGGGCGATGGAAGGGTGATACTAGGCGTGACTATTCCCTTGACTATACGTTCAGCACTATATATACACGAACGTCCGTAAATATATAAGTGCTCATAAATACAAGTCCATAAATGTTCACATAAACGTTCACAAGGCCTTCCAAACTGAGCTTCGTGTCAGAATTACGCGCAAACTTTTTTCACTTACATTTCTGTTTCATTTCGAGTTTTCATGAGCTTTTTTTATTATTATCATTAGTTATTCTAATTCGCTATTAATGAAAAATCCTAAAAGGGGGATTTCCACCGAGCCAACATTTCGACAAGTAGCACAGCCTTCCCCGAGGCAACAACTAAAAAAGAGAGGATTACTATAGTGCAAACTATAGGGCTCCAGCGACACCGCGGGGTGCTTTCCAAGAATCGTTCATCTCTGCAAGCTTCCGCCTTCCCATCTACCTCTAGAATAGTTTGGATTTCTACTTCTCCAGTCGTTTTTATCCCTGGAAATTGCCTTTTCTTTCTTCCATTGCCAGACGAACGCGTATTACAGCTTACGAAGCCGAAGTTCACTCTCCCCCCCCTCCCCCCCCAAACACACTACAGAGCCCCGTGGCGTTTAAAAGGGACACTATAGAGAGGAAAGTGATTTTTCGCGTATTAGTAAAGTACGATTTCACAATCAACAAAACACCACTATCACAGCGACACAACACTTGGAAAGCGAGAAAACGCTCAAAGAAAAGATTATTGTGTTAGACACCACTCTTGAGATCCCTACGCCATAGAGTTTCATACAATAATACCTAGAGGGGAATCAGGCGCTAGTGTCTACACGGGCTCCTTCAGCGGCACTTGTACCCCCATGGGAATTATTAAAAGTACAGGCTTCGGATTCGTTTCGGGTGGATTACGTTCTTGTGATTCGCGACGTTACTTTTCTAAGTGTAAAACAAAATATGAACTTGGATTTTAATTAAAACTTGCTTTAATTATTTGTACGCAAACTTCAGTGCAGAAAGGTTTTGTGACGAGGCGGCAGAAGTGAAACCCGGGCAAATTCAACCATCATGGTACGTATCACTCTGCCAGTGCGTTCTATAGATTTGACATCAAGATTCAATAAATTATTTTTTACAACACTTAAAAACAAACATGCTTTTTCTTTAATGTATGTATTATCTGTTTATGAAAATAACAGTACAGTATTACGCGAGAAACACTTATCGTTTCGTCTTCTGCGGCGCTAGGTGCGTCTGTCCCAGTGGTCTGCTCCCAACACTCCTATGGTTTTGCTGTAAAGTCTAGTCGGAAGAGCGTGGCGGTGTGTATACTTCGCGTCGCCGTCGTTTTGCAGTTGATTTCAACGAGTTTTGGCAAGACGCACTAACAACAAACGTGAACTTGATGTAATATCCTGCACTGCCATGGGACGCTACATCTATGCGCAGCGGTAAGTGGACGACGCTTCGCTTAAACTGTCGAACACGACTCATACAGCTCCAGCACTGCTGTAAATTCAGAGGCAGTGTTGAGCTTCTTTGAACAACAAAGCTGCAGCTTCAGTCTTTCGCACCCACCCCACTACCCGCTCTACGCGAATAACGAAACTGAAACTGCAAAAAAAAAAAAAAAGATCCATAGACAGTTCACTGGCTAACGCGACCCAATCCGAAGCCTGTACTTCCTTCGCATAATTCCCATGAGGGTACACGATCGCAGCACCAGATTCCTTTCCAGTTATTATTGTATGAAACTCTATGCCCAACGCCAAACGCCGTGACGTCATAAATTTCGAAGGCGTCCACTGGGTCCGATACGTAGGTTCTAATCGATACAAATGAAGCACTTTGTCATCTGTGGGTGACGTAGAGCTAGCAAACAACTTTTCAGCAAATGTCACTGCGCCAATAACGTCGCCAAAGTACAAAAAATACATTTCGCAAATTTTAACGTCCCACGTGGAGATTTCGCCAAGACATTTAAAAATTAAACTTCAGCCTTGACTTTTTCTCCGCTACTAATAAACTTATGATAGTGATACATATGACATTATAGTTCTCAGAGTTCTCAGTTCGTCAATATAAACCAAGTCATTGTTTGTCGTTAGTGTTTTTTTTTAATAAGCGGGACATTTCCCAATACGTCATATGCCTGCAAACCAATAATAGCAATCGTTCGTACCTTACGTCCCAAAACCACGATATGATTATAAGAGACGGCGTAGTGGAGGGCTCCGGAAATTTCGTAGCACATCGGGTTCTTTAACGTGCTCTTAAGTCTAAGAATACGCGGGGCTATATATAGCATATTTGCCTCCATCGAAAAAGCAGCCACCGCGGCGGGCATTCGATACCGCCACCATCGGGCCAGCAATCGAGCTGCCCAGGCACTAGACCACCGCGGCGGCCACTTCTGTCTATAAAATATTCTGTCTATAAAATAAAACAAGGAGAAATCAAATCGGTCCCCACAAGTAGTGCATGCGTTTATCAAC
Organism: Rhipicephalus microplus; assembly: GCF_013339725.1. Taxonomy (NCBI): domain Eukaryota; kingdom Metazoa; phylum Arthropoda; class Arachnida; order Ixodida; family Ixodidae; genus Rhipicephalus; species Rhipicephalus microplus. The sequence continues at coordinate 128,431,973 of NC_051167.1, read as the reverse complement.
TACGGCCGCAACGCCCCACCCAACCCCCGAATATACGTCGCATACAAATGCTTTCTTTTTTTTTAGGGGCAAATCTCCTTAGCCCATGGGTCGTTCCCTCCTCTGTAGTAGTAGAAGAAGTAGTAGTAGTAGTAGTAGTAGTAGTAGTAGTAGTAGTAGTAGTAGAAGTAGTAGTAGTAGTAGTAGTAGTAGTAGTTGTAGTATGTAGCCACATGTAGTTTGTGAGTTGCACAATAGATGGGGTTGTGTGTATGTCTTTGAGAATAATATACCTAAATGGCGTTAGTGCTTTTCACAGCATACCCACGGAGTGAATGATGATGAGTGGATCGAAGCGTCCAACCGTACGTTTGCCTATCCGTCCGTGCGTCCATCCATCCGTGCTTCTGTCCGTCCACCCGTTTATGCCTCCATCCGTCCTTCCGTCCGTCTATCTGTCCATCCATCCGTGCTTCCCTCCATGCTTCCATCCGTCCGTCTATCTGTAGTCCATACATCCGTCCGGACGCACGGACGTACGCTTCGCCCCATTCATCACCGTTATCTCTGAGGATAAGCTGCGATTTTTCTTTTCATCTCACTCTCCTCTCAAGGACGCGCTGAGTTCTCCATAGAACGGGAATACAACAACAACAGCCAGGTGCACGTTTATGCACCGACTGCCTAACTGCCGAGGACCAGAACGGATGGGCTTATCTATAGCAGTGAGAAAGAAAAAAAGGAAAACAAATAGAGAGAGAGAGATCAGCCATGATCCATAATGCAGGAGGCGATGGACGTCACGGTCCATCCGTTACGAGGCCAGAAGCAATGAGAGGACAGGTGCTCGTCGGAGAGTGCACCCCGTTGTACGGCCAGAGCATAACAACACGTGGACCGCGTGCGCTCCTCGAGATGGGAGCGGCATGTACCGCATTTACCCGAATGTAATACGTGCACTTCTCTTTTCCCGGTTTCTGGTAGCTAAAATTAGACCCTCGCGTTAATATCGAATGCCACATTTTTCCCTTCGCGGACGCAATGAAGAGTCTCCACTCGCGTTACAATCGTGGTCGCGGTATACAATCGAGTAAATACGGTAACGCATAGCACAGAAGAATGAGAATAGAGCTCCGACACACGACTCGCTTTTCTTTTTTCATTTTTACTTCCCTTCTTATCCTCGCAAGGAGAGGAATAAGGGTTAAGGGGGAAGCAAATGGGCGGACCAACGTATAAGCGTGACCGCGCGCGCCCGATACGTAAACACGGCCGCTCGAGGACTCGAGATTTGGGAACCAGCCGGGTATAACGGGATTTCCGTGTCACGCGCATGGGCTTAACCTATCGACACTGCTGGGAGTGGGGGTAAGAGCTAAGCGGTGGTGCCGACAGTGGTATAGCGTATATACACAGCCGGTGCTGCAGACACCGCAGCAGTGGTCGAGCGGCTGGGATCGACCACCGCGATTGCAGGAGGCGCTGGGTTCGAGTCCCAGTGCCACCGAGAAATAAGTGCCCTAGCCTTGTGCTCGGCGGTCGCCCCCCCCTCCCCCCCCCCCCCCCCCCCGCTTGAAATTCTTATGGCGGAGGTGTTTTACCGAGAATAAATAAAAATAGACATTTTTTAAGGCCTTCAATTAGTGCCCCTTCTCTCCCCCTTCCCCCCCAAAAAAAGTCCTGGCTACGGGCCTGGGGTAGTCATATCTTCATAAGGCGGTCTCTCTATTCCGAAATTTTCGGTCTCCACCCGCCCTCCTCCTTCCGCCGTCCTTGTAAGCGGCCTTCCGGTCTCGTGTTTCCCTTTCACCCTTTCCGTTACCGCGAGTGCATTGGTCTGAGTGAACGCTCCGACTATCGTATAGAGCCTAATGAATAGACAACAGAGTTGTAAGTTGACGGCCGAAGCAAGCGCTGCAAGCACAACTTGTGGCCAACCAAATCGCAAGCTCGAAGCGAGCCACGTACACTGCGAATTAAAAAAAGCAGGCATTTGGTCACGGCATAAATATATAGTCTGGTGCGGATGACGCAACGACACAGCGCCTCCGTGATTGGGGACCCAGAGAATCGCACTGCGTATAGAACCCAACGAGCGCTAGTTGGCTTACGAAGGCGGCCGATGGCGCGGTCGCACAACAATATACTGCTCTGAATATTAAACAGCCACCTCCCCTTCCTCCCTTAACATGCAGAGTGGTGCGTGAAAAGGTCACGCCGGCGAAGCGGTCCCTTCGCTTAGAGAGAGGCCGAGGCTTGCCTCCATCATGTCGATCTGCGGTGGAATGAAGGTTGAGAGACAACCGCGGCGCCGTTAACCGCAGAGAAACTTCGACTACCAGACTGTAGAGGTCACACCGAGAGTTAAAGTGGCCGTGTCACGACACTTTTCTACTGCTTTTTTTTATGTCAGCGTATTTGCTTTTCATAAACAGCTCGTGGCAGTTCAAGCCAAAAAGAGCAAGTTTGATTACGCGAATGAGCGGTCGCAAAAACCAAGTTACCATTCTGGGAAAACTACAAGTTACACACAAAATGAGCCCTGTCATATATGGTTGCGTATTAGATACACCGCAATTCACTCGACGTCGACGTTGCAGTGAGTGCATATTATATATATATATATATATAATGTATGTATGGGGAAAAGAGGTGTATATACCAAAGGGCTCGTTTTTTCGTGTTTTTGACACAATATTAATGAGATCTAACAGACAATAATGCCAAGGAATGTATAGGGGAAGTTATTAGAACAAATGAATTGTAAATAAGAAAGAAAAGTGGGTGAAAAAATAACCAGCCGTGAGCAGGAATTGAACCTACGACCTTCCAATAACGCGTTCGATGCTCTAACCACTGAGCTATCACAGCGGCCTTCCCCCAACCCACTTTTCGTAGGTTCGATTCCTCACGGCTGGTTATTTTTTCACCCGCTTTTCTTTCTTCTTATTTACATTACATTTGTTCTAATAACTTCCCCCTATACATTCCTTGGCATTATTGTCTGTTAGATCTCAATAATATATATATATATATATATATATATATATATATATATATATATATATATATATATATATATATATATATATATATATATATATATCGTTTCCCAAGGCCTCATGTCTGCACTCATTTCCCAGCGTTTCCAACGTAACACTTTTTTTTCTGTGTCTCTCTTTCTTCTCTTTACAGCTGTCGCAACAGGGTGGATTGTATAACGCCCGAGAGTCGCAGAAAACGTAGACGCAAGAGCGGCAATGCCAAAACGCGATTTCTCGCGGCCGCAGCAACCGCTCTGACGTCACACGTGACGCACGAAACGCGCTGCCTCATTGGTGACTATGTATATAAATTGCGCGAACATATACAGGACATAAATTCATCGATCACTTACGTTCCTTCTCCTGATTACAAAACTTTTTTTTTTCCATAAGTAGCACGCCGCATGCACAATGACACACTCCCATTTTGACTGACATCGCCTTACAGAGAGAAGTGGGCAGGTAACTTATGACCTTTAACGCGAGAAACTCGAATGGCTAAAAACAAAAAAACAAAAAAGTCCGACGTCGGTACTAACACGATTAATAAAAAAAATATTGTGCGGTAAAAGCGATTATAATGCGAATTAAAGCGAAGTAACGCAGCAACCATATGTCAAGTGACAAGAAGTAATCATTTAGGTGCGTGATGTTGAATCGAATGTGAATTAAAGTTACCTAAACGTGAATCGAACGTAAAGTTATTTAACGCTTACGGGCTCCAATTGATGTTGCCCACTTCAAGTAACTTGTTCTTACATTACGGCCTGCGCGCGTGATTCATGGTAGTCCAAAAAGAAATGGAAAAAAAAAACTTACTGCTCCCACTTACAATCAAACTCGCTTTGTGGTTGAAGTAGTTTCTGTACCTTAACAACTCTGGTATTATTTCGACGAGATAGAAGAGCACGCGGAAGTCAGAATTGAAGTTTTTTAATAAAACATATGTAAAATGTGTCACGTCAGCCGATTGAAAAAAAAAAAAAGAGAAGCTATAGCATCAGCGAACTGCGGGAACAGCGCGAGCGCTTCCATGATTTCTCAATAGTAATGTTTAGAGTTCGACGTGCACCAAAGCCACGACATTGTTATTAAGGACGCCGCGGTGGTGGGCTCCGGAAATTTCGACCACTCGGTGCTCGTTATCGTGCACCGACATCGCACAGCGCGTGTGCTGTGGCTCCATCGAAATTTGGCCCTCCATCGAAACGCGGTATCAAACCCGCGACTTTAGGGTCGGCAGACGAGCAGCGTGACGACTTATCTGCTGCGGCGGCGCGGGACCCTCGTTCCTTCGTTCCCACGTTAACTCGTAAGTATACGCTTTTGCGGAAGTGTTTGGATGTGAGTAACTGTCTGCCCCGCCGCGGTGGTCTAGTGGCTAAGGTACTCGGCTGCTGACCCGCAGGTCGCGGGTTCAAATCCCGGCTGTGGCGGCTGCATTTCCGATGGAGGCGGAAATGTTGTAGGCCCGTGTACTCAGATTTGGGTGCACGTTAAAGAACCCCAGGTGGTCGAAATTTCCGGAGCCCTCCACTACGGCGTCTCTCATAATCACATCGTGGTTTTGGGACGTTAAACCCCACATATCAATCAAATCTGTGAGTAACCGTCTACCCCATTTTCGTAGACCATGAAAGAAACGATATTTTTGGCAGTTCGTCAGCTCACGTAGCAGACGAGGAATATAAGTATTCGCTGAACAGCGATATTATTATTATTATTATTATTATTATTATTATTATTATTATTATTATTATTATTATTATTATTATTATTATTATTATTATTATTAGGTGGCTGCTGCAGACCTATACATATTCGGTGACAGAAAGTACAATCATAATCAAGCCCGACGTGCTCAATAGAGGCAACGAAATTACACACACACACACACATAAAATACGTATACCTTCCTGGCCATAACCAGCTGGCGATTTAAGCGGGACGCGGTCAAGAGTGCGCACGCTATACAGCATTGCATACGGGTCAATCTGTCGCGGTCAACTCGAGAAGACTGACGGCGACCGCGCGAGAAATCCAATACGCGAACGCTGCTGCGGTGGTATGCGTGCGCGGCTTCATTCGACACCGTCGTGGCGCTATAACTCCCCACCGACAAGGCGACTGACTGATTGGACAGGCGCGTGATTGCGCGACCCGAATCGTTGGACCAGCGCACGCATCAATCGACTTATCGATCAATCGATCGACGAAATGGGGGGGCACGCGCTCGCGCAACAATGCTTACGTATCATTCGTGACGGGCGCAGACACGGTGCATACCACGATTAGCGGTCAGCCAGCCGCGCGTCATCGGCAAATGGACGCAAGCGACGATGGAGCTTTAGTTTGTCTGCAGACCGTATGATGCACAGCGATTGCCAAGATTGCGTAAATGAAAGCGGCCGAAGTGCTGCTGGCGCCCTCGAGTGATCACCAATATATATATATATATATATATATATATATATATATATATATATATATATATATATATATATATATATGTAGTTGGGTTTTAATACAAAAAAATGATAGGATTATAAGGGACGCCATAGTGTAGGGTCAAAGTAACAAGACATAGTTAATAAACAATCACAGCATCACAGCATATCTACGAGTGAATGATGATGAATGGGGCGAGGCGTCCATCCGTGTGCTCGTGCATCCATGCGTCCGCCTGTCCGTCCATTCTTACTTCCACCCGTTCATGCGTCCATGCCTCTGTACATCCGTGCTTTTGTGCGTATGTCTGTACGTCCGTCCGTCTGTCTGTCTGTCTGTCACTCACAATAGCGCCACCTGCTGAGCCAGCCATACAGCTACGTGGTTACGAAGCGGTCACAAAAGAGACATGCATGGACAGACGCACGGCTTCAGAAGCTTCGCCCCTAAAAACCGCGCTGGTTTTACGAGAGTAAATGCAGTATAGGCGAGACGCGAGCAACCGCTCCGTTTCGCACAAAATCGGGCGCTTCCACTCCCCTTGCATCTCCACGCATTGCATCTCCACGCTCGGGGGAGTCGAACGCATTAAATACTCTCCCGAGATCGCCAGACTATCGACAATTCGGGAGGGATTTCGGAGGCGACAAATTTTTACGGCCCACCATTCGGTCGCTACACACACGGTCAAGTGATGGCGAAAAGCGTGTACCGGGTTATGAGGTCATTTCATCGTTTTACGCATCCAAGCAATCACTAAGCGAGTTGCGGGTGCCCGTACTTCGCCTCGCTGTTTTGGTGCAGTGCGGTGAAGCTTACAAAAGTCTCGCACCATGGAAAGATTGATGCGTCTTCCAGATATAAGGCTGGTGCACACCGGCGACTAGCAGCGGTCGCGCGACCATTTGCGACTGGTCGCAACCAGTCGCGAACGGTCGCAAACGGTCGCAAAGCGACTGCGTTGGCCAGTCGCTTCTTGACCGATTTTTCAGCCGCGCGACTGCAGTCGCAAAGCTGCTTAACCAATCAGCGATGCTCAATTTTTTTTTTCATTGCGCTGGCTTCCTGCCGCCAGATACAAACGAGTGCGTTCCTCTAGGTCTGTGGCACCATGGCCACCACGGAATACTTGGCTTGGAGATGGCGGGCCGCAGCAACTCGAGCAAAGTGTCGAATTTACGTGGTGGCATTCGCAAGAAGCTAAACACCGTCAAAGTAAAGAGAAAATAAATTGTGCACTGTCTTGTCTCCGTATTCGGAAACTTTTTTTTGTCTTGAACTTGACTTGTCAGCGCATTCAACGCAGCGTGTTTGGAAGGCGTTCGTACTTCATGCCTTGGCAACGACTTAAGACTCCACGTTCGAGACGCATTTGTGCTGCATTGTAGGCTGTGGCAAGTCAAGGGAAATTTAAGGATGGTTTCTGAATACGTACGACTCTCGGAAATACTCCTCGTCGTGTCAGCGCAGCTCTGAAGGCAGGCGGCTTGCATGGCCGGTCAATTCCCGCGATCGAAAGGATGGTCACATCCACTACCGGCTTTTTTTTTCTTTGGAGGCATCTGTGATGCCAGCGCTGACACCATGGCACAGTGCATCAGCACCATGAAATTGTCTTGTTCTTCGCTTGAATCGAACTTGACGCTGTTGGGAACGCTGTGCGAGAACGGACTCAGCTGGCGGCGATCAGCTGATCGCGCCGGTCTCAGGAGTTCTCGCTCATAACGAGATCCGGACGTGACTCTCCGGTTTTGCGACTTCCGGTCGCTCGCATGCAGCCTCTGTCGGTGTGAACATCAGTCGCTTTTTGGTCGCCAGTCGCGAATGGTCGCGCGACCGCTGCTAGTCGCCGGTGTGCACCAGCCTATAGACCGACTGCAGGGACGCTCGCCAACTTTCTGGCGCCAATGCGTTTTCATCAGTGGATTGGTTGATTGATTGATTGATTGATTGATTGATTGATTGATTGATTGATAAACGTAATCCAGAAAGGGAAATTATAAAGGCTCACTCATCGCTTGGTACAAACACCAAGGGACGTAGACAAGCTTTATTGACTATATCCCAACATCATGACATTAATGTACAAGATAAACAGAAAAACACGAAAAATTAGACTTGAATATTTCAATTATGTATGTATGTATGTAGTGTGTGTGTGTGTGTGTGTGTGTGTGTGTGTGTGTGTGTGTGTGTGTGTGTGTGTGTGTGTGTGTGTGTGTGTGTGTGTGTGTGTGTGTGTGTGTGTGTGTGTGTGTGTGTGTGTGTGTGTGTGTGTGTGTGTGTGTGTGTGTGTGTGTGTGTGTGTGTGTGTGTGTGTGTGTGTGTGTGTGTGTGTGTGTGTGTGTGTGTGTGTACCGCAATGCTCCCTCATAACCTCACGCTTCCTCCATGCCAGGAGTGTCGGATCTTCATCCACGCGTTGAGCAGCGCAACACTTCAGTTGCCAGAGGCAACGACGGCGCTCGTGCCTCGATATCGGGGCATTCAAATGCGGCAACATGAATTGACACGCGACCTCGATAAAATATCCCACTGTCATACGAGAAACTGCGGATCACCTGCAGGCCGACTGTCGATATAGCAACGATGGCTGGGAGAAGGCGCATATTACGAGCACGCATGCGACCGGGGCACCTTAAGATGGCCGAATTTCATTTTATTTCACCGGCGACGCATTATTATTATTATTATTATTATTATTATTATTATTATTATTATTATTATTATTATTATTATTATTATTATTATTATTATTATTATTATTATTATTATTAACTAATTATTTATAGTACGACGCTGCCAACGATATCTGCGAGTCATAACAGGTTTAGTTTCGTTCAATCGGGTGCAGCAAAGATGTGACGACAATTAGGGGTGCTGACAACGGTGCAAATCTCTACATTTCCCACGGTTCTCAGTCACGGGTCGATCCGAAGAAGCGTGCCTTTGGCGGCACTGCACGCAATTGCACGAGAGCAGCGTGTTCGCAGCGCCTCGACGGTATAGTAAACCCTTCGTTGCCACGGCGACTGCCTCTGTAGACCCGCACGCCCCCTCCCCGCGTAAGCGCGAATATGGAGAGACTGGATGAACGGAGCGACGACCGACATTACGAGGGAAGTTTTAGTGCGCGCGCCGGACTGCGACAGAGGCTGCCCCAGAACCGCCGAGCAGCTAGATCGCGACTGCATGGCTTTGGACGCCTATGTCGCCTGATGGTATCGCACAGAGTCGAGGCCCGCCCGAACGCGATATGCGGGACCGATGCGAAGCATTCACGGGCGACGTAAAAAATAATGCGGTCGCGAATTGCTCTCCGCTTAGTACACTGCCGTTTACGTATTCCAATGGTTCCGTCTGTCTCACTGGCCTTGTTCCTTGGTTTGTTCCATCAACGTTCTGTAGCGGGCCCCTCTCCTATTCCACAAAGGCGACTCGAAGAGGGTGGGGCAGATGGGGCAACCAGAACTGTAGCATCCGGTTTGTTACCCTACACTCGGCGGAGAGGGAAGAAAAGCGGAGAGAATAGTTTATAATGTTACTTTGAACGCTAACACTAATAAACAGATGCGCAGCGTCTGCTCCCGATTGTTTTTTTTTACCCTAGCGTTTGCGCTCAATAGCATTATGAACTATTCCCTTTCCTTCGCATTTTTCCTTCCCACTCTCCCCCGAGCGTAAGGTACCAAGCCAGATGCTATCGGTTTGCTGCCCTACACTCGGGGGGAGTCGGAAATATGAGACAAATGTGATCCACGTGACGTGTAGTCTCCCATCTTTCCCCAAACAAACAATGGGGGTTAAGCATATCATATAGTTGAAATCAAGGTGAAGAAATGGAGATGCGCAGGGTATGTATAGAGAGGATAACCGCTCGTAACTGAGGGTAACTGACTGGACTCTTAAGAGAAGGCAAACGCGCGAAGAGGCGAAAGAAAATTAGGTGGGGCTGATGAGATTAAGAAGTCTGCGGCTAAAACGTGGCAGCAGAAAGCACAAAACCGTGGGAGAGGCCTTTGCTTTGAAGTGCGCAGTCATATATATATATATATATATATATATATATATATATATATATATATATATATATATATATATATGTGTGTGTGTGTGTGTGTGTGTGTGTGTGTGCGTGTGTGTGCGTGTGTGCGTGCGTGCGTGCGTGCGGAGCCATCCCGTACACTTTTTAAAGAAAGAAATGAAACAAAACAGGCAAGGACGCTTTGGCGCGTGCCACGCAGAGAAGCAAGTATAGCTTCCGAGAAAAAAAAAAATCTCAAAACTCAAAAGAAAAAAAAAACGCGAGACACTGTATTGCGAGAAAAGAAAAATCAAATGAGATAGACGAGAACGAGGCCAATAAAACGCCACAGCAGTCTTCTTTGATTATGTATATTGGCGGCGCAGCTACGGACAGCTATAGACTCAGGCGGGAGACAGTTATAAAGCACTCCCAAGCGTTTTTTTTTTTTTTTTTCGGCATACTGTGCGTATGCGAATGAGACCAATCACAGTCCGCAGACAGGCGACGCCATATACTATAGCAGAAAGCAGCGCGGAGACGTGAAAATTGCGAAACCAATAGCCCGATCCAGTGACAGAAAGTCGAGGGGGAAAAAAAGAAGTTTAGGAGTTGCAAAGATGAAAGGAAGGGAGCGATGCGGGGGGGGGGGGGGGGAGGCGCACAAAGAAGCAGAGCTCGAACCATGGATGAATAAAACCCCCGAGTCATTCGAGAAAAGCACTGGCCGGCAGTGACTGTGAATCGCCTGCCCTCCCGTTTTCTACCCCCCATAAAGTAGAGACATACATTAAAGGGCGAAATACATTAGACGACAGGAAGAAGAGAGAAAAACTGAGTTACCACAGAGGACACAGTGAATAGAATGGTGTTATGCGCAAGCGTCTCCGTGACTGGGATCACACCAGTGAGCTTGCCAGCGAGCACTATATGTTTACGTGCTCTCTTACGCCGCCTCAGTGAAAGGCAAAATAGAGGAGGGTTGCCGTCAAGCAGGCTCAAAAAGAGTTGCTGACGTGAAAATTATATATGTCTCAAGGGTGAAGAAGTTCCCCTCGAAAGATGGCGGCCCTAGCCGGCATCTTAGCAGGGGCCTCGTAGAATTTACCGCGCAAAGAAGGAAAAATGACGTTTTTCGTCACCTGACCTATTCGAGCGTGATGTGGCCAAATATTTCAGGAAAGAAAAAAAAATACTGCTCAACGCGTGTATTCCCGGCTGTTAGTTTTCCTAAGAAGCCTCAATGTCTTCACAAGTTTTAATGGACATCAAGTTACCAATACTTCTCGCGATGTCGTTTGTGTATACTTAGGGTGCGTTGCAAATGAATTCGTTCATGCTGTATTCCGTTTCCCTATAGGGTGCCACGATACGAAGGCGCCTGCACCGAGGCACCTTGTGTTTCCAGAAAGCGCGGACAAAGCAGCTCCGTCGTAGTTCGGAGCCGTATACCAGCTAGGATAGGAGGATATGAAGAGAACTTAACTAGTCTATAGACGGTGTTGCGGAAGCCCTCTTTTCCCCAGTCAACGTATCTATCCATGCCCTCTTATACATCCCGAAAGCTTTCTACGCCGAACATGATTTCGCATTGCCAGGCTCCAACGATCGGAGGCATCGCAGCGGCTGTCCCTCCTGATTTTTTCAGCCCTACCTCCGAGATCGGCTCGGGTACGGCCAAAGCGACAATGCTGCGTGAATGCGCAATCGCGCGACGTCACAAATTTCGCCCACCTGCCACATCGCATAATCATGTAACCACAGCGTTATTTTCGCATCATTCTGTGCTGACGCCGACGACGGACAGTTTTCACGTTTGAAGGCATTTGTGGAAGGTTTTCGTTTTCGAAGTTTCTGTCTGCACCCCTGCCGGAGCCCTCAGCCGAAGATGGCTGCCCGCAACAAGCTACTTAACATCGTCTATTTTTCCCATGCCACCGTTGCGTAAATCGAAATCCACACGAGGGAGTTCGTCTGTAGCAACGGAAGTCGGAGACTCAGCCACTCTTAGAAAGAGTTTCTTTAGGGTGTGGGTCGTTCCTTCGTAATAGTATGTTGCAGTGGTAGCGACTTAGTTTCAAGAATTGCTCACTAGATGGCTTTGTGTGTATGTGTCCTTAGAAATAATATCACTAGATGGCGTTAGCGGACTTCATATATTTCACGATCAAAGAGGATATGATAGGTGGTGCTGTTGTAGTAAGAAATTCACACCATATCCACGGGAGTTAGTGATGATGAGTGGGGCGAAACGTCCATCCGTCCGGACGTCTGTCACAGACAGACAGACAGACAGACAGACAGACAGACAGACAGACAGACAGACAGACAGACAGACAGACAGACAGACAGACAGACAGACAGACAAAAGAACGGACGATTCGACCCACTCCACAGCATTCACTCCGCGTGGATATGCTGCGACTTTTTTTTTTCCCCATCTCCTTTTCCCAGGACAACACCTTTGATACTTGTTAGCGGCCACTCGACAACAAAAACTCAAAAGAGATACGGGCGAGACGCAGCCACGGGAACCGGCCATTAACGCGACACGCAAAAGAACGAAAAAAAAAGACAGAAAACAAAACACAGGGTCGTTAAGTGGCGACGCGCAACACAGAAACCGCGATTAGCTTCAGCCGCGCACTCTACTACAGGGGACGGGCGTTTCGGGACCAACGCAAGAAAGCCCAGAAGGCTCGAGCTATAGTGTTGCGGGCAAACCCACTTCGATTGAACCGCTTGCTGCGGCGCGACGCTCGCACCGTCTTTAATATCAAAGAGGTTGTGGCCGCGCCGTCTAAGAAAGACGAAAGAGAAATAGGAAGGGGTGGGGCTACGTAGCCCAATGTACTTCAGCGGCCCGTCACTCGATAAGTCTATCGACGCGGCATCGCACGTGCATCAAATACGGGGATACGCGAAACACTATATACTCACCTGTCGCTAAGTGGACGGGAGTCGACCCGCGCGGGCCACTTCCACACTGTGAAGTCTATAGACCACTTCACGGATGGGTTTCGATGTTGCCGTGTTGGACTGTTAGCCCTTATGTTTTGCATCATTAACTAAACGGACGCATATCCACACAAAAGCGGCTGAATAGGCGCATACGATGTTTAATTTAGCTCGCGATATACAAAAAAGACAAAACATCGACTAAACAACATCGACTAAACAACCAAACACGTTACTAACACAACCCCAGGGTGGTCGAAGTTTCCGGAGCTCTCCAGTACGGCGTCTCTCGTAATCATATGGTGGTTCTGGGACGTTAAGCCCCCCATATCAATCTATCAATGCTGCTTAACTTGCTTAACTTACTGGCATTCCAACACGGCGGCATTTATGACGTGAAGAGAGCCTAAAAAAAGCACTGATTAACCTGATTCAGTGTGATAGCGATACCTATGAAACGTGTTTTTTTTTTCTTCTTTTGCCACTGCGCATATGAATAACAAAAGAACCTGCATGCGACGTAAAGATAGCATGGTTGCGCGTCACCGTAGCACCATGTCAACGCCACAGCGCCAACAAGGCGCTACGATATGGGGGTGGCGGGAAGGAGGAGGGGTGAAAACTTTTGGAGCCCGAAAAATGCGGCGTCTCTCGTAACGTTATCATGCTTCAGGGACGTTAATAAACCCAGCAATTATTACATTATTGTAACATCGGCGTGAAGCCGAAAACTTCGCTTCTTCACTGTGTGGATTCTCCAGCTCCACTCGGTTTCAGTGACGGACGCTGACGGTCGCCGGACTGATGAGTCACAATATAATAGGTCGTAACAAGTCAGCTGGGATTTTACGTCCCAAAGTTGCACAATTTGAATATGAGAAGACGCCGTATAGTGAGGAGGGCTCCCGAAATTTGGACCATCTGGCTGGCGTTCTTTTACGAGCACTGAAATCGCACAGTATACACGAGCCTCCATCGAAACGCGACCTTGGGATCAGAAAGTGACCACCATAACACCGCTCCACCACCGTGGTCAGTGGCAAGCCAACTCGACGACGCGTGAGGGAGGTAACCCTGCAGCTTTCTCTATATACCGACTTGTCACGAATCGGTTACGTTCACTAACAGCTCTCAACATGCACGAATCACACGCTGATGTTTACTCTATATAACCTCAAACCATATCAACCATGTATTGTCCAAACGCATCTGCTTCAACATATTGACACGCTTGTCAATTGATTGATATGTGGTGTTTAACGTCCCAAAAACCATCATATGAGTACAACAGACGCCGTAGTGGACGGCTGCGGAAGTTTCGACCACCTGGGGTTCTTTAACGTACGCCCAAATCTGAACACACGGGCCTACAGCGTTTTCGCCTCCATCGAAAATGCAGCCGCCGAAGCCGGGATTCGATCCTGCGACCTGCGGGTCAGCAGCCGAGTACCTCAGCCACTATAGACCACCGCGGCAGGGCGTTGCCACACGTGTTACTTTGACGTGCTCGGTTTAAACACACAAAGACTGTGAGCAATGGCTCGACGCAGATCGCGCCCCAGCGTTCGAAAACCTTCACGACTGTTGTAGATCATTCTGTGAAGATTGCGCACGGGACGCGAAAAGCCGCGCTTATTCCGGAACTTGCACGGCCACCCGTTCGATGCGTTATGGTATGAAAAACGGCGCCTCCAAACTATGATGGCATTATCGACGGCCGACACTCCGTTCACCGCTATCATTTAACAGTGTTTTGCAGTAGCGCGACGTTCCTTTCATCACCCCCCAATCTCGGCCCAATAAAGAGTTTCGTCTTGCACGCTCCGCCTGCTGGTTTGGTCCACGGCGCTACCACGTGACAGTATGCAGAGTGCGTCCCCCGACGCGAGAGGAATGATCGAACTGTTAAATAAACAAACAGATCGATGACGGCGCACCGACGATCGACCTATGTAAAGGCGATTCCCAACAAAGAAAATAAAAACGTAGAGCAGGATGGACGGAGGCGTTTTATCTTTTTTTTTTTTTGCACACAGGCGTAAACTAATGACAAAAAAAACGTAACAATTTTGCACAATCTGCATTCAAGAGAAACACCCTCATGCATAAACTGTTACGGCTCGTCTCCTCTATCGCTCGGAATGAAACGGAGATTTCTTTAGGGGAGGATGGAGGGGCGGGGCTTGTTGAATACGCCTTGGGCAAACATCTGTGTGCATAAATACACGCCTGCCTTTTTCTTGCCGTAGCCCGGGTGTCTAACAAATCATTGATGAGAAACCTTACACTCTTTCCTTACCTTAGAGGGACAGACAACTGAATTCAAGAATTGAATCCCGGTGGAAATGAAAACTGATTGATTAATTGATTGATATGTAGAGTTTAACGTCCCAAAAAACACCATATGAGTACGAGAGACGCCGTAGTGGACGGCTCCGGAAGTTTCGACCACCTGAGGTTCTTTAACGTACGCCCAAATCTGAACACACGGGCCTACAGCATTTTCGCCTCCATCGAAAATGCAGTCACCGCAGCCTGGATTCGATCCCGCGACCTGCGGATCAGCAGCCGAGTACCTCAGCCACTAGACCACCACGGCGGGGCGGCTGAAATGAAAAGACGCGTAATTTATCTATATACGCGCAAAAGCAGCGCAACAGTAAACACGTTTTATGTATCGTCGCAGATTGAAGCATCCTCTCCGCAATTTCAGTAGGATCGACATCCTTAAATTGCGTTTCAAAGCCACAAAGAAAGCGGCGTGGCGCGTAGCATATATAGAGAAAAACGATTGATGTTGCACTCTGGAGTCATACCGCTGGTGTATGTATATAGTGTAATGCTTTCGTGCGTATCATAATTTATGCTGAAAATTATCATTTCTAGCACTAACGGCGATTCACTAATTAGGTATAGCTTAATTATGACGTACTAATCATGCCACAAGTTATTCAATACTTAATTATGCTGCTCTAATTATACGGCTAACTAACACTGATTACTAGAGAACGTATAGTATTTATTCCCAGCTTAGTTCTGTACTTATAGCGAAGTGAAACGAGTTGACGCTGATGGGCGGTGCTAACTTCGCCACAAGACTACTACTATAAGTGGCCGCGACAAGTGATTGTTAATTGCCGTTTTCAAAGAAAACGAGCCCCTAAATTCTCTTTTCCTTCCACATTCTTTTCATCCGCTTCAATCATAGCGACGATTTCGTTAGCTGGCAGACTTGACGTCTTGAAAAGTATGCGAGTAATTGGTCTGCTGCCACCTCGTCAAAACATCGCGCGCCATATACGTGGCAAAAAAAAAAAAAAAAGGAGAGTTCAACACTCGCCGTAATGGCTAGGAGCGGCGCTGACTAACCATCCCGAGTCTAAAATGTACAAATGTATACCCGATAAAGTGGACGGGATGATGACTTCCATCGTATAACTCTAGTGGAAGAGCATCGGACGCGTAGTGCGAACGTTGAAGGTTCGGCACTTGCTGCATGGTGGCAAGTTGATTTTTCGTCCCCTTTAATTTCTTTTCGTATATGCCATAAAGTACCCAAAAATAGAGAGCTTTAGTATTGCGTACGCTGCGTACGTGGCGGCGTTGCGTACGTAAGGACGCCACGTTCTGCGTAGTGCGCATGCGCAGACCGCAACGCGCACGTATCGCGTTACGTACGCAGCTGCTACGTACGCACCCATGAGGTGCGTGCGTGCGTACGTCTGAGGTGATCGCGCCGCTCTCGAACAAGTTCGCGACAGCGCGAGACTTTGTTTTGCAAAATGGCGGCATCGAAGGCAAGCACCGACGGGCTCTGTGGCTCAAAATATGGCCATAATCTGGCTATAACACTTGGATTGGCTCACATTGGCTGTCAACAACACGTGCTTCTATTTTGATCTACCAGATGACGCAACACGCTTCACGTTCGTTACGTACGCGGGTATACTACGGTGTACTAAAAGCCGATTTGTGGCAAACGACGCCACGGAACGCAAGGCGCTTGCGTGATGCGTACGTATACCACCACTCCGCAGTACCAAAACTCGCTAATAACATGTCCTCTAATTTGATTGGCATGATTGTCCATCATTAGTTGCGCCTAACAAAGAAAAAAAAACGTACCCCAAAAGGTAGTTCCGTATGCATATCGCCGCGACAGATTTCGCGATGGTAGAATAAAACAAACACAACCACGCGTGCAGCACGCGTTACACGCGTTCGCATACACGAGATACGCGGGGCAACAGCGTCGAGAGGTCGGCGTTGCGACCTCGGTAGCGTGCCGCAACACTGGATACCGTTAGATGGGTAAAGAAGGAAAGAGGAGGGCGGGGATGCTTATGCATGCGTTCGCGCGCTGTCTTATGAATTATGTAAACGACTCCTCGCCAGCGCGCTTATTCTCCCTTCCTATATAGAGCCCTGGATCATGAACCCTCTTACAGCTAGCTGCCAGCCCGTTTCTTTCTGTTGTTCATCGATTACGTATAGGCATGCACGCTCAGCAAGAGGGAAAAAAGCGATGCATCGAGGGAAGAGCGCTATCATTACATGCACACGCCGCTCGCCGTTACACTGTCCGCGCAGTTCTTATAGGGTAAGCGGGCGAGCGTGCCGTCGGTGTAGCACGAGCTCAGATACGCGCACACAAACGCACGGTCGTCCAAGCATTATAGCCGTAAATGTGACGCAGCAAAGGCGAGCGAATGCGTCGAGTATACGGCAGCCCGCCAACGCATTGTGATGCATACTTCTAAAAAAAAAAGGGGGGGGGGGACCCTTGAGCTTCGTCTTTAAGGAGGCCCTGCAACACTTTTTGTGCAAGGTCATAAAATACTGCATGCATATCGGAAGTCGAAGCTCCCGAGAACACGCGAGCGCAAATATTAGCGCCAGAACGTGGAATGGAAGTTACAACTAATTCTCAGAGTCGGCTGCGAATTGCCTTCCCTTTACTCGATAAATGACGTTACGGGTTCAAAATTACTTCGTCCCAGGCCTACTATCAGCCGCTGGCTGATAAGAGCACGGCGCGCTAGTTCGTTACCGGAGCCACCGCGGAAGGCCACGACTTGAAAGCCGCACGATAAAAAAAAAAGCAGCTAAAGTGCTCAAGGTCACGAGGCGAGCGTGACGTCTTTTCTTCCCCCGTGCTGCCTGCTTAAATTACTGCGTTCATTTCCAGAACTTGTGTCGGGACGAGCCTGAGAAGGGAGAATTGCAGCGTATACGTGAGCGAAGTCTTTGTAGCTCCGCTAGTACTGGACGGATTCTAAAAAGAAACAAAAATCGCAGCGGTGTATTCGTGAGGCAATGTGTTCCTTTAGTGAATCCACGCCATGGCTACTTGTAACAGTGTTGCAGGGCCTCCTTTTATAGCATTCAATGTCATACGCAACAGGCCGCACTTTGTTTTCTATCGAGCCGCCGTGGTAATGAGCATCTCCCGGGCAACAGGACCTTAAGCAATAGGAACCAGCGACACTCCTACGCCACTACTGTGCACTCCTACGCCACTACTGAAGCAAGAATCGAATGACAGTAGGCGGAAAGAAGGAAACTCGAGATGTGACGTCAAAAGTGGCAAGCATTGGCCACTACACAAACGTACGCCTCGATGTATAGCATAACGCCTAGCAACGTCGTTGGCACTGCAGCTGACGAACGCCTCCCGCCTCTCCCCTTTCCACACACACACGTACAGAGAGGGAGAGTCTCAGAGAGATGACACAAGAGCACAAGCATGCACGCACGTCGGCATGCGCACACACACATGATACGAAATTGTAAGCATGAACATGCACACACGCACGCGCGACACGAAAGCAGTAAGCATGCACATACACACGTACGCATTGACAAGTATAACGTAGCGACGCGGTTGGCACGGCAAGCACGCACGCACGCATAACACACACACACACACACACACACACACACACACACACACACACACACACACACACTGATCGCACACGCCCACGCGCACTGGCGACGTGTCAGCGGTGGCCACCCAATGACAAGTGATGCACGTGAAACGAGACCAAGACGAGGCGTAACCCCGACGGGCGCGCGCGTGAAGGACGACAAACGCGGGAGTCAGCGCCCGCCCCCTCGACTGCGGCTCGCACCCGAACAAGAGATAGGTGTGGCACCCAGCCACCCTCGGGGCCCCCACCGCCGTTGTGAGCGCGGCGTGGCCCCCTCGTCGAACGAACTGGAAGGGTGAGAAGGAAGAAGTCACGTTTGACGACGACCCAAAAGGCTCGAAAGCAGACAGTTCAAAAAAAGAAGAAGAAAGAAAGAACCATGGCTTACACGGTTTATGAGAGGCGTCGAAAGAAGTCTTTCTTTGTTATTCACTCACTCTATCTCTTTTTTCCTTCTCCTTTCCCTCACCAAATCCTGAGGCGTGAGAACCAGCAGCGGCGGCGCGAGTGCGGTTCATTGCTTGCCCGTAAGCATTAGAGCTACAGACATAACGTTTAAAGTAATGCTGTAGGGACAATTAGTTAACTACCAAGGAACATAATAACTGATCGAGTAACTGAAGCAAGACTATTTAGTAATCATAGGCATGCACAAGTGGGGCCACCGTCCACCCCCTCCCCCTGATCCGTCTGCCCCCCTCCGAGCCAACAAGCCAACCATTTCACTCGTTACAGGAAAATTCATTTTCGAACGAAACAGTCCCCAAAGCAGCTGCAATATGCAGTGGCAGAATGAAAAATACAAATACAGTAGTAGACCATGCAGACTGCATGTATCTGTGAACAAGTTGAGATGCTTACGGTCGTTAATAACAGCCAAGACAGATGCCCATTATGCAGCGGTG
The DNA here is from genome assembly GCF_013339725.1 of Rhipicephalus microplus. Taxonomy (NCBI): domain Eukaryota; kingdom Metazoa; phylum Arthropoda; class Arachnida; order Ixodida; family Ixodidae; genus Rhipicephalus; species Rhipicephalus microplus. The sequence continues at coordinate 128,412,682 of NC_051167.1, read as the reverse complement.
CCCATTATGCACGCACGCTGCCGAAACAACGAGTTAACCTGCCTTATTTTCACTAGAAACCTTGGAGTACCAAATCCGCAATGCTAAAGCAGTACTCAATTAGTGCTCCGATTTCCTCAACACTCCACTGTTTGTGAGAGTAACCCCACTGAATTTCAACCTGTATTATTAGACTAACGAAGAAAGCACTCACTGCAGGCTACAAGCATTCTCATCCCTTGGATATCACAATCACTCAATGTCAATGTCCTTAATAAAAAAAATTGCGTAACACTTATGTAACCATCCTTCTGTGATGCAACAACTGCGAAGTTGCTCCTTCTGTACAGGATGCACCTTACACAATTTTACGAATCTCACTAGGAAAGAGTAACAAACAATTTAAACTCAAGTCAAGCACACTCAGCCTGTTCAGGCCAAACAGAGCTGGCAAACGAACGCTCGTCCATGTGTACTTCCACTTAAAATGAAGACAGACTTACCTTGCAAGAAAGCAGCAACCAGATCCACGATGGTGCCAGTCCTCAAACGCAATAACGACGTCGGCGACTTTGCAAGCGTATCCACAGGCGGGCTTCACTGTCACGTTCAGTTGCAAACTCAATCCTCGAACCTCTTAGCACGCAAGTTAGTTCACTTCAGAGATACTAGTTGAACTAGTTGACTTCAGAAATGCGTCGAAGACGTCGAAAGCCGCAGAGAGGAGGATAATGCTACTTAGACCATCCACAGTGTCCAAATAAACCGGCACTTCACTTGAAGCCTGCCACCCAATCTCAAAGGTTATAAGATAACCATAGCCAGTGTAGGGATGGGACGGCGTGCACCAAAAGACTTAAAAGCATATGACAGAGGAAAGGAACAGGAGCGGGAAAATGTTCAATGAAAGAGAAATCATTTACAAAAGCAAAAAGAACTAGGGAAAGACAGAAATCATCATGCAACTAAGGAATCCCTGCTAAAGGAAAGTGCGAGACTGTCAGGACAGAGCTGCAAGCCCGCCTGCAGCTGCTCAGAAAATACATCCCAGTTAGGGACGGGCTCGAACACTTAGCAGGAAAGAGAGAAAAAGGGAGAAGTGGGAGCTAAGCTAGGGAGTGGGAAAAGAATAAATGGCACCAAAAAACTAAACGACAAGGATCACGGAAAGAACAACACAGGGATGGGAGGGAATGAGGTTGGGCAACACACACCAGACATGAGAAAGCCCTCTACATACAAGCGTGCATAAAATTAACTCCCGCGCCGCAGGGCACCGGGCCACCACCTCCATTATCCGAAGTGGCTGCGTAGCACTTGTTAGGCGGGAGTAGCGAACGGGATCCACTACACACAAGCCCTTTCCTACCTTGCTGACCCTTTTTGTTTAGCATTGACTTGTATACCAGGCATGGCTGACATTATGGCAATATCAAAGTTTCACTCGCTCCACTTCAAAGAACGACCACTGCTTGTTTAATGATGTCGAGTGCACCCTCGGCGTACCTTGTCGTGTTTCTAATGTATGCGAAATCAGTAACGGGGAAGAGATTGAAAGGGTTGGGTAAGTTCAACTGCAACACATGTAACGTCAAGTGCCTCGTAGCAAAAAGTAATTTTGTTGAAGAAAGATGGCAGGAGTCCTAAAATTTTCCAAACTGCATTAAGTAACCCACAAAGAGCAAATATCAGAGGAGGGGGCAAGAGGATTAGGGAAATTGGGAAAAGTCATACAAGAAAGACTGCAGGCAATGTAAGGAACGAGCAACTCCATGCACACACATACACAGAAAAAAAAAGGGTTCGTTAAAGGAGAGACATACTGGTACCAGTAGGTGAAAGAATCACCGGATAAATCTGGAACAAAAAGGAAAAGTGATAGGATACATGGAAGTTGGGGAAAGGTCAGTCAGGTCTGAATGAAAAGGAGAAAGCTGAACTAATGGAGAATGAGAAAGGAAATGCACAAAGGGCAGGGAAATGTTAGAAAGGGTAAGGGACAACATCGATGGGAAGAGGGGATGTAGGGAAAAACAAACGTACAAACAGAATGAAGCAAGGAGAAAGGTCGCATGGGAGGGGTCGGTCCAGTCTGGGGAAAAAAGGTCAGCACGCACTCTGGTCGGGAGAGAGCGGGAAATAGGACAGAGTGGTGGTGGGGCACACCCGTGAAACTGGCCAATTTATACAGCCAATCCCCCGCCCACCTGCTGCGGCTCGTCCTTCCACACCCGAATTCTTCCCTTCTATTATACCAGTGAGGAGTAGAGCATGTAAGGGGTGAAAGCAAACAGTTGGCATAAAAAGGAGACGGTGTACAGGCACAAAAGAATAGGGGAAGCAGTTTAGCGTAAGTCTCGTGCTCAGTGTTGCTTCTTCTTTTCTGCCATTGTAGATGTCCAGCTGCTCAAGATCCGAGACAAAAAAGGTCGTAGAGCATGTGTGTTGGTAGTCCAATTACATGTGTGCACTTGTCTCTATGACCGGCCTGATCTTAGGGCCATTTTTCAACTGTATTTCCGCCTTCTATAAACTTGAGATGGGAGCACTGCCTGGCCGGGGAGGTGTTCTTAAACATGGAGCTCAGACACAAATGAATCTTAGCAATAATTAGTTACTGCTAACAGATTGATCTTAAAAACATGAAGTGCACCATGTTATATAAAACACTGTTTGGCTTTTGATATTCTGAGAGAGCCTCACTGAAATTTCTAAAATTTTGTTCCTGAAGACAGTAAACAGTGGAGAACTTTTGTCCAGCACGGGTATGGGTTACTTAGTTCTCGAAGTCAGAACTAAGAGACAGACAGAGCCAGATGACTTTCAATAAAGTTGTAATTTCTATACTGAGATCGAAGTCAAGAGGTGTTCGGATTTTCGCAGGTCAAAAGACCTCCTCCTTCCTGCCAGTGGTCGTATCCGTGTCATCGTGACGTCACGGCCCACCACCTTTACACCGTTCTCACCAGAGGAGTCACAAAGAAGCATGTCAAAGCATGTGACAAAGCGGCCATGAGAGCACTGGCTGGAAGAGGGTACTGTGGTGGCGAAAAGCTACACTGCTTTGCCTTGTAACCGAATATAGTGACCTCCTGTTTCGGTTATGTGCTGATAGCTAGGGTTTAAGCAATTCTGAATATGATACGAAATGAAGTACTGTTCGTCTCCAATAACCCGAGCTTCTTAACGCATCTGGTGGTGCGAATTCAGTCACTCTAAATAGCAGTACAATTGTATTCTAACAACATGCTCTAACTTCAAGCGTAGTTGGAAAAAAACAAGGCCAAGTTTCACTGCAAACGTCAGGAGTTCCAACCACCCGCAATCGAACAGTAGTCCCTAAAAGGATATAGCGTACACTACATCCAGCCTGATGAGTTACAAAGAAAGTCAATAAACGTCCAGATATCAACTCAGCTGAGATTCACATGGCGGACCAAGAGCTCTCGTGGCATGAAACAATTGAAAATTTGATGCAATAACAGCTCACGCAAAAACTCACTGCATGCAAGCAATGTGCACAAGCGCAGAGTGCAGGAAATAGCCAAAAATAAATAATAGCGTATGGCAGCTGACTTGCCTACGGGGTCTGTTTCCAGGTGCCACCAGGCCCCATGGGGGTGGGACTTCATTGGGGAGTGTCGCGGCGGGGCCCAACTCCCAGGGCCCGAGGCCTCCTGTGCGGGACGCGGGGCCACCTGAGGAGAAGAAGGAAAGTCTATGAACAATAAGTTGGGAGCCCATACCCTATGACGAAAATCGCTGCAAGTTGGTGTGCGCGTGCCTGGCCGGCTATTTTTTTTTTCTTTCATTCAATCACATTATGCAATACGCCTTCTTAACACTCTGCTTTCTCCAAGATGGATTCGTATCTTTATCCAGGTCCTTAGCAGCAATTTAGTTACTGTAGGCAACAACGATCGGTCATGCATGAAACAATGAAAGGTGACAATGAAATGTGGCAAGGTGAAATGATCTCAATAAAAGATCAGATTGCCATATCAGAGAGAGCTGATCACTGACAAGCCCAGCAATGAAATTGGCACAAATAGCATAATAATACAAATACAGATACGACTTTCATAACTTCGAGGGCCTATTTGCGTATACCCACATTTCCGTACACTCGTTGGTGCGGTGTTTTTCTTGTACTATGCTGCCACCACTGAATTATGCAGCTCATAGAAGCTTCGCCTAAAAATTCTAGAGTTTTTGGTGTCAAAGGCAAAATAAGATTATGAGGCATACCATAAAAGAGATTAACGTAGATCGCCCCGACTTTTTTACACTGCACCGAAACCCCAGCTCACTGGAATTGCCGTGTACTTCAAAAAGAGCTGTGAATGCCTCATAGCCAGAAAGCAAACCTCCACGCTTGCACCAAGCAGGTCAGCGGGCCACTGAGCTGGCACATCACTGACAAAACAGCATCGTTTCCATATACATGAAATTCTGAATAATGGCTGATATCGAGAATTGAAACAGCCCAAAATGTTAGACCTTCAAGAACAAGAACACATGAAAGAGAATAATTGAGTATAGCTAAGTTACCATAACATCCAAGTGAAGCACCCAAATCCAAGCAAGCAACCTTTCATTTTTCGAAGATTTGAAATATATGCCACTCACCGAGCAAGCTTTCCCCCCCCCTCTCTCTCATCAACTCTGCCCTCCTATATATTTTTTTTTTATTTCAAACTTGCTCTCCATTCCAAACTCTTACAGCAGTTCTTCCTACAACTGAAGTTCTGAGAGTCTTCAAATATGTACACGATTTCTTAGTGCTTTTATAGTATAGTGCCTCAATATTGCATTACAAGTATTCAGAAATTGTTAGAATGTTCGAAGAACTTTTTTCGTTTTCGGTATTACACTTAAATTCGTCCTGAGGTCTCCCTTAAGTTCAGTAAGTACATCAGCACCCCACAAACCTTTCCATTAGAAACGCAGGCATGCGTCCTTCTAAGGGCTCTTCGAACGCCATTTTGAATTTCAGCCCGTGACTGAATAAGGGCCAATTCTCCACATCTTGTACGATTGTCTTTCATTGTATGGGGGGACGCACTTGCTCAGGATTTTATGGTAATTAAACACTAGAACTTTATCTGCCATTTTCGGCAGAGTGGTGTCCGTTCGATCCAGGACAAGTGGAAACGCACAACAGCAGTGGCACAGCCGTACACTATACTCTTGTGCCTTTGAAATCATCATAAGGTACTAGCAGTTTTTCTCCAACAGTGCAGGCGATGCTGCAGTGCATGATCCAATAGAAAAACGCCAATCGACTGTTTTCATGCAGGCACACGCAGGGGCTAACACCAAAGATGAAGTGGTCCAGAGTACATTGCACAGGCTCTTAAGAAATGTGAAAATCATGTGGACTTCTCCGGGTACTCATTCAATTCACCTTTAATTCTGGTCAACTGCGGAGTGACCTGAAGCAGGCAAATACAGTTCGCATGGGGCATTGCCGAGTCTGACAAGGTCTTGGTACAAGTTCACATAAAAGAGAGAGGGCCAAATGCTCGATGAAGCAATCAGTCCTTCATTTCATGCTGGGAAAGCTTATCGATCCACCTAACAACAGCGGAAGCTTTATCACGCTTCATTACCTGCGATGACGCATGAAGATTAACCTGAAAATACAGGACAATGAAGTGCTGTATTTCCAAAACTTTGCAGGGCTGGTTTTCACCGTTTACTCCCTCTGTAATACACTTGGTAATTATGTGCTACAGATTAATTACATCTTAAATGTCACCTTTGGGTGAATGAGTATTGACTCTTTTTCACTGTCACGTGTCCGTTCACAAACAAATTTGTAAATTACAACTGCAACCTGACCCCCCCTCCCAGCGATGATTAAAGGGAAGACTTAAGAAACAAAAAAGAAACTTCAAAAGCGGGCATATTCGCTCCTATCAAAGCTGGCGCTCAGTTACGCACATCCGGAATAAGGCCACAAGAATAGGAGGCATTCAATTCTGACATCCTCGCCTGTAAAGCAATGTGCCAGCAGTTCCAATCATGAGCATCCCTGTTGCGAGCTTGAGCGCGCTGTCAATGCAATCATCATCTCTTCCTTCTTCGAGAGATTATGGCTGATGAAAAGACCTGCTTGCGCAAGCTTGGGCAGTGGCAATGGCTCACACAGAAATGTAGACAGACAGAGTCATTCGTAGAAAAGGAGGCAGGCGGCTGGAGGCCAAAGGAAGTAGAGAGGGGTGGTAGGATCTATTTCAGTCCCATTCCAGCCCCCACCATTGTCCGGTTGTTTGCTTTCATCTGTCAGCCGGCCCCAAAAGATGGGAAGCGAAGGGGCACCTTTAAAAACGGCAGCGGCAAGCCGGAACTTCGAAATCGATTCCACGTGGCAGAACCAATGTTGCTCCCACCAGATGCTCCGAAGAGGGAAACAAAACAGCAGTTTTGGAAAATGTGCGAGAGGCTGTGCACCTTTCGGCTTCTACAACTTTAGCGGAAGGAGGGAGATACTCTAGACATTGCGAATGAATAGAAATGAGTGCTGAAGCCTCCACAGACTTTGCGGTTCAATGTAACTAGAGCTGCAAAATCAACAAAGTTTCGCAATTAAATGGGAACAAAGCTGAAATATATAGACTTTTCATTTAATTGGAAATAAAGCTCTAATGTCTATAGAGTGTGATTCAGTCAAATAAAGGCTGCAATCTCTAGGCAGAGAGCGATGCAATGGATATAATAGCTGCAACCTCCATAGACTTTGCAAATGAATTCAAATGCAAATGAATGCAAACAAGAGCTGAAAACTTCAATGATATTGTGATTCACCGTAAACAGGATATGCACGCAGGATATGCCATTCAAAAGAAATAACTGTTGCCAAATCAACAGACGGTGACTCTGGGAATAAGAGCTCCAAGTTCTAAAGACGTAGCAATTCAATGGGAATAACAGCTGCAAGCTCTAAATATTTTGCAGCTGAATGGGAATTAGAATTTATTGTTTTATAGACAGTGAAGTTTAATGTAATTAAGAGCTACAAACTCCGCAGGAATTCAGATTAATGGTAATGAGATTTGCAAACTCAATAGAGTTCATGCCTCAGGGTACTGCAGCAGGTATCTTCCACAAAGGCCAGATTCCAATCAAATAATATGCAACTATACTTCCTGGAACATTCAGCAAAATTGCCACTTAAAGGAAGCATTGCTCTCTCAACTGCGTGACAACATGTACAGCTCCCGAATGAGTATCGAACTACCGTTGCGACAGATTTTTTTCACAACGAAGGATGTTCTGTTTTTGGTGCCATCACGGCTACTGGTGTCTGCAACCGCTATCGCTCCAAATTTTGAAAATATCCGGGACGGACTGGAATTCAAATGTGGGTCCTCTCTGTGACAAACCAGTATTCTACCACGGAGCCACACCACTGCTCAGAACGCCGTCCCAAAAGGACCCTATATTGGCATTATTTCGGGAAGGAACCTTGTCAACACTGTGTAGCATAGTGTGATAGAAGAGTAAAATATCAATAAGGCATCGAAGAACACAAATTGCATAACGAGTGGGTCTCTGAATGCTTGCAATGCATGAAAAAGGGCTCAACCAGAACTCTTCATCGTCAGCAGCCACTGCACAGCAGATAGCGGGTTTCTCCGAAAGATGACGAATAATAACGTCGTAGACACTTCTAAACTTCAGGAAAATTATGATTTGTGGCATAGTGGCTACCTTGCAAGCGTGCTTGTATTAGTAGCCCCGAGAAAGTTTACAGTGGATCTAGAAATGCCCCTCTTCCAGTTTTCACTGTGACTGTGCTGCACTTTCCACACTATCCTGGCATTTTTTTTTTTTTTCGTGCATTATTCGTTTCAACACTCAATGCTCATATGTGCCAGTGCAAACACATGTGTGCATAATTGCAGATACATGTACACACAGATACTACGATGAACGGAACAGTAAGAAGTGCAACGACCTTTTGCAGGTGCAAGCCGGGTCACCGCCCAGTCACGACCTGTGCAGCTGCTGCCTCCAAAAACACCAACGAACAAAAGGACTTTTTTTTTTCACTGCTTCAGTTTGTAAAACAGTGGTTACAATGAGAAAGAAATCTGATGCTACCATGTGACATGCGCTCTTTCAAGGAATACTGAAAATTGTAAACTTTGCAGCTCTGCCTAGCAAGCTCCGATGAGCAAGCCAATACATCTAGTTATTGCTGGCCACACACAGAATGTGCGGGAAGCACAGGTAGAGGAACAGAGACAACCCAACCACAAGCTCAAAAGGTGTAGCATTTCAGCATAAGCTTTCAAAATGATGACTACATGTCCCACTCAGTGATGCCTGTGACTAATAGTTAAACTCACTTGTAACTATTTCACTCAGTTTCCCCCGAACAGCACCTGAAACATTACAGGTAGTTGCACTTTTTGCGATACAGCTGAGCCAAGTCTTCTATCCTTCACCCTGTTAAACAGACGTCTGCTGGTGCTTCTGATATTGAATAAAGTTGAATGATTATTGATTAGCGCATGGCCGAGCGACTAGTTAACTGAACAGTCAATGAGCTATGTCAGCGAACAGTAAATCCTTCGAGGCAAGCACGAAGACAATAATGATAACCAAGAAGAGCGAAGGTATTACTAGAGAGATGACGAGCATGGCAACATCTGGACCCACGTGACAGAAGGGCTGTGCGCCTGTCCTCTGAGGTGCAGCTTATCAACCCCTCATCCCACGCAAAACAAAGAGCCTCCTCTCCTACCCCTCCTGCCCCCCATACTTGCACATCCACACTGCCTATTATGCGCAGAGCACGTCAAAGCCAAGACACTAGCCACGCATAAACGATGTGATAGCTGGTAGCAGGGTAGAAAAGATAGTATTGCAAGGCCGCTAAGGCCCGTTTATAGTAACAGCAGTGTAGTAGCCAACTGCCCAGAGCGTGACTTTATCAGTAGAGACATGGACCCCAAGATATCTTCACTGACTCAATAAACAAACACGTACGCTGCCATGCTCGCATTGCAGATGAGCACAAACAGATCTCTCTCAATGATTCTCAACACTCGCCGTCGCTGCTGTTACCACGCCGGTTCGATGAACAGCAGTGGTGAGCAAACGAATCACGTTTCCGCTCAATTTAACGTATCTCCGATGGTATGGTATGAGAAAACCGCTCACTCTGAGCCCTGCATAAAAAAGACAGCCCACACTAAGCCACAGGACATCATCTCAGTTCGGCCAGCCTTTGCAACTGCCGCAGATTACTGCTCATTCCACAGGCAGATCCACATGGGACCTCTAGATGTCCCGACTACTCGACCACCCCTTCATTTGCGAATGCATAGGCTGAGTAGTATGGGTGTTGACTACCCCTACTCTACTTTATGTATCAGACTTCCAGTGAGCTGACCCGCCCTATGGGAAAATCGTGCATACGCCCACTGGCTCAGCCCCATGCAGCGCTTGTGTGGCCTTCATGGCTGGGCTCAGTAGAGATACCCACGCAACAGCAACACCCCCCCCCCCCCCCCCCCTATCTCGGCAGTTCCCAGACAGTGGTGGTAGTGGTTAGAAGATGAGAAAAGGCACCTAATTTCAGCAACCCTGTCGGGAGCACGGCGCAGTGTCTAACACGCGAGGTCAACACTCACTTCTCCCGCTCTATCAGCTAGGGTGCACTAAGCCCAGCTCACACTTTCGCACCGTGAATCCTCTCCAGCACACATCGTCTTCATTCTTCACAGCTTACCACTCGCACCAGCAGCGACAACCGCACAGCTGCGAGAAAAATCATAGGCGTGTGAAGGGTTCCCCATCGAAAAATGGGCCAGGGGAAAGGACAAGGGGTGGCCGCAGAAGCTCATCAATGTATGGGGCAGATTTCACCTCTCCCCCCCCCCCCCTAGTGACTGGGAGAGGGCCGCCACTACGGCCCCTACCCTCCCTTACCTCCCCCGAGCACGTCCACGTGAAGAACACACAACGGCAACGCGAACTTTTTACAACGCAGAAGTTTCCCCCTTCTCGCCACACCGATGGAACTCGATGGAACTCGCTCGCAGTTAGTATCCCCCCCCCCTATGCTATATGGAGTTTTTAAAAAATCAAGAGGGGGGGGGGGGGGCGCTCGGCGTGCCACCCCCTGGCTACGCCCCAGCCCCCCAACCCTTTCTGATAAAGAAAACCTGGCGCAGTTCCTCCTGAACAAGCGAACCAGCTCCTCGCGCGTGTATTACGACGAGCTGTTGGGCGTCACCATAGTTTCGGAATCAACCAGCTACCCTCGCCTGCAACTTGCACTTGAATAACCCTACCTTTGCCACGTGCCGCCGGAGAGTAAAAGTGCGTGCGTTCATGAGTTCCGTTGTTAGCTCCTCCTCGCAACCCCCACTAGAGCGTGAAAGTTCGTTCGAACGAACATGCACACATTCTTTCATCTATGTGCAATAAACAGAAGGGAAGAAGAGGCAAGCAGCGAAAGACATCACTTCTAGAGAAGTGTCCCATACCTATCCGCGCCAGTTTAACCAGGTTAACCGAAAAGTTCCGGAAACAGCTCGACTACAAAAACTGGTAGATCCCACGTACAGTGGGAATCGATGATAGGCGAAGCACGAATGAGGAAATTTGATATGTCACTTTAAAATCGCCACAACGTTACGAGGTGGAGGTAAAGTATGTCGTACACGACTTCCGTGTCAAGATTATCATGTTTGGGTGTGTTCTTTAGATTCGTCATCTATTCACGTCATGTGATGCCAAATTTAGTATATGTGAAGCTAGCGAAACGGCCACGAGCACGCTATAAACGTGGTATGTTGTCATGTTCTTGCACGACACGCGTCTCATGATTATCATGTTTGCACCAGTCATATACCTTCGTCATCTATTGACGTCACGTAACACCAAGTTTGGTGTATGTGGAGCTAGCGGAACGGCCGCGAGTGCATCTTGAAGGGCCCAATATAGTTCAACATGACGTTGACACGCGCGCACGCTGGGCCAGCGTACGGCGACGCTATACGCTAGCAAAACGCGAGAACTCTATAGTATGACGCCAGGCGCGACCAGCGTCCATCTGCGCGTCCCGACGGCAACCAGCGCGAAATGCGACATGCTGCGTTTCGCGCCGATGCGTTACCCAGACAGCACTGCGTCTGCCTCCATTCGTGACGAAGGGACGCCGGACGCGCTGAAACGCGCATGCGTCAAAGCAACGCAGCGCGGCGCGCACCTGCGAGTATATGACAGGACCGGCGCCTGGCGTGGCCACGCCGGCGTGACGCGACGAAACGAACGCCGGCGCGCACGCGCGCCCTGTCACGGCGAAGTGTATTGGCGCCTTGACTGTGGAATGTAGTCATGTTCTCACATGGCACGCATCTCATGATTATCATGTTTGCACCAGCCACATGCCTTCGTCATCCATTGGCGTCACGTAATACCAAATTTGGCACATGTGAAGCTAGTGAAACGGCCGCGAGCGCATCATCAGTGTGGCATGTAATGATGATGTTACATGACACGCATGTCGTGATTATCATGTTTGAATATGTCATTTACTTATGTTGTCCGTTCACGTCGCGTAATACCAAGTTTGGAACATGTGAAGTTAGCGAAACGGCCGCGAGTGCATCATGAACGTAACATGTAGTCATGTTACATGACACGCATATCATGATTATCATGCTTACACCAGTCACATAGCTTCGTCATCCATTCGCGTACCACAATATCAAATTTGGTATATGTGACGCTAGCGAAACAGCTGCGAGCGCATCATGAGCGTGACATGTAGTCATGTTGTTACATGACACGCATGTCATAATTTTCATGTTAGGGTCTGTCGCTTGTGTTCGCCATGCAATCATGTCATACCATACCAGTTTTGCAAAATGCCATGTGAACGAAACCACCGCAACAGCAGCAAGACCATGAAATGTAAATCATGACATTCATGACATACACGTCACGATTTTCATGTTTTGACAAGTCAAATATGCTCGTCATAGAGTCTTGTTATGCCATACCAAGTTTGGTATCGATACCATTATGCAAATGGCCAGGAGAGCTAAACGTCGTAGGTGGACAGACAGACAGACAGACAGACAGACAGACAGACAGACAGACAGATAGACAGACAGACAGACAGACAGACAGACAGACAGACAGACAGACAGACAGACAGACAGATAGATAGATAGATAGATAGATAGATAGATAGATAGATAGATAGATAGATAGATAGATAGATAGATAGATAGATAGATAGATAGATAGATAGATAGATAGATAGATAGATAGATAGATAGATAGATAGATAGATAGATAGATACGCTCAAAGTCGCCGAAGTTCGCTAAGAAATGCTTCGCATTTAAAAAGCAAACTACGAAAAAATACCGGCCTCCGTGATTACAACGCTGGCCCATAGAGAAACATGTTTCTCTATGGCTCGTCTTCATAGGCGTGCGTCGAGTTCCCCTTCAGGGGAAAGGGGGCGAGGGTTTGTCGCAGCGCCTTCTCCATATTATTTCAATGTATAGGGGCTGACTTTGCACCCCCCCCCCCCCCCCCCCCCTTACGAGACGCAGCGCACTTCCCTTTTCTATCAATATCCTCCTGAGTTCCAGCTATGGCGATTTGTCCAAAATATTGGACATCAAATACCCCATCACTACAAAGATCTCAGCATGTTTTCTTCCTCAAAAACCACTTGTCCAATATTTCGGACATCTACTGGCGCCCTCCATGAAGTTTTGTCGAAATTGCGCCAGGAGATCGCGAAACAAAGAAGAAAACATGGTGGCGTTCAACAGAGCAATCTTCTGGAAGTTAAACGGCGAAAGTTAAGGTCCACTTTTCTGTTGGTTTTTTATTATTTGTTAAATTTTGAATAACAACTTGCAGTTATTCCGGAATTTGTCACACTTTTCTTCAGTAACCTTGCTTTGTGTTGCTTCAGGCCCACTACTTAACGCTTTAATTAAGTTTCAGCGTCCAATTAGTTGGACATCACGCCATACCAAAAGCACAGGCATCACGGAAATAATCAGCTTCACTTTTTATCTTCGTCATCTACACACCCAGTTGTGAAAGCTTCAGGAAATTCCGTGGACCAAAATCCAACACGGAAGTCAGGAGGATATACAGGACTGCCCCCCCCCCCCTCTTACATGACTAAGAGGGCCGCTTCCCCCCCCCCCTCTTCCTTCCATTATGCGCACGGCTATGCTTGTAATTTGAGCTGTAATGTTCGTTTCGACGTTCAGTCGTATATGCGGAAGTTTCACGCTGTAAATCTGTAGCCGATACGGCAGCTGATCCCATAGACGATCTGTTGTGTTTGGGATCCTTCTCTCTGCAACCTCTTTTCTCCCCTTCATACCTTCCCCAGTGCAGGGTAGCAAACCGGATGTGCGTCTGGTTAACCTCCCTGCCTTTCCTTGCATCTTTATCGCTCTCTTTCTTTCTTTCTCTCTCTCTCTCTCTCTCTCTCTCTCTCTCTCTCTCTCTCTCTCTTGGGAACGTCCTACGCGTACGTCGGATTCTTCATAAGGAGGGTGGACAGGAAGGGGGGAGGGGGGGCACAAGTTTTACAGCAGTGCCCTCACCCCCACGCCGCCCTTTTATCGAGTTCGAATGGTAAACAATCTGGCAATGTACGAAAAAAATTACAGTGAAGCTATGACGAGTCTCTCAGAACGGCCCACCACTGGCCCCTGCTCACTGGGTGTAAAGGTGAGAAGCATGCAGTTCCTGATTGCAACATGAGGTGCCCTCCGCCACCGTTATCGAAAAAAAAACAAACAAAACTTGCTTGGCCATCAGGCTCGCAGCCAGTACTTCTTTTCGGGGGAAGGGGGGGGGGAAGTCGACTTTCAATTTACTGAAGACCTTGACTATTTTTGATAAACAGCTGCTTCCATTACTTATTTCCTGATCCCTTCCCCCTAACTGAGGGGGGGGGGGGCTACACCCTAGGGCACTCCCTTTGGCTGCCGGCCCAGTTCCGGCGACCATACCCCCTACACATTAACAAATTACGCGAGAGGTTCCACCGAGTGAATGTGCGGGGGCGGCATTGCTACCCCCCTCCCTAAATTAGAAGGGGGGGGGGGGGCGCACCCCGCGCAGAATATTTAGGTTCTGTACTGACGTCTTGCTTATAAATATTCGCTTTTCATATATTACAGCCAGTTCTGGGTCCATTCCTTCTCGTCGTTTCGTTTTGCGCGCCGTTCAGATGAGTATGCATCACGAACTGGACCAGCATTCAGTATCGCCTTCCTTTTTACCTTTTAATCTTACTCGCCTTCACCCGTCCCATTCCTGACGCGTGCTCCCTTTGCGCGCTGCATGAAGTAAGCGCCTTTCCTAACCTTATACCGTTACAAAAGTTGTAAGGATGTTGTTACGTACCCGAGTTATTACATGTCTGCTTTATCATTTGTTTCCTTGTTTTTTTTTACTTGTGTAATGTATATTAGGTCGTTTAAATAAGTTTCTATAGACATGTGTAAATATGCATATACGTATATTCATATATAAGTATATATGTGTGTGCAAGTAAATATACATGCTCTGTTAATCTGTTCATACGTAATCAAATATCGACCAAACAATAGCCAATGTAGGCTAACGGTCCAGCTAGTCTGTAATGTTTGTCAATATGTTTTGTCAGCAAAATTAAAAGTGAGTTCAATTGAAACCGATATCAACTCTATAGCTGTCACGCGGGAGTGGATATCGCAGACGCGACTATAGATGATCTATATACTCGCCGACTTGCCCTTGCGACTGGCACGTCTTCGGCTTTGCGAGGGAAGAAAGCAACAAAAAAAAATTGAAAAACAAAACAAGTAGACGCATGCAGCAAGTGGCGCCCGTTGCGAGATGTAATTCCCGCGGAGAAAAAGGGAGCACGTCGACACGTGACAATCTGGAGGCCTTATAGTCATGGAATATGCGCCAAATTAAGGGGAAGACTCGAGGAAAATAATCCCCATCGATGTGACAGAGGCAAACTTCCGATAACGTAGAGCAAGAAATAAAACTGCACAAGAAAGCACTTGCATCAGGCAGCCAGCCTTTTCAAAACGAGACTACTTCACGTAATTTATATTCTCATTGTCCTGTTTTTTTTCTTGTTTTTTTCTCGGCAGTAACACCCAAAGCATGACCTCTGATGCAGAGTGTATGCAGGCCAAAAATATTTGTTCGGCGGCGCTGCAGTCTAGCTTTCCCTAAAGTAACTGTATATGGTCCCTATACGGGACCAGAGTAGCGCATAGGTCCGCCATCTTGCCTGGCTAGCAACCACAGCTGCGGCGAAGTCACCCTCTGTTTTTGGAAACGACACTTCTGCCGTGGTTTTTTTAGATGCGGAGCATCTAATACTCGAGGCTTGTAGTGCGGCGCCGTCCGCAAGCTTCCTCCTCCTTCTTCCGCCATCTGTGCATCCCTTCCTCCTCTACACACCGCGCGCGCTTCACTCCTCCACCATCTGTGCACCCTTCCTCCTCTACACACCGCGTGCGCTTCTCCTCTTCACGAACATTCGCTAGCTGTATAATGTAGCGCGCATGCGCCGTCACGCTTCGAGAACATCGGCAGCTGACGCGCGCGCATGCGCCGTTGCGCTTCTCCCCCTTCTCGAACATTCGACAGCTGACAGTGCATGCGCCGTCGCGCTGTATATATACTCAAGGTCGGTGCTCGCTCGCTCAGTTGCCGCTCGTCGGTTGGTTTGTACGGCGCGTCGACGTCCGAGGTCGCAATGATCGACGTCCCTTCGACCAGCGCCGGCCAAAGTGTTGGCGGAACCGCAACCAAGTCGTCGTCCGAAGACAAGGCAGCGCGGAGAAGAGCTCGCGACGCCGAACGTAAACGTCGGCGTCGAGCGGAAGATGGTGTTAACCAATTATATGCTCCGCATCCTCCTCAGTGTTCCCCCGAGGGAAGCTGCGGGCAATTTTTTTTTTTTTTGCCGTGTTGCATATACTGACATACTTGGCTTGCGTCCATCACGTGTTGTTTGCAGTGATTCAAGGGCGCTTTTTCTGCCCGATTGCCAACAAAGTGCAACGTAAGAGCTGACTGACTATAGCGTGGTAAAAAAAAAAGCGACATTCTTGCTCAGCATGTGGCGAAAAGTGCAGAGTGACTATTATCTACTTCTTTTTTGTTCTTGCGACATTTACAATTCGCGAATTTTCCGAAATCACCATATGATCATGAGAGCCGCCGTAGTGGAGTGCTCCGGAAGTCCTCCACCTCCTGGGGTTCTTTACGTATACGCCCAAATCTGTGCACCCAGGCCTACGGCACTTTCGGTTCGATCTAAAATGCAGCCAGGATTCAATCCCGCGACCTGCGGGTCAGCAGCCGAGTGCCTTAACCGCTACACCAGCGCGGCGGGGCCAGATCTGACACCAGACGCGACCGTCTTGCCAGAAGACTCAGCGATGCCTAACTTAACGGGCTCCGTCGATGGCGAAGGCCAGCGGCTACCTGAAAAAAAAAGGGGGGCCAACCCACCTTGGGCGTAGTGCGCTTGCTCGAAATAAAACTTCATTCTCTCTCTCTCTTTCTCTCTCTCTCTCTGAAATGGGCTGACGTTTTCCAACGTTGGGAAATGAAAACAGTTTTTTTTTTTTTTTTTTAGCGGGCCGCCTGCGGACGGCACAAGGGTTCCCCCCAAACGCACCCAATGGCCCACGAGAGAGCTAAAGGGCATCGGTAGCAAGATGCATTCCCATGCCACGTGACTTTCCAGCCATGAAACCGGTATTTACGCTTTATAACTCAAACTTGTACTCATTTGCAGCAGTAGAGGGACTTGATCTCGTTCGCGAGTTCTGCCTTGAGGATGAATCAATGCACGCAGTTAGCGTGCCTTTTTTTTATGTCTTTCGTTCTGGACCCACTACTACCTCTGTCTCAAATCGCACCTGATAGCGTGCATTCGTGCTCAGATATACTCCTTTTTCAATTATTGGCTTTCTCTCTCTCTCTCTCTCTCCTCTATATATATATATATATATATATATATATATATATATATATATATATATATATATATATATATATATATATATATATATATATATATATATATATATATATATATATATAAAATTGGTCTAATACCTTCCCCTATACTTTCCTTGACATTATTGTCTGTTAGAGCTCATTATTGTTGTGTAAAAACACGGAAAAAACGAGCCATTAGGTATACACTTCTTACCTTATATATATATATATATATATATATATATATATATATATATATATATATATATATATATATATATATATATATATATATATATATATATATATATATATATATATTGTGAGCGCTGACTATGTACTTCATCTTCATCTGTATGACCAAACCATTGTAGTGATCATCATCGTATGTCACGCGGGCTGGCTCTCTGGCTCGTGCGCCTAGATTAAAGAAGGATAACCTGGTTGCTGCCGTACCGGACGTGGTCTCATAAGTGGTGGAGCGTGCTTTGGTTCCCACGTCCTCCTGCTCTACCCGTCACCCCTGGAGCTCCGGTCTGGTCGACGGTTGTGTCCTCAAGCAACAGCAATGGCAGACCCAACCCGCCCACTGCTGCAACCGCTCCTTCTCAGCCACTTAGGCTTCACTACACCGTGAGTACCTCTCATCGAGACCCTCCGGTATTTTCCGGCCTTCGCAACGAAGACGTCGAAGAATGGCTCGACAGTTATGATCGAACCAGCGTTTGTAATTATTGGGACGAGGCGCACAAACTGCGCTACGTTCCTTTTTACCTCGATGGCGTCGCTAAAACCTGGTATTACAACCACGAGAGCGACTTCTCCAATTGGTCGGCCTTCACGGGGCATCTCCGTCAGGTATTTGGCACGTCTGCAGGATGTTCTGTAGTAGCGAAACAGAAGCTCGCAACCCGAATTCAAGGGGACGACGAATCGTATACGTCCTACATTGAAGATATTCTGGCTCTCTGTCGCCGAGCACAAAATGACATGACGGAGGCCGACCGCGTCCGACATCTACTGAAAGGCATCAACTCTGTGGCCTTCAATGCTCTCGTGATTCAGAATCCGACTACCGTCCGGGACGTCATCACTACATGCCAACGCCTGGACGCGCTTCATTCCATGCGCCTTCCACACGCCTCCTGCGACGCTCGCTTTACCAAAGAGCATGAATTGCGGGCCCTTATCCGCACAATTGTCAGAGAAGAACTTCACGGCCTTATTCCAGGCAACCCTACCGTTGCGTCTGTTCACACACCTCCTCCCAACCTGCGAGAGATAATCAAGGACGAACTGGCATCAATGACAGGCGCTGCACATGCCCCGTCTCCTGTGCGCTTCCAGTGCCTTCGTACGCAGAAGTTGCATCGCGGGCCCCTGCACCAGTTCCAACCGTGCCTGCGGACGTCGGATGCGACCATGTGGCTGCGATGACAACGCATGCGCCAAGGCCACGCCACTATTCTACATGGCGTCCTCCCCGCCCCATCTGCTTCTACTGTGGCATAAGGGGTCATATATCCCGTTTCTGCCGCCGCCGTCAGCAGGATGAACGACGTGGTACGCAGCTTACGAGAGAGACTTTTCCCCGAGACCCGATGAATACGATCCCGCACCGTATCCATCCACCTTCCGTCAGTCGCCCTCCCCTCCACGGTCTCATGCTGGGCCTCATCCGTCTCGTTCATCTCGCCGCCGTTCTCCGTCACCGTTTCGGCGTACGTCATCACCCTTGCGTCCCGCTCCGATCTCTCGGGACTCGGAAAACTAGAAGGTGCAGTTTTGGAGGGGAAACTGCTTGTCGTCGGAACGCTACAACTCCTCCGTCTCGTCCAGCTAATTTACTGCCTGTTTCTGTGGAAGGTGTTTTTGTTGACGCCCTTATAGACACTGGAGCCGCAATTTCAGTAATTGATCGTGAATTGTGTTTTCGCCTGCGTAAAGTGCAAACTCCTTATGCCGGTCCCATGTTATGCGGTGCTAATGACAGTCCAATTCGTGGTTATGCAAGCATCACGGCCTGCAACACGACGCCAGAACCGCTTCTTTTGCCTGAGGGGACCACTGTTGCCAGCATTACCGAAGAAGCACCGCTTTGTGTCGTCACTCGTTCATCTGCTTCGTCATTCTCAAAGTGTATGCCAGCGGAAGATGCATTTCCTGCTCTCAAGGCCACTTTGTGTGAACATCTCAACCCAACGCAAACGGATGCCTTGCTAGCGTTATTAATGAAGCACAAAACTTGCTTTGACATTTGTTCCGAAGGTCTGGGTCAAACAACAGCGACCGCCCATCGTATCGACACCGACGGATCCCGTGTGATTCGCCGCCGCCCTTACCGTGTGTCGGCTTCTGAGCGCAAGCTTATAGAAGAACAAGTCAACGACATGCTCGCGCGCAACGTCATCAGGCCTTCGACAAGCGCATGGTCTTCTCCTGTCGTACTAGTGAAAAAAAAGGATGGCTCGGTACGGTTTTGCATTGATTACAGATCACTCAACAAAATCACTCGTAAGGACGTCTACCCAATGCCTCGCATTGACGACGCTCTTGATACTTTACAAGGTGCCGAGTACTTTTCAAGTCTCGACTTGCGCTCCGGTTATTGGCAGATTCCAATGCACGAGTCTGATAAAGAGAAGACTGCGTTTGCTACGCCAGATGGGCTCTTTGAATTCAATGTAATGCCTTTCGGCCTGTGCAATGCCCCAGCCACATTCGAACGGATGATAGACACGGTACTGCGGGGATTAAAATGGAAGACCTGCCTTTGCTACCTGGACGACATTGTCATTTTTTCGTCGAGCTTCTCACAGCACCTGGAACGGCTAGACGAAGTCCTCACGTGCTTAGCTATAAGGCCGGTCTCCAGCTCAACACTAAGAAGTGTCGGTTTGCCAGTCACAGCATCAAGGTATTAGGTCATGTCGTCAGTAAACATGGCGTTGAGCCCGATCCCGACAAGGTTGCCGCGGTGCTGCACTTTCCTACACCAACCACACAGAAAGACCTCCGCAGCTTCCTTGGCTTAGCGTCGTATTTCCGCCGCTTTGTACGTGATTTCGCTACTATTGCGGCTCCTCTGCACAAACTTCTGACCACGAGCGCACCCTTTGTCTGGTCGGATGACTGCGAAGCCGCTTTTCACACCCTCAAGCGATGCCTCACATCACGGCCAGTGCTTCGCCATTTCGACCCTGCAGCACCTACTGTGCTACACACTGACGCAAGTGGACTTGGCATCGGTGCTGTCCTTCTTCAGCGGAACCAAGCTTCCGAAGAACAAGTCGTGGCCTACGCGAGCCGTACTCTGTCACATGCTGAGCGAAACTACAGCATCACTGAGCAAGAATGTCTCGCCATCGTGTGGTCCATCCAAAAGTTTCGTCCTTACTTATACGGCCGGCATTTCACAATAGTGACTGACCATCATCTCTGTGTTGGTTATCGTCTCTCAAAAATTTGTCGGGGCGCCTTGGCCGTTGGGTACTACGATTGCAAGAGTATGACTACAGCGTCACATATAGGTCGGGCCGAGAGCACCAAGATGCCGACGCTTTGTCCCGTTGCCCGCTCTCGCAAAGCGCCGAAGTGTCCCCTTCCATCTGTTCGTCACCGCCCGCCAAAGTGACCAAACAGACGGCTGCTCCTTCGAAACAGTTAGTTGCCTCGGCGGACCTTCTTTCGTCCACAGATCTCGCCTCGCTCCAACATGCCGATACCTACTGCCGCACAATCATCGATCGGCTCACTGGCTTATCGCGTGCTCCAAACAGCCGCCTAAGACGACAACTTGCCCGCTTCAAGCTTCAAGAGGGAACATTATGTCGGCAAATTTACCATCCTCTCGGTAACCAATGGGTTCCCGTCATTCCTCGCTCACTTCGTCTGGAAGTTCTACAAGCGTTTCATGACCGATGCGACAGCTGGCCACTTAGGGTTCCACAAGACCTACGACCGCCTCAGGACTCGCTGCTTTTGGCCTGGCCTCTCCACTTCTGTCGCCAAGTACGTCGCTTCCTGCGCGTCATGCCAGCACCGAAAACGTACCACGTCTCTTCCCGCAGGGCCACTGCAACCACTGCCGTGCCCGTCCACTCCCTTTGAATTTGTGGGCATAAACTTATACGGACCTCTTCCGCTTACGTCAGCCGGTCACCGCTGGATTGTTACTGCCGTAGACCACCTTACTCGCTACGCGGAGACGGCAGCTCTTTCATCTGGTGCTACCTCTGAAGTAGCCGATTTTTTCCTTCGCGCTATTATTTTACGACATGGCGCACCGCGTGTGCTCCTTAGCGACCGTGGCAAGACATTTCTTTCACATGTCCTTGCTGAAGTCTTAAAGGCCTCTAACACTATCCACAAGACCACATCAGCGTATCACCCAGAAACTAATGGTCTGACTGAGCGTTTTCACCGAACTTTGTCCGACATGATCTCTATGTACGTGCAACCAGATCACAAAAACTGGGACACAATACTTCCTTTTGTCACGTTCGCATATAACACTGCCATACAGCGTACAACGAATTTTAGCCCTTTTTTTCTCGTGTATGGCCGTGTACCGACTTTTGTTCTGGACACCACCTTTTTGTCCACATCTTCCAATCCATCTTCATCTCTCCCGGAAGAGTTCGCCGCTCGCGTCGCCCGCTGCCGTGAAATCGCCCGCGCCAACACTGCTACCATTCAGGACAAGAGAAAATCGACATTGATGCGAAGCGTCGAGTTGTTGTGTTCCGCCCAGGCGACGAAGTCCTTTTGTGGACACCTGTTCGTGTACCTGGGCTCTGCGAAAAATTCCTTCACCGGTATCTCGGTCCATACACCGTCCTGGAACGAACATCTGAAGTCAACTATCGCCGTTGCTCCTGTCAACGCGGCTTCTGATCGTCGTCGCCGCCACACCGAGATCGCCCACGTCTCTCGACTGAAACGATATCTTCGGCGCCCCAACCCTTTCTAACTTGCTGCCCTCTTTCGCGAAGGGGGGGAAAATAGTTGTGAGCGCTGACTATGTACTTCATCTTCATCTGCATGACCAAACCATTGTAGTGATCATCATCGTATGTCACGCGGGCTGGC
Organism: Rhipicephalus microplus; assembly: GCF_013339725.1. NCBI lineage: Eukaryota > Metazoa > Arthropoda > Arachnida > Ixodida > Ixodidae > Rhipicephalus > Rhipicephalus microplus. The sequence continues at coordinate 128,390,583 of NC_051167.1, read as the reverse complement.
TCTCTGGCTCGTGCGCCTGGATTAAAGAAGGATAACCTGGTTGCTGCCGTACCGGACGTGGTCTCATAATATATATATATATATATATATATATATATATATAATATATATATATATATATATATATATATATATATATATATATATATTCAGTCTTAAGTCACTTTGTGTTTGTAACAACATAAGCCTTTAATAAAGATCCTGCCGCCCGTTTCTTGGCCGATTTCCCTTTGCGGGTGTGCGCCAGAATAACAAGGATCATCATTATCATCACCATCAGGAGGCAGCCTGTCCAAGAAGCTGACGATGCTTTAGCGTAGTAAGATGGATCTAATACAAGTAGACATTGCCAACCTTAAACAAAAAAAAAAAAGGGTTCCTTTTGTCTAGTCCCCCCGTGGTGGGTTGAGCCATTCCTCTTGGGTCCAACCAACCAACAAAACCAGTGGCCCACATGTCACCATCCCGTTTTCAAGGGCGCGCTCATAGCGTCCATCTGAAAATACTCACTCTACATGCCTCCCCTTTCATTCAAGCGCTGATACCCACCGGCAACAGGTACTGCCACGGCAGGTAAAGACTGGAACACTTCTTACACTCTTCCTCGAGCAGCGTTTTCGCTTATATCGACACCATCGTGACCTGGGAATCCCATAACCCCTTGGCAGCCACTGGAACAACCGGGCAGGCCTGGAGAACCTCGCCTGCAACTGCCCACAGCTGCAGTCGGGACCTAAGCAACGAGCGATAGCACCAATCTCACCGGAATGACGCCCGAGTTAATTCCAGGCCTGGGCACAACGCGGTCATATCACCCGGGTGTTCCATCACCGCCGCCGCCACCAATGAGCTATGGTGTTCACAGCTTGAGTACCTGGACGACTCCGAGGCTCCAGCCATTGGCCACAGGCACCGTCTCGGGAGCATGTTGCCTCTCACCCTACCTTCACCGCAGCCATCCGAAGGCATAAATGTGAATAATGACGAATAGAAGAAACTTTACAGCCACGTTTACAGCAAAGTTTCTAATGTTAAAATTAAAAACTATAAACTCCCGACCGTTTCGGGGTAGATTCGGTCCCTTCCTCACCAAGGTGGACATCTGGGCACGTTGGTATTCCAGGTTTAAAAATGGTAAAAGCACACTGACATTGTCAGGTGGTGGTGGTAGTGGTTAGAAGATGAGAAAATGCACCTAATTTCTGCAACCCGGTCGGGAGCACGGCGCAGTGCCTTTTGTCAGGTCGACTCCAAAGCTAGCGAGTTTTGTTAGTGCTGTCTCCCTCTCCATCATCCTTCTTCCCGCCGTTCTTGTAGCTGCGGTGTTTTCTCCAGAACTGCCTTTTTGTGCGGCTATACCTTCTGTTGTAGGGAGCGGTGTTGGGATGGTCTGACGTTCCCCGCTGTCTGCTGAATGTGCCAGGAGGATTCGAGGAGGAGTCACAAGCGAGCGTTCCTTTCTTTTTTCTAGAATCACCACCAGTAACGTGAACCGGTCTGCGGGTGAACTGCAGGAAGTCTTATTTCAATGTACCTCGACACCTCAGTCACAACAAGCTTTAAGGTCCCATAGCCAGATATGATTATGAAGGGCGCTGGAGTTTAAGGTCCCATAGCCAGATATGATTATGAAGGGCGCCGTAGTGGAGGCCTCCGGAAAGTTCGACCATCTGGTGCTCCTGAACGTGCACTGAAAACGCACAGTACATGGACCTGTACCATTTCAGTTTGTTTTGTTTTGTTTTTTCCAGCCGGGATCCAACCTGCACCGTACCGTTCAGTATCCGAGCATCATAGTTGCCGATACCCCGCGGCGGACTGCAAGCAAGTCGAGTCCGTCTTGGCAAGACGCGCTCGTGAAAAAAAAACAAAAAAACACGCGAAATAAATCCAGTTCCTCGCACCGTCTCGAGGAGCCACATCTGTGACGAAAGTGTCTAATAGTTCATTCCTCCTTCACTCGGCTGGCCGCCATGAGCGAGTGCATCGCCAATGGTTTCAGAATCCCATCTACATTTCTGCTCCTCGTGTCACCAAGGTATTATGCAAGCAACCATAGGATCGGTAACATGCGATGGTAGTACATGGCGCTTACCTGCACCAATATTTGATCGGGATGCATGCACTTGGCGCCGCTGCAGCAGAATGCATCAAAATATCAGACGCCACATTTTTTTTTAGCGCAAACAAGAATAAAAAGAACTGGATGATAAGAGAAGAAGGCAGTGCAGAGGGAAACAAACAAAGCAAGCGCTAAACATCTTCTGGCTGTATTTCGGGAAACCACGGAAAAGCCAAATCACCTAAAGCGCATGCGTGAAGCCGTAGAATAGCTAAGCAATCATCGATTTGAATATTGCACATTCCTTGCCGAAATGAATGGACGTGTCACAAATACATTGCACGTGTGCACCACGGCTAAGCGAGAGCCAAGATTCTGGGCAGAGGCGGTGATACCTTGGGAAGGGAGTTGCTGGAAGCGTCCCACATTAAGAGAAAGGGCATGAAGTGCGTTAGTGACCACGTGCATTCATTTCGGCAGCGAATTGACAGTATTAAAATCGACGATTGGTTTATACGCAGAAACTCTAGAGTGTACTAACGCTGCCACGGCCGGACTAGATAAACTGCACCTGCTCAGGTGAGCACACAGGTGCAGTCGAGCACGGCCGTGACGCTGCACTGGACAAGAAAGCGCGATGGAGCTCTTTTTAGCCGCCTCAGCATTGTTGGTGTACGGCCGCCAAGGATACCAAAAAAAAAATGAAACCCTCGCTGAACACATTGGCATGCAGAAGTGTCAGTGCCCATTTTGACACGCCAAAGAACGCTTCCTGGGTGCTTCCATAATCACCCATGACACCTCTGCCCACAACTGAAAAAGAAAAAAAAATGTGCCCTGGCAAGTCCGGTCCTGCTGCGTCTACTCGCTATAGGCTGTGTGTTGTGGCGCTACCATGGGTTCTTGCAAACTGGATTGCCGGTTGCATGGTTGCGGGCCTTCGCTCTTTTCACTACCCAATATTTCTAAACGCTGTACCTCTGGCACGTGAATGACGCGCGCTTACACACACACACCTCCACACGTGCGAGTTAACAACTCCGAGCGTCAAACGGGTGGAGGGCGGGGGGGGGGGGGGGGGGGGCAGTGCAAAGAACAGTGAGCACCCGCGGCGGCTGCAAGAGACTTGCCCCACCTCTACTCTCCCCCCCCCCCCCCCCCCGCTTAGTCCCGGCGTTTTTCATCTCGTTTTCCACAAAAGCCACAAAACCTATCTTCTCTCGACCTTCTTCACCCAAGGCTCGAGCCAACTTCGCACAATATACGGGCATACGACCCATTGGCTGACCCCGTCTCCTAAACCCTTCGGCCAATCAGACTGGGGCAACGACTGGCCACGTACACGTGAACAGGTGGCCCCGTGGCCGTTCCGCAGTTTGCGCAGCGCTCTCTAGTACAACAGACACAGCTCTCGGCTTCGTCAGTCCTCCAGCTGCTTTTGAAGTCACCCCTGAGATGGCGTACTCGGAGTACACCCTGACGGGCTTCAGCCCCTTCCTCGAGCAACTGCGCATCGCCTTCGCCGAGCCGCTGCCAGCGGACTACGTGTGCAGCACGTGCGGCCGGGTATCAGCCGACAACGCAGTGCTACCCTGCGGCCACATCGTCTGCGGACGACGGTGTCCGTCCATGCGGGGGCAAAGCCAGTGTTTCCTCGACGGAACGCCGTTCAAGGCGTGCGAACTCGTCCACCTACGCGTCCCGCTCTCCGGTTTGGAAAGACGGCGAGTTTTCTGCAACGTGGGCGGCACGAAGTGTCCAAACTTTGACGGCGAACTGTCCGACCTGATAGGGCACATGGCGAACTGCCGTGGCGGCGCAAACGTCGAAGAACCACCGGCGCCTGACGCGGCCGTGGACGATGCCGCTGCACAAATCGGGGGCCTCAAAGAGAAGCCGGAAGAGTGGGAGCTGGTGGACGCCGACGATGTGGACGCCACCGCCCGACGACGACAACGACACTGCCCAAGGAGCCCCTGGATTACTCGAAAGGCTCGTGTCTATGCTAACGTGGAGCTGGAGTGATTGACACTAATACTTTTAGTTATTTTCCACCCAATTGCTCTGTACAACTCATGCAGGCACACCCTTTCCTGTGACCAAACGAGTTGTATTTCACTGCATTCACTGTCTTTTTCTTAATGTCTAACAACTGTTTGCATTATTTTCGGCTTTGTGAACCTGCATTTCGAATGCGCTCATCAGAAGATTAAGCTTCCTGCTTCATTTTGCTTTGATTAAACCTAGTTCCAATCACTGCGCGTTGCGTCTCTCATTCGGACTTCATTAGGGCTGCTGTGTTGTGTAGCAAGACGATTGATTGCACGCACGGAAGCGCGGGAGAAGTGGCTTTTTTTTTCTGCAACACACGAAGAAACACAGCAGAGCGTATGTTAAATGTTTCTTCCACTAGGTCTTGAGTGAGCGGTAAATGATGAAGGCTGTTCGGTGAATGAATCGCGCACGGCTAAGCGTAGGCCAATTAAAGTTGCCAGCGCTGCGATAAGCTGGTTAGCTTACGTTGTTAGTTAAGGTCACGGTTGGGCAGAATTGCAACACAAGAGTATGGCAATATAGTAATGCTTACAATCGAGTTATGTGGATTTTTGCGTAACGATATATTTCAAAATGTATACTCATATCTCCGTAGTGAAATAATTTTGCCACACATCCCAACACTGCGCAGCGTGTGTGTATCTGGTAACTTTTTTTTTTCTGAGATGGGCAGAAGTTTTTGCACGTTAGGAAAAAAATTTTTTTGCTAAAAATGGCCGCCCGCGGACGACACAGAGAGAGTGACGGAGGGTTCCCCAAACGCACACAAATGGCCCACGCGAGAAGGGGAGAGTTTTGGTTCCTGGATGACCCGACGAAATATACTGCCGCGCTGCAAGTCCTCTGCAGTCATGAAACCGGTATTTACTCTTTGTAACTCGAACATGTGCTTGTCTGGAGCGGTAGAGGGACCTGCTCTCGTTCGCAAGTCTCGCGTTGAGGCTGAATCGCCGTCGAGAAGGCAGCCTAATCTGAGAAGCTCACGATGTACAAGTGCAGTGAATGCGACTATCTTCTCGGCCAAACAGATCTTGCGTGTAAACTAAATATATACTTTTTTTTAATTTTTAAATCCGCTAGTGTTCTTAAGCGATCCGAGAGATACGCTTGACCCCAAGTGACATTTAATTGCAGAAATTTTTACGATTTGCTGTACTTAACAGTATTTGCGGAGCATCACCATCCCCGAGATACTGGGTTTCTATTCTCCTATCTTGATTCGGGATGCCTTTTACAGCTTCTTGCATAAGTCATTTCGAAATGTACTGCTACGTCAAAGACAAACGTATACCTAAATACCTTTAAGTTCACGCATGTCGGTGCGTGTGATCCGGAATAGTTTTCAAAGCACGGTAGCACATACCTGCGTTATAATTGTCGAGGTTTAACGTCACAAAAGCACGATGCGATTACGCGGGACGCCTAGGAGGAGGAGTACGAAAGATTTCTTCAACACCCTAGCATTCTTCCATGTGTACGTGTGGATCTATAAAAAAAAAATGTACACTGTCCTTAAGCACTTCCGTGATCGCGGAAGTGCGGCCGGGATTCGATTTCGCGACTTCCGGCACGGCAGCCGAGCACCATAGCCCCAACACCACCGTTGCGAGTGCCCATCCCCTCGGGTTTGGTTATGATGTGTGATTATGAGGGATATAGGATAACAAATAACGCCGACGCGCTTGGAGTATCGCGTTTCCCACCATCTATTCTTTTTTTTTGGGGGGGGGGGGGGGGGTTTTTAAAGCTTGTTCCCGCCCCGCAAGTTCGTACTACACTTCGGCAGTTGCTTCGAGCGCGTGTCTGCACGCAAAACAAGCGCCGAGGAAAACACCTACGAAAAGAGGAGAGAGAGAGAGAGAGGGGGGGTGGAAGAGCGTTCCCACGGCATTCGCGTTCTCAACTTTCATATCCTCATTCCACGCAGCACTCCCTCTTCTCCGGCACCGATCGCCGAGACCCATCCGCTCCACCCCCCTCCTCTTCCTCCGAGCAACTCTTATGCACGCATCCAATGACGCATCGTGCGACTATGTAACGCCGTATGTACATACATAGACGCGCGTGACGAGCAGCTGGCGCTGAAAGCGGAGAGGGCGGACGGAATGTAGCTTTGTCGATGTGTACAGCGCAAAGGCCGAGCGCGCGGGATGACGGATAGATTACAAGCGCCGACAGACAGATGCGTGTGCCTGCATAACAACCTTCGAAATACGCCGAGCGCGCTCCTCACGTGTGCGCAACGGCTGTCAAAAGGGATACAGAGTAACAAAAAGCCTCATGCATCCGCCTACTGCAGTCCCTTAAGCGCGTTCGCCTATATGGGACGACTCCAAGGCCTCAGGTGCGGTTTTGCATTGCCTCACGAATTGGAGGCAGTGAAAGCTTTCGGCCCCTAACCTGGCTTTGCGCTGCCTGCGTGATCAGCCAACATTGAGACAAATGGAAGAACGCGTAGGTGGGCGGGTTGGTACACTTGCTAACTTTTTTTTTTGCTTAAGCAGAATCACTAAGAAAAAACATGACAACGACACAGGCCTGATTGGTGTCTGTCCCCTGTCACGCGTTTTGTTTCTTTTGTGATTTCGGTTAAACGCTAAAAGAAATTCCTCCTAAGACTATGGTAAGATGTCATGTGATGACGTCATCGTGTGACGTCACAAATTTCAACGATGCGTGACGTCATCCCGTGATGATCATTTTTTGCATCACTCGTGTTGACGCCGCCAATGCGGGACGGCAGCGACGATCAGAGATGTGACGTGTTTGACGAGGCTTTGTTTTTTTTTTGCCTGAATAATAACTTTTGGCAGTACGCACACACAATGTCCTCGTTGAAAATGCCCGCAATCTTCCATTGATTTCTGTGCCCCGCCTACAATAGGGCACGAGAACACCGCGGTGGTATAGCATTTCGAAGAAGGCGCTATGCTATATAGAGCTCCGCGCACCGTGCCATGCATGTCAGCGCGCGGTGCACAACACTGGATGGTCGAAATTTCCGGAGCCCTCCACAGCATACAGAGATATTTTCACATCACGTGGGAGTGTACGCATCACAATGAAGAACATCACAACATGAACAACACAAAGGAACAATGGGCGGCACTGCTGTCCAGCTCGGCCACAGGTAGAGGTGATGGTAGATCAGCGCTGGTCCAACAGGTAGAGGTGATGGCTAGGGCCAGCGGAGCCCTGGAATAGGGGCCCGACAATTTGGAATGGTCCGCGTTATGCGCAACTGAAGAAGTCTCTCTCTCTCTCTTCACTATGTCAGCTTCATATACATGTAATGATTTTGGTACATTAGATATTATTGTTCTGAAAGACAACAAGGTATTCGGCATTATTCAATACGCGCCACTTGACACGTTTTCTTTGCTTTCTTTTGACAAAGAAAACGCATAAGGCATATCTCAATGAATTGATAATCACGGCAAGTGTCGTTAAGTTTAGTATTTGCGCGGGTTCACCTGTACACTATAAGGAAACCTCAATAAAAAAATGTCGAATAGATAAACGCGAAAGCCGATCGACCCCGATACGCAACTGAAACGAAGCGCGACTGCCCCGCTACGAAATCAACGCATGCGTACAGTTTTTGTTCGTGCGCGTCTCAAGGGAAAAACAAAACAAAACAGCGAAGAACGATCGCAGTCTTCGAAATTCGCATTTTCACTCTCATTTTACTGCACCGAACGAACGTGCACAAATGCACAGTCAAACAAGGCGACCATGTCGCACACGCACAAAAACACAAAAAGAGGAAAGAAAATCTTCCACATTTAAGGTGGTTTCATCACCACATATAAGGTGGTTTCATAGGTACCAAAAAAATGGCCGCGACCCACGCGGAAAGGAATTCACAAGACAATTTACGTTACAGTGACTTCAAGATCACATCGAAAATTGTGGCGATATATCGTGCCACGATGCATCATGAGGCGTCGTCGTTATATCATGATGATTTTTTGCAACACTCATTGACACCGACCTTTCCTTTTGGTTTATCATGGGGCATATACAGGGTGTTCCAGGTTACTTTAGCCAGAGTTTTAAAATATGCCGGCACACGCGATTACGACGCGACCAAATGCATGTTGCTCACCGTTGCCTGGAGTTAGTCAGACTGTTTTTTGCATTCTGAATTATTTGATATGTTTCATAATCAACTTTTCAAGAAACGAAGATGGATAAAAAATTTCAATAAGAAAGTTGTAGATCAGTTCGCAAAACGTTTGATAAGACAGTCCAAACAGATGGTTTTGAACTTTATATCAGTCAGGTATTGTCGTTTTTCTGCTCATTAAAAATGCCCGCGAAATACAAAAGAAATACCACGTGACAAACCCGCTCGCGCGTCAGTTTGCACGACGATTCTAGTGCTCCTTAACGTTCCGCGTACGAAAGACCACAATATTTGCCCCATTGTGCTGTCTCGGCAGGGCCGTAACGATGGTAGTGGCTTTACGATGAACACGTTTTGCTATCGGCCACAAAAACGACAATCGCCGTCATGAATCGGTGCGAGGGAAGCGTGTCGTTCGTACGCAAAACGTTAGGGAGCACTAGAATCATCGTGCGCACTGACGCGCGAGCGGGTTTGTCACGTGTTATTTCTTTTGTATTTCGCGGGCATTGGTAATTAGAAGAAAAACACTAATACCTGACAGATATAGAGTTCAAAACTGTCTAATCGGACGTTTTGCAAACCGATCTATAACCTTCTCATTGAAATTTTTCATCAATGTTCGTTCCTTCAAAAGTTCGTTTGTTAAACAGATCTAATTAAACAATACTTCAGACCACAAAAAAAAAAATAGCCTAGCTCCAGGCAACGGTAAGCAACATGCATTTGGTCGCATCGTAATTACGTGTTCCGGCATATTTTTACACTCTGGTTAAAGTTACGTGGGACACCCTGTAGAGTCCCGCGCGGTATTTCGAGCTTTCATTTGCATGCGCGAATAGTTTAACGTGTATTACACTGCGTCCGTGCTCGTAGCATGTAGCTTTTTTTTTTTCTATCTCGTGCTATTCCATTCATTCGTTCATACGGTCTACCATACAAATGAAAACCATATCGCACGCCACGCGGCCTAACCCATTGTGCGACATAGAAGTGTGGCAGCTTGGGCTAGTTGGTATGACATGACGATAGTTATAGCGCGAGAACAGAACGACCAATTCGTGTTCTTCTTGTTTCTGTGTCGTCGTTCTGTTCTCGCGCTATAACTATCGCCATTGTGCGAGTTATCAGCTAAAACTTGTTTTCTCGCGTTCTCTTGAAAAGCAGGAACGAAGAAGTAAAAGTATTAAAAGAAAAAAAAATCACTTGTACGGAAAACCAGAACATGCAACGACAGACTAAACAACTTAGAACGCGATCACGAAGGTCCTTCTCTCGCACACAAACGCTTCCTGCATGACATAATCAAATTTCTGAAGGAAGCGGAAGCGCTCTCGGCGATAATTGGCGGTCGGCCGCTTTTTATGTATGCACTTCTCCAGTGTGATGCGCGCCAAATTCGGTTTTCAGGGGAGATAAGAATACACTTCAAAAGGAAAAAAAAATAAGGGTGGAGGGGGGGCCTGTACTTCATTTCGGAAGATATCACTCGAAATAGGGGCGCACAATCGTTATTGCTCGCTCTCAACAGTCCTGTATACTCGTTTGTTTCTTTCTTTCTTGGTTTGCTCCCTTGCTGCTTGGTTTGTTTGTTTGTTTGTTTGTTTGTTTGTTTGTTTGTTTGTTTACTTGCTGGTCGGCTCGTTTGTTGGCTCGCTTGCTTTTCGCAGCATATGTACATAGAGTGCCCGTCTTCCGAATCGCTGCTTCCCTTGCAGCGTCGCTATCGCCGTCGTAATAGTATTTTCCGATTTTTTATGTATTTTGTATTCGCTGCTCCCTGGTTCTCGTTACCGCGCATAAGCGGAGTCGATGCCGTTTTTCGGGGCGTCGATTCTTTCGACGCGCCAAAAGATCGCTTCGCGCGAAACGCGATCTTGGGGACAGCCACGGCGTGGACGGAAAATGGGACGACGGGTCATGCGCCGCAACGTTCCCCTTGAAAACACAAGGCACGGGGTTCAGGGGCGTAGCCACGGGGGCTGGCACACCGGGCCCATGCACCCCCCTCCCGCTATTTTTTTTTTTTGCCAGGACTTGAATAGGCAAAAATGACTATTTCCAGACAGACAGACAGACAGACAGACAGACAGACAGACAGACAGACAGACAGACAGACAGACAGACAGACAGACAGACAGACAGACAGACAGACAGACAGACAGACAGACAGACAGACAGACAGACAGACAGACAGACAGACAGACAGACAGACAGACAGACAGACAGACAGACAGACAGACAGACAGATAGATAGATAGATAGATAGATAGATAGATAGATAGATAGATAGATAGATAGATAGATAGATAGATAGATAGATAGATAGATAGATAGATAGATAGATAGATAGATAGATAGATAGATAGATAGATAGATAGATAGATAGATAGATAGATAGATAGGCGCTGGGCATGCCGGATCTAAAGGTAAAACTTTCAATGTCCCTTCGCATCTGCATGTTTTCACGGGCCCAGCGTAAATGAAGTTGAAAGCCATCTTCTTCACCACCTACATGTTCTTGTCTCTCTCTCCCCCTCTTTTTTAGTCGTCATACGGACTCGGATCAGTCCAACAGGCCCCTCTACCACATCGGGTGTGCATGAACTGGACAGCTTCAGAGTAAAAAAAAAAAAAAAAGAAACAGATATTTGAAAGCATAAAATGGATTCCACTCACCCAGAACATGAATATCGTTGGTAGCGGCTTTCGTCTAATGCCTTGTGGTGGATATAAAACGGGCTGATGACCATAAACTGAACGGTAGTGTTACGTGATTTCGGCTGACTGAAGCAGAGCATAGTGGAACATACCCAAGAGAGGTGCCTGAGACTGAGAGTGAAGAAGTGAAGAAGGGTAACAAATTCAATGATAAAAGTAATATTCGAGATTTGTCCAACTGAAGTACTTAATCTGGTGAATTTTTCTTTGACAAAAGCTTGGATACCTGCGGAATGGAAGCTGTCTAGAGTGATTCCACTTCTTAAAAAGCAGGAAAAAGGATTCGCCTTGGAAAATGTAAGGCCGATATCAATCACGTCAAATGTGGTTAAGCTAATTGAAAGAGTTTTGAATGCCCGGGTAATGAAATATATTAATCATAACGCAATATTAAACCCCAGTCAAATTGGTTTTAGATCCGGTTGCTCAATATGGTGTGCGCATGTTGATTTAGAGAGCCGAATACAACTGGCTCGGCGTCGGCGCCAATACTGTGCTTTAGTTACTTTAGATTTGGCTAAAGCGTACGATAGGGTTGAGCATTCAATTTTATTGAAACAGATGGCATATCACCACTTTCCCAACTACATCACTGCGTGGGTGTCGGAGTTTTTAAGAGGGAGAGAATATTACTGCTTTAAAGATGGGTACTCATCAAATAGATATAAGAAGACACGTGGCGTACCACAGGGGGCTGTCCTGTCGCCAGTTTTATTTAACATTTTCTTAAGCTCCATTCCATCAACTAAGGATATTCAGTTATATGTGTACGCGGACGATATTGCTTTCTTCGCAAGTAATACCGACCTTCAATCATTATACGAGAGTCTACAAAATTATCTCAATATGATAGAAAGATGGCTTAAAAATATTCATATGACCCTGAACGTAAAGAAAAGTGTGCTCCTTGCATTCTCTTTTCTGCAGCCTATCAACATCTCTTTAATGTACAGTAATGAGCTCATTCCGCAGGCGAATTCCCTTAAATATTTGGGCATCATATATAATGACACATTAAATTGGAGAAGTCACATTGATGATGTGTACTCCAAGGCAACACGGGCCATGGGGTGGCTACGGAAGCTTGCAAACCGTAAAGCGGGTTTAAGAAGAGATGTGCTAATAATGATATATAAACTTTATGTGCGGCCCATCATGGAATTCGGATGTGTACTATTTTCTGGCAGCGCAGCCTATAAAATGAGACCCCTAATACTGCTGGAAAGAGAAGCGTTGCGTTTGTGTCTGGGTCTACCAAAGTTTGTTGCAAATAACGTGTTGTATATGGAAGCTCGCCTACCTTCTCTGCTAAATAGGTTTAAAATTCTTACTGTGCAAACATTCTTAAAGATATACAGTTCACACCAAAGACTCTCCTTTTACGCTTTCATTCAAGAACCGACTTTATTTTTCGAAACCCATTGGTCGCGACTACACACCCCGCAAATAGTATTTGTACAAGCGCTACTAAAGCAACTGAATGTAAATATTAGACATATTGGTCCAATACACAACCTAAAGTCAATGCTTAGCATACAATTCGATGATATATTTCCTCATAACTCGAAACAATTGGCATATAGGTATTTAAATGACCAGTTAGCAGATTATCTAGCCCACCTAGAGATAAGCAATATCATAGCGACTGATGCATCTGTGTCAAAAGAAAAGGCTGGGGTTGGCATCTTCTCTCCTTCTTTGGACTGGTCTTTTTCAATTCGACTCCCAGATTATACCCCGGTATTCATGGCAGAATTATTGGCCATTGTTCTTGCCCTACGCAAATTACCCTCAAGCGAATCATTAGCAGTTATCATTACAGATTCGTTATCAGTTTGTGATGCACTTTCTACGGCAGTAAATTCAGAGCTGATGAATACGTTTCGGCATTTAGTACCGAATAACGCAAAAAAACTGCATTTGCTATGGGTACCAGGCCACCGCGGATTATATTTGAACGAAATGGCGGACTCTTTAGCAGCAGTATCCCTGGGTGGGCCCACCATCCCAGTTTTGCCAGATACGGCTTACGTAACCGCGCTAAGGTTCCGAAATGCTTGCCTGCAATGGGGAAAAGGTAATTTGGATAAATTTAAAGATTTCGAGCATTTGAGCTATTGCTGGAATAAACAGTGGTGTGTATCTCACCAGTTAGAGGTCACTTATACCAGATTGCGCTGTGCAGTTCCACAACTAAATTATTACCTTAATAAAGCTCAGCTCAAGGCGTCACCGCTATGCATTTGGTGCAACGAAATTGAAACAATTGAACATTTCTTTTTATTCTGTCATCGTTATTCTTATCAGAGAAAAAGATTTTTAGTTGCCCCATTACAAAAGCTAGAAATACAAGTAAATTTACCAGTAATTTTTATCACTTGGCGGAACTTCATTTGGTTACTGCCACAGGGATGTATGCTCCGCTGTGTTTGATTACATCAACGCAACTAAAAGATTACCATGCTAGTGAACCACTACCTTTTCAGATCTTTAGTTTATAATTCGTAGTTATGTCTTTCAAAAACAAAAGATGGTTTGACCGCTTGCTCAGCACACATTTTTTGTTTTTTGGCAGTATTATTTTAAGCTACTTTTTCAGATTGGCTTCATTTTCAGTTTAGTTTCATTTAAGTATCCTGCCGCCCGGTTCTTGGCCCATCCCCCTTTGTGGGTAAGCGCCATCCATCAAAGGTCATCAGCATCAGCATCAGAAGTGGACGTTGTCGGTGAGCTACGTTGTGGCTGCGGACTGACTACTGTTATTTTCCACGTAACAGTACTTTTACGGCGTTTATCCGCACGGTATACAAGTCCGCAGACGTATTGACTATAGCACACTGCGAGCACTGGCTATAGTGTTCACTAATTGATGACTTAGCGACGGCCAAATGATGACCTGCGCAAGCCATAGTTCGCCGAATCGCGGCTAATGTTCGCTACAGTGCTGCCATTATTACTGGCAACAGTGGGCTAGCCTTTCCGTACGTTGGATGAACGACTGCAAGCGTTCACGTGAAGAATGGCGACTAACGTAGCCTGCACCAAAAGGCTGTCTTCCTGTCTCCGCCTAACGAAGCCCTCGGACTTCATATCGTTGCGCTTACCCTACAGGGTATACACTTGTTAAACCTGGGAAGTATATTTCATTTGCGTCTACGATCGTATAAGCCGTACAGATGCATACCAAATGAACCGAGCATGCTTTAGTGAGGTTATAAGCGACAGTCGTATCAAAGCAAGCACACGAGCATCCGAGTAAACCAAGTCAGCAATCGAGTCAAGCCGATAAGAGACTCTCCTCTTGCGTTACCGAGAATCGCGAACTGTAGTTCTCTTAGCCTAATGAAATGACTCAACCCTAGCTCACAGGCAAAAAAAAAAAGAAGAAAAAACAATGGGAAGAATGAGACAGATACGGGCAGACGTCTTATTCTTCCTCGAAGGATTTTTTTTTTCTTCCTCCATCCCTAAACTCATTTGGCTAACGCACTGATGACACTCTGCTTTCCTGTTTCAGCGCTGATGGGGCTGCAATCACGGCTGCAGATAGAAAAGGGACAGTGCACGTATAATTGTCCGCGATATATAAACGAAATTGATAGATCTGTCGAGTGAGTTCCACGATACAGTTGGCCAGCAGCCAGGCTTCACTGATTCTCTATCTTTCTCTTTCTCTCTCTCTCTCTCTCTCTCTCTCTCTCTCTCTCTCTCTCTCTCTCTCTCTCTCACACACACACACACACACACACACACACACACACACACACACACACGCACACACACACACACACACACACACACACACACACACATTACAAAAAGGTCACATCTGTAGAGTGTTTGTGCGGCGGAAATCGCCATCCGTATCTCCCGCGCATTTCCTTACGTCATACAGTCGCGCACCCGGCATACTTCCAGCACACACAAGCGCACTCTAGGAAAAGCCGTATTTGGGGAGCATTTTCGTACCACCACAATAATCAGCCCCCATGTCTCGCATGCATTTCTTTCTTTCTCTTTTGCGTTATCGCGCTATGAACGTGACGTAGCAAGCTTTTAAGCGGCGCCTTCCGTATGTTAGCATATAGTAGTCGGTGAAGTATATCGCGGCGCTAAACCCGAGGACAAGGGTTCGGTTCCAAGCCACGGCAGCCGCATTTAGATGCGTGAATTACTACCGTGTACTTGTACTTATGGTATAAATTAGGTAACTCCAGGTGTTTGTCTGCGTTCCTCATAATCGTATCGTGGTTTTGGGACGTGAAACCTCAGATATTACAGATTACCGTTGGCGTGATAGCGGGGCTTAAGGCAACAGCGTGTGAAGGGAACAGCGTTAACGCACCGCAAACGTTCGTTGCGGACAGCGCCTTATAGTTTAGCGGGATAGCGTTTACGTGCTTCATCTGGGCGGTGGCGCCACCTAGAGGAAGGTGAATAAGTTAAAGAACAGAGAAAAGGAAAAAGAAAACGACAATGTTTGCCTGTGTCATCGCGCTAAACAATGTCACTAATTTCTTTTTTATAGAATAATAAAAGAAAACAAGTATGAACCACGCACCAAAAGCGAAAATATTTATGTTACCAATTTGTTTACACTGATCTCCGAGCTGGACCTAGAGACGTTCGATATGGGGAACTATCTCAAAAACTACGCTAACCTATCAGTAATACTCGGCAATCGTAGCTAACTGAAAGCAAGCGAAGCCATTTCTAACAGTCACTCGCTGCAAAAACGCAGTGAATATTTCAATAACTACGGCAAGATCCCTTCGAAGCGGGCGTCCGAACTTACGAACACTACGTAAACCAAGCAACGCGGTAACGTTAAATCTGAAAAAATAACGTGCGTACGGTGAGCGGTACGGGTCACGTGTATACGCTACTGCGCAAGCGCACTTTGATCCAGCTATCTCGGTAAGCCCGCTATTGCGTTAAGCCCCTTAAACTATAACTGTCTATTATTGCATTGATAGTGCACGTTTTCAGCTTCCGACGGTCGACCATCAAATGGAGTGCGTTGGCGGCGCCCTCTTCCTACGGAGGAAAAGGGCACGCAACGTCGCCTTTACAGTCGCGTAGCCTCGTGCCCTCTTCCTTTATGGCGGTCTGGGCGCTGCGCTGCGTTGAAAAGCTATAGCGCTGATAAGCTGCAGCGCGCACATGTGGTCAGGCCTTTAAGCAATTCACGCAAAGACGACGCTCTTTGGAGAGTATATACTAAATGTCCAGAACAAACGAACGAAAGAACGAACGAACGAACGAACGAACGAACGAACGAACGAACGAATGAATGAATGAATGAATGAATGAATGAATGAATGAATGAGGCGAGCTATTATTAAACCGGTGACCTGCATTGTTCGAGATGGCTGTTTCACAAAGCCCAATGTATTAATTTCGCACTCTAGTAACACCGCAGAACTTCGAGACGCGAGACGTACATAACGACACCATCGCCCCACTTTCTTGACCTCACGAAACCAAGATCGTGCACGGAAACTACGCGTTCTGCACGGTGTCTATTCGATCGAAACGTAAGCAATCGATAAAAAAAACGTAGCCAGAAATATAATGTAAGAAAATCTTAGAGAACGAAAAACTTAATTAACCCGCAGCCGCATTTAGATGCGTGAATTACTACCGCGTACCTGTACTTATGGTATAAATTAGGTAACTCCGGGTGCTTGTCTGCGTTCCTCATAATCGTATGGTGGTTTTGGGACGTGAAACCTCAGATGTTACAGATTACCGTTGGCGTGATGGCGGGGCTTAAGGGAACATTGTGAACTTAATGAACTCTACATTGTGAACTTAATGAAAATTTGCGTACAGGCTCAATTCGTCGGTATAGACCGTAACAGCCGTCGATGATTACCGTACATTACATACGCGAGCATCGCGCTATATAAGGCGAGCTGCCGCAGGCCATGCATATATACTTATACACGACACGATAAGAGCGCGATCGACACGAGGATTTTTCTCTATTTGCGGTCGTATATCACGCAGAATGCGCACTTGCGAACACGGTAAAAAGCGCCCCTGCGTTGTCGGCTGATCAGTGGGACATTGTGCAATGCCACGGAACAGCGACGACTATTTGCGCATACCATAAATAAACGCGAGTAAGCGAGAAAACGCGCGTGCGTGTGTGCGTGTGTGCGTGTGCGAGTAATTCTGAAAATACTTCCTTCTCTCCACGAACGACATGCAGCCGACAGATTTCGGCATCCATTTTTTTTTTTTTCAGAACGCGACTTGCATAACGTCATCAAGCGCACCGCGATCAATGTGCGTGCGAAGGGCACATCTATACACATTCTTCACTAAAGTATACCGCCGTGTGGCGCAACAGGCCGTCAGTCAGCAGCCCACTCAGATATGTCTTTCTTATCGCAGCACGCAATCGCACACGAGTAAGATGTGTATGTGTATTTGCGTATATGCATATATATGTATATTCATGAAGTATTTTTATATCAATAGGCGTACGTGTGCGTGCACACTCCCGTGTGAGTGCAAGTGCCATTTATAGCGGCTCCGTGCGCAGTAAGAATTTCTTTTCTACGCGTGTGCGTACATGTAACGAGTTGTCGATTGATTGATTGATTGATTGATTGATTGATTGATTGATTGATTGATTGATTGATTGATATGTGAGGTTTAACGTCCCAAAACCACTATATGATATGTCGATTGAGTCGCCCTGGCTCGTGCTGACAACTAACTGCTATAGCCTCTTGGTACTACAGCTTAATTGGCATAGCGACCACCACATTGGTGGTATACAGCGTTAGAACCCCCTCCCCCGCCCCGCCCATGCGTCTGTCACTGATTTAACATTCACTACGTCTATCTCACTCAATCAATCAGAAACATGCGTATATTGCAGTGGCTGTATGTTATACACGTCATTTTCAAAAAAAAAAAAGGTAGCTAGTTTCCACATAAGATCAAGATGCCAAACGAAAAAAACGACTTTACAGGGGCGAACGAGCAGCAACAAAATGATGTTGCGCTATAGACAATTTAACGGTATACCTTTCCGGAAAAACAAACGAACAAATCCACGGCAAAGCGCGGGAAGCGGATTACGCGAGAACGTTAATCCATACTCATCGAGATGTCCAGGGCGAAGCTAGAAAGTCAAATAAACAAGAAAAGCCCTCCCCACTGCGATGATAAACGGAAAGAAACGACGAAGACTATATATACGCACGCTTCGTCGGCCAGTCGATGATTCGGCACGGGAATTAATGGGCTGCAAATTACGCTCGCTCGAATGACGATGCATGGACGGCGTGCCAGCACTGCGCGCGCGCCTGTACACATCAACTAAACAAAGTATACTCGCTTATACACGAGGGTCCATATAGACACACCATGCACGCGCGCGCACACGAAACGGTTGGGTGCCGTGCACAAGCACACCACGCGCGTACAACGTATAAAACACACGCACACCCTGCCTAAACACACCATTTAGCGCAGCCCTGCAGAGTGTGTGTTGAAACGTGTTAGGCGGAAGCAAAACAACCGCGCCCGGTCCGTGCTGCATACATCATCGGTTTTTTTGGGGTTTTTTGGGAATTGAGTTATGGGGTCTAACCGTTTCCAAACCACCATATGATTATGAGAGAGGACGCCGTAGTGGAAACGTGCGAGGAATGGAAACGCTTGCCGTATTGCGAAGCTGGTAATATGGTGCCTATACGCTGGGAATGTATGCACGATACGAGTTGCCGCGAATTGCGACAGCGAAAAAAAAAAAAGGGGGGGGGGGGGTCAGGACATATGCGCATGGCGTTTCAGTTTCTATCGTGTATTTCTTTTCACTTTCGAATTTACTGGTTATATGAATATTTTTACATATATTTAGTTGTATACACATGAAGGTCCCAGAGTAGTGATACTGAAAACGGAACCCTCAACATTGTTTGCTTCTTTGTTCGTTTATCAGTGACTGAGTGACTGAGTGAGTGGAGCTATTGTATGAATTAGTAAGCGCAGCTCATAAGCGAATGAATGAATGCAGGATTTAGTGAGTCAGTCAGTCACCGAGTGATGAGAAAATGAATAAGTGAATGAATAGGCTGGTGACCGCAGATGATAACTTAGGCTGACTCACTCACTAAGTGAATGAATTCGTGAGTGACTACAGATGATAAGTTAGAGAGTGAGTCAGCGATAAAAGAATGAATAAGTGAATTGATTAAATAATTAATTAATGCAGGTGAAAAAAATGGATTACTGAGTGAGTGCGGGTTACCGGGTCATGCCAGCTGAGAGAGTGCATAGACACGTAATTCTAAATACCCTATTGTTCGTTACGCTGCGTTGACAATGTGACACTATGTGCACAAGAAAGCGAGTGTTTCCTACGCTTCGCTAAGACGATACGGTGCTGCCACTTACCAGTGGCTCTGCCTTCTACACAAGCTTTCGTTTCCCGACACTACTGCCAAATGGCATCCATATCTCACGCAACGCCTGCTGCAAGAAGATTATGGTCTTTTTTTCATTCTTAGGGGATCTTACGCCGCCATCCTGAATTTTCATCCGCGACTGAGCAAGGCGCCCCCCTAAACCCTGTCGAATTACCTTTTATTGTTTGGCGGGGGGGGGGGGGGCGCTAGCTCGAAATTTTACGATAATGAGTCACTGCCCAAACAGATCGAACTGTTCAATCCGTTCGCGCTCTCGGCTATTCGTACCTCGCTTATCTTCGTTTCTATGAAGCCTCACGACATAGCTTTATTGCATTTTGTCAGTTACTTTTTTTTGTTTTTTGAGCATGTCAGTGTTTCAAGTTGATCAAGCAACACCAAAAGTCGTTCACAATGCATTCTGGATTCTTTCACAACCACACTTACAATTCATCTTGGAGTTAAATAAAAAGTGAATTACTAGTCGAAAAAGCGAAGACATAAATTTACTAAATTTTGCGTTTTTTTTTTTTTTTTTTTTTGCGGTCGCGTGCGTTCAACTGCGGAACAA
The DNA here is from genome assembly GCF_013339725.1 of Rhipicephalus microplus. NCBI lineage: Eukaryota > Metazoa > Arthropoda > Arachnida > Ixodida > Ixodidae > Rhipicephalus > Rhipicephalus microplus. The sequence continues at coordinate 128,370,616 of NC_051167.1, read as the reverse complement.
AAGGCATTCCACGAACTATGCAGATCGGTTTTCCGTTATCCGCAGGGCCGGAAAAGAAACCGCCATTCTTCCCCGCAAAATTACAGGGCTGCAGGAAGTATTCAAAAGAAATTTCTAAAAATGAAACCGATCACAGATATATATATATATATATATATATATATATATATATATATATATATATATATATATAGCGTCAGAATACGCCACAAACATCGACTAAACCGCGAATGCATTGTATTGCTACCGAGTTGGCAGTGACATAACAAAGCCTTTACAGTGGACCGAGGGATGACCGCCGCCGTTTCTCAGTATAGGTAGAACATCGGGCGCGTCATTCGTAGTCATTCGAACATCGAATGCAGATTCGGTCCCTGCCCACGGCAAGTTACCTTTTCGTCCACTTTTATTTTTCACATTCACGTTATAATTACAACTGATAATGTCATCCGTATACTTTCTTTCGCATGATTGTCTGTTAGTTCGCATTATCATGCTGTCTGACAAAACGAGCCCTTAAACTGACACTAACGAGCAAAACGATTCCTCGCGTATCAGTAAAGTACAATGTCACAAGCGCTAAAACACCGCTCACATACCACGAGCGGATACTTATCAAGTGATAAACCCGCGAAGAGAAAATGCTGACAGAGACGCCGCCTCGAAATTTCCGCAACGAACACCGTGACGTAAGAAATTTCGAAGGTATCTACTCGGTCCTGCGTAGCTTCCAATCGATGAAAAATGAAGTGCATTGCCATCTGTGGCTGCCATTGAGCTAGCGTGCAAGGTTAAAGAAAATTTCGTCCAGCCAATCTCACGAAAATACATATTAGAATGTTTGACGTCACACGCAGAGATTTCGGCGCGAAATTTAAAAACGAAATTTCAACCTCGACCTTCTCCGTTAATCATGGACCCGTGATAGCAAAACACGTGACATTAGAGTTCTGAGAGTTCAGTTAGCCAACGTGCACAAAGTCATTGTTTCACTTTAGTGCGCCTTTCAATTTACACAAAAGCGAAAATCCTGTAGTACACACGAAACGGCCATTGTTTCGAAAGTACAATAAACGACGCGGCGTTCGTTTTGTCATGCAATATAGTGTCGTCTTCGAGGCAATATCCTTGACGTCATTCCACCATGTCGCGGCGAAATACGCTTTTGAGTTCAGTTTTACGTCGTGTGCACTTCTTTTCTTTCGACGCAAGAAACGTTAGACTGTTCCGAGTTAAACGGTTAGCTAAAAATTGTTGTTCGCCTTCGCGCATTCTAGTCCTCAGAAGCGATCTCACAGAACCGTGCCGAGTATATGTTCGCTGTAAACAAAAAATAAATAAATAAAAAATAAGTGGAAGCAAATTGAAATCGTAACTTGTCGTTGTTGTCTAGTTTCGCCTATTTCTCTCGGCGTTGCAGGTTTCAATCATCTGACACACACACACACACACACACACACACACACACACACACACACACACACACACACACACACACACACACATATATATATATATATATATATATATATATATATATATATATATATATATATATATATATATATATATATATATATATATATATATATATATATATATATATATATATATATATATTGCAGTGCTTTTCTGCAAACAAACTAAAAAAATGCACGTACACAAAAAGGGCACAAAAACTCGATGCTATATCCAACAGCTGTCGTGAACTCGCTGCGCAAAGACAGCGCCGAAGAATTGGTTAGTCAAGCCGGTGTGACAAACGTTTCAGACGTTGCAAACAACCGTGGTCCGCAGAGAATTGTTCGGGAACAAGTTAAAAAAAGGAAACAAACAAAAAGCGTTTCGTTCGCTACAGCAGTCGCGCAGTTTTACGTCTGAACGACTGTATATGTGCGCTGCAGCGCGGCGTCCTTCAATCGATTCGGGAGCTTTAGTTTGTCGTCCGTAGATTAGTTACAGCATTCGGTTAGACTGGTTATCGGAAAACCTCACATATGCAATAGCAAAATCGTCGCTATGGGTTAGTCGGTTAGCTAGTCAATTATTTAGCTATGCCATTCAGCATAGTTACTTTGTTAGTTGACCGGTTATGTTAGTCATTCGGTATTGTCGGTCAATCCGTCATTCAGTTAATTGACTAGTTTAATAGACGGCGATCTGCAAATTAGGCGGCAACTGGTCACCTGGTACGTTCTTAACGGTGACGTCTTACGCCGTCTGTTGCACTTCTAAAACTCTCGCAACACAAGCACAAAATCCAAACCGCCGCGGTGGTATACAAGCAATGGTTACGCTGCTCGAATGGTCGCGGGTTCGGTGCCGGCCACGGCGGTCGCATTTCAATGGAGGCGAAAATAACGCTAGACGCCCATGTATACTCTGCCATGCCAGTGCACGTCAAAAAACGCCGCGCGATCAAAATTTCCGGAGCTCGTGTCCCGCGGCTCTGGCCCGTAAAACCCCAGACAACAATGAAGGCCAAAGCCTTAAGGCCTTGGCCATGATTGAGGCCAAGACCTTAATTAAAGCATTGGCATTGTATGCCTAATTAAGGCCTAAACCTGCTAATTAGTAAGGCCAGAGCCTCGGATGCCTCATCAAACACGAAAAATGACCGGCGTCGCCTACAGAAGCGACACAAAAAAATTGAAAAATCGACAACACGTGATAACGTCACCATATGACGTCGTCACACATCAAAGATCACTGAAACTAGTGACGCTATTATCGTTATATACGACGTCCCGAGACGTGTTGCAGCGTGATGACGTCATCACACATCGTATACAACTCTGTCAAAGGTGGGCCCGATCACGGAGGCCATGCAAAACTATGCGAGGTGCCTTCGATCTCAGAGGCAATGCTAAACCACGTAAGGTTCAAAAAGATTTCGGAGGGTGGCGGGAGCAGGATCACTGCAATCGACTGAGAGAGTGAAAAGTGCTTGGCTTTCGCTTTCCAATCTACCTGAGTGCATAAGGGCTCCTGGGCCATTTTTAATAGAACTGTGTCTGTCTGTCTGTCTGTCTGTCTGTCACGCGATGTAAGCCACACAGCCAAAGTTTAAGCACTTACTCAACGCGCGGCCATCTTGAACAGGTGGCTGCGTTCACACTTGTGAACATAGCTGATCGAAAATAAAATATTACGGATACCTGAGGAGCACCATCAACACGTAAGTATTAGGTTGTGTGTTTCTTTGCTAGAAAATACGTAGATACGTAGTTCTCAAGACCCTAGCGTTTCTTAGGCTGCGCTGAAATCGCCACGCTGTGCCCGAAAAAGCCCTCTGCCGAACGATATAGAGTCACTGTATGTGCTACCTAAAGGTAGCATATACAGTAACTCTAGAACGATATGCATGCTCCTGCCACCTGGCAGTGGTCCTGGGTTCTGCACAAGCTCGTGTTTCCTGACGTCATTGCCAGATGGCGTCCATATCTCCCACGCATTAGAGTTACTGTACGATACGTTTAGGAACAGTAACTCTACTGCGGATTATATTAGGACTCATGTACTACGGCCGGCAGAACTATCACAATTCGACATTTGCAGCAAAGTGCGCAGATACGCAGCCCATTTTTTTAATTATTCATTATTATTACACAGAAACACCTGCGCTTACATAAATGTTCGCGAACACGGAATGTTTAACATATCAGCGAAATCAATCCCTTCTTCCTGCTTCCTATAGGAAGCAGGAATATAGTCTGCGTCCTCCGCTCAAAAGGAAAAAAAAAGGTCTTCGTGTTATTGCATGGTCACTAGATTGCTAATAATAATAAAGATTTGCTTATTAACCTTTAGCCACTAAAAACAGCCCAATCATGAGGCACACCATAGTGGGGGAAGGGGGAAGAAGGGGCTTTGGGTCAACTTCGACGACACGAGGTTCAAGTGCTTCCAAAGTCTGCACAGCTACACGCGAGCTGTTACTGCCCTCGTCGAAATGCCACCGCTGGGACTCGAACCCACGACGTCGAGCTTCGGCAGAGCATTTCCACTACTAGGACGCTGGCGTAAAAAAAAAAAACGACGGCTCTCAGTGCATTGGGAGCAAGATGTAAAGTAGCCGGAATTAAACAGAAGAATATATAGCAAAAATAAGAAAGCGTCCGTAAACGTAGCAATTGAAAGTAAAGGTAAACAGCAGGCTCTGTGGAGCCAGAAAAAAAAAAAAACACGACAGAGACAATAAAAGTCAGACGTCTTTCTTCTTATTTTCTTTGCTTCCTTCCTTCCCTTTTATATTTCTCCCTTTCTTTTCTTCTTACTTTCCTTCTTTCTTTCCGTGTTCGAGCTTCCATATATCTGCCCACAAAGGCAGGCCGCCTCCTGCGGTGTTTTGTCTTTCCCATCTCGCAGCACCTCGCGACGACGGCTGCAGATCTCGCGCTCGGCCGGGCGCTGCTTGTGTTGCCGACTCGTTCATCGCGACGAGCGCCCGCATTTTTTGAAGATTCGGGGAGCGCGACGGCAGCTCGAACGCCGGCGAAATTCGATCATCGGCGCGCACACACACACACGACCGACCTGTCGTCGTCTGCGCCGGGGCCTTTCTATTTTAAAAGCCGTCGCGGCATGCCGTGCGATTCTCGAAACCGATCTTCCACCAACCGTACTGCCCTTCGTGACGACCTTGTTTTTTTTGTTTTTTGTTGTTTTTCTTGCGACAACATATTTTCGCATTCCACCTGCCACAACACAAACCAGTCGTCGCGGCCAAGATTTCTTCTGGCCGTCGACGACTTCGTGTCCCGTGACGGAAATAACGCGAGACGCTTCGCATAGTTCCTGCGTTTAGAAAAAACAAATAAATGCACCAAAATTTGTGATTTTTCTGCGTTTGCATATGATTTTTTTTTTGCAAGGCCGTGCCTTTTCTTTCAGAAAGGAAATCACAACCGCTTCAACAAGGCTTCTTTGTTGGGTTCCTTCGCAATGCAGACATGGCGTTCCAAGAAGAAGAAAATGAAAAAAAAAAGCATGACGCTTGCTATTCACGCGAACTGGGACCACTCGCCGATCACCATTATACAATAATATTAGCAGGAAGACGATATATATATATATATATATATATATATATATATATATATATATATATATATATATATATATATATATAAGGGAAATAAGTGTATGCTTAAGGACTCGTTTTTCCGTGTTTTGACACAGTATTAATGAAATCTAACAAACAATAATGCCGAGGAAAGTATAGGATATGTTATTAGACTGAATTGTAAGGAAAATGTGAAGAAAAAAAGTGGGTGAAAAGATAACTTGCCATGGGCAGGAACCGAACCTGCGACCTTCGAATAACGCGTTCGATGCTCTACCACTGAGCTACCACGGCGGCTATCCTCCCAGCCACTCTTTAGGGTATATATGTGAATTTTAAACGTGGGAGTGTCAGTCAGCGCCATCTGTAGCCATGGCAGCGAGTGTGGCACACACTTTATGAGTCTGTGTGGGGTCACGTAGCACGTGAACTTATCACAAGCTGGCAGTTGACCAATAGTCTCTCGCATACGAGGAACTACTGGTCAGCTGCCAAACACTTCCCGCCAGACAGTGCCACATACCCACGGGCGGGTGTGTGCCGCTGGTTACGGGTATGTGCCACAGGTGATTGACACTTAGTATCTACCAAGGAACGACGATAACACACATGGGAAATTTTAACGCGCCAACGATAAGATAAACCCTACATCGGTAGCGTTGACCCAACAAATTGATTGATTTGTGGGGTTTAACGTCCCAAAACCACCATATGATTATGAGAGACGCCGTAGTGGAGGGCTCCGGAAATTTCGACCACCTGGGGTTCTTTAACGTGCACCCAAATCTGAGCACACGGGCCTACAACATTTCCGCCTCCATCGGAAATGCAGCCGCCGCAGCCGGGAATCGAACCCGCGACCTGCGGGTCAGCAGCCGAGTACCTTAGCCACTAGACCACCGCGGGGGAGCGGACCCAATGAATGCAACGAATAAATGTCAGGGTCCCAGCTGGAATCGAACCCAAGCGTTCTGCGTAGCAATGAGGCATTTTACCACAGAGCTACGCCTCCTCTCGGAACTACTTTTCAAATAGACGCTAATCTTCGTGAAGCGTCAATAGTGGTTGCAGTGCTACCTACTTAATCTTATAAACATGACATATCCACTCCTTTGATGCAGCCATCACGGTGGGTTAACGTCAATTGTGGTTAGTTGCCATGCGCTGAAATTGATTTATGTAGCAGTGTCCAGGGCCAGCATCCTCGCGAGCATCAGCACTTTATATCAGCTTCTGCTGTTGCCAATACAGCATGTTTTAGTTGGCATCGTTGCGCAAGGGCAAACAAGTGGTTATATAAACATCTGGAACTCTTCAACCTATGTCTGTGCGTCCAACATTTATACATATATTTAGCGTCGTTTCATGACGTGTCGCTCAATAAAAACAATGCAACACGGTCAACTTCCCTCCGCATGCTTCGCATAACGTAGGTTTCCAGGTACGTGGGATCTACGGAAGTTTTGTTGTTGGTGAAACTATCTGCTTAGTTTTCTGTATTCGTTATTTCTAATTGTCCATTTCTCATTTAGTTTTTGTCCTTTTTTCAATAGTTTAAAAACCGTGAGCTAAAAAATTGACAGTATTTCGTCAGAACTACCCGGTTTTCGGCCAATCCCCCAGCGTGGGTTTGTGCCACAGTTTCCAGGCACTTCCTTCCTTCCTACTACACAAAAATTATGATTATTTATAACGTAGTAGGTACCGGCAAGTGTGCTCGTAGCAGTTACCCAAAGGGTGTTTAGAAAAGGCTCTGAAAAGTCGCTCTTCCACCTCCCGCTGTAACTGTGCTGAGCGTTACGCGCAGGCCTGGCGTTTTTGGTAGGAACTGGTAAAATTCGTCACGGGATTCTGACATCGCTGCTCAGTCAAACGTGATGCCCTAAGGTAAGATATACCTAATCTCGCCTTATTCGCGGCCAATCTTCATTAGTGCTTGCTTACTGCGTAGGCTAGCCTTGCCATATCTGTCTAGTCGTTTATTTACCAGCACTCTCTCAAGTGGTTATATCAGAAGAAAAGTGCCGAACCCGTAACTGTTTTTCCTTATGAGGACACCTCGACAAGTCGACACAGGGATGGGGTACGGGGAATAAAAGGTATATGAAGAATAACATAGCAGAAGACCACCCAGTAGTGCGTGCAAGAGGACGTGTTTTCACAACATTACCTAAATAGGTGGTGTTGGTTTTCATATCCTAAAGCCACCACGTAACTTCCGGTCGCCGTCGCCCTGGCATAAACGTCACCTGTGACGTCATACCACCACCGTACGAATGAACACAGTGTGAACGACGGAAAAGGTTTCTGCGCGGCGTTCATTACGCAACGATCGGCATTTTGCTGCTGCTGCGTCAGCGGTTGGTCCGTGTGACTGGGGGAACAGGGTGGCTGGTAAACGCTTGGCGGTTCTGGCTATCCTCCCAGCATGACTGCTGTCGGACGGGGCTCCGAGTCGACAGTGCTGTGCCGTTCTCCGAATGACGTCATTCGAGGTCACGTGACTCTCACGCACTCGACGGAAACCGGAAGTTATGTTGCTGTGCTTTCTAGGTTACACTGCAGGATGTGCCTTGGACAAGTAGAAAACCACCCTAACAAGCAAGTAACAACCAAACGTGCAAATAAAAAATACGGAATGGAAGATGCCAGACATTAGTTACAATCAACCATACGCCGGCGATATAGCGCTGGTACAGAGAGCAAGTAAAGGGGCTGTAGCTTTGGCTAATTTGTTTTTTTTTTTTACATACTGCAGGCCATTCTCCGTCCATGTAGGAGTGGGAATAAGAAAAAAATACATCCATAAACAACAAACAGAAAATAAAAAAATACTTTGTCAACAACTCAATTCAAATACGACACACTGTATTAAGCTCATGATTGTATGAATGATGTTACTACACACAACATTATTGTCTAATCTGACTCATTGGTGAATAGCTGGCGGAAAAAGGGAATGTTTATGAGCCGAATCTTGGCCAAATGTCGACCACTATCGGTTAAGGTAGTTATAGTGCCGGCTGAACTATAATGAATAGCGTTGAGTGGCTGACATCGGCTTATCATAGTAGCAAACGTTGGCCAGTGTTGGTACATTGAAGTACACTATGCTGTTGGCTCACTACCGGAAGGATATGGCTGGTGTTGTTGATTAATATGTGGGGTTTAACGTCCCAAAACCACCCTATGATTATGAGAGACGCCATATTGGAGGGCTCTAGAAATTTTGACCACCTACGTTTATTTAAAGGTCACCCAAATCTTAGCACACGGGCCTACAGCATTTTCGCCCCCATCGAAAATGCAGCCGTCGCCGCCGGGATTCGATTCCACGACCTGCGGGTCAGCAAGCCGAGTACCTTAGCCACTAGACCACCGATGCGGGGCTGGCTAGTATTGTCGCGTATGTTGGCTTACACTTCGAAAATTTTGGCCAGTGCTGCCAAGCACTGGCTAAATGACAGCTGTAGTTGGCTGACGAATGACAATTATCAGCTGGCGGTAGGGGGGATGCAGTGGTGTAGTTGGGGAGGGGCAACTGCTGGTTTGACTCGAAGGGGGAAAGTGTTCCTTTTGCGCAGGGTTGTTTTCATTCAATTTCAATCCCACGTTCACCTCGCATGTACCGAAAGCTACACGAGTCTGTTCTGAATTTATATTACATTTGTTCCCTAATTCTGAAAAGTGTGTAGTGCTAGTTCAACGCGAAATCGAGTACAATACATGACCACCTTCGCGTTCCCAAAGTGCTCACAAGAGCTTCTGGAACTTCTGAACCGTCACCGTTTGAAAAACGAAACATTCGGAAAGGAAATAAGCAGACGTCGCAACAGTACACCGTCTGCAAAACCGAAGCAGACGACGCACAAACAGAGGTACACGAAAGATCGCCCCCGCGACAAGAAGGAATCCAGCCAGGCGCGACTAATAGCGCTTGAAAGTATAATGAGGCAGATGGGGCCACCCGGCCTGCCCGCGAGACGGATGATTAATTTCATTCGGCAAGAACCTATTACCTCCTGGAGTAAAGGCAAAAACGGCCGTTCTCTTTGATGTCTCTCGCGCTGAATTCAAGCGGACAAATTATTTCAACACACCACACACACTTGCATGCACCGTTTGGAAGGTCGATTCGCGATAAAATGTGCCGAACGACGTTGAAGGTTCCCAAGAATTTGTGGAGACAACGACTTGAACCCTGCGCCGCGGATATGTAAAGACTTACACCAAATTTATATGGGAACCGCGGTAGGATTTGTTACAACCCACAAAGCGCTATACGGGCTTGTCCCGAGCAAAATCATTCTATGTTGAGAGAAAATGTAAGGGAAAAGGCCTGCGAAGGTGAACTTCGTGTTGAACAGTTTCGTGCAAACACCATTTGCATGATTCTGGCACCGCTTCGATTTGACGGTAGCAAGCTTGAATTCGAAGTGACAACGAATCAGCGTTATCAAGATCGTCTGGAATTAAGAGCAGCAGACGACAAAAGAACTGTTAAACAAAAATCATTTCCGGCTCACTAAACGCAGCCGCCGATCCACAGCCTACACTTTTTGCAATTGGGAGCCCGTAGCGCTGACGTGATGTGGATACACAAGAAACTTCTAGAGCATTACGAACAAGAAATGCACGTTCCCCCCCCCCCCCCCCCCAAAGAAAGGCCTATTTCTCGCGACAAAGTAACGAACAAACAAGAGGGGGTAAAACTGAGGAAAACGAAGGAAAGCAGAACTACTGGAACAGCCCCGCACCCCCTTTTTGCTCCCAGCGTACCCGCCACCCACACTGGCGTCGTTTATTGATTCTACTCGCCGCATGCAATGACAGTTACAAACACTGGATTACACACACACAGACACGTACACACACACACAGAGCACACACACACGCGAGTCATGCGCGGGTCTAACAGACTGCGACACATCGGCGTGTAGCCTGCCGTGACAAGTGTGTCAAGAAAGAACAAAACAGTCCCGACGCGTGCTCTCCGATCATCACACGACACGGTCGTGTCAAAAAAGCGCCCATCCCTCTCACTCGTTCGCACTTTCTCTCGCTAGCGAGAGATTTCTTTTTTCTCTTTTTCCACGCGTCCTCTACACCACACAGTAGCTGAAATGCGGCGAACGCGAAAAGATGGGTCTCTTCTTTTCTTTTTTTTTTATTCTTTAGCCCTGCTCCCGTACTCGCTTTCGGACTCCCTCCTCCAAACGGTTTGGTCTGCGCATCGCCTTCAAGATGAAACCGCACGCATTAGGCCCGCATAGAGCGAAAGCGTGCACTATTTGGTTTCACCGGGAGAGCAACGACGGATGCAGATGCGCATTACCCCCGAGTGGGTGGGTAGAAATGAGGCGATGCTGCATCACAGATGGAGGCACCCAAAAACGGAGACGCGGTGAGACTTAAAAAAAAATAAATAAATAACGGAGACCGTTAACCTAACGGTGAAGCGCACGGATGGTTAGAGAATCGTCGACTATCGGAGAGGGGTAGCCGGATCGCCCTGCCCCTTTGGTACTCGATCCGGCAACCAATAATAGCGGCAGGCAGGGCCAAGCAAGGCGGGCGAACAGTCAGAGCCCAAACGCGCGCAAGAAAGATGTACGAAAGGGGTTTTTCTTCACTTACATACGAAGACGCCACATGAAGAAGTCGCCACCAGCGTCCGGTGAACTAATCAGGCTGCGACTTGCGGAGAGCTTTCCTTCTATCGATTCCGCCGGCAGGACTAATAATGGCGCTGGTGATGGGTCAAAACTTTTTGTATCAAGATGCTGTTTTACAAACAAAAATATGTATTCCAGCTAGTAGTTAATCCCAAATTACACAAATTACTAATATATTACTGAGAAATAAGTTTTTGTCAACCACACGCTTTAGGCTACGTTTATTGCAGAGTTTGTGCTACAAGTCTCAAAGGCTACAATTCAATTTCAAATTTGGTTACAAATCTCAAAGGCTACAGTTTTAGGCTTTGAACTTTGAAAAGTAATCTCGGGTAAATTGGATAAGTGGATATCATTTATACATGACCTTCTAGTGAAAAGTGTAGCGTGAGCAGAGTCTTCACGTATTTATTTATTTATTTATTTATTTATTTGCTTATTACCTTGAGCTGTTCACTACCAAGGACGAATTTCAGTTTATGAGTACTAAATATGCTCAATATGTCACGGTCGGCAAGATTTGGGTCATTATGCGCATAGAGTTTTATACGATAACCCTATGAACCATGCAATGGACATTAATTATTAATGGAAAGTCTAACTATTTAGAATGAACAAGAAACAACCAAACGCTTACAATAACAATCGCACTACTGTTGTTTAAATACAGATTTTGTTTATCTTAACCAACGTTACTAGATTCTAGTAACGTTGATCTTAAGCACAAAATTAGATAGTACTTTAACAACATGTATACTGCCTAGAATGGCCCGCCGCCTACAGTTAACGCACACAAATTCGAAAGTAAAAGCCATTTGCCAGGCCTGGCTCAAGTTCAACATGGAGGCAGCGCTGGCGAGTTATCGTCGCCGGCTAGTAAAGTTGAAACTGTTCGCGTGAAACCAATTCCCCAGACTCGAAAGGACGCGCTTAGCGAATAGTAGTGGAAAACAAATTCAGTCCCAAGCTGACGCCGACGGCCAATCATGTCGCAGCACCGAGCGCTGTCGCTAGTACGCGGCGCCTTGGGCTACAACCTTCACAAGTGGAGCACTTCGCCGCGCCTCAAAGCATGCCACCGCCGTCGATATCACACGCTCGGTCCGCACTCCAGACACCACCGTCTAAGACTGTACGCCGCCACCACGAACCTCCAGAGCGCCCGAAACGTCGCGCTAGTGGCCAGGATTCTTCGCGGCGTCCTGAAGGTCCGATACAGTCGTGCTGGGTTCGGCCGTCGCCGGAGGGGCGCACGTCTCCAAGAAGTACGAGGAGTTTAAGGACAACCTCCCAGACTTGGGGTGGATCAAGGATACGCTGCCCGATCGGGACAGCTTGGACAGGTTTCGCGCATCCCTGGCCGACATGAAAGGCAAGCTGGGCATACCCGAGAAAGGGTTGTTCAGGACCGGTGCTAACGCGGCCGCTAGCGGTCTCGCCAGCATCGGTGAGTGGCTTCAGAGCGTCAAGTTCGAGAGCTCGCCTAGCGTCGCGCACAACGGCTTGGACGACTTCGCCACCGCCTTGGCCGTCGCGCCGCTCTTCTCGTCGCAGCAGCAGGAAGAAGAGCGCCGTCAGAACGAGCGTGAACGCATGCAGAAGCTTCAAGACGAGCTTATTCAGGTGAATGGTGTGAAATGTGGTTTGGCGAACTGAATGAATGGCGCGAGAGAGTTGACGTCAACCGATCGATCGATCAATCAATGAATCAGTTTTTACGTTTTAACAGCACAAGGTGAGAATACACAGAGGCGAAGGAGGCCCTGTAATGTAAAATGAATTGGGAACTCCTGTACTCATGCATAACTGTTTGATTAGCAAGTCAGGAGCAAAGTTAGTACACTTAAAAATTTATAAATCATAAGCTACTGACGTAATCCCATGATTGCATTAACATCAACACCGTATCGGCGGGAATTTAAACTACATACAAATAACATTGAAAAAAATTAAAGGATTAACATTAAAGAAGAAGTGGTGTTGGCTGCTCATTGGTTTCTGATGGCCTGAAATAAGTGACTGTTGATAGTACTGTCTTTTTTCCCCTGTAACCCATCCTCGCCAGGTCGCAAACATTTCTAACTAGCTTGTTCCTTCATTCATCCATCCTAAGATTGGCTCCTACGTTTCAAGAATGCACATATTGGTTGTTCCATTACCCAATACTGATGTTTCAAACTTGAGCGCAATCACTTTACTACAAAGCAGAGGGTATTTCATATATATCAGTGGTATGATAAGAGAGAGCACATGATTTAGTGTGGAGTGCCAGCTAATTTGCATGAACATGGAGCAGTGTAACGGTGGCAGTATTCATAATTGCGTGATTATGCTGCATACATTTAATCTCCCCTGAAGCATGGGACTGTTACATTTGCATTAAAAATTGATAATGCTAAAGTGGCTTCAACTTCAATAGTAATTATGACAGATGAAACTGTGCTTCATGTGAATAATGTATCTTTTCCAATTGAAATTTTATTTAACAAAAAAAATCAGTCCTTAGATTTTTGGTTCTTTTCGTAATGCATCCATTGCGACCTGGAGAAACATGAGACTGCTTGGCTTATCTTTGTCAGCGAACAGATAGGAGCAAACACAATGCACAGAAAATACCTTGTCAATTGGGTTAAGATGTGTGGAAAGCATTAGCAGGGCATGCTAAGGAAATGGAAAATGTTCCTTTTCTGATTCCTCGAAACATGACAGTACTCCTTTAAGCATAGCTTCTAAGGAAAGTCTCTAAAGTAGGCAATGACAAACAGTTTATTTATCCACTACAGGTGCAGATGAAGTACCAGAAGGAGATCGAGCGTCTGGAAAAGGAAAACCGGGAGCTACGACGCCAGGTGATGCTCAAGTCAGAGCAGGGAGTGAGTCGACGCAAAATAAAGAAGTCCCTCATTGACCTCTACTCGGAAGTCCTAGACGAGCTCAGTGACTATGACTCCAGCTACAACGTCCAGGACCACCTTCCTCGCGTGGTCGTTGTTGGTGACCAGAGCGCCGGCAAGACGAGTGTTCTTGAAATGGTGGCACAGGCACGAATATTTCCGCGTGGCGCCGGCGAGATGATGACCAGGGCACCGGTCAAGGTGACGCTCAGCGAAGGGCCATACCACATTGCCAAATTTAAGGACAGCTCGCGAGAGTTCGACCTAACTAAGGAGACCGAGCTGTCAGACCTCCGGAGGGAGGTCGAAGTGAGGATGAAGAACAGCGTCCGCGGCGGCAAGACCATCAGCACCGACGTCATTTCCATGACCGTCAAGGGTCCCGGGTTGCAGAGGATGGTCCTTGTAGACCTTCCAGGTATCATCAGCACGGCGACAACAGAGATGGCAGAAGGCACCAAGGACGCCATACGAGAGATGACAAACCTCTACATGAGCAACCCCAATGCTATCATCCTGTGCATCCAGGATGGCTCTGTAGACGCTGAGAGAAGCATTGTCACCGACCTTGTCAGCCAAGTGGATCCAAATGGTCGAAGAACCATCTTTGTCCTTACCAAGGTAGACCTCGCTGAGCAGAACATGGCCAACCCAACTAGAATTCGCAAGATCCTTGATGGGAAACTGTTTCCCATGAAAGCGCTTGGGTACTTTGCCGTTGTAACAGGCAAGGGCAGTGCGGAAGACAGTATCACAGCAATCAAAGCCTATGAAGAGGCCTTCTTCCGTAACTCCAAGCTGTGCCGAGACGGTATTCTGAACATGTCACAGTGCACAACACAGAGCTTGAGCTTCGCCGTGTCCGACTGCTTCTGGAAGATGGTGCGGGAGTCTGTTGAGCAGCAGGCTGACGCCTTCAAGGCGCAACGTTTCAACCTGGAGACCGAGTGGAAGAACAGTTTCCCTAGGATGCGGGAGCTTGACCGCGACGAGCTGTTTGAGCGATCCCGTGGGGAACTGCTAGATGAAGTAGTCAACCTGAGCCAGCTGAGTCCCAAGCACTGGGAGGAAGTGTTGTCGAGAAACCTGTGGGACTGCATGTGTGGTTATGTTGTCGACAGCATCTTCCTGCCTGCTGCGCAGACCGGCAATGCCGGCAACTTTAACACAGCCGTTGACATCCGACTCAAGCTCTGGGCCGAGCAGCTGCTGCCCTCGCAGTCCGTGGACGTGGGCTGGGAGACACTACGGGACGAATTCAATGCACTCCTACAGAAACGGAAAACAGCAAAGGACCATGACACACTCTTCGACCGTCTCAAGGAGGCCGTCGTCAAGGAAGTCCTTGACCGGCACGTCTGGGAGGACAAGGCTGTTGACATGCTTCGCATGATTCAGCTCAATGCACTGGAAGACCGCGTGGTGCACGACAAGCACCAGTGGGACCAGGCAGTCCGTTTCCTGGAGACGACACTCCAGCAGCGCCTGCAGACAGCCGAAGCTCGGGTCAAGGACATGGTCGGTCCAGGAATTAAAGAACAATGGCTGTACTGGGCTTCACCCACAGAAGAGCAGAGGCAGAGAGCAGTGGTCAAAGCCGAGCTGGAGCGTCTATTGAACCACGAGTTCCTCCAGAAGCACGGGCCTGCACTGACGCAGGAGGAACTGACGACCGTTCGCAAGAACGTCCAGGCACACGACGTCGACGTCGATTACAAGTTCATTAGAGACACGTGGGAGCCCCTGTATCGCCTGCACTTCCTGCGCCGATCTCTGGCCAAGGCCAACGAATGTCGCAAGGGTTACTACCTCTACCACCAGGGCCTGGACTCTGACCTCGAGTGCCACGACGTGGTCCTGTTCTGGCGGGTACAGCGCATGATGCACACCACGGCGAACGTGCTGAGGCAACAGGTGATGAACCGTGAGGCCCGTCGGCTGGAGAAGGGCGTCAAAGAGGTGCTGGACGACTTCTCGCAGGATCGCGAGAAGAAAGTGGAGCTCCTTACGGGGCGCCGGGTGGAGCTTGCCGAAGAGCTGAAAAAAGTGCGTCACATACAGGAGAAACTGGAAGAGTTTGTCAGTGCGCTAAATGCAGAGAAGTGAGTGCAACGATAGTTTACCTTGAGAAGGGGACTGTTTTAGTTTTTCTCTTTTACATTACTGCTGGGCCTTTGGGGTTACTTAACAGCAGTTGCCGGCATTTTTCAAACTTTGGTCAGATATGAGGCACGATTTTATGCCTCAAAATGCACTCGTAGCTGAGCTAGTCGGTGATAATATGTGAGCTGAGACTCTTAAACGCCTAGGCAACTAAGGCTAACCTTCGGTCTTTTCTTCTTGAAAAGGCTGGTTTATAGCTGACACTTTCAATAGCAACTGCAATATTACATCACACTTGTTTAATTTATACTATTTTGTAAAGTTAGTATATTGCTTAAAAAGATTTAACGCTAAAGGCTTCGAATTTACCTTCACGAAGTAAACTTGGTGTTTGCTACATGTCAACAGTTTATGGCTCTGCGCAAGCACCAGTAAATCTTGGATACTGTCGAAGTAAAGTATGTAAGGATGCACGAGCGAAAAAATAATGTGCCTCGATATGTAGGTCTGGCTTGTAGTAAAAAGGTGAATATTATGTATAGATAATATAGTATGAATTTTGTACATAATACTAGGAGAATGAAAGTTGCCATGTTATGGCTGCCAGCCTGTTGTACTTATTTAAGTGTTTCTGTATTTCAATCGTGCGAAAATAAAATTGAAAATGAAATTACTTCACTATTTTTTATTGGAAAGGGTTATTATAGAAGAAAGTACTATGTTCCACAATCATTCTTGCAGTTGCATGGAAACTGCAGAAACCAGCTGTCATCAGCAATTTCACCTGCACTGTTACAATTATGATTCAACCCTGCATAATGATTCATGTGACAAAAAAAAGAATCTAAGACACTTTCTACATCCAGTAGCATGTGATCAGCAGCATTTCATATATCATTTCGTATATCAACAATCGTATGAGAGAAATGATAAATATTTGATGTTCCATCATGCAGAGACAAACTCCAGTTTAAAACCTTAATGAAACCCGACATTAATAAGTGTTAATATAATACAGTATTGGTTGCATCGCAACTATTTGCAACAACACTATGCAGGAAATGAGTAGGAGCCTCAGTATTTGGCTGTTCCATAAAAAATTGCTTAAATGTTTTTTTTTTTAATGCGGAAAATGTAGTGCGTTTGCAAATGTTCGAGATCAAATCAGAATCAAGTAATACCACATGACGGTAAACTAGGGCCTCTAGTCATCATCAAGTCGGCCTGGCCACAAAATTTAAGGCCCACGCTCCGCAAGCTTTTAAGTACGGTCAACAGCAAAAGTTTGCAGGATGTGCAGCGCGTGGCTGAGCCATGGAAAAGTACATTGCTGCGCCACCTACTGTGATGCAGGCGTGGTGTCGAGGCTACCGTACGCAGTCCTCGGTGATTAGTAACGGCGCGTTTAGACAACCTGCTGCCGCTGGATCCAATCTCGGAAGTCATGGCCGGTAACCTCAACACCATTATGCACGTCGTGGTAGGTGGCGCATCAATGCAGTTTTCTGCCGCTCCACCACGCGCTGCACATCCCAAAAACATTTGCTGTTGACAGTACACCTCTAGTGTTTCCACTTTCATTGTGCGAAACCCTCGGCACTTGGTATCACACGTGAAAATATGGACATGCTACAGTTGCTACTGGTGAACTACCCAGACAAATTCCAGACTTGTGTCCTGCCACACAATTAGTTTTTTCGGCATATAGAATAACAGCCGTCTTAAACACTGCTAGCAAAAGTTACTCATGAAAGGGATTCGAATAGTAACCAGTCTTTCCAAACAAGAAAAGCTTGGTGTAAATTTTGATATTCCAGCTTTGTGGGCATGAACAAAGCTTTTTACTGCAATACTTTCTTGCATTGCCCTTGTCGCTGTCACTGACGTATCGGTACAATCTGGCATTCCCCCCCCGCAGTGTCACTGACGTGCCGGTACATACTGCTTTATGCGTTCAAAATCTGTGCTTAAGCATAAAACTGGCATGTTTTGCATGGTCCTACTGGTTGTATCATGTTTCGAATCTACCTGAAAGCATGTATTTTCTCTTCTCATTGTGTTGGTACGTGTGTTGAAAAGTGCAAAGCAGCCGCGCCCACCCTTCTTTGCTGAGGGCATGGCTGCCCCGCACGCGCTGCTCGCACATATGCAATGATCATGCCACGTGCATGCGATTACGGGTACAAGTGCTCTTGCTGGAGGTTTGCAGTCCTTTTTTTTCTGTGTGTGTTCTGTTGCTGTGTATGCTGCAGCATGTGAAGTTAAGGGGCGCTTGGTGTAGCCTTTCCGATAGCCAAAAACTTGACTCGATCGCTGGTTTCGCTCACTTGCCACCACCTCACTTTCTGCTATCAGCAGCATTCAAGGCTACTGTATCCCCTTTCTATCCATATTTCTGATCATCCTAGTGCAGGGTAGCCTACCGAGGCTCAGCCCTAGTTAACCTCCCCGCGTTTCTCTTTATTTTCTCTCTCTCTCTTTGGCCCTACAACGCACCATTTCTCTGTTTTCAAGCATACCTGATATTTTTTTAAACCAAGCCCACACTGGGGGTGTGCCACGGCCAGAACCACTTGAGTGGCTAAAGGGTTAAAAACTAGTGATGTCGATCAGTTGTGTTCGTACAGAAAAATCATTCAGGCAGAGATAGTGCATCGCACAAGCATCATTCCCTTAGTAAATAAAGTACACCCTAACACCTGATGCTCAACCGTAACAGCTTCCTTCAGTTTTAAATTAATGCAAACACGTTTGGAGGCTGAAAGAAATTTTTATTATTAAGCTTCCATATATTTGACGTCTACTCAGTGTTGCTGCAGAATTTTGGAGGTTCCTCAATCTAAATTTGTGGAATAGCAAATTTTTCTCTGCATAATGATCAGTGCTTCACAAACGAGTAAGATAATGAGGGTGTTGCTTTCTTATCTAACCTTATACCGTCTCGTTCCGTTGAGAAACTCGCTTTCGCCGCCCCGCCTTCGGTGTGAACCAAGCTTTATTTTACCAAGACTTTAATGAGGTGCCAGCTAGAGGTACTTATTGTGTGAAGCAAACAAGTCTTGTTCTCCTTGGCTCCTATGGGCTGTGAAAGGAGCACCACCCTTGGAAGAACTAGGCATTATAAAGATGTCCAAAGAGTTCCCGAAATTTGTTCTCAGCTTGTGCCATGAGCCATAAGTTCTAAACGTGAAATTACAAGGATGCTAGAACACCCCTGGCCAATGCAATGAGCCAATAAAAATATCTCTCTGAAAAGGGTTCTTGATTGAGGTTGTTGGTTTGTGATAAAAGACATTCATACGATGGCACAAGCAAAAGAATGGTAACAGAAAAAGGGCCAACTAAGCTACTTAGCTGCGCTGTTTGACTATAATAAAAAAGGCCATCATACTATGTGATAAGCTATCCAGGATACTGGAATGCACAATTAACATAAAGGAATACATCTCTGGGATCGCATCATGCGTACATATCACGAGTGATCATACGTTCATTGATGATGACGCCAGCATGAGTCTGCATGAGGAGAATACAAAGGTGTCTTCCAAGTTAATATGTCGAACAATATTTTTTTTTTTGTTCAGGAAAGCTTGTCAATGTACTCATCATTGGTACTTGAGCTGCTTCTGTTGGTCTCGCATCTAAAAGCTCCTCCAGTGACAGCGGCCTCTGCGATCAAGTACATTTTCAGATTTCTTGACAGATTTTGGCAGCATTATTTACAACAGAAACAGGCAGAGGCACAGCACCAGCACTGATGGCAAGAAATAAAAGAATTTAGGCAAGGGGCCGCAATGGCGCAGGAAGGTTGTGGCTCAAAAGTGATTACCACTGACTACACAACGGAAGGCCTACCACAGAGCACCAAGTTGCCTTGCCTTTCAACTGGGGCTTCACCTCTTAGGTCACTCTTGGTTGCAGGCAGCAAAAGAGGAGACCTTTGCTGGAATATACAGGTAAACATGGCAGAATTCCTAGTTTATAAGGAACACCTTGTTGCATCATACATTTATACACCCTAGGTATTTTTTTTAATAGATATGTTAAAGTCGTTGCAAAGACATTAAATAAGGTATCTTATTCAATGCCTTTGCAATGACCTTAAGATGTAAGACAGCAACAACGAACATTGCATACCTGAAAGAACGTTGACAGTCATTTGGTTCTGCTTGTATTTGATATCTATATTCAAAGCTTAATGCACAATCAGTACATGTGAACAATTTCCAGATCTCACACTCTGTTTTTGTATGAATATGGAGTAGACTAGACGTAATACAGCTAAAGCTCAATAATTTGGATTTCATGGGACCGGATAGTCCCACCGAATCGACTCATTTGCAAATGCTCAAAAGTGTGAAGGGGAAACAATAAATAAGGGTATGTTACATCAACGTACTTTCATTTTCTTATAAAACATGTAAACCCAGAAGTTATTTTGCATAAGAGCAGTGAAATCATCATTTGATACTTTCTTCACAATGTGAGCGTGTCTCAGGACCCCCATGTTTTAATCTGAAACGTGTTTTTAACTTGTATCTTATCACGGAGCAACACCACTATTGTCGGTAGCGACCACACCTTTTTCAAAGCCCGCTTTGGCTGTCTGCGAACATTGTTTTGGTTCCTTTTCACCGCACATTTGTGCGCACTCTAAGGATCATCCAAATCAAAAGGGTCGCGGTCAAATATGACCGAATGATAAGAGTTTAATGCCACTAAACAATGCATACACTGGCCAGGACCTGAGAACACGTCCAAATGATTCAATTTTCCAAAGACATGGTGCCAAATTGGCTAGCTTTTAGTGCAAACCTATATCGTGGTATTCATTTTGTTTTAGCCCTGGCTTGTGGATAGCATACACTGGCATATAAAATTCAGAGGTTCAGTGCAACATTGCAGCATTTCTTCACTGCTGTGGCTAAGCGATGCCGCTTTTTGTCCTTCTTTGGCTTTTGCACACATGCACAAGCCTACCGGCAGGCTCAAAGATTGCAACGGATGCAGCGGTTATTGCACGTGCATCTGCTCTCTCACAACATTTACCACTGCACAAGCAAACGTTTTGACATTAAGAGATGAGCAGCCATCAAGAATGTGTGCGAAGTAGACAGAATACGACAATAAACTAGTACCGCTGTAGCGCTGTTCAACAATCGTGAATTGCACTAATATGAGCAGGTTTTCGGGATGCTTGAAAAAGCAGCACAGCAGATGACAGTCATGCATACATAATAATTGTACATGTACATCCACATAAACAAACACACTTATGGAACTCCCATAACGCATAGGTCAACCGATTAGCCTTCCAGTGCATTATGATGGGGTCAGTGCAATGGATGGAGGTCAACTAATCAGCTGACCCAAGCACAATGTTTGCAAATGATCGCTTTGGTGCATATTTATATCCATTCTTCTCTTCACCGTAGTGTTATCTCTTTTCATCTAGAATGCATACAAACACATCAAATGACTTCAGAAACTATTGTTTTCAGCTTGGCCATAGATGCATCACTGTGTATGGACTACAGAGTAGTGAGTTACTGGTAATCCATAGGTCTGTCACATGAGCATGCAAAATTTATTTTTCATTTGATGCTCTACAAAGTTGAAAGACTTCAATAAAGAGTGGGCCATGATCTGAATCAATAACACATTAAGAATATCGGGTTTTTTTTGGGGGGGAGGGGGGTAAAAAAGGTGGGCGGGTAGTATATATGTCCATTCAAAATAAAATAAAAGATTTTAGGGGGGTTGGGGCACTGAATGCCCCCTTTGACTACATCAGTGATCTGAATATGCATGATAAAAGCTATTCGTACTTTAGCGATGAAACGCATTCTTAGCTGCTCTTAATTGTTTGGGTATAATCTTTTCCTTCTACTTTTTCATGTGAGCACTCACATAATAAAACTGCATGCATCACAGCTTGTAATAGAGCATTAAAACGCAGAATGTGGCTACCAAAGCTCCTACTACATTTTGTCTCTCATTAACCTGAAATCTTTACAAAACAACTGTTGATGCACACGAGAAACAAAGGAAACAGGAGGTCACTACACTTTTGTATTTTGAACCTGGTATGGTCTGTGAAGAGTAGTATGCATATCAATAATTTCAAACCATCCAGTATGTACTGAGCCAGCAGCGTAACCTGGCTAGTCTTCACATTACATGGTGACAGCATTACTTGTAGTATGGTTGCTGTATGCCATCGATGAGCCCTGAAAACAATAAAACTCAACGATAGTGATAGGCTATGACATTAGGCTGTAGAAAATAAGTGCAGCACGCAACAAAAAATACTATTGGCAATTCGTACGACACAAAAACTTATGCTATGCTAATTGAACACTGCTCGCCAGTCTTTGCCGTAAATGGCTCGTGAAAAACATACGATGAGATACTAGTTGATGCTGTTTCTTGAACCAGTACCACAATGAATAAGAGGTTACAAATATTGCCTTTAAGGGATAACTGACACTGAGGCCAGAAAGCTACACATGTAAATTGAAGATGTGGCTGGCCAGGCCATTCGCCTATAAGTCAAAGCAGCAAAGCTGACGACTTGGGTAGGTTGGTATAAGGACTTGTAGTTTTATATTTCAGTGTCGATTGGACAGTGGGGGCTTCATAGGTTAGTATTTTGTGTAGCTTAAGTACTGCGTATCCTAGATCATTCATTAATTCATTAAGTCATTTGTTCATTCATACTGTAAGGCATGGTGGTTCACATAGAAATCGGCATACAGATAGTACTGGCAAAGCGTCTATTACAAAGAAGACGCATGAAAGGAAGACCAAAACGGGGCAGTAATCATAGAGAGGTTTTTCAAGGGTAGGACACGTACCTCGGGTGCCAGCCTACAGCCACCGTGCTGTCTTTCGGGATGCATTCACGCCTCTACTTGCACAACATTTGCACCACTTGGTATATCGCATGCATCGAAATCAATTGTTAGTAGTCTAGGTTCCATGCGTTACTGACACCAAAACAGAAGCATAACAGAAGATGTTATACAACATCTCAGCCTGATTATTGCTAGTTTTTGCACGTATGGTTGCCACTGGTCAGGTTTTAGACTGGCACTGTCAGCTTTTCAGATAGCGTGCCGTTTGCTTGTCTGCATCCAAAATGAGACACTGTCGGCCTTTTTTTTTTGTAATACTGCATTTTTTTTCATGTTCTAGGGCATTTTATAAGTGTCAGTTCAATAAATGCAACAGTGAGCAGTTATTACCCATCACCAACACACTTACGCTATTAGTCAACCACACTTTAAAAACCCTTCAAGTGCAGCAGTAATTACAATAGAACATATTGCAGGCATTTGTTATTTACTTCTTCCTCATCTCTGCATGATCATAATCACCATCAACTGTTTGCCTCTCTGTCCTCATCGACACAACAGGTCATTATCATCGTTATTGTGTGGATGCGGGCTCTGTCCGTTTTCCAAGATCTTGCCTCGAATAAACGCCATCACAAGCAAGATCTCGTACGTGGTGGAGGTGCTGTGTGCGTATGTGCATATGAATATTCGGTATGTTTGTGGTAAGTGCACTGTATGCATTTTATGTTCATTTGTGTCTATATATAATGTCACTGACAAAGAGTATTCAGTGTTGCTCATTCAGAGCAATAGCCAAAACTTCACTTTCAATCATGGGCATTTTGACACTTGCACTTAGACTAGCTGGTAGCTCGCCATTGCTTATTTGAGCACATAGAATACATTAAGTTTATTTTGCATAAAAAAACGACTTTCAATTAAACGGCACTGCATGGAAAATACCTAACATGCCATCTATTGCTCAACATTATTTAATCGGAGAAGAGTGGTAAGTTGGGCCATTGGTATTGGTTCATGGTGTACGTAAATGCAAACAGGAAAACAAAAGAGAGAAGCAAAAACAGGCACAGGTGCTCACAAACCTGCAACTGTTTTTGTCTCTCTTTTTTGTGTTTTTGCCCGTTTTTCGCACAGTTACACAATAAATTTAGTCTCCTGTTAACTCACAGCCCCCTTTGTACGACCGATTTTTCTGCAAAAAGGTGCCATCCTATCGGCATGCTGCCAAGTTGTCTAATAGTACTATGCACACCTCTATCTAATGAACATGAGCATTAACAGCCAATGGATAGTGGTGACTTCTTTGGAGCGGATAATTGCCCATTATATCAACGTATGTGTTGTCGTACATTCAGAAACCAGGACAGCTGCATCCAGTCAATATGAATGCCATAGCTATGACAGTCGATCACAGATGCAGCTCATTCTTATCTTGTATTGAAATCATCTTTGTTACTAGCAGGCAGAGGCATCTAAATTTTTGGATTGCATGATTGTGCTTTGGCCTCCTCCGCCCCCCCCCCCGCCCCCCATAAACACACATTTTATCTTGCCCATAGCATAGCGCATTTCGGGGGGGGGGGGGGGAGGAGGTAGGGGACTATCTATTTCTATCGTGCATATTTCAACAGCCCCAATCAACAGTTGCACATTGTTCGCCACTATAATCTAGACCACTGGAGTAAACCACGCGTGATTGCCCTTGCACATCTTCACAAAAACAATTAGGAGTCTATTTTCTCCGCCTTCCCAAATGCGTACAGCTAGTTGGGCTTCCGTCGAACACCAACACTCACTTTCTCCCCGGCAAAAAGAAAGCAACCTACACGCCTCTGACTTCAAAGGAGTCACGAATGGTGAGCTCATTCAGAACACAAATCAACATGGCAGCGCCAGCAGAACAGATACCAAGCATTATGCAGTAAGGCAAGTATTTGCCGCAGTTAGCAAGGCTGAGACAACATAAGCAACGCATAGTCCACCCAGAATTCGAAATGTTGAGCGTTGCACCCGCAGACATCAGCCGCACAAGCTGACAGAAGAGAATTGTCGAATCGCGAGTTACCATCATGCTTCCAAACGCGCTTCAAAGACATGCGAAAGTGGTGCTCGTGAAACTTCGGTTCGTTTGCAGTCAGCTACTAGCACCACAGTTCGATATAGGTACTCACGTGAAACGGCAAAAGCGGCACAAACTCAAAATTCAAACTGCCCGGTCTATTTCGGTTGCGCTTCAAGCAGGTTCAACCCTGGAGAGGGCGCTAAAGTTGCATTGGCAATGCTAGAAATCGAATAGCTTTAAGCACCAGAACGGTTATTATGATCGAATAAGTTGATTTTTCATTAGAGGTTGCTTGCAGGTAAAAATGTAGGTCACGTTTAATAAAAAATGCGGGTTTATTATGGCAGCATTCGTTGATATTTTGCCAACTTACGTCTCATCCCACCGTTCAAGTGCGTCTCCTCGTAGTATGGCTATAAGTATTCGAAGGAATTTCTATTGGTTGTACTTCCAAAGTACATATACTAAAATTGGAACGATACAGAGAAGATTAGCATGGCCCCTGCGCAAGGATGACACGCAAAATCGTGAAGCGTTCCACATTTTTTTTTGTCTTTTCTTGTGCGTAGTGCTCGTGCATAGTGCATAACGCAACAGATCCTGTTGCGATGCACTGTGCAGGTGAAGGGCCGTGCTACAGGGGAGTCGAGAAGGTAGTGACATCCCCGAACTTTTTTTTTTATGTCTGAACTTTTCAGACGACACGAAAGTATTAACACACCTTCACATCGTACTACCTCTCCGCTGCGGCTCCCTCATAACTTTCACACGTCCCCCCATCCCTGAAAGAACTCGCTCACTTGTCGTAAAGTTCCCACTGTCTAACACCTTGCCCTCGTCTGCTACATCATCCTAGCACCGCTTCTGAAAAAAAAATAAGAAAGAAATTTAGCGATGGAAAATGGGCAGCCAATATGAACAGAAAAGCTGCGATACTACACAGCAAAAACAGCGCGTACACCTTTTTTAGCCACGAGCAATCACAACCGCTAACAATGCATTTGGTAAAATGACAAAAAAATGTGGAACGCTTCACGATTTTGCGTGTCATCCTTGCGCAGGGGCCATGCTAATCTTCTCTGTATCGTTCCAATTTTAGTATATGTACTTTGGAAGTACAATAGTAGTTAGTGCGTTCAACAATATATATGCAGCAATCCATGGGCCGAAGTGTGGCCAGGGTAAAAGTCTCATAGTTTTTACAAAACCAAAACAAATTTTGTATATCAACTCAACATAACGTATGCAATATGGTTATGCGCTTACTTGGAATAAGTCCTTTAGTGTAGATACGAAAATAATTATTGTATCAAGTGTGATTTTTTGAATGTTTAAAAAACAATCAATGCAGCAATTTTGTTTTGTGGCTCCTTCTGACGGGGTATAGCCGAAACAAGTTGGACGCGCCTTCTTCAAACGTGAGATGATGATGCTCAATCGATTGCAAGTGATGTCATGTCAAGGACGTGCAACTTACTCTGAAACTGTGATAGAATTCCTTTATGTACAGCCGCCCATTTTCTTTTTTTAACCTGAACGCGCGAGCATCGACTGTCCAGTCGATGAGTAGCGTTTTAACGGAGTACAGCGGCAAAGTGAACGAACATATGTGTATGCCTGCGATAAACAGTCCTGCGGCTTACAGACTTTACGGTCGATGTTCGCGCGTTCACGTTGAAAGAAGTTGTTAAAACAGCACAGCATACAAAGCCCACTTCCACTGGGCGGCTGTACAACCTGGTGCAGGCGCCGTTACCGTTTGTGGACGGCAGGGTGGTTGCAAAGTCCGTCAGCGCGAATTGCTGTCCATTCGTTTTGTGATTCGGTTGTCTTTTCTCTGTACTGTAGTATTGTAGCTTCAGCGGTGACTTTTTTTCTTTTTTTGTACACACGTCCGAAGTATTCGCCTGTTCACGGATCGAGTTGCATCGCCTCGTATTCGCTACCACGCGTATCACCAGCATAAAACGTCGGGGTGGGAGGGGGGGGGGGGGGGGTCTGCCTTTTTTCTTTCATGTTGAGGCAGGGGTGAGAACCCTCGCAAGTACTCCCTCCTTGGGCATTTATCTTTCGAATGAACTCAAAAATCTGAAACCCTTCCTGAGCAGGCGAGTACAAAAGTGAAGGTTGGCTTTGTTAGGCACGGTACGCAGCCCGTGAGCTTTCTGAAATGCAACGGGTTGAGTTGAATTGAATTGTTTAATTTTTCGGCGTGCCACAAATCCCGCTGGGCTTCAAAATGCAAAGTAAACAAATAATTACCGACAGTGGAAATGGGTTGCCCTCGCCAAGTAATGGTGGCAACAACTTCCCCGTTTATTTTTTTTTTTATTTCAATAAAATTCTCAATCATCTGCCGTTACTTATTTGTGCCGACAATTTGGCGGCAGCCATAGAGAAGTATGAATCCTATCGCCCGACTTTGATCGTGTTATTTTAGAAAATGATGTTCGTTCGTGTATTCTTTTATTTCAAAGCACATTTTTATTTTTCGAATGATCGAAGATAATGTCTAGATTTATAAAGAAAATGCCGTACATGGAAATATATGCCCCACCGCACCCCCCCCCCCCTTGTGATATTTCTGGATTAACGCTACTTACACATACACCAAAATATAAATTCAGGATAGTTATTTATTGCAAATACTACTTTAGGGAAAGCGCAAAACAGAAGCATAGAGCATGTTATGCAACATCTCAGCCTGATTAATTGCTAGTTTCTGCACGTAGGGTTGCCACTGGTCAGATTTTAGACTGGCACTGTCAGCTTTTCAGATAGCGCGCAGTTTGCTTGTCTGCATCCAAAATCAGACACTGTCGGCCTTTTTTTTTTTTTGTCATACTGCATTTTTTTTATTTTCTAGGGCATTTTATAAGTGTCAGTTCAATAAATGCAACAATGGGCAGTTATTACCCATCACCAACACACTTACGCTATTAGTCAACCACTCTTTAAAAACCCTTAATGTGTAGCAGTAATTACAATAGAACATATTGCAGGCATTTGTTATTTACTTCTTCCTCATCTCTGCATGATCATAATCACCATCAACCGTTTGTCTCTCTGTCCTCATCGACACAACACGTCATTATCATCGTTATTTTTTGGATGCGTGCTCTGTCGGTTCTCCAAGATCTTGCCTCGAATAAATGCCATCACAAGCAAGATCTCGTACGTGGTGGAGGTGCTGTGTGCGTATGTGCATATGAATATTCGATATGTTTGTGGTAAGTGCACTGTATGCATTTTATGTTCATATGTGTCTATATATAATATCACTGACAAAGAGTATTCAGTGTTGCTCATTCAGAGCAATAGCCAAAACTTCACTTTCAATCATGGGAATTTTGACACTTGCACTTAGACTAGCTGGTAGCTTGCCATTGCTTATTTGAGCACAGAATACATTAGGTTTATTTCGCATAAAAAAGCGACTTTCAATTAAACGGCACTGCATGCAAAATACCTAACATGCCATCTATCGCTCAACATTATTTAATCGGAGAAGAGTGGTAAGTTGGGCCATTGGTATTGGTTCATGGTGTACGTAAATGCGAACAGGAAGACAAAAGAGGGAAGCAAAAACAGGCACAGGTGCTCACAAACCTGCATCTGTTTTTGTCTCTCTTTTTTGTGTTTTTGCCCGTTTTTTGCACAGTTA
Organism: Rhipicephalus microplus; assembly: GCF_013339725.1. Lineage (NCBI taxonomy): Eukaryota > Metazoa > Arthropoda > Arachnida > Ixodida > Ixodidae > Rhipicephalus > Rhipicephalus microplus. The sequence continues at coordinate 128,342,293 of NC_051167.1, read as the reverse complement.
CACAATAAATTTAGTCTTCTGTTAACTCACAGCCCCCATTATACGACCGATTCTTCTGCAAAAAGGTGCCATCCTATCGGCATGCTGCCAAGTTGCCTAATACTATGCACACCTATATCTAATGAACATGAGCATTAACAGCCAATGGATAGTGGTGACTTCTTTGGAGCGGATAATTGCCCATTATATCAACGTATGTGTTGTCGTACATTCAGAAACCAGGACAGCTGCATCCAGTCAATATGAATGCCATAGCTATGACAGTCGATCACAGATGCAGCTCATTCTTATCTTGTATTGAAATCATCTTTGTTACTAGCAGGCAGAGGCATCTAAATTTTTGGATTGCATGGGTGTGCTTTAGCCTCCTCCGCCCCCCCCCCCTACATAAACAAACATTTTATCTTGCCCATAGCATAGTGGGTTTCAGGGGGGGGGGGGGGGGTAGGGGGCTATCTATTTCTAGCGTGCATATTTCACCAGCCCCAATTAACAGTTGCACATTGTTCGCGACAATGATGTAGACAGATGGAGTAAACCACGCGTGATTGCCCTTGCACATCTGAACAAAAACAATTGCGAGTCTATTTTTTCTGCCTTCCCAAATGCGTACAGCTAGTTGGGCTTCCGTCGAACAACAACACTCACTTTCTCCCCGGCAAAAAGAAAGCAACCTACACGCCTCTGACTTCAAAGGAGTCACGAATGGTGAGCTCATTCAGAACACAAATCAACATGGAAGCGCCAGCAGAACATATACCAATCACTATGCAGTAAGGCAAGTAATTGCCGCAGTTAAGAAGGCTGAGACAACATAAGCAACGCATAGTCCGCCCAGAATTCGAAATGTTGAGCGTTGCACCCGCAGACATCACCCGCACAAGCTGACCGAAGAGAATTGTCGAATCGCGAGTTACCGTCACGCTTCCAAACGCGCTTCAAAGACATGCGAAAGTGGTGCTCGTGAAACTTCGGTTCGTTTGCAGTCAGCTACTAGCAACACAGTTCGATATAGGTACTCACGTGAAACGGCAAAAACGGCACAAACTCAAAATTCAAACTGCCCGGTCTATTTTGGTTGCGCTTCAAGCAGGTTCAACCCAGGAGAGGGCGCTATAGTTGCATTGGCAATGCTAGAAATTGAATAGCTTTAAGCACCAGAACGGTTATTATGATCGAATAAGTCGATTTTTCATTAGAGGTTGATTGCAGGTAATGATAAAGGTCACATTCAATAAAAAATGCGGGTTTATTATTGCAGCATTCGTTGGTATTTTGCCAACTTACTTCTCATCCCACCGTTCAAGTGCGTTTCCTCATAGTATGGCTATAAGTATTCGAAGGCATTTGTAGTGGTTGTACTTCCAAAGTACATATACTAAAATTGGAACGATACAGAGAAGATTAGCATGGCCCCTGCGCAAGGATGACACGCAAAATCGTGAAGCGTTCCACATTTTTTTGGCTTTTCTTGTGCATAAGTGCATAACGCAACAGATTCTGTTACGATCCACTGTGCAGGTGAAGGGTCGTGCTACAGTGGAGTCGAGAAGGTAGTGACGTCCCCAAACTTTTTTTTTATGTCTGGACTTTTCGGACGACACGAAAGTATTAACACACCTAGAAGTGTGGCAGCTTGGGCTAGTTGGTATGGCATGACGATAGTTATAGCGCGAGAACAAAACGACGACACAGAGACAAGAAGGACACGAAAGACACGAGTCTTTCTGCGCTCGTGTCTTTCGTGTCCTTCTTGTCTCTGTGTCGTCGTTTTGTTCTCGCGCTATAACTATCGTCATTAACACACCTTCACATCGACTACCACTTGCCAACGATAGCGGTTCTACAGATTAACAGCCTTTCTCAACACCATCCACCTCCCCCACTCAGAAAAATATTACTTGGCTTGCCCTGCAAACGAGTTTACCTCTCCGCTGCGGTTCCCTCATAACTTTCGCACGTCCCCCCACCCCTGAAGGAACTCGCTCGCTTGTCGTAAAGTTCCCACTGTCTCACACCTTGCCCTCGTCTGCTACATAATCCTAGCACCGCTTTTGAAAAAAAAAAAAAAAAGAAAGAAATTTGGCGATGGAAAATGGGCAGCTAATATGAACAGAAAAGCTGCGATTCTACACAGCAAAAACAGCGCGTACACCTTTTTTAGCCACGAGCAATCACAACCACTAATTATGCATTTCGTAAAATGACAAAAAAATGTGGAACGCTTCACGATTTTGCGTGTCATCCTTGCGCAGGGGCCATGCTAATCTTCTCTGTATCGTTCCAATTTTAGTATATGTACTTTGGAAGTACAATAGTAGTCAGTGCGTTCAACGATATATATGCACCAATCCATGGGCCGAAGTGTGGCCAAGGTAAAAGTCTCATAGTTTTTACAAAACCAAAACAAATTTTGTATATCAACTCAACATAACGTATGCAATATGGTTATGCGCTTACTTGGAATAAGTCCTTTAGTGTAGATACGAAAATAATTATTGTATCAAGTGTGATTTTTTGAATGTTTGAAAAACAATCAATGCAGCAGTTTTGTTTTGTGGCTCCATCTGACGGGGTATAGCCGAAACAAGTTAGACGCGCCTTCTTCAAACGTGAGATGATGATGCTCAATCGATCGCAAGTAATGTCATGTCAAGGACGTGCAACTTACTTTTACACTGTGATAGCGTTCCTTTATGTACAGCCGTCCATTTTATTTTTTTAACCTGAACGCACGAGCATCGACTGTCCAGTCGATGAGTAGCGTTTTAACGGAGTACAGCGGCAAAATGAACGAAAATATGTGTATGCCTGCGATAAACAGTCCTGCGGCTTACAGACTTTGCGGTCGATGTTCGCGCGTTCACGTTAAAAGAAGTTGTTAAAGCAGCACAGCATACAAAGCCCACTTCCCCTGGGCGGCTGTAGAACCTGGTGCAGGCGCCGTTAGCGTTTGTGGACTGCAGGGTGGTTGCAAAGTCCGTCAGCGCGAATTGCTGTCCATTCGTTTTGTAATTCGGTTGTCTTTTCTCTGTACTGTAGTACTGTAGATTCAGCGGTGATTTTTTTTTTCTTTTTTTGTACTCACGCCCGAAGTATTCGCCTGTTCACGGATCGAGTTGCATCACCTCGTATTCGCTACCACGCATATCACCAGCATAAGACGTCGGGGTGGGGGGGGGGGGGGGGTGTTTCTTTTTTCTCATGTTGAGGCAGGGGTGACAACGCTCACGAGTACTCCCTCCTTGGGCATTTGTCTTTGGAGTGAACTCAAAAATCTGAAACCCTTCCTGAGCAGGCGAGTACAAAAGTGAAGGTTGGTTTTCTTAGGCACGGTACGCAGCCCATGAGCTTTCTGAAATGGAACGGGTTGAGTTGAATTGAATTGTTTAATTTTTCAGCGTGCCACAAATCCAGCTGGGCTTCAATACGCAAAGTGAACAAATAATTACCGAAAGTGGAAATGGGTTGCCCTCGCCAAGTAATGGTGGCAACAACTTCCTCGTTTATTTTTTTTTATTTCAATAAAATTTTCAATCATCTGCCGTTATTTATTTGTGCCGACAATTTGGTGGCAGCCATTGAGAAGTATGAATGCGATCACTCGACTTTGATCGTGTTATTTTAGAAAATGATGGTCATTCGTGCATTCTTTTTATTTCAAAGCACATTTTTATTTTTCGAATGATCGAAGATAACGTCTAGATTTATAAACAAAATGCCGTTCATGGAAATATATGCCGCCCCGCGCACCCCCCACCCCCCTTGTGATAGTTCTGGATTAACGCTACTTGCACATACACCAAAAATATCAATTCAGGACAGTTATTTATGGCGAATACTACTTTAGGGAAAGCGCATTGACGATGTAAGCGGTAAACGATCTTGCGGGCGTTCTAGTGCAAATTGCGCAAGAACGAGTACATGCAGACTCCCTCATGTGCAAACGAGAAAATTAAAGGCGAAAAAGGCACCAATACTTTATAGGGAGTGCTAATTGAAGATACAAAACTATTTGTACAGTGCATGACACCTTGATTCTCGCTAGTATCGACATTACGTTTTTTTTTTATCTGTCGATTTTACTGTTAGACCTTCCATGGTGGTACTCGTCTACTGACCCGCAGGACACGGGATCAAATCCCGGCGGCCACATTTTTGATGGAAGCGAAAGTGCTTGAGGCCCGTGTGCTTAGACTTAGGTGCCTGTTAAAGAACCAAAGGTGGTCGAAATTTCCGGAGCCCTCCACTATACAGTGCATCTCTTAGTCATATGGGGGCGCACCTTCAATGCCGAGTGCCATTTCGTATACCCTTTTCGTACAGAAGTGCGGACCAAAGTCGGGCTCAGCGATTCAAGTGGTCTCCAATATCGGGCTCCATGCAACAGTTTGTACGGAATCCCGCCAAGTATGTAAAAGATTTTTTTTTATTTTGTTTAATTCAAGCACTGAATTGAATTTCATGTACTCGAAACATACATTGTCCGCAAAAATTAACAACACACACTTCAATGGCGTGGGCTGCGACATCAGCAGATATTGAAAATTTCATTAAAACTGAGACAACAAGAGTGCAGCCAAGATGTAGGCAACAGTTTCTTTCTGGCACCGGCGGCCTATAAATGTAGCCAAATAGGCGCATTGTAGCCATTCATGCCTGGCAGCGCTGGTGTAAATAACTTTTTAGAAAGTAAGTTTCCTTTTGGTGCATCAATCACATTAACGTTTATGTATACTAAAAGAGTAGCAATAGTGAAACACGTACAGATAAAGACGACCGTTCAGTTTTTTTTTTTAACTTTAATCCTTCACCACAGTCAAGCGCTGCTAGGTGACGCCACTGTCACGGCTTTCGCACATGAAGAGAGAGAGAGAGAGAGAGAGAGAGAGAGAGAGAGAGAGAGAGCAGTCTCCGCAACGAACGTTTGCGGCACTGTAAAACTCTCATTGCCTTTTAGCTTACACAAAAACCTTTCCACGTCACCATGTTGTCGAAATACAGGATTGTGCTTGCCGTGTTACCGCAACGAAAGCTTAAGCAATGTTACGACTCCCACTATAACTAAGCGTTTCCACGCCTACGTAAAATTGATGTTTAACGCATGCGCACAAAAATAAATGGCGATGATAGCCGCACTTGAAATATATTTCAGTGAGATTACGTTGAATGACAACTGCGCCAAAATCACAAGACAAGATTTTAAATTCTACGGTAGTGGAAATACCTCTATGGTCCCCAGACGATGGTGTCGACAATTCAGGACATATGCTTAGTGTAACAAGCCATTGATTGATTGATATGTGGGGTTTAACGTCCCAAAGCCACCATATGATTATGAGAGACGCCGTAGTGGAGGGCTCCGGAAATTTTGACCACCTGGGGTTCTTTGACGTGCACCGAAATCTAAGCACACGGGCCTACAACATTTCCGCCTCCATCGGAAACGCAGCCGGGATTCGATCCCGCGACATGCGGGTCAGCAACCGAGTACCTTAGCCACTAGACCACCGCGGAGCGGCTGTAATAAGCCATACACATGTTTGTTTTGACCTAGTGCTTTTTCTGGGAAGATTAGTTTAAACAGCGAAATCATACGTGACTAGGCCGCTACAAAGCGTTTACTCAAGCAGCAGAACGCACAACGTTTCTGTAAAAAGTTTTGTGCTTGCCAGGTTCATCTTGGCACCGCTAGCTAGCGACACCAATTGTGCCTGTAGGGGCACTGTTCAGGGGACTTAGCCTTCTTGTCTTTACGGCTTATAGGACGATAAACTTTGATAAACCGAGTAAACAAAGGTTACCCGTCACGCTTCATGTTATCTCTACTAGACGGGCGAAGTCACCGCAAAGCGGATATCACGTGTAGCACAAAGATAAATTTGCGAGATAGGGCCGTAAACATAAAGCGAACCGGTACAGTACCATAGTTTACGTTCCAAAAAAAAAAATAATAAGAAAACTGCCTTCTCGAAAGCTCCGCGTATACGGAGATTCCTTTAGAAACCAGGTAACGTGCTAACGCAAAGAAATGTACGTACCAGGCTAACAATAAACGATAACTGTCTATTAGCTTTCGTCTTCGCCTAGACTGTCTTTAATTATATGCCAGATAGTGTCTTTATTTGTAGGCACCCACCATTCAATCGAGTAACCCTGAACATCGCTGAATAATTTACTTGACCATCTTTTCAACAGTTTCTAGTGCTTGGCGGTGGCAAATAAACCTCTATAATAAACAAAAACGTTGGTTACAGTCTACCATCACTATTGCCACGATAATCAGCCATGCACCGTCATGCTCAGCAGCATTACCACTCTATACGTGTACTATTGAAGTGCACTGTAACATTTCGAGTTCAACTATATACACCTAGCAATTTTGGGCCATGATTTGGCGGTGGTGCAAGTCTGACTGTATTCAACTGAGACAGAACGCCTTTTCTATAAAAAGCCAAGAAGACACATAGGAGTTATTTTTCAGCGTATTCCGCATAATGCCTTTAGTGTAAATGTGAAAGTTATGGTCGAGGAAGGTGGCATTTTACAATGTTTCAACCCCAATCCGTGCACTCACTTTTTTTTTTCGTTGTGGCACCATCTGACGGGACGCAGCCGACCTATACTAAACTCTAGCGCTGCCTTTCGAACGTCACGTGACGACGCCAGTGCAGGACGGCCAGTTTAGCATGTTTTATCTTAAATATGGAGTTAAGTGTAAGTCTGGTGACTATATATTTGTAGACAAAAGTGTCGTTTTATTTCTTGACAATGCGAATGTTTAAATCCGGTTGTCCTTTGGCAGGTGTAGAATTGCAGCTTCGGCGCTAATACATTTACACGTGTTCCCGATGTATGCAGTTGCTTATCGACAGAAATTCGGATCACACGTATGGCATTTGTTAACACACGTGCACTCGAATACAAGTGCCGACAGTGCCCTATTTCGCACGCTGGTTATTTTGCGGAGAACACGCGATTACTCTTTTCATAGCCTTATGTGCAAGGAATGCAGGCATGCCCAGTGCAGGCTCACTCACGTGCGAGTAAAAGAGGGAAATTAAAGTTGAAGAAAGGCTAACATGACGCCAGCAGTTCATCAATATTCAATTTCAAATGCGAAAGAGTGTGGCGCACCCTTAATGCCGAGCGCCATTTTGTATGCCCTTTTCGTACGCAAGTGGGGTACAAAGTCGCGTTCAGCAATGCAAGTTGTCTCCAAAACCAAGCTCCTTGAAACAGTTTGCCCCGAATCCCGCCAAGTATGTAAAACTTTGTCTATTGTTTAATTCAAGCACTGAGTTTAATTTTGTGGGCTGGAAAAGGGAAAATTTGCCCGCAAGAATAAACAACATACACTTGAACGGCATGAGCCGCGACATCGCCAGATAGTGACGATTTCATCCAAACTGGGACAACAAGAATGCAACCAAGAAGTAGCCAACAACTTCTTTCTGCGACCGCCGGCCTATATAGTAGCCAAATAGGCGCAATGTAGCCATTGCCTGGAAGTCTTGGTGTAAACAGATTTCCAGAAAAAAAAAAAGGGGGGGGGGGGTCTCTTTTGGTGCGCCGTTGACATTTATTTACGTTTATATTTATTAAAAAGAGTAGAAATAACGAAGCACGTGTGAACAAAAACGGCCACTCTGTCTTTTATTTTTAATTTTTGTTTTCTCACCTCAGTCAAGCGCTGCTAGATGACGCCACTGTCGCGTCTTGCGCATACGAAAAAAAAAAGAAAAGAAAGCGCGTCCTCCGCAACCAACGTTTGCGACCCGTGTGAGTGATTTTAAATAAAGAGAAGAAGAAAGTGAGCCCCGTAACTGTTTCTCAGGGGGAGGACACCTCAACAGTAGCTCACGAGGGATGGGGGTAGAGAAGGGAATAAAAGGATAGGATTAAAAGGTAGAGAGATGGGAAGGAGAGAGCGAGGCGCAGGGACTGAGCGAACGACAGAAAACGGTGGAAGAGGAGATAGGAAAGATAGATACGGTCGCAGGAGTCCGAGGACGGGGCACCACTCAGCAAGAGCTCTTGTCGGCGTCAGGAGATGGCGTAGGGCGAGCCCAGTCGGCCAGAGCTGCGCTGTCGTCGGAGATCGCGGGGTCACAACCGGTCGGCACGAAATGCAGTGAGCGAGTCTGATTGTTTGCGACCCACAAAACTTCCATTGACTTTTAGCTCACACGCATACTTTCCCACGATACCATGTTGTAGAAATACAGGATCGCGCTTGTTGTGTTACCGCAACGAACGCTTCAGCAATGTTAAAACTCCCAATAAATAAACGTATTCATACGCACGTAAAAGTTATGTTTTACTCTTGCGCAAGTAAACGATATTTCTGAGATAACGTTGAGTGACTGCTGCGCCTAAATTACAAGACAGAATTTTAGCTTCTACAGCAGTGGAAATACCTCCATTGTCACCAGACGATGGTGAAGACAAATAAATAAGCTTAGTGTAACAAGCCATATTCACGTTCGTTTTGACCTATAGTGCACCTTCTGGGAAAAAATAAGTTTCAACAGGTTCATCGATTGACAACGTCATCGATTTGGTGTCATCAGTAGAGAAGCATAAATTCAAAGAACGACTGGAACTTGCGCCTCTTTCTTAATGTGAAAGGTGCATATGACAACGTTTCCTATCAAGCTATATTAGACACACTACTGTTAATTGAACTGGGAGGGCAAATGTTTGGTTGATCCGAAGCTACTTGACACGAATATCCTTTTTTTTTGTATATGCTGAAGATGGCCCAACCTCTGACCACTACACGTGCTGTGGCGTCACACAAGCATGGTGTTTTAAGCCCGTTCCTTTTCAACCTTGCTCTGCTCGGCCTGGCGGGAGCTCTCCCGGAAACAGTTCAGTGTTTCGATATACGCTGATGGCATCTGATTCTGGGCATCGGCAGTAACACGCCTACAGGTTCTAGCAAGAATACAGAAGGAAACGTCGCTAGCATCTGACTATATTCTTCACACGCAAGGTCTAACAACCTCAACAGACAAATATGCACTGATGCACCGCCTTGGCGTGCAAGGCGATGATGCAAGCCACCGCGATGATCTGTGCCGCCCGGTACATCCGCACGGGAGACAACAGCACACAGGCGAATGACAGGAGCCGAAGGAGCCACGCCACTGGCCGGTAGTATGACCCCTGGGGATTCGGAACGAAAGGTTGCCAGAGGATGGCCTGGGCCAAGATCAGAAAGGTCGCGGTTGGCGCCAGTGGATCGGCCCCGCCTGGATGGGCAGACAGGGGTCCGACCGAGAACCAGACTAGGGCCGCGGGCAGCCCCAGGGCTGTAACCTAGAGCCACAGGTGCAGCAGGCACAGCTGCAGACGCCACCCGCACGTCTCGCTCGACGGGCCCCGTCGCTGCTCCTGGGCCAACTGGCGGGTGCACTGGTACACGAGCCTGATGGCAAACACGACGCTGCCCACAAGCATCGCCACGGCAGCGCAGGTGGCAACCATCAGAAGCAGCAGGCCCGTTACCAGCAGGAACACTTGCGGCAACCACGGCTGCTTTTTGGGCGGCGGACCCCGGTCGGTTCCTCTTACCAATGCAAGCATACTGTCAAGCCACGTGGTGGACAGGCAGGTGCCGCCCGCAATCAGGATTCCCAAAACGTAGACGGCCCCGCATCCGACGCAGTACAGGGAGACGCGCAGGGCCACGTTCTCCCAAACGTTAGTCGTACCCATGTTGTCGATCACCAGAACGGCACCTCCTTCCGAGAGACTCTGAAAGAAGTACTCTACCAAGCTGGCCAGCAAAGTGAGTTCCAGGAAAGTCTCGGCCTTCTGCAGGGCACAGTTGAAGTCCAGGCTCACACCTAACGTATGCGTGGAAAACAGTTGCTCGGCCAACAGCGCCAACGTGATGGCGATGCAGTACGAAGGCACCATGGTTATGTGCCGCCGCATCATCTGTCCCAGGCTGGTCTTCCAGGCGGCCTCGGCACGAAGCTCGTAGCTGCATTCGGGGTCTATACATCTACACCGACAAGTCACCCGATCAGGTGACTTGTCGGTGTAGATGTATAGTTCTACACATTCTCCGAAATGTTGGCCCACACGGCCTCTAAGGATTGGCCAAGAAACGGACAATTTAAAATACAATAATTATTCGCTTCCATGTCCTGTGCTCGTCTTTTTTTTAATTTTGGTCTAGACATTGATGTGTATGCATGTTCCCCTCGCTGACCACATAATCTTCACGTGTCCTTCCCCTCTCACACGTCACCAAGTAGCATTTTTGATGCAGCGGAGTGCATTCTCAGTGATGAAACCAGCTTCTAAATTCAGTGCCACGAGTGATATACTGATTGATTTACACATATACTAATATAATTTTCACTCGCACGACTCCTACATTGAATGAGGTATAGTTCAAACAACGAGAGTGATCATGAAAAATAGACTTAGATTAAGGCGGCGGTCTCACTCCGGCGGCACGAACACATCGTTTTTGTCACTTTTCCAACTGACTTGGCTGCTGTTCTTCTTGTCCTATATAGTTGATTTATGTGTCATTGAAACGCTTAATTTTTGTAAATTTTAAAGATATCTATTAGAAATAAGTAAGCTTTTAGCATTTGGGTAGGGAAAGCCAAGAATAAGCGCTGGTTACATGGTTTGGTCTGACTGTGTGTCAGCAGTGACCATTTTCTGAAAAATCTGCTGCAGTTACAGCACTGTTCTTTGCGCAGAACATTTAAGACATATTTATCTATTTCCTCAACGTAGCAAATTATTCTAGCACTTTTACTGTATTGCTGATTAGCTTTTGAAAAGAGCCAAATTTAGTAAATGTCGATGCGGACTATCCGGCACCTATTCGCTAGAGAAAATTCATTTTCTGGCTGTATATAGAGGATGGCATTTGCCGTTTGAGTGCTCAATTTTATTTATGTACGCCCGCTCACTTTTTAATTATATTGATCTAAATTGGGCAATATTCTCATTAGATTGACCTACCGTGGCCCATTTTTGCGGAGAACTACTGAAGTTCATTAGCTGAATTTGCACGTGGATAAACTAGAACCCCTGATCTATTTCCTCAACGTAGCGTTTTTCAATAAAGCAAGCAGAAATGCGAAACAAAGCTCGCAAATTGTCTTAATTTATAATGCCGTAAACATCAACAAAATCGTTGTTATCTTGAAATAGCGCTGAAGTATAAGCATGCATAGCCTAAAATATAACAGTTACGGTCTCCTGGTATACTTATGCACACGAATCGCACACAAGAACTGCAGGAATATTGAGAAATCTACATTATTCCTGTCACTACAACGAAAATTGTCCTCTAGCGCCACCTAAACAGAAATAAGAAAAGCGCTGAATTTGAAGGTTCCCTGTTTCCCTGAATGCGGCGCGCAAAAACATTTTGCCTCAGAAGGAAACGTTTTTTCTAACTTCAAACCATGCACCGTCATCTGTAAGCCTTCCTCCCCTCAGAGTCTCATAAGGCTGCGTGGTACCGCGGGAGAGCGTGAAAACAGGTGGGCAGTATCCTCCGAGAGGATGGGGTGAGCGTCTTCACGGGAAAAGAAAGGCCGAATTCTTAGAAAGTCCCTCTTTTATGCATGCACGTCTTTGTCGCCCTCCTCACCCCCCACGGACTATAGCGAAAAGCGAGGGCTGTGCGACGACAGTCAGAAGAAAGCAGAAAAACGAACGACAAACGAGCGATACCAGCGAACTGAGCAGACGTGCGTGGGTAAGGTATTTGTAAATATCTTTGTAAGGTAAGGTATTTGTGAATATTTGTGAAAAGAGAGAAAGGCAAAGGAAAGGCTTATATGCTACCCTACACGGGGAGGGGGAAGGGGAAAAAAGAATAGAGAAAAATGTCAAGGGCATGCGGCACCTGCTGACAATTCGTCATTGGGAAGTCTGCCGTGCGGAGAACTGTCAATGCGTCAGGATAGCAGCTCCTTGACTCGTTAGCGTGAGTCATAAGGCTGACGAGTAGAAATAGCCGATCTTGGACTTACGCCTAGTAGCTCGAAAAGAACAGAAACGTTTCTGAAAAGGATAAGTTTATAAGAAAGTGTGGTGACATCGGTGTGCATAAAACATGTTTACATGAGTGCGAAACATGCGCTTCGCATTCATGTAAGCAATGGAAGGCGCATTGCACTAATACGTAGGAAATGGGCAGTTTTGCGAGTGCCGGTCGATTCACGGGCCGTAAATCACGATGAGGGGAATGGTGGCCCCCCGTTGTGCGAACTTCGTGCGTCCCTCTTTCGCTATAAGGAATTAATATTAGCTCAAGAAAACAAAAACACTCGAGAAAGAAGTGGGACGAAGCAGAAATGTCGGGAGCTGAGATATTCCTGCCTCCTGCCACTCCTTTCTCAAGTCATTGTTATTTTGCTCGCGCTAATATGTACCTATTTATATAGTGGTTGATGACGCAGAAAATTGTGTGAATTTCTGTTTCCCATGCTCGAGGCACGACTAAGCTAATGAGTTATTTTTTTTAATTCTTTTACATAAACCAACTCGCCCAGCTACAAGTCGCTGTAATCCGATACTCGCTCGCTGTAATCCGACACCACATGGTAGCTGCGGCGTACAGAAGACAAGAGGTCCTGCAAACGGCGTCGCATCACCTTTCCGAAACGCGCTTGCAAAGTCGATGGGCTACTCTGGCATTCCTGTAAAATTGATTACAGCCTGACAGCTCGAAACAACTGCCAGTCAGTCGGCTGCCAGCTGGGGCGACTAACTAAATTCATTCGACAAGAGGCCGGCACGCCGTCTCCACGGTTGTTGGGAGTGGGGTCCAGTTCGTCTTTCCTCGATAAGAAAGCACGTTTGCGTATAGCCGGGCGTCGACAGTTTGCCGTAAGCCGGCACGGCACGCACAGCGTTTATACGAATGCGACAACTGGCGCATCACGACCATGTAAACGGGGGTAATGCGCTAGAAAGACGTATCGCACAAATGCGCCAGGCAGGTCTGGATTTCAAGGGGTAAGTCGACCCAGAGTACTTTTCACGACAAAAGAACGCCGACCACTCGTCGTGTTGGCCTTGTGTGCACTTCTCGCACACTGCAAGACAGCTGCGAGGACAGAAAGCAAGAGCTTCTCGGGACTAAAGTCCACTAAATTTTTCTCTTTTACCTAAGTAACGACAACTTCCTCCTCTCCCGACCCTCTCTCACACACAGCCGGTGTCTGCCGCCATGTGCTTCCTAACTAGGAAGACTTCCAAAGCCACGTACGTATAAGTAAATTAGCCACGCACCTATCAGTGAACAATGTGCGAACGCGACGCACCTTTTTCCTCCAGCTAGTCCCCCGTCAATAGTGAGCGAAGAACGCTTTTTACCAGGTGCTGGAAAAGCATTAGGAAGAACATGGCCACCGCAAACGAGCGCTCCACAATGAGATTCCTCAGCGGCGCTTCAATGGCTGTCGGTACTTAGCAACGAAGAGAAAAAAAAATGTAGGGGCTTTACGCGGGACAGTTCATGCGCTCCATGTAAATTGTAGCTTATCGCAGTGCTTGTGGTGCGCTGCCGTTGCATTCTGTCGCACTCATGCAAACGCAGCTCGAATGCGGTACTGTTTCCTACAGGAACGTCGTCTAATTGCGATGTTGGGGAGACAAGGGTTTCCCGAAGGTCAGTGGACTGACCAATCCTTCCATGGGAAGAAGGGGTGCCCAAGGCGACACCACTAACACCTGAATAGTCTAGATGGCCTCGCACGAGGGCAGGAGATGTGGAATAACAGCCACTATGCTAGCCTGAAGGTGCGAGGCAGCATGACGAGGGGGGAGGCGGACTTAGTGAGGATGAGGACGGACACAAAAATGCGTGCTCAGCACGGAAGGCGACAGTGCTGTAGTAGCGTAAGACACTAGAGATAGAACGCATTTCTGCCGCATCCTCTGGTGTCCACTGCTCGCGTAGAGTCCTTCTTTAGAGTTTGCTTAGCGTGCGCTGCGAGTGCATGTGGGAGTACCTGCAGCACGAGTGCCTTGCCGGGCTTCACATGAGTCATGACAAATCATAAGGATAGAGCTTCACGGAAGAGGAAGAGAGCCGCCATCGCGACATGTCGAGCACGGGCAGCAGCTGCATTTTCACATCATTCACGGTAAGACCATTTCGATTACTGTGGTTTATTTTGATAATAAAAGCACACAGCTACAGCAGCAAAAAGAAAAAAAAACAATATAGAAGCCTATTCTTGATACGGTGGCGAGCTCGTTTTGTACCCCGGACGCAATGTGGGCTCCGTAAAGGAAGGAAGGAAGCAGAAGGCAAATTGTCACGTTGTGGGCGACATTCTTTCTATGATCAGCTTTACGTTGCCAGCTACACTGCTGTACTTTACTCTATTTTATGTTGGCATGTTAGTTTTTGGCGGCTATATATGCACAAAGACAAATTCGTTTGAACTTCTGTTTTACGGCTTCAGGTGAACAAAACTGTCCAATGCTATAGCCAGCAGCGCCTTTAGGTGCGTGTACAGGACGCTGGACACGCAGTCACTCCTAGATAATGCGCGCCCGTGAGAACAAAGTGCTAAGACCTGCGGACGTGTGGAGTCTATAAAAAGCCTTGTTTCTTTGTGTATCTGAAATGTCGCTGCCGTGTATCAAAATGCTGAGGGTAGGTGCTTCTTAGCGCTGTGACGAGAGGTCTGGGCGAATCAGGACCTACAGCACGCTGTGTGTACGTCACAACGCTCCTGCTTGCGTGTTTGTCTGCTTGGGCGCCTTTTATTTGTCGTGACCTTGGGCTCCGTCTATCTTTCTGACCTGCACTTGTCCGATAGAATAGCATATTTGCGGGCGGAACATTGAGCAGTGGTGGCAAAGCCCGGCATTTTTGTCTGATGCTGCTTTTGTCGCAAGCACGCGGCGTGCTTGAGAGCTGAGCACTGTAACTGAGAAAGTGTCCTATAAAAGCTAGACTGTGCTCAAAGTAAAAAAAAAGATGTGAGATGCACCCAATCAAATGATTCTGTACACACGAGCGCTTATCCCACAGCGCACGGACACGCGCGCACACAGCGTGTCACATGCCCTATCCGCCCAACCATCCTCTCAAAATGCTATGACGCACTTGTCAATCCGTAATGGTTCTTATTTTAGCCCGGCCACCCTTTTCTACCGTCAATATGCTTTTTTAGAAACAAAATTATGTAATTTATATATTGATATATTGATTGATTGATTTATTAGGTTCAAGGAAGGCAGCACAAACACCTGTATCGTCTATCTTGCCTTTCATCGACATTCAAGCAACCCATAGTAGACGACTGTCGGGAGAAATTCTTTTCAGTAATTATCCCGACTGAGAAAAGGACTCGCCCTTTTATTTTGAGTTTTGCATCGGTCCCTCACCACACCAGCTTATTATTCAAGCCAGCTTTGGAAGTGTAGTTGCTACGATCCCTTTGCATCTGGTGCTAGCTCACTAACCACATGATGTACTTTCCTGTAAAATTTTCAGGAAGGCGAATTCGCCGGAGAGCAACAGAGAGCAACGCCAAAGCGCCGCCTGTACGCCATGCTTGGACAACAGTGGTTTTGCCAGAGAGGATGACGCAACGTCTGAATACTGGGACAATTTCGGCATCGTCGAAGAGTCACTGCCGGGCCTGAGTCTGGAGACAAGCGTCACAACTCAGCCAGAGGAGCCGATCATCACCGGAAGACGAGTTGTGTCGCTGGCCCATTTCGTGAACGCTGTTCGTAGTCTCGACGACCACAGCTGTCCTAAGCTGACTGGACGTTTTGCACTCGTGAAAGAACGGAGAGTGGGGCTCTGGTCGGAGCTCACTTTTACCTGCAGTGAATGTCAGGAAATCAGAAAGTTGACGACTGACCCCGTCACAGAACCAACGTCCCTCACTGACAAAGCAAACGTAGGAGTCAATGAGGCTGCTGTTTGGGCATTCATGAGTATCGGATCGGGCCACTCGCAGTTCGAGGAAGCAATGGCAGTCATGGAAATTTCTGCTATGGGCAAAGGGGCTTTTCTACGCCGGGAGGAGTCCCTGGGAAAGGTAAATAAGCTGATAAATATTTATTTTCTCTTTCTGAAGACGATGGAGGATGTACAGCGCTTTATTTTTAGTAAAATTCACGTGAAGCGACAGTGGCACGTGCATGGCAAGCGTTTTGATCGGGAGTACGGCACGATGAGAATTTCTCTGCAACATTTCGTCGTATACAATGAAACGATTGATCATGAGATGTCAGGATTACAAGTGAGCCAGTAATCGTCCTGTCTAGAAGCTCACTCACGCATTGACGCAATTACAAAGTGCGGCATCGCTATTGTGAAAACAATTTCGACGTTGTAATCTGCTGTAATTTTTGTTTTGTTGCAGTGCTGGAAAACCGTCCTTTTTGACCAAATGATAAAAGCCGGAAAAGAAGAAAAAAAACTCGCGGAAGAAGCTGGGGCTTTCTGTGAGGATGGCATAACCCCCTATATTACAGTGATTGTCGATGGTGGGTGGTCACACCGCAGTCATGGACACCGGTATTCCGCCAACTCTGGTGTCGCTGTGATTATAGGAGAATGCACGAAGAAGCTCCTCTACCTAGGAGTACGAAACAAGCTGTGCAGTACCTGTGAGCACTATTCTAGGACGGGAAAGGGCAAGAAAGACCATGTGTGCTACAAGAATTGGAACCAAAGCTCAGGGGCAATGGAGTCGGATATTATCGTTGAAGGCTTCCAGAGAAGCGTGGAAATGCATGGTGTGGAATACCGGATATTCATAGGGGACGGGGATTCGCCCGTTTTACATCAGATACTCACGAAAGTGGAGTACGGGCGCTTTGTAAAAAAGAGGGAATGTGCAAACCATGTTGTGAAATGTTACACCACTCGGCTCTATGGCATAGCCAAAGAAACAAAGGGCAGTTCAGCTTTCCTAAGTGGCCCTAGGATTAAGCGGTTAAAGAATGGTGCACGGAAGGCCATAAAGCACTACGCAAACATTCTTAGAGATGTACAGGGTACTGCACAAAAGCAGCGTGACCAGAAAGCCGACCTTACGCGCTAGCTTGCGGGTGACCTCATAAATGGCCCAAAACATGTTTTTGGTTGCCACGACAGATGCAAAGACTACTTCTGTGATGGCACCAAAGGTGACAACATTTATGATGGCATGCCTAAGGTGCTACAAATGAAAATAGTTACCGCTGCCAATATAATTGCCGAAAAAGCTGACCGTCTTGTGACAGATGATACAAGTAATCTTGCCGAGGCAGTCATGGCACTGGTAGCCAAACAATCTCGTGGTAAACAGATTAACAGATGTCAAAAGGGCTCTTATGAACACCGCTGTTATGGAGCTGGGCTCAGCTTTCAGCTGGGGCCACAGTGGCACTGCACCACATCCAAGGCTGTAACCTGCAAGAGCCCCGCAGCCGTCTTGAAGCGCTACGCAAGCAAGAAGACGGCTCAGAAAGCAAACAAAGAGTCTCTCAGAAGAAAACTGTTTGAAGAAAATGGCCACCAGCAGCATAAGCGCAAGGAGTCTACGGTGAACGACTCAATGATTCATTATGGTCCGAATTGCCAGCAGCCAGACATGCCACCAGAGCAATATGCCGAGAAAGAACGGGCTGTTTTAGCAAGCCTGCAGGTGAATGAGAAACAGCAGATGGAAATTGAGAAGGCTACTCGAGGACAGGCTGATAATCCTACATGGCATTTTGAAAGAAACATGCGCCTAACGGCGTCGAATTTCTATGTAGTATGCCGAAGGAGGGAGTGGACACCGTGTGACACGCTCGTGAAGACCCTGCTCTATAAGAAAAATTTCACCAGTACTGCTCTTGAGCATGGAAGACAACAGGAACGTGTTGCACTCCGGTTATACGAGCAAGAAAGGGAAACTGCTGTGCAACCTTGCGGATTATTTGTTTACCCAGAGTACGGATTCTTGGCGGCGTCGCCAGACGGATTAATTGCGAGCGACGGTATCGTGGAGGTGAAGTGCCCATTCACTGCGAAGGACATGGAGCCATCCGAGGCAGCTAAAAAGTACAATCAAAGGAGCCAAGTACACGAACCACCCAAATCGAGCTGCTCTCATAACTATTTCTACCAAGTGCAAGGCCAGCTGCATATCACTAAAAGAAGTTTCTGCCACTTCGTCGTCTGCACGTCGAAGGGCATCCACGTACAGCGGATCGAAAGAGATAATGACTTTTGGAAATTCAGAATGCTTCCACAACTAATCAGATTTTACAGAGACTGCATGTTACCTGAAATTGTAGATCCCCGTACTACGCGCAGCATGCCCATACGCAGACAACAGTGGAATGTGAAAGCAATTGAGTCACACCAGCAGTCTAAACGAGCTTCGATGAAGAACAAGGAGGCAAAGCAGAGTGGCGACTCGGACATTTTTCACAGGCTTGAGTCGTAGGACTGCTGGGCGCGTGCACTGTCAAGAAATTCACCAATTGTGACGATGCTACCTAATGGTGATTTTGAGCGCACTTTCGTGTTGGGGCAACGCCAAGTGCGTCTGTAGTTTCGGCCATCTGCAGTTGTAGCTATTTACATATTTCCACGCAAATTGCCAGTGCTCGAGCGTTACGCATACCACTTTGTGCATTGCAGGCGTCGCGAACCAAGCGAAATGCCGAGAGCCCCGTTACGACAAGCGAAGCCAGCCGCAGTGCACGTGCCAGCCCTGCACGCGCGCGAGCTGCGACCGGGGGGGGGGGGGGGGGGGGGGGGGGGGGGGGGGGGGCTAGCGAGCGTGACGGAGGAAGAAGGCGGGGTTAGAGGCCAGTGGCGAGTGACATCAGCAGACTCCGCGTTCGCTCTCTTTCGTCCTTGTTCGCTCTATTGGTTACGCCGACGACGCCAACAGGCGCCGCCGCTCAACGCAGCAGTATGTGCGTAAGAGCTTCGCTCTAAAGAACTGCACATTAGGAGAACGACCTTGTATATATCGAATGGCAGATGCAGGCTCAGATTTGACGATAGCAAAGACTATCTCTCGAACAAGCTATGAGGTAGCAATTCACTTCTTTGTGTCGGGTGTGTCATCAGCCATTCACGTGCGTTCTGCAGCAGCAATGACCGAGAGACATGACCACAGAAGCGCCAATGAACTTTTGTAAAAAGTTCGTGTGTGATATAGGATAACGGAAAATAATAATAAAACATACACCTTCATTCTCTGCTGTCACAAGTTCGCATCTGAAAGTCGTAATTATATCTACTTTTGCTTTGTGCGATTTCACATTTCTCTGAATGCATGCGTTGTAGTTCTGCGGGCTTTTTTGTGTGTGTGATGTTCAGGTGTCTTCGTGGCTGTAACCAAGTGCTGCCGACGCTCGTTTCGTACTAAATAAATTGTCACAACAACGTGTATTGACTCAATCTTGCTTACTGCATGACAGCCCTTCATTGCATAGCATATACACAACACTAAGACTCGTTGCTTGAAGATACGTTAGCCGACATAGTTATTTGAATTGACCAATCATGCATCCAAAAGCCTTATCCAGTGCAACAAGACCTTTTCTTCAACTCCTTTGCAACTATTGTATTTGTGTACTCATGTTTTTGCCTTGCATGCGCTTTACGAACTCGAAATGGGTACGACATAGAAGTAATACAAGCAGCGGCTGTGTAGAAAGATGCATGGGAGATGCACTGTACCATAAGTCTTCCCCTCCCTTGTTGCACTCCTGGGAGGTTTGTGTGAATCCGCCCCAGTTTTTATCATGAGATGTTTATAGAGCTTGAGGTAACGGCCTCGAATCTACGAGCTTGCAGTCAATAACTGATTTGGGCGAAACGATCACTCTTCATGTTATTGCCACGACCTTTACAGGAAAAAAAAATGATGTTGAATTAGCGTACGCGAATAGAGAAGTCGTTCCTTGGACAAGGGAATAACGCACCTGGACCATTCAGGCCACGCATGTGCGAGTCTCGCTCATATGACACACAAGAGGTAATTGCTTCATTTTCGTCATAAAGATAGTTTGTCGACTAGTCCGATGGTTTGCGTACGGCAACGAGATAAATAAACGCTGCATCAACCAAAAGATGAATTCATACTAGCCTGCTGAAGTTTCAATTCTAATGAAATAAATTACGCTACGTATAGTGTGAAAACTAATGATTATGCAGTCGGCACGTGTTGGGCACCGTGAGTCACAGCGGCCGCACTTCTTAGCACGCGATTTGCCTAACTACCCGTTTATTTGTTTTTTTTTTTGAAAATTTGGAAGCTTAGGTCATACTGGGAAGGAAGTATACATAGTCAAATATAATTTGCCTTCTCCTGTCCCACCGAACCGCATCATGCTACAGCAACCCCAATTATTTGTAGAAGGAACTGTTTCGTTGAACCTCGCATGAATACTCATAGTCCAAGTTTTGATCTTCATTGTATACATTGTTGTGACATCCGCGATAAAGTTTTTCACTCAACCCCGCATTCCGGCAATGTATGGAACATAGAGCAGCTGGCCAAGCAGGCTACGCAGATTACATGAGGGATCTCTTGAAAAGCAGCGACCGCAGGGGTCAGGGGCTAGTGAGCATGGAGGGAGATGCAGGTGTCGTTGAAGGGGAGAAAAAAAAAGCCCCTGCTCAGTGCCTCATTTCTTCGAACCGTGTCAGCGCGATTTGCACCCCCTCGTCATGCAGTGTGGCGCGCCGGCACACGTGTGGCAGTTCACCTCCGAAATGTTGGCCTTCCAGTCCTGACTTGGTGGTGCCGTCTGGTATTTTTTCCAGAACTACTCGCAATATGGCGACTGTAGAACCGCCACCTTAAGGATCAGCGCTGTTTAACCTTATTCGTCCAGGATTGACCCTTTTAATCCTGACACCCAATGTCTCCTATTCACGCCCACTTGTACTTCTGAAGCAGTACTCAATTGAACCTTGGAGCACGACAAACCCGTTAGTACCACTAAGTTTACCTCGATAATCTAGTTTATCAGGCAGCCTTAATTTTTGGGTTCTCGAGTGATGCATAGTCGCCTAACAAATAATTTATATTTTTAATAAATAAATCATGCAGCTTCGTGAGAGGGGTGCTTGGTACTGCTAAACTTTCGCTTTTTTTTTTCTCGCTCTTTCTTTTACTCGCTTGCTTCCTCTATTTTTTTTTTTATTTTCGTAAGTGGCTTTGCTTGCGTCACACCAAGTGACCGCAGCATACGACAGCGTGGGCCCCTAAAGTAAGGCGCACTTGAAAACTGGTGTTATTTGTCTCAGATTTGACCCGCGTCCGCCACGTTGATGTAAAGGTTATGGTGTTCAGCCGCTGACCAAAAGGTTGCGAGTTCGATTCCGCCCGGGGCGGTCGCATTTAAATGTAGGTGAAATGATGGAGGCCAGTGTAGTGTGCGATGTCACTGCACGTCAAGGAACGCCAGATGGTCAAAAATTTCCGGAGCCCTTCACCACGTCGTCTCCCATAATCCTACCGCGGTTTTCGGGACGCTAAATTCCAAATATTATTATTACTTTTAACCCGTGACTGTACGTCATTCCGGCCAGTAGTGCTATTCTGGACATTGTCGATTTCCGTCATGTTGTCAGCTTCCACCATCGATCGATGCCAATTGGCCAAGTGAGCTGCTACGACCTCTCCGATTGGCTCGAATTGACGCCATTACAAAATTTGACAATATGGCGGAATTAGACAGTGTCCAGAATAGAACCCCTGAAGAATATTCCGAGTGAAACCCACCTTCCCCCATAAGTGAAAAAACTGAAACTGGAAGGTCATACGAACACAAAAAAAAACAATGAATAGAGTGATAACTGATAAGAACACTGCACGGGCGTTTTTTTTTTTTTCACGTACTCGAACAATGTTATCGTCACGGACCCCACTCGGGCGTGTGGACGTTCGGCGTGCACGGGAACCAGGTTATCCGAGCGCCGAGCAAACATACGGTTTCCGAGATAGCGCGGAGATATCGGCAAATGCGTGTGATCAAGGGAGGGGGGCGTTCTTTTTTGTCGATCCATCTTTGGTGGAAGGTATAGTACCGTAAGCTGTCCTGGACTCCGCGAGCTGACATCGGACGTTGACTGACTCCGTAAGTTCAGAACGCCGGTTTCAATCAGTGTTTTTCTTTATACATATATATGTACCTTGGTTGCAACAACAACTGCCACAAACGCAAGGCCCCATCCGAAAAGTGGTTCTAAGAGAGAAAGGAAGAGAAAAGTGAGCCCCGTAACTGTCTGCATCACGGTGCGACACCTCAACAGTATAGTAGCTCACATCCATTCCTCTTCGCTGTATCGTCCATAGTGTTTTGGTGAGTACACAAAACGTACGAGCTGCGAATACACCGATGCTCGCACCTTTTCACGGCGGTCGCACACCTGCAGTCTACTTCGTGAGGTCATTCTGAGATTTGTACACGGCAAAACCGCAATATGACCCTGAGGCGCGGAAGTGCAGGGACTCCGGGTTGTTTTTTTTTTTCTTCCCTGGGGTTGTCAAGGGGTACCTAAATCTAAACACACGTGTGCTTCGGAAGTGCGGTGTAATAAATGTGTCGTTAACGTAGAACTCGAGATTAGAGACAGAGTCCTGCACATGAATTTTTCAAGAGCGTACATTTTTACGAAGAAACAATGTTTAAAATTTTTAAGTTTTCTGCTAGTTTTCGATTCTCAGTGACCTTTCATTAGTGGCCGCGTATTTAAAGCATCTATGAGACAGAGAGAAAAGAGGAGGCGAAGACTCTTAAGTTCTAGCACTGGCAGAGCGATCTTCGAAATATATACCATATATTGGAGTAGAGACGGGCAGCGGTATTTCGCGCATTGTCACTAGTTTATTGTTCCTCCTCCGGTAGTTTATTGTTCCTCCTCCGGTAGGCAATTCAACGGGGTCAATCAGAGCGGTGGTTCATGAAGAGGGGCTGCGGGTGACATATCCCTCGCCACCCACCTTGCAGTGAAGCCCAAAGACTGAGAATCACGCCGGATTAACTGTTAAATCTATAAGAGAGGATTAGCTGCCTCAGAGAGGTTGACCTAAGTTTCTACACAGGTGAACCTTTGTTTTCCAAAACATGTATGGCATTGTCGTCCCTGGCGTGCACGTTTGAAAAAAATTGTAGACTACGCCACATATTCGTGCAGAATGTCGTGTGCACGCATGTGAATCGCGAGTTTAAATGTGTTCCCATGAACTGCAAACGATCGCACATGTGGTGCATTCGTGGCCACAAGAATTTGCAACATGTGTGGGACACAATCGTGAGGTAGTCGTCTTGCAAGCTGCAGGAAGTGGTCCTACTTTTCTTTTCATTTTTATTAGAGAGGAGGTGGGTGGCGTTTGGGTACATAGGCTAACCGGGGAGGCTGGAACAAAGCATGAACTAGAGGAAAACCTGGAAAAATGAAACGTCTCACTGGAGAACCTGTTCGGTATTACTCGCACTCGAAATCAACTTCGACGTCGACGTATTCAGTGACAAAAAAAAATGAAATGCAAATAAGACGTCACAAAGCGCATCAGTTTTCTCAAGCTGTATCTCGCGAGTGCAATTTCCCATAAAAAGAATAAGCTCTGAAATATTAATTTCGGCTTCATGTTAAATGTCTAAGACGATATCATGCTTGCGCTAGGCGCATCGCCGTAAGCAAAAAAGTTGGGGACCCTTAAGCATCGAATTTAAGGGGAGACGCTCCTCGAAAGCACTTTTTTTTTGTTATTCAACTTAGAGCTTCAGAAATTGGACCACTGATGCAGTTTTTCCTCCTGATTCCAAATCTGTAATCAGTTTTTACATAAGTGCAATAGTTTGGGAGTTGTGTTTCAAGTAATGGTGAAACTTGATAAGTTTTCCGGGAACTTTCGCGCATACTAAATGTTCATGCAGAGAGTTGTTCAATGGCTCCTTTTGCTCCCTATTAGCCATAGAGTGCCGATATCTAGCTAGAAATTGTGCTCCAACTTTGAAACTATGAAAAAAACATCTGTGTAGCAAACTACCCTTTTTTTTCCACTCGACCACCATTAAATTTATTAATAGATATTTACAGCTGATAGGTTGTGCTGATTCAAGTAGATATCGGCACCCTACGCACTCTCCTCAATGTGTGTGCCAAATTTCGTCGTCGTATGACCATTCTAAGTGCCCGAAACACTTCCCGCAAAAAATGCAAATTGGCCAAAATTGCGAAATGAGAAAAACGCGTTTGAAAGTCTGTATTTACAAAAATGAAAAACGCAGTAGCACGAAACTTGTGCTGAACACATACACACATGTCCAGAGGGAATATCAGTTGTCTAAAACTCTCCAGCACCGTAGGTTTTCCCTTCCCGGCTGGTGCGGCAGGACTCTTCCACCCGGGCCCTCTTGGCTGCACTGCGACGGTGTGCCCTCGCCTCAGCGGTCTGACGCACATTCATCTTGTGCATGCGCATGCTGTCTCGGCGGTCGCTGAGGGTAACCAGGGCCTCCGAAGGAAGCACCCCAAGCTCTTCCAGCACCTTTTCAAAGCTCGCGTGGCCCCGGTTGAACCACAGGACTGCAATGGCTGTGGCTGTTTCCACAGCAGTCCGGGAAGCAAACCGGGTCTTTGGACACAGCAGCCATATTTTGCTGTTCAGGGACTCGGCCGCGTTCTGTGTCTTGCCGTGGAGGCACCGGGCAAGCAGCTTCGCATCTGTGAGACGCTTGTAGATTGGGAGGACTGCCAAACCCTGGGCCTTGGTCAGGAGGGGGGTGTGGCACGGTGCAGGCTGGCCCTGCGCCTCAGCACGTCGGTGCTTGCACCACGAGTCTGGGCCTGCAGGACAGAACTTGTGACTTCCAGCACCGTCTGTTGAGCACGAGTGCAAACATGAGGCCCATATGGCAGTGTACATCTTGTGGACATTTCCCCGATTGTTCACAATGGCCACCTGAAAGTAAGTTTGAAGCTTCTGGATGGTGGTCTCCTTCAGCTTCTCCCCTCGTGGAAGTGGCGTTGGCAGCTTCCGCAGGCCGGTGCCCAGACGTTTCGCCACGTGGTTGGTGCACTCCTCTTTTTCAATTGGAGTGTCAGGGTACACGTTGGCATCACAGACCCCGTTGTAGGCCTTGCTGTCTCCATCGCTTAGGAAGATGGTGAACCGCAGGGGTGTCTCATAGTCCACAGTCCTCTGCCAAATGCGCACTGCAGCTTCGGCCTCCATGGCATGCGAAGAACAGTCGCAATTCTTCTCACAAACGGGATGATGAAACGCCTGCCATGTTTCTTCATCGCCTCCCATGTCGTTATGCAAACTGCACGCCAGGCAGAAGTTGGAAAGCACTTCATAGTCCAGGCACAAACCAGTGTCCAAGGACACTACAGTTCCTACACCATTGTGGCTTTTGTGGCCTCTTTTTTGCCATGTGCCGTCAAACATGACTGGCACGTCACTGTTACCAGCCACCTCTTTGGTGACGCTGCGTGCCCTTTGCATGTTTTCACAGACAGCCTTCACTGCCGCACTGTGAATCTTTTTGCCGATAGCATGGAAGGTCTTATGGTGCATAGGGTTTGGCAATCCAACTACTGCACAAAATCGTGAAAGTTGCTCATGCCCGATACCGACGGCACGCGCTGCAAGCACCACTTTCAGGTTCACGGCAAAGGCGTCACGCGAACTCCCGCTGTCGTAGCTTCTGCTTGCACCGCGGCCGCCATCTGACGCGACCCGCTTCGACGAGTACGCGGACGAAAGGATGCTCTCCGAGCACTCCGCATTCTCGCAGTGTAGCTCCAGAAACGCCGAAAGGCCTTTCCGCTTTTTATTCGGTGCCCGAACTGCGAGTTTACTCTCGTGACAAACGGGGCATGCCGCGCCTGCGACGACGGCCGTCAATGCACCCAACTCGCACAGCACTACGCTTTCGGCACGATCGGCATTCGGCCTGACGTCGTTTTCGAATAACGCGATCTTTTTCTGCGATGCACTCACAAAATTCACTGCAGCGTTGATCTCGTCGTCGCAGTTGCCATGGTCGACGTTGCCGTGGTCGATGTTAGGCCTACCGGCCGCTGGCCCGTCGCGGACATTTTCGTTGGCGGTGGCTTTCTTGTACGTCCTCCGCCGCTTCCCTCTGAACTTGTTCTTACTTCTGTATTTCCGATGGTCGGCAACGGCCTTTTTCGGGCTTGCCATCGCACGAAAACAGCGAAAAATAACTCCGGAAAACAGTGAAGCGAACTACGGCAAGAAAACACGGGTGCTGTCAGCCAATGGCGGCCCTGCGTTAGTGGCGCGCGGTTTGAAACGGCGGGAAAAGACTGTTTTTGTTGCTTTTTTTTAGATTTTTCGTGAACGTACGAGACTTCAAGAACCGGGATCGTGGAGAGTAAGGACAACTCTACACGAGCCAGCGGCCGCAATATGGCGGACAGCTCTCTTCGCGGCCCCGCGAGCACGCGAACAGCAGCCCGTTTTGTGTAAATTTCGTGATGCCGCGCGTCACTGCCGCTCACTCAGACGCGTTTTTCACTGACTTCTGATGCTTATTTCGCTGTGATATTTTCAGATGTCAAAATATAATGTATAAAGATGATAAAGCAACAAAAAACAGAAAAGGTGAAATTTGGAAAAAAAACGCGACTTTTCGACCCGCGTCTCCCCTTAAGAGTTGAACGCGATATAGAAATCCGGGCCCTAGTGCACCCTTCAACCGCTAAGTGCATACTTATTAATATGCCTTGTTATATACACACGTACGCACACAAACACGCACACAGTAGATTCGACCAGCGCGCGCTACTATCGCTGAATGGGCTCGTTTTCGTCGTGACACCTGTCGAACAAAAATGCGTTAAAGGGGCCCTGAAACACTTGTTCAAGTAACAATGGAATGAACTCACTAGAAGAGCTTATTGCCTCACGAATTCAATGCCGCAAAAATTTTAGGAATCCGTCCAGTGCGAGTGGAGTTACAAAGGTTTGTCGCATGCTGCAATTGCATTATCTCTTCTCTCGTTCCAACAAAAGCGCTGGAAGCTAAGCGGAGAGGGGTGCCAGGGCAAAAAAACTACCGCGCCTCGTGACCTTGAGCACTTTTTTTTCCTTTGAATGCGCGGCTTTTTCAGTGTGATTGCGCGCACACGCGTGGACAAGTCGTGGCCTCCCACGGCTATCTCGGTAACTTGATTTTTCGGTCACAGACGCACGGACGATTTTTCGCTCACAACCAACGGGGTCGACGCCGGCGGCGGGTTTTCTGCGACACGAGCTCTGTAACGCTATCGCGTTAAAAAGCAAAACGAAAGAGCGTGTCTCGGTTAAGCCTAACTTCGTACTGACTGTGATTTAGGTCGTAACGGTACATGACTGTACATTAGGTATACTTCATGCATCGTGGAAGGCAACTACGAGTTAAAATTTCTGCGACAGCGAAAAACAGACGTACTGGAGTTCTTTCAAGAGCATCAAGAAGCTGTACAAAAGGTAACTCATATGGCTTCCTCAGAAAGAAAGAGTTTCTTAAAAGCAGAAAAAAATTGGTCGTCACTCCGGTCATCAAACTCCGCACGAACGTCTCTCTGTTTGGATATAACCTGTACCAACTGTGCTACAGCTATAATACAGTCAATAATATATTAGACACGAGGCGTTAGGCGGCACTAATTGATTGAAACAAGGAAGTGCGGATACATTGAGTATGCTAAAATGTTTCCTGGAAGCATCGGCGAGATTGAGGACAGTTCACGAAACGAAACAGCCGGAGAGAGCAGCTCGATGACGCTACTGTGATGATGATCATGTCGTTCATACCAATGTTATATGCATTGGCGTACAACTCAGTCACTCCGTCAGCCTGAGCACTATGGGTATTCCAGACATTTATAGTAGTCTGTGGCGTTTCACCCATCTCTTACATATATATTCTCCTGTCTTTATTGCTGACCTGTATCTCTATGTTGCGCAGTTGCCAATGCCAGCTATGGCCTCTGTTGTGTCAACATATTACCGTTTTTTTAGCCGCAATAAATGTTGCGTACTTCGATCATTTGTCGACCGTTTAATATTTCTACATCTCTCTCTCCTTATTCTTTTCATCTTGATGTTTTCTCCCTCTATGTAATCCTTTCCCATTGTAAGCTAGCAAAGTCGGCATCGATTTTCCCATTAATAATGCGCTCATTATTTCGCGTTTCGTTCATATACAGCTCTCGATCTCTATCTGTAATCTCTCTCCATCCTTTTCTTTCCGTGATGCAACTTTCTCCACGTTGCAGATTTGCACAGGAAGTGAACCGTACAAAGGTAACACTCACACCCGAACCAATTATGAAATATGTAAGCATACAAAGATCTCTTGAAGCCATTGTCAATGTAATTATCATTGTCTTTGATTCTTACTCAGTTTTATATAGCCGTTCATTTTTAGGCTTCACAGTGGTTGGGTACACTTTGATAATGGGCTTCGATGAAAGCTTCAGTACGCGCTTCTTTTAGTACGTGCATACGCAAAAGTTGCTAAAGAATGTGCCATTTTGAAAAACTGATCACTAATTAAAGAGTCTGTTTAAAGGCTCAGAATTGGCGTTTCTTTCTCCGCAAGAAACGAAAACATAAAGATACTCCATTCATTGTTCAGGTCGTGTTTATTTATTTATTTATTTATTTATTTATTTATTTATTTATTTATTTATTATTTATTTATTTATTTATTTATTTATTTATCTAATTCTCGTTTTCCGGCGAGACCCCACCTATAATTAAACGGCAACGTAGATACTTACATTGTCAAAGAACGTGGTTGTTTGATGCTTCCAAAAACCAATTCCAGATTTCGAATTTACAGGTCAACGACAAATACCTGAAAGAATGTCTCATTTCTTACCATTTATTTGTCGTTTTCAATCATTCATTCATTCATCAATTTCTGAAAGTACCCATCAATAATTATTAGGCTTCGTAAGGATGCACTGTTGTTAAACAAAGTACACACACACACACACACACACGCGCGCGCGCGCGCGCGCGCGCGCAGAGAGAGAAAAAACAAATCGTAAAGACAGAAAAAACAGTGCAGCAAGAATTTAGAAAAAAAAAAGAAGGGGAGCATGGCCGAGTTAATGAATGCGAAAAAAATCAGGCACGGGCAAATGCAACAGCCAGCAATCCATCGATCCAGACAGTGATCCACCCTCGCGTGATTCTAGCACTTCGCCCAGCGGCCTAATCGTTTTGTCCGAGCTTCTTGTCGATAAGAGCTTCCTCGGTCACAAAGCCTGCCCCGCCCACTCCTTTAAGCATTTGCGTCGCTTCCCCCTTTCCGCCAGATATGAAGTCTATAGGCATTGTTTTCTTGTTTACTCTGGTCCTAACATGAAAGAATTCTGAGGCGTGCGCACACGGACACAACAGAAGTGAACGGGACAACACAAGCGCCGTCTATTCTGTCTCTTGTTCTCAACTCCCGTGCGCGTGTTTGCACATTTTACCTTCCTTTACGATGAATCCTTACCAACTAGCCAACCTTCTATCCTTTCATACTCTCGTCTTATCATTCCTCGCCCCACTTAACAAAGCACCTACAACAACAAGCACTAACAACAACAACAACAACAACAACAGCAGCAACAGCAGCAACAACAACAACAACGACGACGACGACGACGACGACAACAAGATTTTAAGAAGAAGAAGAAGAAGAAGAAGAAGAAGAAGAAGAAGAAGAAGAAGAAGAAGAAGAAAAGAAGAAGAAGAAGAAGAAGAAGAAGAAGAAGAAGAAGAAGAAGAAGAAGAAGAAGAAGAAGAAAGTGCTCTTTATCTAGCGTTGCTTCAAAGATTGTAAGAAGTTAGGCAATACACACAGACCCGTAATTTAACTTTCATGCCCTTCTTGGGCATATAATCTCTGGCTCCAAATGCCTGCACATGGATTTCAATGCCTGGTAGAGTGTAGCAACCCCTCCATTCAATGTTCCCCTTGAAGGGAATGTAGATAAGAACACAAAAGAGGCGATACATTCTTTCCACTGATAAGCGCGGGGCGTCAGTGTCCCACATCAGTTGCCGCTCCATTTCCGTTGTGATTATAATCTCCCTGGAGAGTTCCTCGTGAAATCGAAACCGTGCTCGCATTGTTCTACGCTTTCGGTACGCCCCCCCCGCCCCGGTACACGTGGCACAAAAGGGTTGCGGCATGTGGTTAAATTATTACTTTGAATCCGGGGTGTTTGCGCATTTCTCCGCAACGATATGATTACGAGCCACGCCGTCGGTCGAAGGTTAAACTCCGTAATTAACTTCGACTTCACTCGCATGCAATTAAATGTAAATCTACGGGAGTTTCCTGCTTGGCGCCTGTGTCACGTATATTAAGAAGGAAAGAAAGAAAATAAAAGAAAGAAAAAAGACAGAACTAAATAAAGAAATAAAGAAAGAAAGAAGAAAGAAGAAAGAAAGAAAAGAAAGAAAGAAAGAAGAAAGAAAGAAGAAAGAAAGAAAGAAAGAAGGGTTTATTTTGGTTTAGGGGCAGAGTACCTTAGGGCTCTAGGCTTGTCCGCTGTTCAGGCACAGTGCATGCGAAGTACCCACTATACACTCACCGTATGTCCATCACGACACAGCACATGCAAGGTATACCACACCCGTCGTAACTTTCGGTAAGTGGAGTTGGAACCACAATGCCAATATGCCACTATGTCGTTCTGCTGATAAGCGAGGTACCAGCTACACATCTGTAAAGCATTATGTGCACACTGTGCTGTGGCTGTCCCGCCCACCCCTGTGGATATACCCAATTATAAGAAAACGCGCATAGATCTCGTCTTTGCCAACTTCAGCTTACATATCATCGAAGAACCATTGGCTCTATGTTTCACGGACCACAAAGCGGTGATAATGAAGGCAAAATGGAACTCAATACAACAGTGCTTCGCCCACTCGTCATGATTGAATGCGGGGAGATGCGTAGATTTTTTTTTCCTTGTTTCTGTGTTTCCTCCTCTTCGTTGTTGTTGTTGTTGTTTTCTTACAGTCGTGTACTGCTAATACACGGCTGTCGATTACACTCAGACTCAGCAGTGTGAGCCACTCGATCACGTTGCATACGGCTACACTTCGCCGAGTGGTGCAATACATTCATAGCGTGCGAGAGAGTCGCTCACTCGAGCGCATGCTGTGATGAGGGCGATAACGCCATCCCGGTTCGTATTGTCTTCTATATGAATCGATGGTGGAGAGGGAACTAGGAGGTTGATATTTGAAGTCCCAAACATGCAGAGGCACGTACCAAGTACTTCGGTTTCTCAAGCGGTGGACGTCACGAGGCACTGCTTCACTGTATGTCCGCGTTCACACTGGCTGAGCGAAAGTGTTGAAAGGCGGATATTGCTTTCCGCACTTGTTCGAGACGTTTACATCGCCCGAATAACAGATAGGTGTGTTTGGCTTGATAATGACGTAGAAGGCAGTGGTAGAACGAATGCGGAGGATATAAAGAAGGCTGTTATACGTTGTCTTGTATTCGCTCTTTGTGTTCGTTCTAACGCTGCCTTCTACATCCTCGTGTCCACATCGGGAGTCCCACGGCCAACACCGCCGACTTCATCATTAGCGAACGAATCAAATGCACGCCACTTCGCGTTTGTTTCAAGATTGCCATTTCGTATCGAATTTCATTGCTACATGCACGCGTCGGGAAAAAGATGGATGCACGCGTTGAGGTGAAACACACAGCAATTCTTTTTTTTTTTTTTTTGGGGGGGGGGGGTATTCTTCGGCTGTGCAGCTTACGGTGTGTAGCTTACGGGATGTATTTAAAGGGGAGTGCTTGGGAATCGTTAATAATTCTCGCAGATCACGAGACACGTATAATTTTTTTCGTTTCAATTTGTGCCAGGCATATCCTCCAAGATGCAGCGGTTCTGGACCGCGGCACTACTTTGCGTGGCGCTCACAGGCGTCGCCACACTCGCACAACAGCCTAGTAAGTGCTGATTTACTTTTCGTTCCCTTTCTCCCTCTTTTACCAGCCGTTGACAACTTGGCCACAAAGCCAATCGTAAAATAAGTTTGCTTATGCGAATAAACAGACTCTCCAGCTACGTTTAGTTTATAGTTTTTATTAACGAAAACAGGCCGCGAGTTTTGAGACCCATTGGGTATAATCTTCAGAAGGTGACTTTTCAGCCGGCTCCAAGCTAACACCTTTCCTTAGTGGTTGCCAACGTTTTAAAAACGTTGGTGGTTGCCTCCCAAGCGTTACGTCTCTAGAGGGATGACCATAGTCGCTAGCAAAAGTCGCTAGCTTCGGAGTCGGCTGGAAAGTCACCTCCTGAAGACGATACCCAATGGGTCTCAAAAAGTAAGACCCGTTATCATCATTAAAAAAATCTAGAATAAACGCGGCTGGAGAGCCTGTTCATTCGTATAATTTCACCCAGCCAGACATATCTCTGTCAAATATGTTTACCTTTATTGTTAGCCCAAGTGAGATCGGACTAAAGCGAGTTAATATTTAATTTCAGAAGATCATCAACAAGTTTGATCGTCTTTAATGTTTCTTAAAGATGCGCACATAAATAAGGTAGTTCATTCGGGACGGGGTCATAGTTAGAACCCAAGTTCATGCAGCAGAGTGCCGGGGGCATTGGAAACGATAGCGTGCAAGTGTGCAAGTGCGCATTGGCGTGAAATTCGCTACGTCCTGTGGAGATATTCACAGGGATTACTCGCAATATTAAAAAGGAAGGCAGATACGATAGTAATGGTTTTGGCTTAACGTCCAAAACCCGATACGATTATTTATGAGGTGTGCCATAGTGGAGGGCTCCATAAATTTTGTCCGTAACCTACGCCTAAATCTCAAGTGTTGAGCAGAATTTTATGTCGTTCATAAAGCTGTGGTTGCAGAACAGGCATGCAAGGTGATATTCGTACAGTACGCGTTCTATACCTCGCACTTCGCAAACGAAGACGATGTTTGATGCTAGTAGCCAAAGAATTGATTTATCTAAAAAAAAGTATGTGCAACGTAGTAAGCCTATACGGTTAACTTTCACGTTCCGGACTCAAACCAGATGGAAGTATTGCAGAGGAGTATAAAAAACAGAATCGGACTTGAGTGTTTTAGGTATAGTTTACACATCGTTTTAACACACCAAACATAATTTATCTGTAATAACAACAAAATGTTACTCTGGCCAAAGCACAGTTATAAGAAAAGCAGAAAGAGTAAATGTCCTGCAAAACTTCGAATTTCTAACAGTCTTTTTGAACCCGCTTAAAAGCGGCAGTATAGAACATAATTATTTTTCTATTCTTAATAAATTACAATTTCGCAATATCGAGAAAATAACTTTTATCGTAAGAAGACGCTCAGTAAGCGAAGAAACACGCGAAAAGAAATTGCGTCAAATGTCATGACGTCATAGCATTCTGATGGCGTCTACTAGGTCATGCGTAGTTCTAATTAATAAATATGAAGTACACTGTTCTCTGCAAGAGCCACAGGCGTAACATACTAAGTTTATGAAAGCTTTCGTTGACGCAATGTCGCTAAAATATGCAGAATACTCTCTGAAGTCTGTGATGTTATGCGCGGAGTTTTCGGCGCGAGATTTTAAAATCTTTGACCTTCATCGTTTCCTCTGGTAATGAATATGTTATGATGAAGGAAAAAAAACGTTAGACTTTTCGGAGCACATTTTATTAGTCTAAACCAATTCATTATTTCACTTTAGTGTTACTTTAGATGATGATGACTCACTAGCCAACCACGTTTCACACTTCTCCGCAGTAAGCGGAGAAGTGTGAAACGGCTTCTCCGCAGTAAGCGTTTTTCAGCGGAAAAGCTCACCTACCTCAGTGATTGTTCTTTTTTTTTAGTTTAGCGGGCAAATTGCTTATCTTTATTAGGTTTACATCGGCCGAGTAGTGCTCGCGTACTTGGGAAACCGTTACAAAACAACAAAAGATACACAGGACTTAGGTAGGATTCGGCCCGATTGAGCCTAGTGTTCGATATATTTTATGATGAGGCAGTTCAGGTTTACATACGATGGCGATATAAAGATTTGTAAAATATATCAAAGGGGCAGCTATAGGGCATTCATTCTCTCCACTCTCCTTACAGTGTGTACGCTGTGAATGAGTGAACGAGCCTTCGTGCTGCGAATATCGAGGCAATAATACATGCCACACTGTCTTGCTTTCCAGCCTACAAAGGGTTCCCGGATCTGATATCGAAATCGTACCACGTCGATGTCGAGGTTACAAACCCCAACAAAGTAAGTCGCACAAAGCGTTACAACGAATTTCTAATAAGTTTGACGTTTTATCTGATACAGCGCTACGATTAGGCGTAGCTGACTACGTTGTTCCCACAGAAAAAAGTAACTTCCGGTTTTTAGGTATCTTATTAGTCACACTTGCGCAGTCAGCATTTTTAGACAGAAAAAACGACTTCGCAACGCGTGTGTATATGTGCGGTAATACCGTCGTTCTTGTCTCGTAGAACGAGTCCGAATTCGTCAGGGAGTACCACAACCGAGAGAACGGTACCGGTCTCTTGGAGATTCTTGCCGAAGGGATTACGTCATACATGTACTACTTCCTCGAAACCAACGAAGAAGTCACCATATTCGGTGAGTTCGATTGAAATCGCTCGTTTTAAAGTTTTAAGTTTTGTTTGTTTGTTTGTTTGTTTTTTTGCTTGTTTTGTTGTTTGTTGGTTGTTTGCACGTACGTACGTACGTATTGCAGTCGTGATGGGCTATTGCAGAACACTGAACAATTCAGACAATATGAATGTTAAGTAATTGAAATAATTAAATTTTCGTTGACTTTCCCGAAAGTACTTCTTCACTTACTTACATTCTATTGTCTGAATTGTTCAGTGTCTCTGCAATAGCCCCTCACGACTGCAATACGTACGTACGTACGTGCAAACACACAACAAACAAACAACAAAAGCAACAAACAAACAACAAACAAACAAACTTAAACTTTAAAACGAGCGATTTCAATCGAACTCACCGAATATGGTGACTTCTTCGTTGTTTCGAGGAACTACAAGTACGGTATATGAATACAGCGCTCGACGAAAGGAATAAATTCATCTTGCTGAGAACGGTCGCAATCATCACAAAGCAATCACCGCCACTACCATTACTCTCAAGTAATAGCCCACCCCGCCTGTCACTTTCAGCGTGAGTGGTGTTTGATGCGTCTTCGCTGATACAGCTCCGCGGATCGGGATGTCGGCGAGTTTATTTTGGTTTAGGGGATTTTGGTTTAGGGGCGGAGTACCTTAGGGTCTAGGCTTGTCCGCTGTTCGGGCACAGTGCATGCGAAGTACCCACTATACACTCACCGTATGCCCATCACGACACAGCACATGCAAGGTATACCACACCCATCGTAACTTTCGGTAAGTGTAGTTGCGACCACTATGCCAATATGCCACTATGCCGTTCTGCTGATAAGCGAGGTACCAGCTACAAATCTGTAAAGCATTATGTGCACACTGTGCTGTGGCTGTCCCACCCACCCCTGTGGATATACCCAATTATAAAGAAAACGCGCATAGATCTCGTCTTTGCCAACTTCAGCTTACATACCATCGAAGAACCAAGGGCTCTATGTTTCACGGACCACAAAGCGGTGATAATGAAGGCAAAACGGAACTCAATACAACAGTGCTTCGCCCACTCGTTATTATTGAATGCGGAGAGATGAGTGGATTTTTGTTCTTGTTTCTGTTATTCTTCTTTCTTATTGTTTATTTTTCCTACAGTCGTGTACTGCTAATACACGGCTGTCGACTACACTCAGACTCGGCTGCGCGAGTCGGTAGATCACGTTGCATACGGCTACACTTCGCCGAGTGGTGCAATACATCCATAGCGTGCGAGAGAGTCGCTCACTTCACAGCGCATGCTGTGATAAGGGCGACAAACGTCATTTCGGTTCGTATTGTCTTCCATATGAATCGATGGTGGAGAGGGAACTAGGAGGTTGATATTGCCGCATGAATTCGCGTGGTTTTCGTGTGGAAGAGGACGAAGAGGTTGGGATTGAGCCGCTTTTTAATGCCGCATGAATTCGCGTGGTTTTCGTGTGGAAGAGGACGAAGAGGTTGGGTTGGAGCAGTTTTTCTTTTTGTCCTAGCTTGACGAGCAGTTCTGCGGAAGGTTTCCTTGAGTGAGACAAGATTGGTGACAAGATTGGTGGAGCTGCTGGGTACGACAACTGACGACGCACCCCATGCACAAGAGCCCATCCAGGAGCCGGAACACAAGCCCTGTGCCCGTGGACACGCCAGTTCACAGAACAAGCCGCCGCCAACGAGGCCTACCACCAGAGACACCGGCACAGCTTATCCATAGAGCGACTATGACTTCGCCTCAAGGCGTCATGGAAACTCCTACGTCGTCGGCACCAATTTATTGCACTGTCCAGAACCCGCTGATGCCTAGTCCCTTTCACGGAGAGCTGTTTGAGGATGTGGACGACTGGCTGAGCGAGTTCGAACACGTCGCAGCGATCAACTACTGGGACGAAGCCGCCAAACTCCGCAACGTCTACGCGTGTTTGAAAGACGGCGCCCGAACGTGGTTCATGAACAGAAGTGATGTCTTGACATCCTGGCGCGAGTTCCAGCATCGCCTCTTGGAGACCTACCGGAGCCCCGACCGCCGCGATCGTGCTGAACGTGCATTGCATTCACGCATCCAGATGCCTAATGAGACCGTCACCATGTACGTGGAGGACATGACGCAGCTTTTCAGGCGAGCGGATCCGGCAATGCCAGAAGAAAAAAAGCTACGCTATCTGATGCGAGGCGTGAAGGAGCAGCTTTTTGCTGGTCTAGTGCGGAGTCCTCCGAAGAGTGTAGCAGAATTCCTGACCGAAGCCACTACGATGGAGAGGGTACTTCATCAGCGGTCAGCCCTACTCAACCGGCAAGTGAATTCTGCATCACCTGCTGAATTTTCCGCCAGCTTCGGGAGCAACAGCATTGAGTGGATTCGCGAAATCGTCCGCTCCGTCGTCCGCGAGGAAATCGCGAAACTACACGGGGCGAGACAGCCGGAGGTAAGCAGCATCACCAATATTATTCGGGACGAGGTCCAGCAGGTGCTTCACAGCCGTCGCCCTCAACCAACGGTTACAAATCTAGAACCACCTCCTGCGTCCACTGATGTTGGGAACCGCACATATGCCGAAGCTCTGCGCACTTCCATGCCGGTCTCAAGCCCTGCAGTCCCAATCCAGACGATGCCGCCAGTTTCAATTCAATCTGCGCATGCTGGTTTGGACATCGACGGTCGCCGTGCCCCTCCACGGAAGTCCGATATTTGGCGTACGTCGGATAGAAGACCCCTCTGCTTCCATTGCGGTGAAGCCGGTCACATCTACCGGGAATGTCCATACCGACAACTTGGACTGCGCGGTTTCTCTATTCATTCGCCTCGTCCCCTAGTTGGTCAGAGGCCAAGAGAAATTGAGGACTACCTCGCGCAGCAACGTCTGCCTTTCCCACGGCGTCAATCGCGGTCTCCATCTCCACGACGACCCGCAGCTATTGGACCACGTCTCAGTACGATGGCACGGGGACGTTCCCCAAGCCCTCGTCGGGAAAACTGAAGGCAGCGACCTTCGGGGGCGAGGTCGCTGGGACTAAAAGTGCGGAAGACCTCCTATCGACGCTTCCACAAAACGCTGCAGACATTGAATTGACGTCTGAGTGCAGTGCGAGAGAAATGCCGGATTGTGCGTCTGAACCCAGTGGCCGAGTCTCACTCGACATTCCCGTGCTGATAGACGGTCTTCAGGTCAGCGCATTGGTGGACACAGGTGCAGATTATTCTATTATGAGCGGAAAATTGGCAACCAGTCTTAAGAAAGTGATGACACCTTGGAATGGGACGCGTATTCGCACTGCTGGAGGCCACGTTATTACTCCATTGGGTCGCTGTACCGCAAGAGTGGAAATACGCGAGTCAACGTTGTGGTAACCTGCCTCGTACTACGCGACTGTTCTCGTCAAGTAGTAGTAGTAGTAGTAGTAGTAGTAGTAGTAGTAGTAGTAGTAGTAGTAGTAGTGGTGTTCTTATTGTTGTCATCGTAGTTTTACGGTGAAGCTGTATACCTCAGCCCCGTAGTGGTTTCGTCTGCATGTGGTCAGAAAACACGAAATTCCAGGCCCCGGTAACTTTCACCACATAAATTGAATAAGCTGAGTGAGTTGTCCGCTTTTGGGTATACTTGAGAAGCATGGACTGCTGGACGAGTCGGTAATTCATCTTAGCTGAGTTGCGCGAAAAAAAAAATTGAAGTACAAAGGGAAGACACCTGGACACAGCCAACGTCTCCTATAAAAAGTATGCCTGGACCGCCGCTTTCTTTTCAATAGGGAGCTTCCTGCTGACACGCAATCTCGGAGGCCATTCCTGCTGCCGCGTGTTGCGACCGTCCGCCGCGTGTGAACGCTCGCCTCCATGAAGCTCCGTCACGTGACGTCACAGCTGCTCGGAGGCAACTGTGAGAGCATTGCTGTGTTCGCAGGGGGCGGCCACCAGAGGCGTTCGCCTTCGTAGCGGAGGGGGAGGGTAAAATCAGAGGTTAGGACAGCACGTTCTGGGCTCACGTTTCAGGCATAATTTTTTTTAGGAGGCATTGACACAGCGCACTCCTTTATACTTGCCGATGTAAGAAAACAAGGTTATGTGCCGAAAGTTACCCATTGGGGTTTTGTCCAAACCCCACACGTTACAGCATGTGGCACCCCGCAGTTAACCGGTCCCAGTGTAAATTTTGTGATGCGGTGACCAACTTGGTTCACAGGGCGTGGACATTTCGAAGTCGAAACGATGGTTCCCACACTGTAGAACCCTGGGAGGCCCTGCTCGGCAGCCCAGACCCTAACTTCCAGCGCGATATTATCAGTCAAGCCTCTAGCTGCTGCCCTGTCCTAAGGAATTCCGGCAGGCGGCTAGGGCGACGGTCGGTTATGTGAACTATGTCCGACGCAATTGACTGACTTTTACAGGGAAAGCTGTTGTGAGATCACAGCTCGGGTCACGCGCAGTTGTCCGTCGCCGCCACCGCCGGCGTCCGTAACCACGTCGCGCGAAATTAGAAAAAAAAAAATTAGCACTAAAGACACAGGGGGAGCTCGGAACCCGGGTCTGCTGGGTGCCAGCCCAGTATTCTACCACTGAGCCACGCCGGAGCTTGTGACTTGTTAGCAAACCTAGCACCAAATACACAGCGGGGCTCGAACCCGCGTCCGCTGGGGGTCAGCCCAGTACTACATCACTCAGCTAAGCTGGTGCTTGTGACTTGTTGGCGAACTTGCCTTAGGCAGACTTGATGCTGGGAAAGCAATCACGTTAATACGACTTATAAGGCGTTTTAAAACAGCGAAAGAACAACCAGTCGTCGCACAATGCGAATAGCGTAACGAGTGGGCCGTCCAATGCTCCAACACATTACAAAACCTCTTTCTTGTTCCGCTATTAACTATGGCGCATACCCACTTCAGCCACATTTCCTCATCGTCGTCAGCCACTGCATAAACAATTGGCACGGAATTTCTTGCAAGTATTTAGCGGATACCACGCTTCTCAGAATAATGTGAAAAAATTACATAGCGAATGCTGGTCTACTACCCCAAAGTTTATTACTTTAATGCCCTAGTGGGTATCAAGCAAGTCTGCTTGCAGGAGTTACCCAAGGCCACTCTTCTATAGCTTTCGTTGTGACTGTGCTGTGCCTTCCGCGCAGGCCTGGCGTTTGTTTTGTCTTTTGTTGCTTTTTGATGAAGTTTTTTTTGTTTTTCTCTTTAGGCCGCTTAACCAACCGACGCTCGTGCTCCCGTGCTTCTTAGCTATCAGATGCGCGCGCTCCTTGCATTGCGCGGTGGAAGTGCATTCTGACAGATGGACAGACGAGTCGATGAACACATTCGCTGTTAATCGTGCGCGACTGAAACACCAAGACTACCTGTGTGTGTAGTAAGGGCCCTTGAACAATGGAAGCCAAACGGCACATCTTTCTTTGCAATAAGTCATACAATACAGAGCTCAGTATTTGTTTCATGCTGAATGATAAGGTCCCTGTAAATGACACTTTCTCCCTTCCCCGCGTTTTCGGCAGCGATTAGGTTGCAGTCGCTTTGCACTTTACACTAGGCCTTCTAACGATATCAAACGGTCTTTTCTTCTCACCGTGCGTGCTTCCCACTTTCATATATGAAAAGGATTGATTGATTGATATGTGGGGTTTAACGTCCCAAAACCACCATATGATTATGAGAGACGCCGTAGTGGAGGGCTCCGGAAATTTCGACCACCTGGGGTTCTTTAACGTGCACCCAAATCTGAGCACACGGGCCTACAACATTTCCGCCTCCATCGGAAATGCAGCCGCCGCAGCCGGGATTCGAACCCGCGACCTGCGGGTCAGCAGCCGAGTACCTTAGCCACTATAGCAGCCGAGTACCTTAGCCACTATATAGCCCCGCCGCGGCGGTCTATAGACCGCCGCGGCGGGGCTATATGAAAAGGAGACTCGTTTATTAACTCATTCGGTTCATTCTAAGAATGTCGTGGGTAGACCACGGAAATTGAAGACACTACAAGAACAGCATGAATACAGCGCTCGGCGAAAGTAACAAATTCATCTTGATGAGAACGGCCGCAATTATTACAAAGCAATAACCACTGCTACCATTACTCTCAAGTAATCCCCCCCCCCCCTTGTCACTTTCAGCATGAGTGGTGTTTGATACGGCTTCGCTGATACAGCTGCGCTGATTGAGATGTCGGCGGGTTTATTTTGGTTTAGGGGCAGAGTACCTTAGGGCTCTAGGCTTGTCCGCTGTTCAGGCACAGTGCATGCGAAGTACCCACTATACACTCACCGTATGTCCATCACGACACAGCACATGCAAGGTATACCACACCCGTCGTAACTTTCGGTAAGTGGAGTTGGAACCACAATGCCAATATGCCACTATGTCGTTCTGCTGATAAGCGAGGTACCAGCTACACATCTGTAAAGCATTATGTGCACACTGTGCTGTGGCTGTCCCGCCCACCCCTGTGGATATACCCAATTATAAAGAAAACGCGCATAGATCTCGTCTTTGCCAACTTCAGCTTACATATCATCGAAGAACCATTGGCTCTATGTTTCACGGACCACAAAGCGGTGATAATGAAGGCAAAATGGAACTCAATACAACAGTGCTTCGCCCACTCGTCATGATTGAATGCGGGGAGATGCGTAGATTTTTTTTTCCTTGTTTCTGGTATTCCTCCTCTTCGTTGTTGTTGTTGTTGTTTTCTTACAGTCGTGTACTGCTAATACACGGCTGTCGATTACACTCAGACTCAGCAGTGTGAGCCACTCGATCACGTTGCATACGGCTACACTTCGCCGAGTGGTGCAATACATTCATAGCGTGCGAGAGAGTCGCTCACTCGAGCGCATGCTGTGATGAGGGCGATAACGCCATCCCGGTTCGTATTGTCTTCTATATGAATCGATGGTGGAGAGGGAACTAGGAGGTTGATATTTTGAAGTCCCAAACATGCAGAGGCACGTACCAAGTACTTCGGTTTCTCAAGCGGTGGACGTCACGAGGCACTGCTTCACTGTATGTCCGCGTTCACACTGGCTGAGCGAAAGTGTTGAAAAGGCGGATATTGCTTTCCGCACTTGTTCGAGACGTTTACATCGCCCGAATAACAGATAGGTGTGTTTGGCTTGATAATGACGTAGAAGGCAGTGGTAGAACGAATGCGGAGGATATAAAGAAGGCTGTTATACGTTGTCTTGTATTCGCTCTTTGTGTTCGTTCTAACGCTGCCTTCTACATCCTCGTGTCCACATCGGGAGTCCCACGGCCAACACCGCCGACTTCATCATTAGCGAACGAATCAAATGCACGCCACTTCGCGTTTGTTTCAAGATTGCCATTTCGTATCGAATTTCATTGCTACATGCACGCGTCGGGAAAAAGATGGATGCACGCGTTGAGGTGAAACACACAGCAATTCTTTTTTTTTTTTTTTTGGGGGGGGGGGGTATTCTTCGGCTGTGCAGCTTACGGGTGTGTAGCTTACGGGATGTATTTAAAGGGGAGTGCTTGGGAATCGTTAATAATTCTCGCAGATCACGAGACACGTATAATTTTTTTTCGTTTCAATTTGTGCCAGGCATATCCTCCAAGATGCAGCGGTTCTGGACCGCGGCACTACTTTGCGTGGCGCTCACAGGCGTCGCCACACTCGCACAACAGCCTAGTAAGTGCTGATTTACTTTTCGTTCCCTTTCTCCCTCTTTTACCAGCCGTTGACAACTTGGCCACAAAGCCAATCGTAAAATAAGTTTGCTTATGCGAATAAACAGACTCTCCAGCTACGTTTAGTTTATAGTTTTTATTAACGAAAACAGGCCGCGAGTTTTGAGACCCATTGGGTATAATCTTCAGAAGGTGACTTTTCAGCCGGCTCCAAGCTAACACCTTTCCTTAGTGGTTGCCAACGTTTTAAAAACGTTGGTGGTTGCCTCCCAAGCGTTACGTCTCTAGAGGGATGACCAATAGTCGCTAGCAAAAGTCGCTAGCTTCGGAGTCGGCTGGAAAGTCACCTCCTGAAGACGATACCCAATGGGTCTCAAAACGTAAGACCCGTTATCATTAATAAAAAAAAAAAACTCTAGAATAAACGCGGCTGGAGAGCCTGTTCATTCGTATAATTTCGCCCAGCCAGACATATCTCTGTCAAATATGTTTACCTTTATTGTTAGCCCAAGTGAGATCGGACTAAAGCGAGTTAATATTTAATTTCAGAAGATCATCAACAAGTTTGATCGTCTTTAATGTTTCTTAAAGATGCGCACATAAAATAAGGTAGTTCATTCGGGAACGGGGTCATAGTTAGAACCCAAGTTCATGCAGCAGAGTGCCGGCGGGCATTGGAAACGATAGCGTGCAAGTGTGCAAGTGCGCATTGGCGTGAAAATTCGCTACGTCCTGTGGAGATAATTCACAGGGATTACTCGCAATATTAAAAAAGGAAGGCAGATACGATAGTAATGGTTTTGGCTTAACGTCCAAAAACCACGATACGATTATTTATGAGGTGTGCCATAGTGGAGGGCTCCATAAATTTTGTCCGTAACCTACGCCTAAATCTCAAGTGTTGAGCAGAATTTTATGTCGTTCATAAAGCTGTGGTTGCAGAAACAGGCATGCAAGGTGATATTCGTACAGTACGCGTTCTATACCTCGCACTTCGCAAACGAAGACGATGTTTGATGCTAGTAGCCAAAGAAATTGATTTATCTAAAAAAAAGTATGTGCAACGTACTAAGCCTATACGGTTAACTTTCACGTTCCGGACTCAAACCAGATGGAAGTATTGCAGAGGAGTATAAAAAACAGAATCGGACTTGAGTGTTTTAGGTATAGTTTACACATCGTTTTAACACACCAAAACATAATTTATCTGTAATAACAACAAGATGTTACTCTGGACAAAGTACAGTTGTAATAAAAGCAGAAAGAGTAAAAGTCCTGCAACAACATCACTTCGAATTTCTAACAGTCTTTTTGAACCCGCTTAAAAGCGGCACTATATAAAATAATAATTTTTCACTTCTTAATAAA
Organism: Rhipicephalus microplus; assembly: GCF_013339725.1. Lineage (NCBI taxonomy): Eukaryota > Metazoa > Arthropoda > Arachnida > Ixodida > Ixodidae > Rhipicephalus > Rhipicephalus microplus. The sequence continues at coordinate 128,298,628 of NC_051167.1, read as the reverse complement.
TTACAATTTCGCAATATCGAGAAAATAACTTTTATCGTAAGAAGACGCTCAGTAAGTGAAGAAACACGCGAAAAAAAATTGCGTCAAATGCCATGACGGCATAGCTTCTGATGGCGTCTATTAGGTCATGCGTAGTTCTAATTAATAAATATGAAGTACATTGTTCTCTGCAAGAGCCACAGACGTAACATACCAAGTTTATGAAAGCTTTCGTTGACCCAATGTCGCTAAGATACGCAGAATACTCTCTGAAGTTTGTGATGTCATGCGCGGAGTTTTCGGCGTGAGATTTAAAAATGGAACTTTGACCTTCATCGTTTCCTCTCGTAATGAATATGTTATGATGAAACAAAAAAAACGTTAGACTTTTCGGAGCAAACTTTATTAGTCTAAACCAATTCATTATTTCACTTTAGTGTTACTTTAGATGATGATGACTCACTAGCCAACCACGTTTCACACTTCTCCGCAGTAAGCGGAGAAGTGTGAAACGGCTTCTCCGCAGTAAGCGTTTTTTCAGCGGAAAAGCTCACCTACCTCAGTGATTGTTCTTTTTTTTAAGTTTAGCGGGCAAATTGCCTTATCTTTATTAGGTTTACATCGGCCGAGTAGTGCTCGCGTACTTGGGAAACCGTTACAAAACAACAAAAGATACACCGGACTTAGGTAGGATTCGGCCCGATTGAGCCTAGTGTTCGATATATTTTATGATGAGGCAGTTCAGGTTTACATACGATGGCGATATAAAGATTTGTAAAATATATCAAAGGGGCAGCTATAGGGCATTCATTCTCTCCACTCTCCTTACAGTGTGTACGCTGTGAATGAGTGAACGAGCCTTCGTGCTGCGAATATCGAGGCAATAATACATGCCACACTGTCTTGCTTTCCAGCCTACAAAGGGTTCCCGGATCTGATATCGAAATCGTACCACGTCGATGTCGAGGTTACAAACCCCAACAAAGTAAGTCGCACAAAGCGTTACAACGAATTTCTAATAAGTTTGACGTTTTATCTGATACAGCGCTACGATTAGGCGTAGCTGACTACGTTGTTCCCACAGAAAAAAGTAACTTCCGGTTTTTAGGTATCTTATTAGTCACACTTGCGCAGTCAGCATTTTTAGACAGAAAAAACGACTTCGCAACGCGTGTGGTATATGTGCGGTAATACCGTCGTTCTTGTCTCGTAGAACGAGTCCGAATTCGTCAGGGAGTACCACAACCGAGAGAACGGTACCGGTCTCTTGGAGATTCTTGCCGAAGGGATTACGTCATACATGTACTACTTCCTCGAAACCAACGAAGAAGTCACCATATTCGGTGAGTTCGATTGAAATCGCTCGTTTTAAAGTTTTAAGTTTGTTTGTTTGTTTGTACGTACGTACGTATTGCAGTCGTGATGGGCTATTGCAGAACACTGAACAATTCAGACAATATGAATGTAAGTAAGTGAAATAAAGTAAATTTTCGTGACTTATTAGCTTCCTAAAATAAAGGATATCAACGAGTAGACCCAGACCGTGAATTGCAGTTTTCGATTACATAATGACAAAAACGGTTTTAAGTGTATGTACAGGACAAATAAGGCGCAATGATTACGTAATGAATAATTCCAGTGCCAGGTTGCACAGCAAGATTTAGGTAACAATCTTAAGAGAGCCGGTTAGAAGGGTTATTTATAAACCGCAAGAACTTCACAGATTCAGTGCGTCGACGATGTGACACTGGTTGTGACGTCGACGATGTGACACTGGTTAAACCTATAGGGTGGAAAGTGCTGGCGCAGGTGAAAAATCTCCATCGAACTGGCAGCATGAGGCGAATGGCTGTTTTTTATGGGCTTGATTTGATTAATGTCGCTTAGTGAACTATGTTAAGGCGAAAAGGATAGATACGTCTTCAAACCCGAATATTGGCTTTCACCGGCGTCGACGCTAGCGGCGTAGCAAATGATAATCTTGGGATGGCACCACGTGACATTAAGTCATATCATGACAACCTGTGGCGTCACTGGCAGTCTGTGACATCACATATTGGTAACATTTGTGACTTAATATGAGTCACATTATGACTTCATCACGTGACAACGTCGCTTTGTCAAAGGTGGACCGATCACGGAGGCAGCGTAAAACAAAATTGGCTGCAAAATCTTTGCAACGACTCTAATCTCGGAGGCCATGTGAAACCACGTTAGGTGCAGACTGCTTTAGGGTGCGGGAGGAATACAATCTTCAGACGAGATAAAAAAACGACGGCTTTCGCCTTTGAGTAATGTCGAGTAATGAAACAAGGGAATCGGTAACATTTTCATTAATTTTTGTCGGTGTCTAGCAAACGCGGTATCATTTAGCATGCTTCAAGGAGTCCGTGACAATTATTTCCGCTTTTTTAACCCCCTCTCTGATTGTTTCAGAGAATATATGCAACGTCGCCGACCTCTCCACGACGAAGCCCGTAATCATCGACAAGAAAATTGTGTACACCGGGTCTTCGGCCATCTTTTTCAACGTTCCGGCCAATGTCATGGTGAGTGCTTGGTTTCGTCTCGTTGAGGACAAAACACACAAGACGTTCTCGAGTGCGCGTTGCGTCTATTTAGCCGCCTCCTTGCAGGCACACGCATACGCACGCACATAAACACAAGTATCCAGGATAAAACGGGGTTCGAACCTGGGTCCTCTCCGTGGCAGCCCAGTATTCCACCACAGAGTCATGCCGGGGCTCCAAATTCCAGTGCACGAAAACCCTGTACAAGAGTCATGTCTGGAAGGAACCGCGTTCATACTTAATAAAACGTGGTAGAGGAGTAAAAAAGCAACCAGCCAACACAGAATGTGAATTGTGTAATCAGACGTCAAACGATGTGTCGCGTAACAAGTGATTGAATGCTTCCAACCTATTACAATGGGCACAGGCATAATTCTTCATCGTCATCAGCCACCGAATCAATTGGTGGTCCAGTGGGTACGTTGCCAGCACACCTGTATTAGTAGCTCCAAAACAGTTTCCAGTGGGTTCTAGACATGGCACCCTTCCACGCTTCGACGTGACTATGCCGCGCTTTCGACGCAGGCCTCGCAGCATATCCACCGAGTGAATCATGATTGGTGGGGCGAAGCGTTCGTCAGTCCGTCCGTGCTTTCGTCCGCCCATTCGTTCTTGCTTCCGTCCGTCCATGCGTCCGTCCGTGTTTCCGTCCATCCGCGTGATCGTCTGTGCGTCCGTCTTTCCGTGCGTTCCTCCGTGCGTCCGTTCGTACGTCCGTTCTTCCTGCCCATTTGTGCGTCCGTGCGTCTGTTCGTGCGTCCACCCCTCTGTCTGTCAGTGCGTCCATCAGTCTATCCAGCTACCTAGTGAACACTCCAAGTACAGCCATCGCACGTCTTTTCATCATGTATTCACCATATACAAGTGCCGCCAACCAGCGGACATTCTAAGGACCGCTCTTTCGGGTATGCGCCATCGGTGGCTACATACACCATCGGAGGATACACCCACACCCTAAGAAGATTCGCCACTAAAACGCTGTAAGTCCTCGTTGTAACGAAATAACTTCTTGCGTGTGAACGCCGATTCGCCCTGCTCTGAATATTCGCGATGCGGGTGTATGAAGCTCGCTTGTAAAAGTTGACCCAACGCGGAGAATAAGATCAGCTGTGCAGTTGTTCCTGTGTATTCGGCCCACTCATCACCATTCACTCCGTGGATAAGCGCACCTGTATTAGTAGCTCCAAGACAGTTTCCATTGGGTTCTAGACATGGCACCCTTGCACCCTTCGATGCGACTATGCCACGCTTTCCGCGCAGGCATCGCGTTTTATTTTTCTCTTTTTTCGACGCCTGCCTATGACCTGTATGTGTTACTGTTACTATATTTATTATTGGTACAGGAGAGCGTAGCTCAAATGTGCAGCGCACCTAATACATGACACGAGGAAGCTCGAAACAGGCACGCATTGGGCGAGAGAGACAGAATTAACCCTTTAAACAAGAACCCAGAATTGTGCCTACGTATATATGGGCACCTACAAATGCTACTCTGCGTAGTGTAAAGGAGATAGTGGACAGAAAGACTTAAGGGGGAGGAGGGAAGTAAAAGAAAAACAGAATAAAAGAATAAGATTATTATCGGGATGTGTGTGCGCCCCAACTTGACGGCTGCGACGCAAGTCACTTTGGAGTCTATCGACGTCCTCAAGGAACCTCAAGAGACTTCGTAAAATTTGACGTTCCAGTGAACTAAAAGACGTAGGTTCCGGTATTTTCTCTAGATCTATAGCGGCGCTTGTGAAGTTCAGCCTATTCTACCATGGAGGCAATTTCTTTCTTCTCTGTATGCCTGCAAATAGAGAAAAATATGTTCCAAGTTTCAATAGAGGAGCAGTTTCAGCTTTTCAGTTGCCATTTTGCATGACCAGAAAACTAAGCTGCGCCTAATGCGTGCAAAACAATAACTCATCAGGTTCACGCTCTTTTCATCCTTTTACTTCATCTTAGAACTGACTACAAACTTTACTTCTGAATTAGTTTTATTCGTGCCTTCATGTATATATACATATACATGATGATGATGATGATGATGATGATCATGATGATGATGATATACATATACATGCATGGGACATGACGGCGATCGCAACGGCAACGACAAAGATCCGCCGAGTGTGTCCATATAATTACTATCGCAATAATATCGACAACTCACTCTTGGTGCCATACACTTGACGGGCACACCTATAGAGGTACACACGATGGAAGTGAAACATAGGCGTTCCTTCAATGCATGCGGTTTTAGAAGAAAACAGAAGAGAAGCACAGAACAGATAAATGGCAGAGAAATGAGAGAAAGAAACAAAAATGGTTTTGCTTATTGTGATCTTACAAGTTATAATGTTCGTGCTAATTAGTATCGTGCCAAATAGCACCTTGTTAATTCAGATTATACTAATTTAGACCTTCTACTTATAATATAGGCCCACCACAAGCTCCGCTGTTATTCCAGCCTTGCTACATTAGTGCAAGCTGCCATTTTTTTTATCATGATGCTCTGGGAATCAGTTTCGTGTTTTCTCGTGTCTTGTAAACCGTGTGCCGCACGTCTGTCAGACGTTGTCTGGGAGAATTATCTGGCAGACGTTGTTCCATACGTGCTCGAGACAAATCGTCACCAATTTTGAACTGTTTCAGAAATACGTGGATCAGGTGACGATCCGCGGAGTCCCCACCAACCACTTTCAGGGCACCTTTAACCAGAAAAAGCATGACATCTATGTACGCAGTAAGTATGGGACTTTTAATTCCTGGGTTAACGCCACATCTTTGTTATGAGAATCAATTCACCTGCGTTGTAATGGTGCCTCATCTATCTATCTATCTATCTATCTATCTATCTATCTATCTATCTATCTATCTATCTATCTATCTATCTATCTATCTATCTATCTATCTATCTATCTATCTATCTATCTATCTATCTATCTATCTACCTATATATATATATATGACGCATGCAGCGATGGTTGGTAGAGGCCGAGAAGGAAAAAGTGAGAATAGAATAAACATGGCGTATGAGCCAAGCCACGTCTCCCTGTCATCATAGCGTCACACGAGTCGACAGGGTGGAGACCTGCCAGCCCCTTCATCAGTCGCACATCATCGACAAGGTTCTTCGCAAGACAACCTGACCAAAAATGAACTACCGAACCAGCACCTAGCAGTACACATCGACGAGCATCATGACGGAATCATCGACTGATCCTCCCTTCCCCAAGTACACCGGAGCAGCGGACAATGGACCTGTACGGGACTGGTTCGACCTGTTCGAGTCCCACGCTACCGCTGCATCATGGTCGGAACGGGAGATGGTCGCCAACATTACCCACTACGTCTCCGGTGAGGCCTTCAAATTCTACCTTACCCACATATTTCAAAACGACGAGTCATGGGAAAAGATCAAACAAGAAATGGTCGTTTGGTTTAAAGAATACAATCACGACTACGAAGAAGACTTGCTTATAAGCCACCATCCACAGACAACCGCACTCGGTCGTCACAGTCAAAAGCAGCATTCACGCTTTGACCAACCTCCTGCTTTTCCATCGCGTGGATCTTCGGTCGCTCACAACACCTACCTCGCGTCTCATACGACGTTCACTAGAGTCGGAATAGAGCAGAGAAGGTCGGAGCATACTCAGTCAAGCCCGGGACCTACAGTTCAGTTCCATGCGCCAGAAGAGCTAGAATCGTTCGTTGCGCAGACAGACAGTCATTCCCAACTAGCATCTGACCAAACCACGCCTATTGCGGTGTCGCCATTGAGAAAACAGCCAACTGAGAGTGCAAACAACGCAGGAGGCTCAGAAGCATCACCTCTCAGGCATCGCCGTGAACCAAAAGCGTCCATCAAGAACGGCATTGCAAAAGCCTTCGAAGATCTTTCTTTTAATTCTAGCCCGCAACCTTCTTTGCCTGACAAAAATCTTGAGACCTCAATGAGTACCCACTATTTACTTGTCACATCAAGTTGGAAAGAAAAGCAGGCTCATGTTACTAAAGGAAAACTACCTCGGCAGATATCGCAACTACAGCAGTTACATCAAGCACAACGACGAACTAAATTAAGATCACAAGCAGATTTGTGACTTAAAGATCGTCGTCAGGAACGACACCAACTAAAGGAAAGACCAAGTCAAAATCTGAGCTATATTCGTAGAAGAAAACGTCAAGGAAGTCTTCTGTACCAGATATCAAGGCATCATGTACAATTCCTACCGACGGAGATACCACCACAGAAAACCACGAAACAGACTGAACGCTACCATTTGCAAAATGCAGGAACACAGACATCGTATCACCAACTTCGGTTCCTCGCAAACGCAAAATGTAAGCAATTCTTCTGTCTGAGCCACGACACAGAATACAGCACCCACGACAGAAAATTCGGCTCCTACGACGTCCGACCTTCAAACGCTACAAGGACGTCCAACCTCGTTCGTTCTTCGCAGCTGCTGAAGCCGTGTCATGGTCAGTGCAGTTGTGCAGGACGCGGTTATCTTCTCCAGAAAGCCACAGTCAGCCTCGCCCCCCAGAACTCCTGCGTTGACCGGACTGCTGCACTCTCTTCCTGAAGTCTTTGAAAGTTTACGGAACTCCCCTGGAGCAGAGAACCAATTGTGAATTTTGACATTTGTGACTTCTCAACCTCTCCTTGTTTACTTTTTCTTGAGAATCGTGTAATGTATGCAGCCATGGTTGGTAGAGGCCGAGAAGGAAGAAGTGAGAATAGAATAAACATGGCGTATGAGCCAAGCCACACGTCTCCCAGTCATCATATCGTCACACACACACACACACACACACACACACCACACACACACACATATATATATATATATAATATATATATATATATATATATTATATATATATATATATATATATAACTATCCCCTGATGAAGGGAGGTCCCCTCCCGAAACTGTTGGGAAATAAATATATTTAGCCTTGTTGACAACGCTCCCGTTGTGCCATATCCCATACCTTCACGAAGACTAACTGGCCCATTGAATTATTAACTCCCACTATGTATATAGATATATATATAGATATATATATATATATAATATATAGATATATATATATATATATAATTATAATTATATATATATATAATATATAATATAATATATATACTATATAGAATTATATTATATATATATATATCTCTATATATCTGTATGCCTGTTTTTTCTCAATTAGTGCACTCATATGTGACAAGGAAAGGGCGCAATCCCTGCAGGCCGAGTGTAGTATAGTATATCGATCTCGTTGCATTGCTGCGTGTATACATTGACAATGGACAGTAAAATCATTTTTCTTATATTGATCGACATCACATTGATCAATTTATTTATTTATTTATTTATCACGCCATTCAGCAGCCGACTGGACGGAAAATGGTGCCAAGAAGGGCGAGGTTCCGGTCCGAGTTACGGTGGATGAGAAGAGCAGCCTCAACCACACCATCTACGACTTCTACAACTTCGAGCCGTTCACCCCCAAGATAGGTCAGCTGAATGTGAGTATATGGTATGGTATGAATAACGTTACTGAGTACTCAGGCTCAACCCTGCATTGACGCGGGTCTTTATCGCACTGGCACTTTCTGGTCAGGCCCTTCAGCCACATCGCGGGCCCTCTGAAGAGCCCGTAATTGGACGAGTAGTGATTGACTGTGCAGTATTCGCTGCTACCATTCTTGTTCCTTGTCATAATCTGTAAAGAAAACAGAGCAGTGCCAAAGCATGTATCAAGAAAAATGATGTCATAGCACTATCAGAACTTGTTTGAATTTCTTTCTTCATATATATTCTGTTAATAAAATGTGGACTTGGGTTGTCTGCAGTGAAAGTTACTTTTTTTCATTTATTTCGACATTATGTAGCCTAGAAGGACTATCGCCAGTATGGGGTTAGTAAATACAATATTGCAACAAAACATACGAAAGTACGAAAGATTAAGATTACGAACGGACAAAATTTCGGTAAGAGGTAGAGATCTAACATATGGCCGGGTAATTAAAGCATTACACAAAGTAAACAGCGTGTACAAAAAGAACTGTTAATACACACTAGTTCAGTGGTTAAATGAAACGTTCAGTTCATAATGATGTATCGTGAATTTTGGCTTAGCAGGTGCGATGAGGTTGCTTAGTAAAGGAAATCGCAGACAACCAACGAGAGTGAAGATCAGCTTCGAAGATTGAATGTGAAGTTCAGCTTCGAAGATTGAATGTGAAGTTCAGCTTCGAAGATTGAATGTGACCCCTTGCACTCTGCTGAGCTTGCCGTGTGGCATTGAGTATTTCTTACTGACCAGATAATGCTTCCCAGATACTGATACTGACCAGATACTTCCCAGAAATACTTTCCAGAGATAATACTGACTAGATAATGCTTCATAATTTCGCTAAGGGTTCATAATCGATCCTCGTGTTTCCAGAATTAAGTGTAAATTTCTCGATCTTTAGGGTCACGGCTTGAAATTTACCCGCCGGTGTTACCGTAGAGCTATCGCGGATACGTTACACCGCATACCTGGCGTCATAGTAGCGCGCATTATAAACTGTCACATAACGACTGCTAACGTGAACGTTTACTCATAGCAATTACATTGTCGATCACTTATAGTCAGTTTTTACCAAATTATGTTTTTTCTTTGCAGCTCAAGACCGGCATTGGTTGTGAAGGCAAGAAGAACCCGGCGTCCAAGACGCTGCCGACGATTCCCCCGCAGATATCTTTTCAGTACGAGATATACTACAGCAAGCAGGGAGTCAAGCCCGAACTACACGTCACCGTTAACAAGGTACGCGAGAAGAGGCGACAATGAACTGCCAGCAACAGTCGACTTGTAACGTTATAACGACACTTACTGCGTTTCCGTTGAATGTGCTTAAAACGTAATCTATAGTTCTCGAGTAACTTAGGTACAATTACATTCGCCTCGGTGAAGCAGTGGCTAGGGTGCTAGACTTCTGTCGCCCGAAGGTCGCCGGTTCGATTCCGGCCGTGGCGGTGACATTTAGATGGGAAGCGGAATGGTAGAATCCCGCGTACCATATGATTCCAAGTGACCGTTAAAGAACACCAGCTGGTCGAAACTTTCCTGAGCCCCCCAATACAGTGTCTCTCGTGATACCACGATTTTAAGGCGTAAAAACCTCGTATATTATTATTGTTCTTAGGCACGATTAGATGTGGCTGTGAGAGGGGAAAGAATAGAAAAGTGAGCCCCGTAACTGTCTGCATCAGGGTGCGACACCTCAACAGTAGCTCACGAGGGAGGGAGGGTGAGGAGGGATTAAAAGGATAGAATTAAAGGTATATATATATATATATATATATATATATATATATATATATATATATATATATATATATATAGAGAGAGAGAGAGAGAGAGAGAGAGAGAGAGAGAGAGTTGCGCTGGGGCAGCGAGCGAGGTCATGTCGAGGGGATGGGAGATTAGAGGCAGCTCTCGCACGGCCACCAAAACATCGACTAACTAAATGGCATAATGTTGCGAGAAAGAAAGGTCGGTTCTCCTGCCATAACGTGAAGCCGTGTTTCGCGGGAACGTGCGACGTATCTCTGATTTTCTGCCGTCATTTTAAACTTTAATTTGGTTGATACTGCTCCTGCCATCCAACTTTAATGCGGTAAAAATCTTTTTTTAGCACCGATGCGCACTAATTACACGTCTCTCCTAGAGCCGAGTTGTGTATCTAGAGCAGTGAAGCCATCCGCTCCGCGCCACGCTCACTGCACCACTGATGTCACGTGCCGCACTGCAGTCGTCTATCCTTACGTATGTAGTCGGATAACATTTCAGAAGGTGCACGGCATCTCCTTCTCAGAGGCGTATGCACACAATTGGCTGCACCGATGGACACGCACACCAGACTGACGTCAGGAACCGGAGCACCGGTGACTCCCCCTTCGGAGAGCATTACCGAGTGCGGGAGTGGGATTATTTCTTTAGTCGCGGTGATCATCAGCTGCCGCGCTTAGGTCGTCTGGGAGGGGCCGATACAGGCTTAATTCGTAAGCCTTGCCCGACAATAAATCAACAATAAGTCAATCCGTAATCCACAGTGACAACTGCATAACTTATCTTATTCTTAGGGTTGTGTGAACTTGTACAAGCGAGCTCAATACGCATTGCAAATCTTTCGAGTGAGGGCAAGTCGGCGTTCACGCGTAAGAAGTTATTTCGTTATATAACGAGAGCTTACTGCGTTTTAGTTTAGTGTTCCACTCTAAACAAGTCAATACTTTCGAGAGGAATTAATTATGGCGACCGCCTGGAAGCTACATGAAACACGAAAAGAGATCATTGGCGTAAACACAGGTGCTGCGAAAAGTTATATTGTGATGACGTCAACCCATGAAGTCAGCATGACATCATGAATAGGCAACATATGTGACTTCACGGAGTCACTGCGATGTCACATAACGTCATGACAGCAAATCGCTTGGTCATAAATGGGCCGATCTTAAACGCGCTCGAGATACAGAAAGCTTGCAATGCCCCCGATCCCTGAGGCAGTGCACAATATCACTCGGTGCAGAAAGCTTTCCGACTGAAGAAGAAGAAAAAGCGGCGTTGGCCTGCGAGGTTTAGCCCCCATTAAGTATGCCCATACACTTGCTAACATAATGGTCCCATAATCTCTATATTGCCGACGTTGGCGTTTGTCTCAGTAGCGCGATTTGAAAAGTTCGCCATGTCGGATATCTTTGTCGAGTCTCCTTTGGCAACATATGAATTTACTCATCCTAATGTCCTTGAAAAAATTGTTGTTGCTCCACTATAAGGGCAGAAATATCAATTACCAGGCTATGATGCCGAGTTCCCGACCAAACCTTTATCTACACAGGTCTGGTCTAGCACAGTTACCCTTCTGCCTCCACTGCAACGAGAGTGAATTTGGTTGGTAACAACTTTAGTGTCTCTGCGTCATTTTTTTAACATGCGGATTGGTCACAAATCAAAGAAAACAATTACTAGATGAACCTTTCCGAGAAAAAGGCCTAAGTTTATCCCATCCGGTGGTCCTCTGGTAAAATGGTTTTAAGTCACAGAAACGTTTGCGAAGCCATTTGTGATTTTTTACAAAACAATAAAAATGTTATGTCAGTGGCGCTGGTTATGCTTATGTGAAATTCCACTGTTCCAACCAATAGCATTATTAAAGTATTGTTTACTTGATTAACTTTATTTATGATTCTTTTAACACTTTGATTGTACCAGTGAAACTCTTTTAAGCCATCCATCCCAAGCACATTCAGATTGCAATAGAACATCATCTCTGAAGTAATGTACCATCTGTTTCATGGCCGATCCTCAGCGTTGCGCCAGATTGCTAAGGAACAACCAAAAAGCAAACAACCGACCTTGAAGCAATCTTGGGGCGAAAACATGAAGGAGACGTGAGCCTTTGATACACGCGAGGGACTCATGCTGCACCCCTTCCGCAGCAAAGAGCTGTCGTACGATGCCTTCTGCGGCAGGCCCTCCCGAGGTCCTCAAGGCCTAAGGAAAACAGACCAGGGTGGTCGCCGAAATCATAGGGAACCCGGGCGAGAGTTCCCTCCCACATGTTTGGTTTATATGTATATTAAATAAAACATTTTCACTGTCTCTCTCCCGAGTAACACACCACTTCCAGTTAACTGTTTTGTCCTTTTCCTCTCAGATCTGGTACGATGGCACTAACAAGCTCGCGAGAGTGGAACTCTTCCAAAACACCGGGGACACGACGGCGGAAATCCACGACTTCAACTCAGGTTTGTTGCCAGTTATTAGTTCTTTTTTTGGGTATAAAAACATGGTGGCGCATATTCCTGAAATGAACTGTCGTAGTGCGTTAACAATTGCTCGCAGTGAGGCAGAAACACTTACCAAACTAAAATAGAACCAGCGGTTGATTATACATAAGTTGTAACTCGTTCATGAGCACCACGAGTGACTACACGGAAAGAGCTAGGGAGAGGACAGGTGCTGTAAGACAACCAAAGGTTTGCTACAGACAAATCGCGAGTATGTTGTGAGACCCAAGAGCAAAGAGAAAATAAGAACCGGGAACGCGAGCATCAGAACAGCGTGGGTCAATTATACGTAAAATTGCAAATATAATTTGAGTGGAGGCACATGCAATGCAATGTTTTCCTTCTTTGAAGCAATATATTGCTGGCTGACGCATATAGACACTCAGGCGTCACGACAGCGCGAAGGAATAAACAAAAGACGCGTACAGGCAGGACGAGCACTTTAAACGTTTATATGCGTCTCTCGTTGAATATTTGGCGCTGTCTTGATTCAGGAGCACTCAAATCAACAATTTAGTGCGTACTTCTTCACTAACTAAACACTCCAGCTTCGCTAGTCGTTCGAAAATCTGTAAGGCACCAGTGCCGTATGCAGTGGTGTTTTTGGCTTGCCACTGTGGTGACGCTTGCTATCTTTCACTTAACCCTCTCCAGGCGTCATGTACCGCTTCGACAAGGAGGGAACCTGCACGATCGACCACATCTCCAAGTCATACTTCTCCCACACCATGGAGGACAGGGACATCCTGACCATGACGACCCCTGCCGAGATGCTTGAGCTCGTCGGAGACTTCTACTACGTTGGACAGGTACTGCCGACCTCTCTGGTCAGGATGTAGCGACGGGAGTACAAAGGCTGACGTTACAGCTTCGACAGTGCATTTGGGGGGGGGGGGGGTCACGTGTATTTAGCACAGCCCGGAGAGGAATATGGCGGCGCCCAGGGAGCCATGAACAGGTCAACAGAATGTGGTCTTTTTTTTTTTTTTCAATCTCTTCCATCTTTTACCCCAACCCCCTTTTATGTGCTTCCATTACGCTGCGCCGTTATCCACGGTTGTGGCGCAGAATCAACCTTCACGATGGAACTGCGCACGCGCACTTCTTCAAGCGGAAATGACGCAAAACACCTGGTGATCTCGGAGGCGTTTGTTCTGGTCGTATACCGGTTGTCTCGGTCCCTACATAAACGGAAGACGGCGGCTCGGGAATATGCAAAAGGCGGATTGAGTATTGAATATCTACGTTTGTGTGTTCTAGCACTTGTTTGCTTTAACAGCGAAACGTACGAACAATATCAACGGTGCGTCAGCCATTGCAGCCATATGTTTTGGCGCGCAAGCAACGAGCTTGAAATCGCGTATCGACAGATAACCGCACTTTCCCGTTCTCTTTCTCCACGCAACCTCCAGGCCGTGATTCGAGGCGTTGCCTGCGACATCTGGGAATCTGTGCGGACGAACGTCACCATTGGGGATGAACACTTCTCACGCTTGGTCACCACCTTTTACTTCACTTCGGTAAGTCAGGTTGTGTCAGACAGAGAGAAATGCCTTTATGAAACGCTGTAAGTGTTAGTCTGGTAACTCGACTCAAATGCTACTTGAAGTGTTTGGTGGATATACGCTGATGAAAACCCAAAGGGTCCTTACAATACATTTGTGAACATAATAATAAAACTGCCGATCGGTAGTAGAGGCTCCCGAGAGCACGCGAGCCAAATATTACACCGCAGAACGCGTCCTAGAATTGGCAATACATTCTGAAAGTCAGCTAAAAATTATTTTCTCTTCTCTTGACAAACGACGCTGCAAGTTCAAAAATCAGTCGTCACAGCTATTATATCAGGCATTGGCTGATTTTAGCACGGCACGCTCGGTTATTAGTGAAACCACCGCGGGATGCCACGACTTGTCCACGCGTGCACGCGCGATCGCAGTGAAAAGCTTACTTGAAGAAAAAAACAAGTAGAAAAAGTGTTCAAGGTCATAAAGTGTGTGTGACGCTTTTTTTTTTTTTTTTGCTCGCGCCATCTTTCCATGTTTAGCTTCCAGCGCTTTCGCCGGGCTACAGAAGAGAAAATGCAATGGCAGCGTGCGACTGATTTTGGTAACTTTGAACGTACTGGCGCGTACTGGACGGATTCCAAACTTTTGCGGCGGCGAATTCGTGAGGCAATAAGCTCTCTTAGAGGATCTATCCCATGGCTACCTGAAAAAGTGTTGCAGGACCCTTTTAACAGCGCATACATCCACTCACAAACATAGCTTAAAACTATCTACAAAGTTTCTTGTGAACCTTGTGAAACAAAGTTTCTTGTGCATGTGAACCGCAAGAACGCCAAGCACACCTTCGTGCGCGTAAAACATGAGTGGTGCAATGCCATGGGTCAAGAACATGTCGCAGCTTTATAAAAACGACTCCCATTGAAGATCTAATGCCACCTTCCGAGACTATTTCTCGGATGCGTATTACTTAGGGTCATACGGAACGTACCGAGTGTCTTCCGGGGCATTAAATTGAGTGCATGGATAATGGTGAGCCAGAGAGTTTATACTCGCTCTTCAAGTAGTTCATACAGTCACGTAAGTTATGAAATAAGTAACCGACGAATCGAAACTCCGGCGATTCCGCAAGCGGCATGGCCTTGCCCAGAGTAACGTGGATTTTTTTCTTCTCATCAACGAATGGTGAAGTGTTCCACAGTGATATAGAACATGAAATGTCTTCGCGAATGCATCAATGAAGGACGGGAAACTTGAAAATGATATCGAAGAGTAAGTAATCTATGGTCCAAGCTGCGTTCATGAATCAGTCTTCCCGCAAACGCGAAGTGACCTGAGGTAAATGGAAATATAGAGAAGAAACTGACAAGTGGTAAAGCCATCGTCATGTTCGCGCACGAGCTTGGCACAACCGTAGCCTCCGAGATGAGCCAGCGGCAGTTTATCTCGGAGGCCGTTGCATAACCGCAGCCTCCGTGATCACGCGCGGTATCTCGAAGGCTACGTCAATCCATCGTCTACTTTCACAACGTCTGGTCAAGCACGTTTAACTTTATTGCAGTTATATAAACACAGCTGGATTTTGCCGCCGGCGTCAGCGTAACGTCGACATCGGCGATGTCATCACTCACAGTATATGTATACGTATCTATATATATGAAAACGCAAGAAAGAAAACAATCCAGAAAAAAAGACTTCGGCGCGCGGAATCGAACGTGGGTCCTCCGCGTCGTAAATGCGAGGCTTTAACCACTGAGCCACCGAAAGGTTTTTTTTTTTCTTTATTTGAGCCACCGAAAAGGTACCTCCTCCAACGTTCAAACGGCAAGCTATTTATATGCACCACTTCCAGCTGTTGACGGGCATCTCGGGGGAAACTATCGTGTTTTCAACATTACCAGCAAGATGGCGCAATGAGCGTGCGTCGCCACATTCCCACGACTCGATGGCGCGCACTCTCATCTTGCACGCGTACTTTGCCCCGCGGAAAGGATAGGGGTGGACGCTCACTTACGCGCCCTTATCTTTCGGTGTGCTTTCACCGGAACGATTCTGTTGTAGTTACCGATCGCACAAAGCTCACTGCAAGCGTTGCACAGTCTCCGTTTGCGAAAAGGGCGCACTTTTCAGACATAGCGAAGTAACAACTGAGACGCTTATTCGCGTTCATCTGTACCTGTGAGTGCGGTTCGTGCGTCATTCGTGCGTGAGAAACGCGGGGCACGTTTCGATCTGCTTGTCATTCTGCGCGTGACATTCGAATTTGTTGCTATCGCGTTCAGTGCTACGCTTTTGAGGCAAAGCTGTGACTTTTCTTTATCAACAACCAAGGTCAGTATCATGTTCTAGTGAAATCAAACAGGTGACCTGGAAGGCTCTGACAGCAGACCCGAAGGTTGAGGGATCGAATCTGGGCCACGGCGGCCGCATTTTGATGGATGCGAAATGCTAGCGGCCTATGCATCTATATTTGGGTGCACATCAAAAACTCCCAGATATTGAAAATTTTCAGATATCTCCACAACGGCGCCACTCATGATCATGTTTTGGTTCTGGGAAATAATACCCCACCAGTTATCATTATTAGGAAACTTCAGAAAAAGTGCCCAATTACGAGAATGTGATATTGGAAGTCTGTGGCATCATAGTAATAGAAAAGATCCGAGATCATGCCAAGAAACTCAGAATGCTCTATGTTTTCCATATACAGTTCTATATCAGGCGGCAGATAGCTTGCTACCAGTGATTGACTGATTATTTGATTGACTGATTGATTCTTTTCAGCTCCAGTGGTTCTCGGCCGGAGACAAGCTCAACAAATTCGTGCCCCTTCGCCGCGAGACAACTGGCATGCAAGAAGACTACTTTGGCATATGGACGGTGAGTGCGCATGCCACAGAGTTTCAACGTCTTCAGCAATCCGGTGTACAGTGCGGCGTTATCGTGATACTGGATCGCTAGACGTTCGTACAGAGATCTTTTAAGACGTTGTTATAGCGACATTTAGGTGCGCAATGTTTTAGGGGCCCCTGCGTGTCGACCATGCGCGGATATCACGTGCGATGATCAAGCTCACAGTAAGACGCTCACTACAGGCCATGACGATGCCACCAATGCTCAAAACCGGGTTGAAATGAATGAACAAGGTCTAAAACAGTATCATTAGCAGAACTAACGACGAAGTAATTTCAAATATTGACTTAAAAGCTCTAAAAACGTTTCGGAGGCACGCGGGTGGCGCCGCGCGAGAGAGGATGCCATCGTTACGCAGAGGGCAAGATTTCACCTCTCATCGGGTTTCTACAGCGCTACGTCTGAAAGGGGAAACAACATAGGCTAGCGCAAGGGGGGTGGGGGTGACAGGGGGGCGTCTCGTGTCACCTTAGAGGGAATAGCACAAAATCTGTTCCGTAAGTTTACTTATTAGAGCGGTGAAGCCGCTGGGATTTATATTAACCCCCCCCCCCCCTTCCCGCTTCTTGATGGGAAAGACTGCGCACGTCTGTGGGGCACAACCTGACTGAACTCGCTGCAGACGACTCGCATCTCAACGGTCCTAACAAGCGGGAAGCCGATAGAGTGCAGCAAAAACTAACGCGTACATCTCGCTTACGGTAAGCGAGATGTACTAGAGGGTAAGCGAGAGTTTGCTAGAGGGTATTCAGGCGCTGCGATCGTTCAGCGGCCATGGAAATTATGGGTCTATAGTGCACGGTGTTTGCTTAGTATATAGTCGTACTTGCGGGTCTCGAATCGCACTTGTGGATTTGTTTACTGCTGTGTTTCCGTTTTGTTTCCAATAAGATAACAGACCATTTTGAACTTAGTGACCAAATTCGAACTGGTGAGCCTAAAAGCTTAAAGTGCATAACTCATAAGCTATTGGTGATTGTTGTTTCGTGAGAAAAAAACAAACAGCTTCAAGCCATATGCGAAGTTAAATGGAACGTAAAGTACGAAGATTAGGCAAATCCATGTACTATACCGTAATTCCCATGCTCGCTGAAGAGTCATGCGCTGCAGCTCCCATAGACACTAGCGCCAGAGTTCCCTCTAGTGTAACAATAAGAAACTCTATGGCTTACCGAGTTTGTGAATTTTCCCTAAAAAAGCTGCACTCGTGCCGGGGAAATCTTACAAGCATATTTATTTTATTCATTTATTTACCCCCAGGACCTTCCCGCATTACAGATGGGAGTGGGTTACAGGGCAAACAAATGAACAGCAGCAGACAATAAGTTGTTGTTGTTGGACAACCATTTTAAAGTACTATTATACCAGGGCGCACGTGGATTACATGTTATGGCACGTGTATATGAATGTATTTGTTTGTTAGACGTTGTACCTCAGCCACGAACATGTCCCAGTTTGACTGCACTGTGCGGTTACCGAAGTCCTTAAGAAATTCGTTCACAAAATCACACAATTCCTTATTTATTTCTTCGAAGATAGCTTTTTTTTTTGTAATCTCGGATAACTTTTTTTTGTTTTTCAGAAGTTTTTGAAAATGAACAATAAAGGAGAAAGTAATTATCAAATGGTCCCTAGCACCTGGTAAATAATGAATATCTGGCGCACATTCAGGACAGTTCGTTAAGATCGAATCAAGAGTGTTAGTTTCATTTCGTATTTGATGTAATTCTTGTGTGGTGCGTTACTAATTGGCACAAGGAAAAAGTATAGCGAAACCCCCAAAAGTCTCGTGACGAAGAAGATGACAAAATAGGTTGGCCATCTTTCCCACGTAATGTTAGGGAAATGGAAGTTGCCTAGCAGAAGCTTTGTAGTAATGAAACTTTGTAGTAATGCTTCAAACTACACCATGTAAATCGAGAATAAATTAGTGTACCGATGAAGGTGGACGATAGCAAACACCAAAGATTATTATTCTTTTTTTTTTGTTGTTGTTGTTGAGCGTTACTGTGGCCCAAACTGTTTCCAAGTTAGAACTGATGAGAATGCATGACGGTGGGATATTGTTTTGAGATAGCAAGAAGTATACACCACCACCATGGCGCTCTTTCCGATCGCAACAATATACCAAATATTTTTTGCTACTAATCAAATGTTCCGAGTCAAGTACACCGTCTGAGAGCCACATTTCCCCAAGAGCTATTATGTCGGCTGAGCAAGTGTCTATCGTAGATACTAACGAGCCACGATTCTTAAGAACGCTTCTGATTTTGGCATAGAGCGCGTTGGCTTGGCTGCTTTCATTAATGCAACTACATCTCGCGTATCCCTATGTAGGATCGTGCTGTGCAGCAGCCGGTTTGCTGTTAGAGCGTCTGCTACGGTCGTGAATTTCCTGAACACAGTCAGCTGAGTTAGCCTGGTAAACGTAACACTCGTTATTCATTAACAATTTCTTGTAGTTAACCTTGAACTGTGGTTTGTCTGGCTGGAAAATAGCGAAAAGTTTTTTTTTCTTGAGCCAAGCGGGTTGCCGGAAAAAAGTCCTCACTAACACTATAATCTTACTGGGCTTTAGCTATGCGCATGCTGCAAGTATTTCAACTTTTATTTTGTATTTACCAAACCTGCCACTTACAGGGCGTTGCTTGTCAGCTGTGTAATTGCCGAGACGGTGGGCTCGCTGAATGTAATCACTACTATACCGAGCCAAGTGCGGCACTTAGTGCAATGACTAGCTTTGTTTCTGTCCTCTGCCTTGTTTCCTTCGAGTCGGGCAGCCTCCCAAAGTGTCAATTTATGGACTTCCAAATTAAGGGCACTTTTTTTTTCGAATGCCATTGCTTTCATTGTGTAGCTGAACTTTCCAGCACGTCGGACGGTTTTCAGCTCTCCCATAGTACAGTACCATGTACTGCAAATCGTTAACCACTTCTTCTAAACACACACATACCTTGATGTGAGTTAATGTGAGCAGTAAGTTCGTCTACAGTGTCTCGCACGCGTGTTGATTCAGTATTAAAACGCTCCACGGTTTTGGTTTTTTCCTCAAGATCACTCGGCTTCATTCGGATATCTGTAAGTTCAGCCTGTATACTTCTTGTCCTGTTTTGATGGCTTTCAGATCGATACAGGTACAGTTTGGCACTTCGAGGATTGAGGAAACAGGGCGTGAACACCAAGTAGCGTAAACATCGCCTTCATTTCAGTCTGCAGGACTATCGGGTCATTCGAGCCCTTGCTGAACAAGATGACGAGTGTTTGGCCCAGGGTTAGGTTCAACGTCACCGGGACAAAGCAGTAGCATAGCCATTGAGTAGCACTCGCATAGAGAGTCCCACAGCAGCCGTGGGCACGGGAAAGTAATCAGACTAAGTTTGTCAGCTTCTTTAGAATATCGCGAAAATTGTGTACGCACCTGCATTACGAAAACGTGTCGGTTAAGCACGACGCTGTCAATGCTGTTTCCGTGCCCACTGAAGACGGTGTCGGAGTGCCAGCCGTTCAAGTCCGTCCATGCAGCTGATTACGCTGATGCACGGCCTGCCGGGAATTCGACAACGGAAGTTGAGTCCGAGAAGTTGCTGGCACCCAGAAAAGAAGCCTTAGTGCATGAGTCATATAACCAAAGCCAAAACTCCGAAATGGCAGGCTTGCGTGGCGATCAGGGATGGATGATAGCCAAGCAAGAACGAGTGATAGCGTTACCTGCATTGCGAAAACGTGTCGGTTAAGCAGGACGCTGTCAATGCTGTTTCAGTGCCCACTCGAACATTAACGTCATCGACGGTTTCGTAAACAGAGAAGTGGGAACTCCTACAAACGGTAATCACTGGATGCCCGTGCTACGCATTGCATTGTATCGGAGCAGGCATATATAGTTTTGTGACACGCGTTTCTATGCTCGCTTCGCGAGTGCTCCCGATTACGTGCTCACGATAACGCTTAGGCCGGAAATTTAACACCAGCAGCAAGAAGGCATTCCATGGATTGTTTTAGTTATAACTCCGCGCTTTTCTGACGAATGCACCAACGTGCTGACGAATAATACTGCGTCAATTCAAGATTTACGCAGACCCCTGAATGATCTACAAACGCGTGTCATCTGATTGACTACCCTCCGGCTTTCAACACTTACCCAGACCGATAGATTTAGCGGGCTGAAAACGCTATCTACAAAATGGTAGAAGTGTAGAGAAACGCATAGAGTTTCTTAATAACAAAAATGTTGTTAGAAACCACGGCGAAAGACACTCCCGTAGATTTTCTATACTTTTTTCTTATGCATATAACCCTGATTTGTAAACTTAAGGTGGAGCTAAGCTACGCGAAATACAATTATTACGTTTAGTGTTGAAACATCATCCGTCCCTTGTTTAATCTGAGAACTGGCAGATTTTTGTGTACACTGAAACACGAGTTTTCTTGTGGTGTGGTAGACTCGCAACTGCTCCAAAAGTATGGGTTCCATTCCGCAATAACAGAGTGGAACCCATTCCGCAAGCATTCTCAAATGACAAATGGTAGTTTACCACTATCCCTCTTGAGGAAGCCGCATCTCACCTCTTGATATATAGTGCCTCTTACCGGTGTTTGCCTACGGAAGCTTACAAAGAAGGTTCAACTTAAGTTTATGACGACGCAGCAAGCGATGGAAAGAAAAAATGTTAAGTTTACACAGAAGAAAATGCAAGAGAGCATGGTTGGCCCGGGATAAAACGGGTAATAAGGTCACGTTAGTCGAAATCAAAAAGAAGAAATGGACATACGGGCAGGGCATTTAGCGCGTAGGCAAGATAGCTGCTCGTCAATAAGAGTAACAGACTTTTTTTTTTTTTTAAGAGAAAGCAAACGTTTGGGAGAGAAACAGAAAGTTTGGTAGACGAGATTAAGAAGTTCGTGGGCCAGCACAAGACCGTATACATTGGAGGATCATGGGAGGGGCATTTGCCCGGCAGTGGGCGTATAGTCAGGCTGCTGCTGCTGATGATGATAATGATGATGAGACACATGGCTGTAAGTCTTATTGCGGGCCCCCTCGCGACCACGAAACCACCTTTTAAGATAGCTTGAATAAGTCATGACGCATGACGTTACTTTATGACTGCTCCCTCCAACGTGGCGTCAAGTTGAGGTTGGCGCAAGCCACGCGTGGTTTGTTGCAAGTGCGCGAGCTCTGACGTCATCTCTGACGCGCAGCCGGAGTCGCATGCGGTGAACTACTTCGACTTCGTCGAGGAAGACGGGCTGGACGAGTCGTTCGTGTGGAACTTCGACGTCCGGGACTGCCCCGTGAGCAAGGACAGGAAGAGTTACCTGGACCTCCTCTTCATCAGTGAGTGATCCATTGCCATTGGATATGTTACGCTGACTATGACATATGTCCTTCGCTTTATATATATATATATATATATATATATATATATATATATATATATATATATATATATATATATATATATATATATATATATATATATATATATATATATATATATATATATTTTTTTTTTCTGGCACCGCAAACCACGATACGGCAATTTTTTATCATGTATGATGCTGAATCTTCCAAAGTGTTCGGTATGTAGACGGTGGCCATTCGAGTGCAATGAGGAGCAGTGTATCACGAGCGCAAAGACTTGCTATTGGACAGTCTAAGCGCTGTAACTAATACGTGGTTGCTGTATGTTATTTTCACAACAATAACTTGCACCGATAGGGTTAGATAAATTGATGTATTTACAATCGCCATATTTCACCTTACAACCACTAAGCCCTAGCTGGTGACCTATATTTAGGACATGGAGCCATTTTTCTTGTATACTGATGGGTTGCTCAGATAAAAAAATATTTTCGTGTTACACAGGTTGTAGTAACTCTAAATCGACGAGGAAGAAAAATATCTGCGCCGGGAAAAAAAATCAGGACTGAAAGGGCCAATGTCTTGAAAAAGTCGATCTCTTTGTCGAATTGACCTCCAACGACCTCTGAGGACGACATTCCACGACGACTTCTGCCATCATCGGTCTGTAACATGCGCGAGCCGGAGCTAATGCTAGTGACTTCTCTGGTAGCGAGGACAGTCGCAGATGTACTGCAGCATCTCTCTGCTATCCACAGTTGTCCCAAAGAGGGCTGTCAGCCATTTCGATCCGAAAAGAGATTGACTCCGTGAATGCCGCTCTTAACAATAAACTACAAAGCATAATAGCAAAATATCGGCTTAGTCGACCCAGTTGGGATTATAAAAGGGCAATGGACTAGATCGGTCGCGCATTGTAGCCAAAGACGGTCAGAAGAGGCCCTTAAGACATGTTACACGAGGTAGCGAGTGACGCATGCACAATAGATGTTTTTAGCAAGCTACGGAAACAAGTTATGGTTCCGTTTTGCCGCGTTCCGTATTGCCGATTCCGTATTGCCGGTTCCATATTGCCACGATTCCGTAACGTGTTTCCGTATCTAGCTAAACATCTCTCATCGGCGACACGCAGGCGACAAGAACGTGAGCCGGCGGGCCCTGTGGGCGAACCAAGCCAACCTGCTGGAGACTGTTTGGGAGAAGCTGTACACGTTGCCCCAAATCTCGCCTCTTCGTATCCCAAAGCCGCAGGTGAGCATACGTACAGTGCATCACGTACCACTTGTCGGGGTTAGTAGCGGTGTCACTATCCGTGCATGCAGGGCGCTTTCACATCCAGTGCAATACTTCCTTCTACAGTGCAGATTACTCCACAGTGCTCATTTTCTTTGCTTACCCACCTTTCTAATACTATGACTATCTATCTATCTATCTATCTATCTATCTATCTATCTATCTATCTATCTATCTATCTATCTATCTATCTATCTATCTATCTATCTATCTATCTATCTATCTATCTGTCTGTCTGTCTGTCTGTCTGTCTGTCTGTCTGTCTATCTATCTATCTATCTATCTATCTATCTATCTATCTATCTTATCTATCTATCTATCTATCTATCTATCTATCTATCTATCTATCTATCTATCTATCTATCTATCTATCTATCAAACCGAAAACTCCAACATCATTTGCCTTCATTCCATAACAGATCGGTTTCCTCGACGACAACAGCATCCACGTTGTCGCACAGCTGCTGCCCTCCCCTGATGCTATAGGTGAGCAAAATCCTTCACTAGCTGGACCTTGTATCGAACACGCAACGCTGAAACTCATAGCACTGTCGTGGTTCTTCACAGATGGCTGTACATTGCTATCGCCTATTCTGTGTTTGCTTGCTTTACTCTTTACAAGTGGCTCATACCCGCTAAGGGGATAGGCCATTTTAACCGGCTTTAAAATAAGAGGAAATTTAGTGCTGATGTGATGGAAAAGAAATTCGTCGATCGTCTAAAGGTTATAAAACTATGGAAATCTAATATGCAATACGATAAAACTAGTGTGAAGAAATAAAAAAAAATTTCATTAGGAGTAATTTAAATAAGTCTTCTTAAGTCTCTAAAAAATGCGCAGATGGCAATGCAGTCGTTGCGGGTTGTTCACGTGAACTGCCTCTTTGTCATTTTTTTTTTCAGCTTCCATTATTTTTTAAAGGCGAGAGCATTAAAGAGCTAGCTTCGCGGTAGTTGTTGTTGTTGTTGTTTTCCTGTGCAAATGACTCGTACCCAAAAGAGGGGATTGGCCGATTATAAGGTGAATTTGCCCGATACTTCCAGCATTGCGTCATTCATTAAAGAACTTTTGTTATTTAGTTCTGATTTGAAATGCCAATTGCAAGTTTGCAGAAAAAATAAAAATATATAAATAGTGAGACCGTAATTTAGCAAGAAAATCGTTTAGTCGCAGTGATGTATTCCTCAACGGCGAATAAAACATCCCTGTGACTGAAACCCAGTGTAGAGGCTCCAAACGAAAGAAGATCAGGTTGTGATAATTGCAAGCCCAGTTTTTGAAGAGGTGGTGCTAGTATGCTTTGCCTGAATGAATCGAAACGGCGACAGTGTAATAAAAAATGACTGATAGTTTCCTCTTGATTACAGTAAATGCACGTAAGGGAATTCAATATACCTGATCTATGCAAGTAAAAATTGAGGGAGGTTACGCGGAAACGAAATTTTGTGATGACAACTTTCATCGCCCTTGAATTAGACAGTTCACTGCGCCAGGGAAATAACAAGTGGTTGTACTCCGGAGAAGCCGTCAGTGCAGGGTCTGATAAATTTTGCCTGATTTTAAGTATGCGAAATCGCGCCACCATAATGAGTACTGTATGAGGGAAAATAGGAATGATGGGTGTCGAAAGCGATGCCTTCGCAAGAGAATAAGCTATTTCGTTTAACAACAAACCTTTGCACCTTGGTGCCCAGATTAAATGAATACTTCGGAGATGACAGGGAGCCAATGATTTAAAAAAAGTTTCAGTGATTCCCTGTGTTGGCGTCTTCGCCAGCGTTGTTTGTTGTGAGCAAAAAATCAGCGTTGTCCGTGACCAACAAAAATCGAGACAGGTGCAAATAAAATAAATAATAAATAACTTAGTTCGAGTGAGATCTCGGAACCCAGGCGTTGTGCGTGACAAGTAAGTGTTATACCACTTTACTTAAAAGTGTTTCGGGAAAAATACATTCTATTAATGACATGCAGTGGGAGCTAGTGTACGTAATACGCCGTGGAAGAAGCGTAGGGCGTCAAAGCATGTGAATTGCGCCACGAAGGGTTTTTTTATACCTTCCTTTCACAGAGCAGCACGTATGCACCGGCACAAATCTATATTTTTCATTAAATAACTTTCTCTCTCGTTAAACTGGCCCGATCGCATGTGCAACACTTTCCTTTATTGATGCTTGGCTTACTTTTTTTTTCTGCTTAATAATTCTTTTCTGCACACGTTTTTGATGCAGCCAGTTTCATAAGCAGCGATCGTAGGTTCGTGCCGGGTGATAAGATGCAGTTCGACAAGAGCGTGCCGTCGCAAGAGGAATGCGCCGAGAAGTGCTACAACGACGTGGACTGTGTGTGAGTGTGACGCCCGTTCGGATATTACGAGACGTTTGACGACAATGGCATCATCAAGTGCCTCTTTTACTGACTTTATTGTTTTTTGGAAGCGACCAAGGCGTTGCCGAAATTTCTCGGCGGCGGCTTCTGACCAATAGCGATATTGTTACTGTGAGGAGCGTGATTGTGCATGTGCGCTACCCCTCTCCCTCTTTCTGACTACCTTTAACTCCTAAACTTCCCTATTCCTTTTCCCAATGTAGGGCAGCATACCAATTTTGTTAAACTAGTAAAAGGGCCCCTTACCCCCCCCCCCCCCCCAAATACTAAAACGAGCGCGTTATTCTAGGCCGGCGTTTCCAGTCTTTGCGACACAAATCGTGACGCCAGCTGTTCGTTCATGTGACGTAACGACGAAACAAACTCTCGATTGGTTTATATACGAGGGATATCTGTCGACGATTGTCACCTGTCCTTCTTGGCCGTGCAGCTGCATGCCTGGTCTGTCTTCACACGTTCATCGTACGCGATAAATTTATTGCCCTTTTTTTTTGCGTTCGCGACTGCGCGAGCCGAGATAGGAGCGTGCAGTCGGAAAGCGCGAAATTTTAACTGACTCACTGCTTAGTCCTGACATTCTACATCTTTCAGAAATGAGTGACGAGGAGGAGATAGGGCTTGTAGGGAAGGTTGTGAAGGCGAGAGGAGAATTAATCTCTTGTCTTTGAACTTTATGTTGTTTAGGTCCCCTTTAACATCCCTCCTTTTCCTCAACGCGCACACTAAGCAATTTTGGCCGACTTTTGGCTGATAGTGGCTACTGATCGCTAATTTAGACCATACACTGTTATTACAGCGACAATTTTCTTAATTTAACTAACAGCGTAGTCGATCAATCTCTTAACAAGAAAGGGCTGCATGCCGATTTTCAACAAGGCTCCTCTGTCGTCATTTCCGTCACGGAACTAGCTTCGTAAAAATGCACGCGACTGGGTTACAGAAAATCGGGAAGTTTTTGTCCACCTACCCTTCCCTCCCCCCTTTCCGAACAATATGTTTTGTTAAAAAGTATAAAACAAGTTATACTTCACTTCATAAGAGAGCCATACAGTCCCGTAAGCTTGTGGGGGACGTGGGACGGGGCGAACAAAAGATGACAGTGGAGGACAGCTTTAATATTTATCTTCCTTTTTCCATTGGTGCATATGCACAGAGCTGCACTTCAGAATGCGCCTCTCCTACGGTGCCTCAAACAAAGAAAGCTTCACAGTCGTGCTGTCACCAGCCATTAATTAGTACCCCTCTGCTCTTTACAACACGTGCACCCTCCCAGCGCATTGCAAGGTATAAATATGAAACTCCCACGATTTATGCGAAACTGCTTTCCGGCCTAGTTGGCACGAATTCATCTTTTAGCCACTTTGCTCGAAACAAGGACGAAGGAACGCGCTAATTTGAGGCGTCATTATCGCAAGTGTTTCCTATATGTGTGAGTGATGTGCATTTCTGACAAGATCGCGCAGATAATGTAAGCTACTTCATCGTATGTATTTTCCAAAATAAAACAGTTGTTAGATTGCGCTCGTTTGTTTATCTCCTTTCTTCGTCCTCGTTTTGTCTTGCGCAAAGTAGTGAAAAGATGATTTACTCGTTTTCTAAAGGTTACACTGGCACTAGCATGTCAGTACCTAATGCATGGGTTCTTTCTTCGGGAATTCTTTCGTGCTTTCTCCCACCGCGGTGGTCTAGTGGCTAAGGTGCACGGTTGCTGACCCGCAGGTCGCGGGATCGAATCCCGGCTGCAGCGGCTTCATTTTCGATGTAGGCGAAAATGCTGTAGGCCCGTGTGCTCAGATTTGGGTGCACGTTAAAGAACCCCAGGTGGTCAAAATTTCCGGAGCCCTCCACTACGGCGTCTCTCATAATCATATGGTGGTTTTGGGACGCTAAACTTACATATCAATCAATCAATTTTTTCGTGTTTGTCCTAGAGAGTCTTCTCAGTCATGCTACAAACACAACCCGCAGCACTTTTTTTTTGTAACTAACTCTCCGTTTTTTTTCTTTTGCAGGACTTTTATTTACTGTGACCACGGGTGCTTCCGTTCGGCCAGCAACCGGCCTATAAATTGGGGGAAACCAATGGTCATGAGCGGTTGCCAGCGCTACTACAGTAAGTGCGCTCAGGAGAAAAAATTTTTTTTCGTAACGCGACACAAATATAGACGTCATCACCGTCCCATATGCTGGCTTCTCCATAGAAAAAAGCTTTGCTCCCTTGGACCGGGTTGACTCACTTTCAAAGAGCTCAAGATTTCCACTAACCAAGCCAGCGGGCGGCCTCAGTAGGAGATAAGAGAGGAGCACTGGGTTTCCTACAATGAAATCTCCAAAGGATTAAGTGCTTGCGAAGGGCACTGTATCTCCCTGCCCACATGAGACTCAATAAGCCGCAGAAGGTGGTCTGTCACCGCCTCCAAACCAACACCCGCTCATTACACATACCGATACGTAGGTGAATGTCATATTTATGCGGGGAACAGGTGGATCTGTATTACGGCCCGTTAGCTTGCCCTTAAGTGTCTCGACAGAGCCGTCACATATCCAATGAGGTGCAGCAGGAGGCCGTACTGCTTGGCTCGACTCGGTGCTCTGGGTTGTTCTAAGGTAAAAATTCGGGGGCTTTAGGCTGTCCAGCTGGCTGAAAACGTCGCCAGGGCCCAAATGCCACTGGCCACCGTTTAGGCAGGGACCTAGTCCCCAAACGGCTGGACCCGATGACGTTATCTCTCTCTCTTTGTGATAATACTGACGTATGCAGAGTTAGCACCGAGCACATTCATTCGTTCAGAAAGGCAAGACAAAGCGCCGCATGTGTATCTCGTTTCGCAGAATCAGATGCCGACATCAAGGTGGCCTTCAGAAACAACTCAGAGGTCATCAAGATGCTCAAAGATGAAGTCGACAATGCTCGGCTTGTGCTCAAGGTTTCCAGCGATGAACTCCAGGTTAGCTGTCTTCATATTTAAGAGTCATTTAATAAAGCTGTATTAAGGGAAGGGGGTTAAGTATTATAGTTGGAAAAAGTTTAAGGATTTAATTGGTTTTATAAGAGCAACCGCAGCGAAAAATAAGAGGAAGAAATTGGGACAGTGTTGGATTTTTAATACAGGGGCACATCTCTGAGTGTAATCTCCGCACATCGGTCATTTTTTCAATATATCAAGTCTTAATGCGCTTTGTATATGTATACGTAAAACATACGACTTTTATGTTTTAAGCAGTAATAACAGATAAGTATGAATTTTCAGACCAAAGTTCATCTACATTAAGTTGAAACTCGGTTTACCAATGAGATCAGAGCACTCACATTTATCCATTAATTCAGGATGTTCGTAAAATCTGGGGAATAATTCTGAAGTTCTTCGAAATGTTAAATTGCGACGTGCAATATCCAAAACCTGCGGTGGAATGGCGGCCTCCGCGATTCACGTGAAGCTATGATAGTCTGCAGACATGCGAAAACATAGAGAACGATATATACCTGGCTTGCATTACTTGCAAACGGCCTCCGCGATCAACTACGGCAGTGCGTTGCTGCCGGAGATGATCGCGGAGGCCACGCGTGTAACCTGCTGTGTCCGGGTCGCATGGGAGACTCCATATCGGGCCTGTCCTCGGGCCGCTATCATGGACTTTACACGCACAGTTGTGTACCAGTGGCAAACACTATTCCATCGTAGCTTTTAGAGTTTGGAAATATACGTTTCGAAGGACTGAAGAACTTCCCCCTCGATTTTACAAACTTCCCGATTTAACAGATTAACTCGACCACTCTATTTACTAAGTTAAACCGAGTTTCAACTGAATATACGTGAACTTTGCTGTGAGAACGTGAAGCTGTACGACAGGCTGCATACGTGCGAAGATATGTGGAACGAATGAATGCAGGCAGATATTGGCACCAACGTGTGTGTCACTTCTTCCTTTGCCCCTTGTGTTAAGCGCCGTTCCATATGTTTAATGGTTATGCGAACAGGCTGAGTAAGATATTTGCGAGGAGACGATTGCGAGGAGTCACGCATTGTTTGCGGGGAGTTGCGTATTGCGCTATCTCCAGGAACGCTCGCCTTTGGTACATTTTTCACAGAGTGCGGCGACATTCACTGCTGTCAGGCTTAACACGGACGCCAGCCCATTCAACGGTAAGAGACTCAAATTTGTATGTTATGTTATTGAAATGTAAAAAAAAAAAATAGAAGCTTCGCTGTGTGCTTTCTTTTTCTTGCTGAGATACAATTAGCTCTCGCTGCAGAAACTGTTGCTATGTAGAGAAGGCTAACTTGGACACAAAAAAGCTCGCGATCTAAAAAAAAAAAAACTATATTCCGTCTATATTTTTGCTGGCACTTAATTGGTGACCACGTAGTCAATGCTGATTATATTGCACGCAGTGGTCGTCAAGAACAAAGGTGTCCCATTTCATAATTACCCCGCATATACATTAAAGACAAAAAATCTTTTATTCGTGAGCAGGCAACACACAAGAAGGCCGTTTTTAGGTATAGGCAAAGGCATGCCTTCGCGTTGCTGCGAAGAAGTTGCGACAGCCTCCACTCAATCCAGTCGTGCATATTTTTTTTTTCAGGCGATGCTTGTCATGATTTACAGACCACAGTGACAGCATTGTAGTACGCGCAAAACTCGGCGCTTTGAGCTTACGAAAATCCCACCCCTGTGCGCCAGACACACGTGTATTTGCCTGCGCCATTTTTCGATAAATGATACTTTCCAGATCGTCCACTTGTCGGCATTCCGTCGTTCTGGCGTGGCGATCCGATCTTTTATGGAGGGTCACTTACAGCGCCATGTTCTTTTCATTTTATTGTTGCCTGAATACGAACGCATGAGCTCATGTTAGGGCGCCGGCACCGAAACATGTGCCATTAGACACGACGCCAACTGCGTAGGCGCCACACGTTTCGCTTGCCCAAAAAGAAAGAAAGAAAAAAAGAAAGAAAGAAAGAGAAAGAAAGAAAGAGAAAGAAAGAAAGAAAGACAGAAAGAAAGAAAGAAAGAAAGAAAGAAAGAAAGAAAGAAAGAAAGAAAGAAAGAAAGAAAGAAAGAAAGAAAGAAAGAAAGAAAGAAAGAAAGAAAGAAAGGTCATAAGTCAGGTACGCACACGCCAAGCTTAGCACATGTGTACCTGGCTGGGGAAAAGCTCCCGATATTTAGGAGCACTTCCCCGGTTATCAGGAGTCCTTCCTCTTGACAGGGGTAACGTCTCCCGACTTTTTCGAAACCACTAATTCTCACACGCAGCAAACCACGCGGGCGGCCTGTACGACGTGGCGTTTTCCGGGATGGTTCTGTCCACGGACGTGGACACGACGATGAAGGCCGTCATGCTGGACGGCAGCTCGGAGATCGGCTCGGTGCAGCAGTGCTACCGCAACTGCATCACCGAGAGCGGCATCGAGTGCGCCTCCTTCTCGTACTGCGCCGCCACCAAGGACTGCC
Source organism: Rhipicephalus microplus (assembly GCF_013339725.1). Lineage (NCBI taxonomy): Eukaryota > Metazoa > Arthropoda > Arachnida > Ixodida > Ixodidae > Rhipicephalus > Rhipicephalus microplus. The sequence goes on along the minus strand of NC_051167.1, from coordinate 128,267,316 downwards.
GGCTGTCTTCCATCTACGTCAGGGACGACGACACGGCCTCCAAGAAGAGCCTCGCCACCGACACCAGATGCGACGTTTACGCGCGTGAGTGTGGCGGTTTTTCTTAACGTGTACTGCGTAGACTGCAAACGCAAAGACACCAAAATGACAGAGCCTCGCGTGTAGTCTTTCAAAGTGGTTCTAAGAGGGAAAGGAAGAGAAAAGTGAGCCCCGTGACTGTCTGCTTCAGGGAGCGACACCTCAACAGTAGCTCACAAGGGATGGGCGTGAGGAGGAATTAAAAGGATGGGAATAAAGGTGTAGAGAGAGAGAGATAAAGAGAGGTGAGGTAAGCCAGAGAGCGACGACACATCGAGGGGATAGGAGAGATGGGGAAGATGGAAACACGGTCACAGGAGTCCGAGGACGGGACACCACTTGCGAGAGCTCTTGTCGGCGTCAGGGGGGTGGCGTAGGGCAAGTCCGGTAGGTCAGAGCTGCGCTGTCGTCGAAGGTCGGCGTCAGGAGATGACGTAGGGCCAGCCCAGTCGGCCAGAGCTACGCTGACGTCGGAGATCGCGAGGGCATAACCGGTCGGCACGAAATCCAGCGAGCGAATCCGAAGTCTTTCGTTCATAGCAAGTGTATGTGCTTGTATACTATATAAGATAGGCCAGTTGCTTACCGGCCAAAATGCGTATACCCTCTCCTGCATCACTGGTGCATGCGGTCGCATTATATATACAGTAATCAGTGTCATGTTTCGCTAACAAACCTGACCTGGGCTTCCCCGCAGTCATTCTTCTCGCATACTTCTGGAAATTACGGTGACACCTGCTTCATTGAGGTAATACAAGTGCGGTAATACTTGATTTAATGTTCAACAGACTTAGCCTCTCCGATAACTATGGTGGGCAGTTATGTGTTAACTACGGCATCTGTTACTCTTAAAGCTGAGGACTACGGCAAAGTCGCGCAAGTGTTATTCATCCAACTCAGATTGAGCGCACTGTCGTTATTCTCGGGCCCTTAGCCCTCATTAATTAGATATGCAAACGTACTGCACCGCACTACAGGTTCCTACATCAAAATGTACGAGAAGTTCCCGGGCACGGTGAGTCGCGTGGGCGGGGCCCTGTCCAAGGACAACGTCCCGGACGAGAACCAGTGCGCGCAGCTGTGCAAGCACGACAAGCTGATCCGCTGCCGGGGGTTCGAGTACTGTCCGGGCAGCAAGCACTGCGTGCTGCACGAGACGCACTTCCTGGACATCAGGCCGGAGGACATCGTCAACGGCACCGAGGCCTGTTCTCACTACGCCCGTGAGTGCGACGTAGCAAACTGCACAATGCGACTATCTCAGGCTGTTCGTCGCTGCCGCGATGTTTCGCATATTGTATACACGATTAAAGGGGTTGTGAAACGCTCGCTATAATGCGACAATGCGAAGCCACCGGCGTCCACACGCACTAACTAGGTGACGTCATCGTAAATAAATCTTTGCCTATCGAGGAACGCGGAACTCTTCAGTACTTGCGAGTGCGTGCAACCGGGACGCACATCAGCGTCTTTGCCATACGCAATCAGCACTACCTTGAACTTTGACGTCTTATTAAGCAGCGTTCTTGTGGGACGCGGACCGCGTATGGCAAAAGTTGAGGAGTGCCTCTTCCTCGCACTCGATATGCCATATGTAGTGCCGCGTTCCTCGATAGGCAAAGCGTCTATGAAGGTCCACTCGGGCTGATGATATAGTCAGCGCATGTGGCTGCCGATGGTGTCGCATTGTCGTTTTAAAGCGACCGTTTCACGACCCCTTTAAGTCCTTTACAACGTTGCTTTGGTGGACACAAAATGTGAGAACATACCGATTATCTCACCAGACCCGTTAGTGCGATACTGGGCACAATGCAGGCCATCTTAGTCTGCCGTTCCCACGATGTTTTGTATATTGTACATGCGATCAAACCTGTTATTCCGTTGCTTTGATGGATACAATGTGAGCAGATACAGATTATCTCATTATACGGTCTCGAGCTCTGCGATAGCGACTGTAATAGTCTAGCAGAGCTATCGAGTGCGGCGTCAAATGCCGCTGGCAATTGAATGAGACATCACCAAACGTTGCCGTTTGAAGGTATTTCCCATATCTAATATCTGGGTCATTTCTAATTCCGAAGGAAAATTGACGTCAGAAATGAGGACAACGATTATGACACATATCACGCTGCTGAAAATAGGCTTTTGTTCCATGATTGTTTCAACACAAGGTGGCCACTATGGGTGACCCATTCCCCCCACACACAAACAAATAATTAAAACTGCTTGAGACCAATCACGTCTATGTAGCTAACGAACATACTTTTTAAGATAACAAAAAAAGATATGGAACGAATACAGCTATGTTAGAGCCAGACCACATATTGAGACCCCGACCTATTCGAACGCCTCTATCGCCCTGGTTCCGCAGAAAAATTCTCGGCCGACTACTGGGAAGGCGCCAAGGGTGAGCTGATGGCACCGGACTTCGACAACCGTGACCCTGATCAGCTTCGAGGACTGCGCCAAGCAGTGCACTCTGGACCCGAGCGGCCGCTGCAAGTCGTTCAACTTCTGTCCCGGCGACGACGGACCCAACCGGAAGTGCGTGCTCAACTCCCACTCCATCGACGAAATGGAGTCCAACAAGGACGTTACGTTCAAGCCGAGCAAGGACTGCTTCTTCTACTTCCGTGAGTGACCGTGCTAGTTTCCCTGCACCGTTTCACACTGTGGATAAATTCTCTCTTGAATCTTATTTCCGATTTTTTTTTCTTGCCCCTTCCTTCCACCTGACATCAGGACGGCGAACCAGACGCTTCAATGCCGGTTAACCGATTCCCATTTCTATCAGTTTAAGGGAGGAGGTCGTCGTTTCATGTCTCGCTTTGGAGTCACGCAGCACCTCGTTTCTCGCGTTGGCGTCACGCTAGTCCTACCTTCGATTGTCATACGCCGAGCAAGCTGAACGTTTCGAACGCCAGCTTCGGGAGTTGGACGCACCTCGTTCGAAGTAGGAAACAGTAAAAAGGCCGCAGAAAGACTATGAAACAGAAAAAAGGCAAATGTAAAAAATAAAGATTACCACAAGAAAAGAACAGAAAGGAGTAGGAAATATCGCACAATCACACGAAAAGAAAATCAGATAATTAAACGCGAGATGAGCCGGTGAATCAATGCTCTACAGTTCGTTCATCTTTCACATGGGGTAGAACTGGCTTAATTTTTTTTTCTCTCGTTCTCTCTCAGTGACGATTTAGCAGTGAATTCGAAAGAATGTTTGCATAACCCCGAATTCCCTTCAGTTACTTTCAGTTCATCGCGGCAGCCGACAGTGTCTGAAACAAGCTAAACGTGCTCGCATTACGATTTGACACTCATTTTCAAGCGTTAGTAGCAGAATTCTGGAGCGCAGAGATTCACTAGTTTCGATATAGCAAGAATTAGTTTCAATGGAAAGTTCAGAAACTGGACATTTCATTAGGGCTGTGACGTGAACTCGTAGTCCGACTATAAGTGACGCACGTCAGATATACTGGAGCCTGAGAAGTTCGAATACTGGTGAAAGGCTTTGAGCACGTTCCTGTGTAGCATATTTCACGGAAAAGACCGCGTACAGCGACACACCTGTGAAGATGAACGCCTTGAATACTCTTTGCAATGCGTGCCTGTAAAGGAGCCTTCGCCGCATCAGTATCCCGCGTGAGGCAAAGCCCACTTTGGGTGACGCTGATACTCTTGTTACTGCTGTTACTTACGTTAACGGCACGAAGGCAGACGAGGAGTTGGCGCTCTGGCCTTCAAACACCAACATGGATCTAAGCCGGGTTGATGTGGCAGGGCCGTCGCCCACCGAATTCTACACGGCCGTCGTAGTTCACCAAGACGAACGCGTTAACAGGCTCTTCTATCGGGCTTCCAACTCCGCGCGCGCTGAGGAGGTAGCAATAGCAGTTGCCGCCTCGCACACGAATTCTAGAGTAATAATTACGGATTCACGCAGAGCCTGTGAAAATTATCTGGCAGGCGAGGTATCACCTTTAACCTACAGTATTCTAAAGCAAGCCAACAGGGATTCAGACCCCTCACCAAAACGCATTGTTTGGACTCCGAGCCAACAGGGCCTTAGAGGTAATGTGGCTGCGGATGCGGCCGCCCGCGCGCTTAACCACCGGGCACCTCACCCAGGCTTTTCCGGCTCAGAGACGAGCCAACCGCTTCTGCGATTCAAAGAAATCCTGTTGTATTATTTCGAACGACATCGGCTTTTCCCGGTGTCTGCTAAGGGCCTGAGTAAGGCCGATTAAAGAACCCTAAGCCGCCTGCAGACCAACACCTTGTTGTGTCCTGTAGTAGTATACAGCATTTTGACCTGAAGGTCGATGGGCACTGTGGGGAAGTCTTGGATAACTTTGGCGTGGCGTGGGAATGTCGGATGAACCGCTCCCTTCCCCCCTAACCCTTCTCCCTACTAGAGAGGCATGGGAGGCGCCCTACTCAATTGCTCAGGGTTGAGGCTCAAAGAGCTGTAGTCCAACGGGCGCTGGTAGCGGCCTTGTCCAGCGGGGTCTCGGAATAAGCACTCTCCCTTTGTAAAGGGCCCTTATGGGTCTGCGAACTCTCCATAATAAAGGTTTTTCACACACATACGTTAACGGTACATTGGCAAGTATCTATTGGTTCTTAACTGAAACATTCACTATTAAACTTTATGTAGCAGCAACTCATCAGAAAATTAGGCAATTGTGTGAGCAGGGATGCTTGACTCAAAATTAGTAGGATTGGCATGCCTAGATACAGCTACGGCCATACAGTTCGTAATTGTCATGATGGGATAGCTGCGAGTGTAATTGTCTCTGCTCATTCATATATTCAAACTTTAAATGAAGCTATGTTTTTCAGACCTGATGACTGTCAATCACCTCGGACTATTCACCTCCCCCCCTCCCTTTTTTGTATGCCACTTCTTAAGTGGCACCAAAGTGATATAAACAATCAATATTTTATAAATTGTACTTTGATAACTCTATTTTGTCAATTTCAACACCATAGCTTTATTAAGAGAGAAAGAAATTGAGGTCAACGTTTTTAAATTTATATTTCGCCCCAAAGTCTCAATGAGTGACGTCACAAATATTTAAGCGTATCGTATGCGTATTTTGACGACACGGCCTCAACGAAACTTCCTGAAATTTGGTGTTTTGAATCTACGGCATCTTCATAGGACGGCGCCCATTTTTTCTTGTGCTTTTTTGGATTAGGAGCTGCGCAGACATCATTAAAGCCTATGACGTCAAGGCGTCTCATGCGGAAATTGCAAAGTGGCGTCGGCACCCACTTTTACTCTCTGCATGATTTTCTCGCTAACCAGGCGTTTTTTTTCATGGTAATCGTGATAAGTTTTGGTGTAGTTAAACGGAGACTTACTAATAGTAAAAAGTCGTGTTTCTCTTCATTTTTTTGTTTTTTCCCCATTATTTGCAGAGCAAGACCATATCAATGACTTCGTCCACATGAACCGGAAGCAGGCATTTTCGATGGAAGCCTCCGGTTATACGTCAGGTGGGTGTTTTGATCTTCTACGATACTAGTTTTCTAGAAGTTAGAGTCAGGAACAAACGCGACGAGAACAATGTGCCACATAATAAAAAAAAATGTGTATCCAAAACATATACAAGACTTCAAGCTTGGTAGTGAAAAACCGAAGAGGACAGGAAGGAACACAGAAATGCAGGACAATGTGCTAACACAGGTTAGCCCTCTGTTTTGTGTTCTTTCCTGCCCTCTCTGATTTCGTGCTACCAATCTTTAAGATTATGAACCAACTAGCCCAGCAACGCATTCTTATAAGATATACAAGACTGCGTTGAGACATGCTAGCTGTGATATAAAGCACCGAATACATTAAACAATCAAGACAATAACATGCGATCTCCGTGGTAAATTTGAGCAATAACAGTAACACAAAAGCAAGTACAAAATTGTTTTCTTATGATTCTAAGCGAAATATCCACAACTCTATGCCAGCAACTGCACAATTGATTGGGAGGTGGTGGTCGAATTCCCTTACCCCCCTATAATGTTATTACATTTTGCATGTACATATATATTCATGCACATAAATACATGCACACAAATGTATGTCCAGGGGGTTTGCCCGGTAACATAACTTCCGGCTACGCTCCTGCCCCAGTGAACTGTTGAGCTACTACAAATACGCAAACTGCTTTGTTGCTTTATTTTCCTCGTAGGAGGCCTCGGCGGATTGCTCTTCGGAATGCTCATCCTCGGTCTCATTCTCGGTGCAGCAGGCTACACGGCATTCAACTACTTCCGCGCGCGACGAGCTGGTGCCGACAACACCACCGTGCGCTTCATGCGACACGAAGACGCCAGCTAAATGAAATCAGCATCAGAAATCACTCGTCACATCGTTTTCTTTTTTGTGTGTGTGTTTTCATCACGTGCGCTGGATTATATGTGATCGACATTTATGTTGAGCACAAAATGACCTTTCAATCCCACAAACAATGCAGCACTTTTGGAAGATATGCGCTAAAGAACTTGTTCGGTCCCCAACTCCGTTTACATAAGAGTCACAAAGCAGAGAAAGCACAGGTATTAAAAGCTTTCCGGAAGCAGATTATTTAGTGTCATCATTGTCATTTGGGAACAGGCAATTTTATTATCGAATTTTCGATGCTGCTTCAAAAACTATATCTTAATAGAATTCCCCTTTGCGTGGTGTCAATTCCTCAGCTTTCTTGCAATAGTACATCCTATGCCTTTGTCACCTTACATTATGCAGCCTGCAACATATTGAGCGTTCAAAGCCGATGCTTCAACAAGAGTGTGGCAACACAAATACACATTCCTTGCGTGACAAAGAGAACGAACTTCCTTCCAAAAACGCTTCAGTTGTTTCTATTTATTGCGAAGGATGGCAACTGTTTCCCAAAATAAACGTGTTAATAAGTAATAAAGACCATACACGATTGTGATAAATATGAACGTGATTTCTTTCTCTTGTGTGTATGTGTTTGTTTCTCACCCATTAGAAAACCTACCCACAAAAGTCAACATGCAGCAGTAAAAAAAAAATAGAATCACACCAAAAATGGATCACGCTCTAGTGGCACGCTCAAGAACAACAGCGTGGGAATTCGTTGCACACATTACGTAACAAGACCAAGCTATGTCAAAAGCGAGAAGGGTAGGTTTCTTGGGTGTAATAAGAGAGTTAACTTCCTAAATGTTCTCTTATTTGTCTAGAGCATAATTACACCAGTGTGTTAAAGTCCCAGAGAAAACAACAAATACTCAGATCAATATGCTAATACGCTCACGTCATTTCTGAAAAATATAAAATAACAAAAGGCAGAGGTGGGCACGTGGTTTCTACCCGTTTCGAAAAATATAATGCTGCGCTCCCTCTCTGATTCACGTTGTTACACAAGCTATGTCATATTAACGGCTAACTTTGTTAACCCTAGATTTGCAGTTGGCCATGTGAAGGTGAAACAGAACAAGCTAATCACAACAATCTTGATTGATCACGTTTATTGTGTGAGAGAGAGAGGGCTGAGAATTCGCACTTTTATAATATAACTTTTGATTTAAAGTCTATATTTGAATATCACTCTTTGTGATACACATATGAATATATTTGCTCCATGTTGACTATAACATGTGTAAAAATGAAGACAAATTGACAAAAATTAAGAACAAGCCATCAAGATGTGGGAGAAGAAGCATTTATTGCTAATAAAAAACCTACTGAAATATGAGCATTCATATATGGTCACACTATGTCACTGGACATGAAATATACCCACTGTATGAAATCTATTGCTAGGTATGGTCAGCACGCTGTCGTGCTAGCCGCATAAGGTGCTGCAGCGTGCTAGTTAACACTCAGCCAGATCTCAGTGGCCAAGGCTAACTGTTCAAAGAAGGCTGCAACATGAGAATGGAGTAAAAAAAAAAGTGATGTAAAATGTGGTCCCAAGTCAAAGCAGGGCCATACACGTATTACAACAGGCAACCGTTATGTGGGGCGATGAAACGATGAGAGGAGTGAAATGACCAAAGGGTGGCATGCTGCAGACAGCACTGTTTCCTAGCTGCATTACATTCTTGTGCGCTGCTTAAATGACACGTACATATGTTAAGGGGGTAGATCGGTCTTTGGGACCAAAAAGTGACAAATTCATTTTTTAAAATTGACATATTTAGTTTCTGCAAGTATTTTCTATCTCTGTGCAAATTTTCACACACCAGGAAGTGGTAAATTTTTTTTGTAATGTCATTCTAACTGCCCAGATTCTTGGTGCTGTTAACATGCAGAACCTGCAAAAAAATGGGGAACCGACTTTGAGGCTTCTTTATAATTGGCCGGCATCTGTGTTTGAAGCTCTGCTATGAACTTATGAGCACTTTTATGAGGATCGAAAAACATGTGCACCATGACTGTTGCTTTTTGAAGAAGCTGTGTGTTTTCAGTTTTTTCCATTTTTCTCAAAAAGTAAATTTACGACTGTTCAATTTTAAAGCCTCAATATCTCTACAGCTAGGGCAGGTACAAAAATCTCTTTTTTTACAACGGAAACCGGTATGTGTGTAGAATGCAAGTGCGGGAGCAGAATTTAGAGCACAAGCCTTTTTAACTAATTACTCATCAAAATTGTAACCCAATTCCAACTGTTTTTGCTAATGGATAGCTCATTTTGCTATAAAATAACCAAAAAAAAGCCTAAAAACAAAAAAAACTATTGTATACTTTCACTCTATAGTCATTAGTCTATGTTGGCATATCTTAAATATCACTTTTAATAAAGGCCTTTTTTTCTATGGCGGCCTTAAACAATAGGGGGTGAACTTAAATTATATCAGGAACAAGATGAATTACAGGAAAACCAATTAAATATTTGAAATCACCAGGATAAACTGCATGATGCTGCGCAGTTTGAGCAAGATCACTGAAGACATAAACAAAAGATCTCTAAGACCAGTCTGCCCCCTTAACGTCCACATTCTGATCACCACAGTGGCTGCATGATTTATTTTGCCTGCCTCGTTCAAGGCACAGTTTAGTTGGCTCCCATTTTCATCCCACCACTTGCGTAGTTCTTAAAGCCTTCTCAAGTATCTTCGTTTACGTTCGAGCTATTCCATCAGAGATAGGAACTCGTATAATGCAACAAATGTACAAGTTTCATTCGAGAAATAACAGTGACCCGCTCGGAGTGATGCGTGTCTGCTTAACTTTTCGAGTGTTGAATTAGATTTCCGAAAAACATTTTCCCGGATGGTCAAATTACTTTAATGCAGTTTTTGAATGTATGAAATGTGTGAACTTGGGAAAATATCGTTAAAGAAGTTGGGAACAGATCTTTGGCTGCAGCATTATTCTGAACTGCAAAACATTCAATTAGTATTTCAAAGCATGGCATTTCACAAAACGCGGGTCTATCCACACATAGCACGCATCTCCGTTCGCTTCTCTGAGTGACGAGTAGTGCTGACAAACGGCAAACACATGGCATCTTCTCTGTGCGTGTCTGCCTTGGGAGAAATAAACTCGCTAATCAAGGGGAATGGAAATGCCTCAAGATTGTTGGCGATAATTGAGCTAGGAGCAGTACCAAAATAGATGATTAATCAACTTCCACTACCCCTGCAAGGAGCTGCCAATAATGACAAAAAAGTTTCATGCATCTCCGTAGCAACCTCACGGCAAAAACGAAAACACGAAACGGCACCGTCCGTTGGCGTTGCCGCAGACCGCGCGAAGCGGTAACGCTAGAAATCAGTTCTGTTTATCTTTGCACGAAGATAACCTAATAATTTTCAATGCTTCATGCAATCCTATGAATCGGAAACACCTTGCAAGGAGCTGCCAATTCATATGATTTGCATGAATCTTCCTTGAAATTTCTGGCGAAATTTCAAGAAGATGGCGACTTCTGGCAACTTTTCACTCGTCATTTGGCGAATGTTTCTGCCTCCAAAAAACCCTGCCTCCAAAGAACACTGCTGAACACGTGAGCAGGACTACTTCTTTAGTCACAGAGAAAATCTGTTGTTGCGCTCTGGTCCTCGCGGTGAAGCTCCTCTGGATTTCTTATAGAGACACTAAAGAGCAAATGGATTTTTCGCATATTAGTAAAATACAACTTCACGATCCCAAGAACACCACTCTTACCTTCAGGCGACACTTCGCGAGTGAGAAAACGTGCATAAAGAAGATGCGGGTAGAGATGGCACCTTGAGATTCCTGCATCAAACACCATGATGTCATAGATTTTGAAGGAGTCTACTGGGTTGTAGATAGCTTCGAATCGATAAAAGTGACGTACATCACCATATGTGGGTGCCATAGCCTTAGCATACAATGTTCAAGGAAATATCGTCGAGCGAATGTCGCAAAAATTAGAAAAATACATATTGAAATTTTAGATGTCACGAAATTTAGAAAGTAAATTCGACCTTAATTTTCTCTGCTAATAATAAGCTTATGATAGTTAAACATATGCCATTAGAGTTCTCAGAGTGAAGTTTGTCAATCTAAACTAAGTCATTGTTTCTTTTCAATGTCCCTTTAAAGTGGCCACGGCAGCTAATTTTTAAATCATAATTTATGTTATGAGGGTTAACTTTTGTACATTCATGAATAAGCTGGTGAAATTTTAGCACATGTAGTTGAGAACATTATCTATAATTGAACATCGTTATAAACGCTCACACAGCCCGAGAGTTGGGCAACACTGGTAAACCCGCAAGCTGTGACATAAGCTGCCGACCAAGGATTTTTTCCATGCTCAGTTGCATGTGCAGCTGAGCTATTTCATATATCTCCAGCTTAGTGTTGAAATTGCACAACTAGCAATGACTAAAACAGTGATAGAAGACAATAGCTCTTTTACATGCTGCACATCTTATCACACATGTCATAGCAAAACTGAAGCCACCTGCAGTGGGCAGGGATTGTAGTTGATGACATTTAAAGGTTATTTTGCACTGAAATATCAACGTAGACTATCTTTTGTACATATATATAGGCCCAATACAACTTGTACTCCTACTTTTTGTTGAAAACTGCAACTTCCTGTGTGACAGCGTCATGGCCCTCTTTAAGTCGTATCTGAGTGAATGTATCGAGGAGATCACAGGTCAGGTTAACGCGGTCCATTCTCCTCTTTGAAGCACATACCGATTTGTAGCAAAAGTAAACAGTTACTTATCTGCACAAACTCTCTCGCTCAAGTCGAAATAGGGTAGTCCAAAGCAGCACTCTACCAACATGTGATCTCCGAAGCCAGTGGCCAGTCTGTGCTGCTTGTCCGTATCGAAATTGTGCAACACCGCCGTCCTCCCATTCTCCATAAAGAAGCCGACTCCATCGCCCAGGGCACAGCCACAGAGGAGGGACCGCAGCGATATCTTTGGATTCGCGTATTCCGAGAAGGTCCGCGGCTCGTGGAACGTGTACCAGCTGTCGGCACCCTTGCACACGATGACCGTCTTGTGACTACTAAACGGAATGGCGACGACTTCAGAGGTTGTGAACGTGAATACTGAGAGGAACACCGCGCGAACTGTTTCGATACTGCTCGCTGGGCATGTTGGGATGATGCACACTCGGTTGTTCAGGTTCACGATGGCACTGGCATCGATGGCAACTTCCTCCGGGAGAGCTTCACCCCGATGCCACAAGCCTGGATGGGCAAAACAATTACGGAGTTCAGTATCGGCAGTAGCGAGCACTGCCTCAACACCAACAATGAAAGTGTTTTCTTTGCTTGTCTTTTTTCCCCTTTTCGTTTTTGTTAATGTCATCTTTAGACAAAAAAACTCAATTCTGAAGTTTTAAGTGTCAAACCCGCAATACTAGGCCTTTTCCGAGTCCGAACAACACCTCCAGTGGTGATCGCTGAAATAGAAACTGGTGGCCCTTGACCTCCGGAATTGTTTACCGTGCACTGGCAGGCCATCTCGGAGGCCTGCATTCGTGCGTTTATTTGAGGGAAACATTCGGCAAGTTTTTGACACCATATGTCGCTTGGTATGCACCTGTCGTAGCGCTTGAGCCACCAAAAATCATTACACATGCTGTGGCAATGCCAGTGTGCATGCTTAAACTACCTGCCCCGAGAAGGCCCACTTAGAACATGCTGTGGGATGGGGGACGGCGACCGGATAAATTTTTGATTCGGTGGTTTCTTTACAGGAGCCCTGCAGCACCGTTTGAACATGGTTAGAAAATACTGCTGATCGGTCATTGAGGCTTCTGAAAATGTTTAAGCCAAACATTATAGCAGAGCCTGCAGCCTGGAATGTACAATTGATTCTCAAAGTTAGCTGGAAATCACATGCTCTTCTCTCAACAAGTGAAACCGCAATCCAAAATGACAGTGGCATAAACAGAAAGTGCACTGCTATTGGCCGATTTTAGCATTGTGAGTCGCATAGTCACCGTGGGTGCCACGGGACTCTGCAAAGTGGCCACGCGTGTCTTACACTGGAAGGAAGCTGCGTGTTCAAAAAAAAAAATAGAAATCACAGGAGGCTCATGATTCGCACTCATTAAAGAACGTAGATTCCTGCCTCCATTTCATCTGCATGCGTAGCTTTCAGTGAGCTTGCTCGTAGGAAATACGCGCAAGAGCACTTGGAGTACATAAATTCCTGTAACTGCACTCATACTCGACTAATTCTAAAAACTTTTGCAGCAGTCAATTAACGATAAAATAAACTCCTATAATGAATTCACTCGATGAGTACTTAGAAACGTGTTGTAGGGCCTTCTCAATGTGCCCGTAAATGTTGCACAGAGGGTGCACAGACCACAGTACTATTTTCCCAGTACAATACCACACAGAAATGCTGTATGCTGAATACCGGCATGCAAGGAAACCAACTTTCCTCCAAAGTTAAATAACTTTTTCCTCAAAGTTCTTAAATAAACCTTAGGGCTTTGAATGCACTCCACATGCTCATGTATTGTTCCAACGCCGCAGAAGATCTAAAAATTTGTAATTTGACGTTACATAAAGAATTTCAGGAGGCATAATGTCACGAGGCTCCCATCCAAAAATTGCCCAGAGAAAATGGCTTTGCAAGTGGTAGAAACATACACATGACATGCACACACTCGACGTCAGCAACAGAGAGACAAACTCACCGGTGTTTGTGTCGTAGATGTCAACGCTGAACAGCCGCACCCTGTACCTGCCGAACCCACCGTACAGGTGGATCGAGTTTCCCACGACAACCGTCTTACAGTGCCTCCTCGGTTCTGGTAAAGTGGCAACACTAACCCACTTCGACAAGACGTGGTTCCAACGGTACACAGCGGAGTTCCAGTGGCCAGATCCAATTCCGTATTCGCCACAGAGGAAGTAGGCGTCTTTCCCTAAAATTTAAGACAAAATAGGAAAAAACAATAACTAATCATGCAAACATCTTGGCGTGTTTACAGTAACACGAGATTAAAACAGCTCCAGCTGGTACAGCCAAATGCCTCCATAATGATGTACACTCCAACCTCGATATAACGAACCAGGATATAACAAAATATCGGTTATAACTAAGTAAATGAAAAATAGTCTAACAATGGATATATTGTTAAGAATATACTTCTATAACGAAATTTTATGTATGACAAACTTATTTTCGTGTATTATGAAACTTTGTTATAACGGGGTTTGAGTGTACTCAATGCCTTCACTATGTTACATTGTTGCAGAGCTATATGAAACTGACCGACAATTATGTCAAGGAAAGGGTCTGAGAGGGCATTTGTTGCTTGTAACTGCGGTGCAGTAATTATAACATGTAGTGCAGTTAATCAAAGTCGATGAAAAGGTCTTCCACAATCGCTGCCTTGGTTATACTCGGCGACAACTTATCTTGACATTGCAGCGAATCCTGTGAAGGCGAGCTTCCGCACACTCGTGTTGCTCCGCAAGTAGTACAGCAGCTTGCGGTTTATTTCGGTTTTGCTCGCTCGCATCGTTAACCCATTTAGAAGAACATGTACACGAAAAATATGAATAGGAGAAACATTTCGATTGTTCAGTGTATATTATAGCGTCATATTACATGCATATTGTTCTTTGAGGACTGAACAGTGCGTTTGCAGTGCCAAACTGATGCAGTAGGCCATTACATTAGAAAACAAGCGTGCTGAAAAGCTGGCACTGCCTAGATATTGAAAGAACAGGAATGCATTTTTGCAAAGTGAACAATAAGTGTATTTAACCTATGACTTCCCACAAGTGTTTGATGTGTAATACAAGAGTTGTGAGTTCAAGCTCTACCAACGAAATGGGTTTTAAAGCAGGTCAAACGCTTTCATGCCACCCTGTCTGAAAATATATTTTTATTTGGAGTATGTAGAGGTGATGCCACCATGTTTGACCCTTGTTGTTGCTCTTCGCTTATTATTTGCGTTGGCTTCGTCTTTGTGAGTGTGCTTGAGCAGCTGTATTTAAGATTTAAAAGAGTTTGAAAGTGAGCGCATCGATAAGAATCCACCTAAAAAAATGGCAATACCTTACAAACAGCACCAGTTTTCTCGTGCATGTGTAAAGTAGCACTGTTTCTTTAAATGCAGAGCATTTCTTTGCATAGTGCAGACATTTTAGGCGTTTCTATCTACATATCTGTCTATCTATCTAGCTGCTTACATCTGGTTGCTCTCGTCACCACCTTCTTAATTTGGTGTGGACCAACATTAGTACGGGAGTATAAGAGGGTTTGACGATTATGACTGTCTAGTAATGACATGAATGATGTGAAAATCCCGTCGCATACAATGTCTAACCATTTTATTCAGACACCTGGAGATTCCAGTATCTGAATTGGTAGCAACATGTTTGAAAACGTGCCAAGCTGCACCGATAGCTTTATGAAGATGTTGTGTTGTGTTTAACTCTTTGGACAGTTTTCTAGCTACGTGCAAGTGCAATTATTCTTACCATTCTTAATCATTTCGCATACTGGGGCCTATACGTACACCATGGGCCCCAGTATGCGGGTATGGGACGCAGTTATTCAACATTTCATACCTACCGAGGAATGGTGAGAACAGACGCTGGTAATTTCATTGCGACAGCTTTAAGAAAAACTGACATCGACAGTGTTGACCCGATAAATGCAAAGATAAACTTTATGGTCCCAGTAGGAATCGAAGCCAAGCACTCTTCATAGCAATCAAGCAATCTTCCAAACCCACAGGAGGTCTCAGAACAGCTTTGAAAAAAGACCATATGCAGGTAGAATGTTGGTCAAACGTGAATTGATATTGCAGTGCTGCCTATATAATGTTATAAACATAAAGCTAAAATTTCAGTATTGAGCTCTATCTATTATGTCATAAGTTTCTTTCTTTTCTGAATTGCATGTACGTGTAGTGTTCTTTTGGTGACTATGTGTAGAATAATGTATGTTTTTTTTTGTGCTTTTACTTGCGTACTCCAGTTTTTGTACGCTGTCACTGCGTGCTGAACTGTAACCAGCTGGGAAGCCTAGTCAAGCTCAACTGTAGCCGAGTCAACTGTAGTTGAGTGCCATGCATCGAAGTTGGTCTACATAGCACTATTCAAGGCTACCATCCTCGCAAGCACAAGCGCTACAGTTCAGCTTTCTGCTTCTCGTGTTGGCAATACCTGTGTTGCTATTGGCACCGTTACCGAATGATAAACAAGCGGTTACATAAAACATATGCATCTCTTCAACATACATGTCTGTACATGCAACATTTGTAAATATGTTCTGCATCATTTCAGTACGTTTCGCTCAGCAAAAAAATTACACCACAGTCACCTTCCCTCCGCACATTTCGCATGACATCAACTCCCACGGTACGTGGCATCTGTCGAATTTTCATACGGTGTTTGCAATCACGTATTTAATTTTATGAAGTTTAGCTGAAGGTTTCTGCTTCTCTCTATTGTGCCATCGCGTTCTTTGCCCACCATTCCCATTGCCCAGAATGTAGTAGAGCGGGAACCATTGGCATGCAAGACAAATGATACAATGGCAAAATCTGCTACAGACTACTAGAGAGGTAAAGAGCAGTTTCTTTGACATCATGCCTTCTTAGCTTGAATGCTGCCTGTGAACCCAAACTTCCGACGTACAAAACGGTTCTGGATTTTACCCACGCGGACGACAATTCAATTCTTGCATTTCTAGCAGCGTCTTTTGATGATTTCTTGTTCAATAGCAACCAATGCCATGTGGACTTGTTAGTTGATCAGTTTTATAAGATTGTTGAACACTGCATACACACATATGTCCCACAGAAGTGCCTAAAACGAAACCCTCGGCATCCTTGGCTAAACAGAGAAATTATTCAGCTTACTCGGCGAATAAAGCGACTTCGAAGGCATCGTAACACTCTCCTAAATAACCAGCACTTATTGAACTCTCTGAAAACAGAGCTAAGAGAAAAAATGCATGCTGCCCGCAAATTCTACTATGAAAGTTCGTTAACAACCTTTATGAAAAACGACCCATCTAAATTCTTGAAAACTCTTAATCCTGCAGGCCCGACATCTTCCTTACTTATTGTGAACGAGCAGCCCTCTTCGGATTCTTTAACTATCTCGGAAGCGTTCAATGGTTATTTCAAATCAGTGTTTAGTACAGATGATGGCACCAGTCCCGCTTTCGGTCTTGACAGTACATTGCCTGCCTTCCCAGAACTACAGATTAGTTACGCTGGAGTTGTCAATCTCCTACTGAACATCGACACAAATAAGAGTGCCGGCGCTGATAACATCCCTAACACATCTTTAAAACGTTACGCTGAATGGAATGCGAGGTATTTAACAGTCATTTTTCAGAGATCCCTTGAAACAGGAATTGTACCGCAGATTTGGAAAAATGCAAAAGTTGTTCCGGTGTTCAAATCTGGCGACAAACAAGTAATTCCAAACTATCGACCTATTTCATTAATCTGCACCTGCTGTAAAATTCTAGAACACATTATTCACAAACATGTAGTCACATATTTAACTGAAAACAACCTCCTCTCCCAAAATCAACATGGCTTTCGTGCAGGATTTTCAACAGTCACGCAGTTGCTGGGGTTTACGCATGACATCGCTTCGACTTTAAACGATCGCGGTCAAGTGGACGCCATTTTTATTGACTACTCAAAAGCGTTTGATACTGTTTGCCACAATAAACTCCTCCTCAAATTAAAAGCCTTTCTGCGCGGCACTCACGGCATTCGCTTGTTATCTTGGCTTTCAGATTACCTAAATTTAAGGCAACAGTTTGTCGCGTTTAACAATTCGCATTCGTCATCCCTCCCTGTCACATCAGGTGTGCCGCAGGACTCGGTCCTTGGGCCTCTTTTCCTAAGTTATCTCAACGATGTTGTCGAAATAACAAAAAATACAAAGGTCAAACTCCATCTATACGCCGACGACTGTGTCCTCTATTCTTGTATTAGTACCTCCCGTGACCAAATACAGTTAAATAATGTTTTTTCTTCTTTCCGTACCTGGAGCTCAACGTGGCAAATGGCACTAAATCTTAACAAAACGGTAAGCATGACATTCACAAACAAGAAGGAACCCCTACGTTTTTCCTATGGCCAGAACATGAAGCATGTCAACGAATACAAGTATCTTGGCGTAACATTCTCACCGAACTTAAAATGGCATAAACATATAAACCTAATCTGCTCGAAACGTTAAAAGATGCAACTCACGAATGCAAACTAACAGCATAGAAATCCCTGATACGGCCTGTTCTTGAATACGCCTCCGTTGTCTGGTCACCTCACTGCGCATGCGACATAGCACACTTGGAAGGTGTTCAAAAAAAAGCAATAAGATTCATATATCACCGTTATGATCACAATTTTTCGCCTTCGTCACACGCTGTACGTCTATCACTCAATTCACTTGAACACAGACGTACTTGGGAGCGTATCGGCACTTTACATAAAATCGTGAACAAGATAATCACCATTGACATGCCCTTTTCCTTTGCCAACTCCGTTGCAAACACTCGCAGGTCAAACCCCATTAACATCACACCCTTCATGCCATTTCTAGATTGTTTTAAGTTTTCATTTTTTCCTTTCACAGTGGAATTGTGGAATAATCTGGATGTTTCTCTCCGAAAGTTGCCTACCAATAGTTTTTTTAATGAACTACCAAAACATGTGTTTTGTTAGTTTAGTGTGTATTCACTGTTATGGACCCACCCCTGCAATGTCTCGAACTGTGAGACAGCAGTATTTGTAAATAAAATAAAAAATAAAAATGCCCTTGGGTGCTCTAGTGTATTACTTGTCGAGTGAACTTTGATGGCCTTCCCAACCTATCGACCCGTTTCTACAGCACCAGAGCAACGAAAAGTAGACGAGCAGGAAAACCACGCACCGACGGAGCACACGACAAATCCTCGAAGGGGCTCAGGTCGACTAGACGTCGGCAACGCCGAGTGAAACGAGAAGGCGTCCGCGTCGCTCCTCTTGGGCACGTACACGCACAAGTTGGGAACTTCGGGAGACTGCCGACAGAGCCAGGACACTACGACGCCAGGTCTCACGACCTGTAGTCGCGGTGTTGCCGTCTCGCCACCTCGCAAGACTTCGCGCCAGCGTTCCAACGAGTCCTCGTCACCGGCAAGGAGTGAATCGACGAAGGAGCACCACAGCATCGACGCCTGCTCGTGCAGCTGAACGCGTCTGACGCAGGACGCGACTGCTATCACTTCGTCGGCAGTACAGAAGACCGCGTTGCAAGTTAACCACTTCTCCGCCGCGTCCCGTACGACTTCCTCGCTGGAGGCGTTCAGCGAGTCCTTGGAGAGTAGGCACTCGACCAGAGCGTAGGGCAGGTAGCCAGAGTCTCGTGCCCCACGAAGTCTTCGAATTGCCAAAGGAGCGTCACCAGGGCGGCTCGACGTAGCTGCCCGACGCCGAAGGCGTCCCCCTTACGCCACGTTTCGACGGCGTTGTCGAGGCATACACTGTGTAGCAGGTGCTCCGTGCAGTCCTTGCGGAGGTGTTCGAACTGGAAGACGCAGCCGGCCTTCAAGAGGCGGTCGACGTTGTCGCTCGACACCTTCACAGGACGACCCTCGGAGACGTCGATAAGAGCCCTCAAGGTCTCCGGTTCTATGTCTCGCATTTCTATCTCGTCACACGAGGACTCTTTCATGCCCGACGCGAACATGGCATCAAAGTAGCGAGAGCAACTGCGCAGCGCTTCGCGGGAGGCCTCGAATTTCTCGCCGCAGGTGGTGATGAGCACACGGTCAGACGCCATAACGTAGTGACGGGTGCTTACGTGATGACCTTACACGGCTCTAATGACAATGCAAGAACAAATAACGCGAGGCGCGTCCAAAAAACAAACGAAAGTTGATGCACTGATGAAACGAGCCATTCAAAAACACGCCTTATGACTTCGGCTTGACTCGTCCTGGCTGTCAGTTTGTCCGACTTCAACAGCTGGACCAACGCCTTCTCTAGAAAGATGCCTGAGGAATGGCTCGCGCTCCCAGCGGAGTTGGCCTGCCTTCAGTTTTCAACTTGCTCCGCGCAGTGGCGCTCGCGACCGACACACACACAAAAAAAAGGGCACTGTGGAATTACAATAGGTATGATGTTGTGAGAGGAATATGGAAAGGGGTCATGGTTCCTGGGCTGACGTTCGGCAATGCGGTCTTGCGCATGAGATCAGAAGTTCAAGCAAGATTAGAAATTAAGCAACGTGAAATAGGTAGGCTTGCTTTAGGAGCTCACGGGAATACACCAAATCAGGGAGTACAAGGTGATATGGGATGGACATCATTTGATGGCAGGGAGGCTAGCAGCAAGATAAAATTTAGAGAAGCGATTTAGAGAAATGGGGGAGGAGCGTTGGGCTAGGAAGGTTTTCGGCTACTTGTACATGAAGAATGTCGATACAAAATGGAGGAAGCGAACCAGGAAATTTACTGGTAAATACTTAGAAAACAGCAGGTGGCCAAACCAAAAAGAACTATCGGTTACGAAGAAAGTGAAGGAAACGGAGACTGAAATGTGGAGAATCGGCATGATTAAGAAGTCCGCACTAAAGATTTATCGAACTTTTAAGCAGGAAATTGCCAAGGAAAGAATCTATGATAATACTCTGAGTAGTTCTCTACTGTTTGAGGCCGGGACGGGAGTATCGCGAACCAAGACATATCGGGCCAAGTACGAAGGGGTAGACAGTATGCAGTGCGTGTGGAGAGGAAGAAGAAACTGCCGAACACTTGACAATGTTCTGTAAAGGGCTTCACCCTATCGTTCAGGATGATGGCGCAAAGTTTTTCAATGAACTGGGGTTTAGGGACAGGGAGGGCAAAACTTCAAGCGGGTAGACTTGACTAGAAGGAGGTTATCTGATTGGTGGCTAAAGTCAAGGCATGAGTGAAAATTAAATCCTTCAGTGCAAAGTATGAATCCTCAACCTCACTCTTTAAAGGAAAAAAAAAAGATAAATCTAATAGTTAGTCCACTAAGTATTACGGCTAGGTGACGTTAGCCGCCGCCCGATCTAAAGGGTACAGCCACATCCATTTATTCATCCATCCATTTATTATCACGGCGACGGGCGGTACCATCAAGGACAAGGAGGTTATACTAAAGTTCTAAGTATAACCTCCTTGCATAAAACTTGGTTATGTATCCTTCTTGGGTACCAGCCAAGCGTTTTTCACCTGCGGCCTATAGGGGCGCGTCAGTCGAGAGTTGTTCGAGACCTGCAATTGTACACTACTCTTTTGGAGGCTATGCAAAGTGTTGCGTTGTTGCACCGTTCGCCACAAGTGACGCTAGCGACCGAGAACATTTTCAAAATGAAAGAGAGAAAGGGTGTGGCATATTCCTAGAGGAGGCGTTGGCTGGGATAACTGAACCGCTACAATTGGCCAAACAAGTGACAAAAGCTTGGCCTCAGAGAACTCACAATTTCGGCTCTCAAAGGCCAGGACTCAATATTACCTAATATACTTTTTGAAAACTTAATAAAAATTTTATTTATTCTTTCAACATACAATAACATTTATTTTTCTTCAAACTTTTACAAATAGAAAGATGTTAAAAAAAACGTGATGGAGAAAGGATCACTGCGATCACCGGAACCACCATCTTATTGTTGTGTTTCATTTGTGGGAGTCGCTCGCAGGATTTCAAGCTGGACGGTTGTGCCCTCGCGATCTCCGACTTCAGCGTAGCTCCCGCCGACTGGTTCGCCCTCCGCGGTCTCCTGACGCCGTGTAGCTCTCGCATTGTGGCACCCCGCCCTTGGACTGCTTCGACCGGATCCCCACTTTCCTATCTCCTTCTTTTTTCCTCTCGTTGGCTGTCTTCTTCTGCTTCTACTTTCCTTCTATTCTTTTTATCCCTCCTTCCCCCCACCCCTATAAGGCACTGCGCCGTGTCGCCTGAAGGCAGACAGAAATTAGGTGCCTTTTTCCTCTTCATTGTAACCACTACCACCACCACCATTTGTGTTTTGTTGCGGACAACTAGCGGTGAGCGCGTGTTTTGTTGTTCGGTGCCCATTACCTGCCGTTTGTGACCCCTGCATGGATTTCAGTGAATCTAAAGTGTGTCGCTTTACTTCGCTAACAGCATAGACTGTGCTGCGTTCTACGTTTACCGCTCGTGAATATACTTTTTAGGTTTTTCTTTTAATTTTGTGCCGGTGGCGTCCGCGTCCCTGCAGTGTGTCCGCTGGCAGCCTGGCAGTGCGTGCGTTTTTACTGAACGATTCCAAGCTGAACTGTCCCGTTACCTTTCTGGACAACGCGCGAAAGTGAGTTAACGAAAGGAAAAAAAAGACAACGCAGTCGGGCTACGCGTGCCTCATTTCTGAACAGCGTTGTTCATCCGTTGTGTGCTCGCGTGCTCATCGGCGGGTTCGCGCGCCTCCACCGAACCGTTCAAGACCGCGAACGCTCGCTAGAATCACCGGTGCTCAACTCGGTCACCAGTGTCGCATCCTCATGAACCCTTCGTGGAATCGGGTTGCCGAAGAGCGCCGTCAGAACGCGGCATCCGCACAAGCTATGATCAACGACCCTGCTTCAACCGCAAGAAGCGGCGGTGGTGGTGCCGACATCGCGGCAGTGACTGGAGGACCAGTCGCTCCCGCGCCCAGAGGACCTACCACCGCTGCCGGCAGCAGCGGCAGCGCCGATGATCAAGCCCGTCGAAAGCCGCGCAAGAAGCGGCGCAGGGTGGACGTCAGGACCGACGGCGACCGCGCCGTCGACGGCACCTCAGACCTCCCTGACGCCGCCGCTGCCGAGAGCGACACGCCCGCCACGCGAACAACCGCCGAGAACGAAGTCGAGAACGAGGTCGAGAGCGATCAGGAAGACCTGAGTGGGCTGGAGGGAGCCGCGTTCCAGAGCCGACTTCCCTTCGACAAGATGACCGCGCAGGAGGCGGCCTGCTTTCCCGACATCGTGCAGAGCGCGCTGCAGACGCAAAAGATCTTCCTGCACATCCGCAACCGGCTGCTCCAGCTGTGGCTCGAGAATCCCAAGCAGCAACTGGTGTTCGAGAACGCACTGCCCCAAATGGAGCCGCCGTACAACAGTGACGGCCCCCTGGTGCACCGCATCTTCTCCTACCTAGAGCGCCAGGGACTCATCAACTTTGGCGTCTACGAGAGACCCCCGCCGGGACTTCACAAGAAGCATGGCAAGGTCATCGTCATCGGTGCCGGAATCTCGGGCCTGGCCGCGGCCCAACAGCTGCAGCAGTTCGGTATGGAAGTACTCGTGCTTGAAGCCAGGGACCGTGTCGGAGGTCGCATTGCCACCTTCCGCAAAGGTGGCTACGTAGCCGACCTGGGAGCCATGGTGGTCACGGGTCTTGGAGGAAACCCCATCACCATCCTCAGCAAGCAGATCAAGATGGAACTGCACAAGATCAAGCAGAAGTGCCCACTCTACGAGTCCAATGGCACCACTGTGCCAAAGGACAAGGACGAAATGGTGGAGCGAGAGTTCAACCGCCTTCTCGAGGCTACGTCGTACATGTCGCACCACCTGGACTTCAACTACGTTCAGAACAAGCCTGTGTCACTGGGACAGGCCCTAGAGTGGGTCATCAAGCTTCAAGAGAAGAGTGTCAAGGAGAAAGCAGATCGAGCACTGGAAGGCCATCCTGGAGCTGCAGGAAAAGCTCAAGGAAAACCACACAAAGCTCATCGAAGTACGTGAGCGAGTCGAGGAGCTGAATCGGATTTACCGAGAGTCGGCCGCACAGAAGCAGCGCGATGTCACTCAGGAGTTCGTCCACCGAAGTCGCATCCATGACCTAACACTCGTGTGTCGAGAGTGGGACCAGCTCCTCGAGCAGCAGAGGGAGATCGAGGACAAGCTCGAGGAACTGGAGTCGTCGCCGCCCAGTGATGTCTACCTCTCGTCTCGCGATCGCCAGGTCCTGGACTGGCACTTCGCTAACCTAGAGTTTGCCAATGCAACGCCACTCAACAATCTATCTCTAAAGCACTGGGACCAGGATGATGACTTTGAGTTCACAGGAAGCCACTTGACCGTCCGCAATGGCTACTCCTGTGTCCCTGTCGCCTTGGCTGAGGGGTTGGACATTCGCCTCAACACTGCAGTCAAGCATGTCTACCTCTCCGCTACGGGCGTCGAAGTCACAACAACCAACACACGTACCAACACAGGACTGGCCACGTTCAAGGCCGATGCGGTTCTTTGCACCCTGCCACTTGGAGTGCTTAAGCAGTCAATACTCAACAATCCCAATGTACTCAACACTGTACAGTTCGTGCCTCCACTGCCGGAGTGGAAAGCAGCGGCCATCGCGCGCCTGGGCTTTGGCAACCTGAACAAGGTCGTGCTGTGCTTTGACCGCATCTTCTGGGACCCGAACTCGAATTTGTTTGGACACGTTGGTAGCACAACCGGAAGCAGGGGCGAACTCTTTCTCTTCTGGAACCTCTACAAGGCGCCCGTGCTCCTTGCCCTGGTTGCGGGCGAGGCGGCGACCATCATGGAGAACGTCAGTGACGACGTCATCATCGGCCGCTGCATCGCGGTCCTCAAGGGCATTTTTGGGAACAGCGCCGTGTCACAGCCCAAGGAGACAGTCGTGACAAGGTGGCGCGCTGACCCATGGTCTCGTGGTTCTTACTCGTTCGTGGCAACTGGCTCATCGGGCAACGACTACGACATCCTGGCCGCGCCCGTCACGCCCAGCTCGAACCACATGACGCCAGCACTCCCACGACTCTTCTTTGCCGGGGAGCACACCATTCGAAACTATCCCGCCACGGTTCACGGGGCATTGCTCAGTGGTCTGAGAGAGGCTGGGCGAATCGCTGACCAGTTCCTGGGATGTCCTTATGCACCAAGCTGCAACTAAAGTGGCCTTACTTAAACCTGTCACTGACCGCAAATGCACCGTCATTCACCAACACTTGTAAAACTTAACTTTTTTGTACAATGTTTGCAAAGTAATGAACCTTGTAACCCAACTGCTTTAGTAGCCCTTAAAAGGTCTATTCTATAGTAACAACAGTGAAAGCATCACTGAGAGGCTTAGCTAAGCATAACCATTTCATCTAGACTTCATGTTATTATTAATCATCAAGCTCATCACAAGTCCGTGCCAGTTGTTCGTGTCCATTCTAATGTACCACATGTGCTGTTTGCATTTACAGTCACTTCAAATCATCTGCAAGTCCTGCTGCGCAACGCATTTTGAGCATAATGAATTTTTTGCCGTGGCTTAGTGTGTCACGCTGATTGCTCAGGACAGCACTGCCTTTTTCCTTTTATCTAAGAAAGAACGGCTTGCCCAGAAAGCACAATATTTTAGTTTAGAGCAGCTTTGTGTCATCTACTTCAATACATTGTCTGAGCTCATCTCACTCGAGTACTGCAGCTTTGTGCTTCCATTAAACAAAGGCATGCATGGATGTAAGGGAGAAACATAGTGCCTGGTTGCATGCAGTGCAACACTCACTGTACAAATCATATTCTAGTTTCGTGCACTGAGTCTTCAAGTGGCATATCATGGTACAAGTATGAAAACATTTCTGGGCAGTGCACAGTTGCTAAACGTTCACCGCTTCATATAGTTTTTGATATTGTGTTGGCATGTTCAGACTAGTGAGAAAGCTGATGTTGCATTGGGAACAACGTTTGTAAATCAGTGCTGGCCTGTAAACACTGATTAAATTGCTTAATCTTTTAACAAGTTTTTTTGGGTGCATTAAAAGCTTTTCGAAATCACATGTATATTTGTCAATCTCTTCTTGAGTTTTTCCCGACCATCTATAAATGTACAGAGAGGCCAGGAAATGCTTTTTTGGAACCCGCCATATGGTGGTCTAGTGGTTGTTGTGCTCAACTAGTGACCTGCAGGTCACGGTATTGCACCCCGGCCATTGTGGTCCCATTTTTGGTCGAGGCAAAAGTGCTCAGGCCTATGTTCTTGTATCCGACATTGGTTACCGAGTGATCGTTGGGACCAAAAAATGGTGCAGTGTTCTGGCAGTCTTTGTTGTTCCAAGTCGGCTGCAGCGTGTGCACTTTGAAGGTTAACAAAGGGTATACCTTTAGAAAATGTGTGCTGTTTCAGTATTTGGCTAGTGAGACATATTTTAGTGCACCCAGGTTAGCAGGTGTAGTAATGGTAACTGTGAAACATCTCTCGGCGGCAACCTCAGAAGTCTGGAAAAAGCTCTGCCCACAAAACCACAGCACTCATCGTTCTTCTGTGTTTCAAGGTGGACTTCCCGGAGTTGCCAAGTTTAAAGAAAGTTTCCGTCCACTGCGATACAGCGAAAATGAAATTAAATGAATGAAAGATTGAAATGTCTCGGATCCGAATAAATTTCACTTTGAGGTAGATGGTGGTTTATTCGTTGTCTCTTTCAATAAGAAAGGCAAAAATACGGTAGACTCTCAGTAAACTGCAATCTGTTAAACGGAGCTGCTGCTTGAATGGAACAATGCTTTTGACAAGATTGGTTTCCTTATTGTATTCTGCACCCCTGGTCATCTCTCAGTAAATGGAACTCCAGTTAAGGTGGTAGGCCACCTACAAAAGTATTTTTTTTTTTCGCGATAAAAATTTTTAGGGTTTTGTTTTTCTTGCACGCCCATACACTCGCATAAATGTAGCCAAAAATTATCCTCCTAGCGTCATTAGTTTGTGAGTTAAAGCAAGTTTTCTATACCCAATGCTCCTATAGCAAAACCGAAACCACTTTTCCAACTGTGGTTTCGGTTTAAAAAAATTTTAAGAGCTATGCCGCTGTCAAAGACATGTATGGAAAGGACAGTGTGCAGAAACTGGAATGTATTGGGCATGTCCAGAAGCGTGTTGGCTGCTGCCTCAGAAAACTGAAGACGGTGCGTGGACTCGTGGACTCGGTGGTAAGAAAAAGCTCACTGATGCCCTCATCGACCGCCTGCAAAACTACTATGTCATCACCATAAGAGCTAATGTGGGCAACCTTTCTGCAATGAAAAAGGCTACCCTTGCCAGTCTTTTTCATTGCAGCTCTACCGACAAGCAGCCGAGACACGGCCTGTGTCCACTTGGACCGAAAAGCTGGTGCGTATACCAAAGGGTCGAAGCACTCGGCCAAGGGAAATATGGACACTAAGGAGGACTTCCAAATGATGTGCTCAACAAAGTTAAAACTGTCTACAGTGATCTGTGCTCTGATGAACTTCTAATAAAGTGCCTTCATAGAAAGACTCAAAATGCTAACGAGTGTTTCAATGGTCTAATATGGCAGCGGGCACCCAAAGAGGTCTACGTAAGCTTGCCTACAGTAATGTTTGCCTTGCATGATGCTGTGGCACACTTTAATAATGGCAGTGTAAGCACCCTAGATATCCTGAGGCAAGCTGACATAGAACCAGGGTACCACACGACAAAAGCTTGCATCGCCAGGGATCACCTGCGCATGCAGAATGCTAAACGCAAGTCAGCGGATGGGACAAAACAGGCCAGGAAGAAAAGACGAGCAGCCACCCCAACAAAAGGAGACAATAATGCTTCCGCAGAAGAGCCCAGCTATGAATCTAGTGCATTTTAGGCCTGCATGCAAAGATTGTGACCCTTCTTACAAGCTCAGAAATCTTTGTTTACGTTTTTCTGAAAATAACAATTTGCTCCAAATGTTGCGACGCAAACTTTCATAACGCATTTCTCATCGTATACTTTGAACTGAAATTTCGCACAATGATTTACAACATATATATCTGTGCAGTGAACTAGAATAAAAGAAATTCATCGAATATTTTTCAGTTCACAGCTGAATTCTCTAACAGGTTCAGTTAAATTGACTCTATTTCCCTGTTTTTTTTTGTTTTTTAGCATTACTTCCTTGATATTCACTGCATAATATTTATTCTAGTTTACTGCATAGCTCCAGCCATTAGTTACACAAATGTCAAAGCTTTACTGAATAAAGCCACCCATTAGTCACTTATCAGAGCTGGCGTGGCTAGCACTTTTAATGCAATTTTTGACAAAGATTACCTCCCAATAAATAAATATTCAATATTTTGCACTGTAAATAGCTGGGTAAATTAAATAAGACATGCTGGCTTTGAGGAAAAAGTTATTTCAACGCTGCCTGCCCTTAAAATTTTTTTGTTTTTGAGTGGCCTATCACCTTAAACAAACCATATTTTTACTTGTCCTTTCAGGGTCTATTTAATGAGTCTACTGTACTAATTGTCGATGTCCTGGTGCAGTTCTGAACAGCACCTGAAAATGTATCGTGAATGGTGAACATCTTTTAATTTAACGTTATATTTGCATCAGCAGCGTTAGATGAGGCGCACCACACAAGGTGTAATAATATAATGCATGCACATAAATCAAATTCCTGTCTTTCGAAAAATACCGTCATCAAGAAAATTAAGGGAAGGACAGCGAAGGAGTAGATTGCGTGAAGAAACTGAAAATTTTCAGGCATAGGTAACATTCAACTTGTACAAGATTAGTGAAAATGCACGTTCATGCTGTCGTGAACATGCATGACCCTTATGTTGGTGACGCAAGACATCCCAACTATTGTAGTACGAAAAGTTGTTGCCAATGTGGCCATCACTTACTAAAAAATGTATATATACGCATGTTGGTATTTTTCTCTCCAACCTATTAAGAGTTCCTAATGAAATGAGAAGAATGAAGTGTTTGATTAAGTGCCACATTTTCCCAGACTGGTTTACATTTTCCAACGCATGCTTTTTGTATGGTACTCAAGCTCGCCTTGCTTGTTTTGTTTCAAAACATCGCATATAATCTCGAGATGTTTGTGCACAGAAATGCCAGTCTTGGAGGCTATACAATGGTAGACACTGCCTTCTGATTTAATTCTGCAACTCATACAGAGAGGGCACAATGCATCAGCAAAAGAGGATGTTTCTGCTTTTAATTGATAACTATAAAGTGTAGCCCTCCGCTCTACTCCGAAATGCACAAAACAAGTGACATTCACGAGTTGTGATGAAGGTAAGTGACAATAAAATTGGCATAACTTCATTCATTTTTGTGTTAAAATCCAACATAATTCTATTTTTGTTCAGCTTACAATTTACCATTACAAAACAGTTTTACATTTCACATTAAGATAATACCCAATTTTCAGTGTTGACAACAGTCTCCGCCCCCGTATTAGTCTGTCATTTTTTTTTTCTCCACAATAATTTTTTCTCGGTAAAACCAATGCTTTTATCAGACCTTTTGACACATTTCACAATCTAAATGTGGGAATACGAGCACAGACGATCACTTTTATATGCTAACGTTTCATGCTCTTTACAGGCACTGAAGATTTTATCATGAAAATGTACATTGTACAGAAAACTTGCATCATTTCTCCCCTCTAAAGCTTTGCCTTCAATCAGGTCACATTTGGGTTGTACATAATGTGTTGGTATGAATGGGTCTACCAACAATTAAAAATTAAAAAAGAATTCAGTATTTAAGAAAACGCTGTTCTTCAGACGTAATGAATCACAAGTGCAGATCTATTGAATGGATACTACAGCTCAAGTCAACCCGTAGCTATGTAATTATTTACATGCATTTGCATTTACTACTAGTAAATACTTGTAAGTTATATGCAATTAGTTTTTAGTAATTGCTCTACATTTGTGCAGAAGTAATTAGAAACTGTAATCAATTACACTTTTGACTTAGTATAATTGTAATTGGTCACCTTATTTTCGTATGGTCCACAAGTCTGACCTAAAGGCTATTCTGCAGGTGTGTCCATAATCAGAAGTATGCAGGGCAGAAGTTGAAGCTTGGCTCATTGTTTTTAATCAAAAGGAAAGTGATTCAAATATATGGAAAATAATGTCCCAAAGTAGAAGATAGAGATTAATATCCTAAAGTAAGAAGTTCTGCAACAAGGAAACAGTGCTGAAAAGACAGAACACACGTGAAAGTGCTATCTCTGTGTGTCTTTCTGTGTTTTCCTTGCTTGTGCTGTTTAATCTTCAAATATGAATCAGTTCACCAAAGCAATCACATTAGTAAGATAATTTCCTTTGATGCCTTACTTCTCCATGAAACCACAAAATGAACAAAATGAAATCACAAAATGAACGGTGCCATTCAGACTCGGATTTACATTAACCATTGCATTAGCCAGTTTCGATTTGTCCATCCGAGTGGCACAGTTCTTAAATGCAAAGCATTTCTTTATGTATTGCAGGCACTTCAACTGTCTCTCTACGTATCTATCTGTCTGGGTGCTCCTTTGATCACCCCCTTAACATGGGGTGAACAAATGTTAGTTTGGGAGGATAAGGTAAGACGGTTTGATGAATATGACTCACTGGTTATGACATGAATAATGTCACAGTCTTGTCCCATAATCCTGAAGCCTTTTCTGCCAGACGTGTGGCACATAGCTACAGGTAGATATGTGCCACAGGTGACTAACAATTTATATCTAGTGCAACAGGTGATGGACACTTTACCCATAAACGTTGAGAACAGACAAGGGTAATTTTAACATGCAAGTATTAAGAAAAAAAGCTGCATTGGCAGCGTTTACCCAACTAATGCAAAGAATAAATGTCAGGGTCCCAGCAGAAATCGCACCACAGCATTCTGCGTGGCAATCAAGTATTCTACCACACGGCCATGCCAGCTCATGTAACTACTTTTAAAAAAGACCATAATGTTCGTAAAACATCAATTCTGGTTGCAGTGCTGACTATCCAATTTTATAAACAATACAAATGTACTCCTATGATGCATCCGTCATGTCGGGTTAACGTCAATTTTAGTTAGGCGCCATCCACTAAAGTTGATTCATGTAGCAGTGTCCAGGGCTATCATCTTCGTAAGCACCACCCCTTCATATCTAGTTACCACTTTAATGTTGGTAATACCCATGTTGCTGTTGGCATCGTTACCCAACTGTAAACAACTAGTTATACAAAATATATGCGGCTGTTTAACGTATGCCTGTGCATGCCTTTGAACATATCTTTAGAGCCACTTTGTAACGTTTTGCTCCATAAAAATATTACAACATAGCCAACTTCCACCCACATGGCTTGCATAACATCAATTTCCAAGGTGCACGGGTTCTGCCGAATTTTTTATTGTATCCTTTGTCCGCATACTTTGAATATTATGTTTTTGCAAGGTAAACGTTTTCACCATAGCACTTCTTCTCTCTTACCAAGTTTTTGTGCAGTCAATGTGATAAAACATACGAAAATGTCAAATCAAGCTTTCTGGGGTAACAACAGTCAGGTGTTTTTTCTATGAAATGTCACATATGATGTCATCAAGTTTAATAACATGCCAATGAATGCAAAGGCATTTTCATTGAATGTGTGTTAACGCAAAAGACTAAAATTTATAAAAGCACTGTATATCTGCCAAGATATTGTATAAAAAGATGCTGGCTGAGGGCCACAGTATATTCTTTTGATGTCTTTGTACTGTGTCCTGCAGCAAGTAAAAATCAACACCAAAGGTAAAAGACTGTGAAAAAGCTAGAAATTGTTAAAAACCCATCATCTTTGAGAAGGCATCGACATCACGAACCAGCCAGCGTCTCCTGTGACCTTAGTGCCTTGTTCAGAGCTCAACAGCATTTATCGAGAGTGACAACGTCGCTGTGTTACCTAAACGTGTTCAAGAAGTAGAAAATTGACAAGCTCTTGCCGAGTGGTTCTAAAAATATCAGTGTGACATGAATTGGTATCATGTGGCAGCAACATCACTTGGAGTGCTGAAATGGTGATGCTAGCAAGCATACGTGCAGCCTGCTATGTTTTATGTGTGTTCCTCGACAGTTTTTGCGTGTATTAGAAACGATCAGCTGCGCAATGTGTACAGCCGCGGCCACGTCTGTGTAGAGCACGTGAACAGCCGGTTTTTTCTCTGCGGGGCGAAACCTTGGGGCAGTATCAGGCTGTGACGTGGTCAGCCCGACAACTAGGCTGGGCATGCTCCTGATACATTACTTCAGAGCCTGAAACTGCCTCAAGGCTTCGGCCCGCAGAGCGAAAACCGGCTGCTTGAGCGCTCTACACAGACGTGGCCGCGGCTGTACTTGTAATGCGACGTATTTTTGTACCAACTGCTTATCCCAGTGCAGCTGATACCGTAAAAGGGAAGATGTGGAACTGCTGCTGCTGCAGTGCTAGAAGCATACACATTCTAGAAGGCTGTGCAATATTGTGTTATCTTACGTGGGCAAGAGGGTATGAAGAGCCATTTAATTTCTGATCTTACATCCGACGCTGGGATGTTTTCATACAACACGTAGTCACAGTCATCATATTTGATGCACACACCTCCAACCCCGTGCCTTTCACACTTGCCCCCTTCCCCCCTGCAGTAGTCTAGCAGCTACTCAATTGCTGGTTTGCAGGTCGCGCGATCGAATCCCGGCTCATTCTCGATGGAGGCGAAAATGCTGTAAGCCCATGTGCTCAGATTTGGGTGCACGTTAAAGAATCCCAGGTGGTCAAAATTTCTGGATTCCTTCACTACAGCATCTTTCATGATCATATGGTGCTTTTGGGATGTTAGACCCCACATATAAATCAATTCAATCAAGCCTTTCACAACTTTTTCCTGACATCTCCGTGAAAGCTTGTTGCTAGGAGGCTGTAAAAGGAGCCATGCTTCATGTGTAGACTTCAAAGTTCAAATGAATTAGCTTTAAGACACCTGTTTTCTGTCGAAATTTGTCACAGCATTTCTTGAAAGATTGCAAAACCTGCACAGTATTCCGTTCCGTGTCAGGTTACTATTGAATTTTGTTGTCTGCACTCTTCTTTAAGTTCTGTCAACTCAACTTCATTAATTCTTTGTGCGTATAAGTGGCACTTTTCACAGCTAATTTTTCAACCATAAAATGCATCAAATAGCATTGCCTGCACAGTGTCAGTGAACCAGTTCATATCAGCTCCCAATAATTATGTAGGTTCCTGTGACATTTGGCATCATAGTCGGCAATACTGTGTAATTGTGTTTGGAATTAGTGTGCACTTCATACTACTCACAATTTCTCGCTTGTTATTTAACACACACATGTGCACAGATAACTGTACACACATACATCACTGCTACCTACAATTATCTGTACTCTTAAAATAGCATAAAAGTGGGGCTATAAAAGTAAAAGCAAATAACGGGAGCTCCAATTACTTGTGACCCTGCTCCAATAGGAGCAAAATTCCATGTTACACCGATTACAGTTTACGTACGAGGTTAAAGGTCAGTTGGTTTGCGCCGCTTAAATAAAAGGTCTCTTATCAGAAGGCATTTTTCAGGTAGCAAGATAACACAATTACACTGTGGCAAGATAACACGATTTCCCTCGATTTCTAGGACAGGCATGTTTCTAGCCACTGCAGCAATGGAACCTATGCCCTCTTTCTATACCAGCCGAGATTAGATAAGCAGTAGGCACAAAAACACATTACAAGAGCGCTGTCTGTCACACAACAAACTCGAGATACGACAGCCCTTTCCAGCGGGCTGTACTACAAAGCAGTCCTGATAACGGCGCGGAAGTGGCTCAACTAGAGTGGAGCCATCGCGTGCAGGACAGCGTGTATCAGCTCAGATGCACGTGGCCTGGGCGACTACTTGCGGGCTGCACACGTTCGCTTTCACCCACGAAGCAGAAGGTTCAAGTTCTCAAAAGTAACACAAATATTCATTCAGATATTGGAACCAGCTTCCCGACCACAAATCGTCGGTGAAAAGATGCCTAATTGCCTTGTTGACTAATTAATTAGCCAACTTCAGCCATTGTATACCTTTACTGCTGACTTTTATTTCTGCGAGAACCTCTACATATTTACTGTATTTATCATTCAACTGACATGCTTATTTCCTCACGTATTACTGCTATAATGCATAACCATGTTAAATTCTCATTCTTTTTGTTTATTCTTGGAGTGATATAATCGTGCACGACAGCCCCTCCCCTCAGCAATGTACTGTGTACATTGAGGGCAATATAAATGAACATGCCCATGATCCAGAACTGGATTCTTTGCACGAGACGAACCAAAATCATGCGCAATGCCTCGGGAGATGTGTGTGCAATAAACAAAGAACGTCCACAACAGAATGACGTGACAGGGGCAACGTTTCTTTATTTGTACAAAAATAAAAAGACAGGCCAGGGACAACACGTCTGCTCTTGGATCGCTTGGGAAGAAAACAGTCTCGCGCGGAGAACTCAACATTAACGCGAAGTGCACAAATAAACGAGAAAGGCGAAATGTCCAGCAATGGGCAAGGAATGCACAACCGAGAAAAAAAAAAAGCAGAGTTACAATCACAGACGCGACGTCGAAAGATTGAGCTTTTTCTCTGCTTCACAACGAAAACACGGGAATGAAGGAAAAAAGGTTGAGGCAGCATTTTTGAAAAATTCAACGAGTCTCCTTGTATCACTCAAGCAACCCTGCCTGCACTCACGATGCAACAACGAGGATTTGAAGGCTCACTCGGCGATAGTCATCTCTATAAACTCTGTCCAGTGGGCCAGGAACATTTGTATAAGAGGTTGTGAAATGTTAACAAACATTCTTTGCGAGCCTGCGTCAAAGCTGTTGATTGTTTCGATTGTGACAGCGTCACTAAAGAGATGGTACACGAGACTTCAAAGCAACGCGTCAAGGCAAGGAATTCTGTCCACGCTTGTGGACACTTAAGTATCAGATTTTCCAAGTTATGGAGATCAGGTTTTACCAATGCATGCCATGAGTTGCAGTTGACGAGTTACAGGCCCTGAAGCTATAACTAAGGGATTTGCAACAAAAATTTGTAATGGCATATCCCCACTGTGGCACTGTGGAGATTACTGCACATTGCAAGCAAGCCTGTTCTTGCTGTGAAAATAAACAAATCCACCATCACGGACCCCATGTGTTTAAATTAAACAACAGACTCAGTTCCTTAATCAGACAAACTTGACAAATACCCCCACGAATTTTGTAACCTTGGCTACACTGAATCTTATTAAGTCATGCTTTCGAAGAAATCCCGCAAAAGCTGATAGTCAGCACATTCATTCTAATCGTCTGCCCGTGAAGAAAACATAAGCACACTTGCTGGTTAGAACATGACAAGTACAGTACCAAACTATGCGATGGTCAGTGTACCGTGAATTCCACCTTCATTCGCTCTACTTGTTCTGAATGCGTCATCTCTGGCAAGCATTACCTGCAGCGTTTTTTTTTATACTTTTTGCATCAAAAACACTATTTTCATGAGCCTTGCTTGAAACCCGGCTTACAGTGCAAATGCAAAATTTTGTCACAAAGTCACTCTATGTGCACACAAAGAAAAATCCCGGCTTTTTACACATAAAAATGCCTTGTAACAAATTTTCTATGAATGCTTCGAATAGCCTTGTGCGGTTCTGCTATGTTCACAGAAAATTGATTCGACAGAATGTGCTTATCCGCACAGTAAAACCAAGCGGTACGTTACAATGGCAGAACAAAAGCAAAAGCAAGTGCAGACAGGAATTAAAAACAAGCGCTGAGCTAACAATTACTGCAAGTTCACCACCTGCTCTGTGGATTGCCCTGCTCTCCTCCACTGTCACTTTTGCACTGCTATTATAACCAACAACAACGTCACGGAGTTTTTTCGCACAACTAAACTCTCCAGCCTCTTCCCGAGCAAGCCACTTCTATTCTCTGCACACAGGAAGCGATAACACAACACTGCTCTACGCACACAGCGCTATTGACGGCCAGACACTACTACCACTTCTCATTCGTAGACACTACTAACATTTCTCATCCGTACCATCTGCTTAGCAGTCCTGCGAAGCTTAAGTAGCTCATAATACAAATTGGCAGCATGGGCGCCCTCCTACTATAAAAAATAGTGCAGTCATATCATTTTTCTTTTTCCCACAAGGCAACACGAGAGTTACACCTAGTGTATTTTCTACAAACTGCTCATCACATTATCGAGGCAAACAAGACGTAGAATGCAGCGCAGCTGCTTACATGATTAAGACACAGCCTTAAAGTGTTAGTAGCTTTCCGCAGAAAGCGGAGGTCCTATCAATCACATTCGTGAGGCTACCTTCAACTTGCTTTCTCATACCGAGCTTAAGCTTTCCCTTGTGATCTTCTTCATCAGTGGCAGGCCGTAAAAGCATGATTGTCTGGTAAAAGATCAGGGATACGGAACTTTCCGAGACCTCCAACGAGCACCAGTTCTGTTTTGCAAATTTTGTCACCACAGAATAAAAGTTGTCTTTAAGGTCTCAGTGATGAAAAGTTGTTTAACAAGGAATGACATTGGAAGTGACTTTTCAACAGGACGACCTGTATTCATCAGGGCAAGGACAGGTGCGTCCTGACAAGGACATCCAAAATCTAACAGTAAACGGAACAAAAACGTCATCAGGCAAGGTCTGTGTCAACAACTCTCGAACGGACAACACCTGCTTGTAACACGACTTAAGGGTAGCCCCGACGAATGTGAAAGATAAGTCTTACAAATAACTCTACAATAGTGCTGCACATCTCACCTAGCACTAAACATGTTGAAATGCTTTAACAGCCCTTATGAAAAGGAAAAAGAAATAACAGCAGCGAGCATCAACACATGCAATGAATAATTTTACATCAAAGTCAGTTTCAAAGCACACACAATCGGGTTGTTACAGGTCATCAGGGGTTGTACAACAGTCAATGCCAGATAAAATCTACAAACACAGACACGCACGTAAATCACCGGCAGTACAGATGTGCAGAAGCGTCAACATCATCCCACAAACATCACATCATGCATGTGTTAAAGGCAAGGGGAGCGTAGAGGAAAAAACGAAGGGCCATATTTTAACAATGCCAGCAGACAGTGACAAACGATCCTTGCATTTTTTTTTTTGTCGTGACACACAAAGCGGATGGCTGTATAGAACGCGAATCACGTGCTCAACAAAGGCTTGTATACGGCGCAGTTTCAAGTGGCTTTTACACAGCATACTTGTAAAGCATTGTTGTTAGACCTGTAATAAGGCGGCTGTACATACACATGCGAGAAAGAATGCCAGCGGAACAACGAGCTCGTTTTGGGAGAAATGTGAAATACATACTGTGAAATACAGAGCAAGCGCTCATCCTACGGTGAAAGAGAATCAAACGAGAATTGGAAAAGGGGCACTTGCTTGGTCGCGGAACAAAATTCACGATGGTGGAAGAATAGTTACTAAGAATAAAGGATGTACACCCGTGCTTCCAATTAAATACTTCATCAAATAAGCATGCATTCGCTGTTTTAATTTGTCCTCATTGGGCAAATTAACAGTGTATGAAACAGTGAAAATGGTGTGAGAGCACATTTCAAATCTCTTGAAAAATGGAGGGGGCGCCTGCTCGGGTGTTTTATTGTATAGGCAATAAGGTGAGGACAAAACATAGCCCCAAACCCCTCCTGCGTTTCATACAAGCTTAAAAACTTAGTCATGCAGTTTTGCTGTCAAATGTTCTAAATAAGTACAGCTCATTTGTAAAAAGCTGATTCAACCAATGTGTTCGGAAGGTCGCCATTGCTTCGAAACGAGGCACTGTCAGATTAATGGGCCAACTATAGTAAAAACCAGTTTTTCCTCTTTCAAATTACCAACATAGCCCTTGAAATTTAGAAGCAGTGAGTCTGAATGAATAACTCTGCAAAACAACCATGGTTGAGGAGACGTAAGCCGGACATATGCCTGCATGCTCACATAAAATAAGATTGAGCTTAGCTCAAGTGAAAAAATTTTGCCGGAATTCTCTACAA
This sequence comes from Rhipicephalus microplus, assembly GCF_013339725.1. Taxonomy (NCBI): domain Eukaryota; kingdom Metazoa; phylum Arthropoda; class Arachnida; order Ixodida; family Ixodidae; genus Rhipicephalus; species Rhipicephalus microplus. The sequence continues at coordinate 128,229,977 of NC_051167.1, read as the reverse complement.
CTAAACCTACAACAATCGTCACAGAGATTACGTCAATGCTGTTACACACCCCAAGCAATGCAGGAAAGCAGCAAACACCACAACACTAGCGAGTGAAGCCTGAATGCGGCAAATATATGACAACAAATTTCTGAAGTCTCTGATGCATAAGGCGTCCTCGTTTCTGTTTGAGAACACACACGTACAATAGCAATACACCACGTCAGAAGGAAATGGACAGGAAAAGGGTTTTAGGGCAGGCATTGTTGGATGGCATCACTGCAGAGCATCACTACATTACATGTTATTGTGACACGCGTTTCTGGCACACAAAATGGAATGATGCTGCACTTAAGTGCCACAGCACTTCCATTAACAACTTGCCCTCACAGAAACACATTGTAAGAATGAGATGGAAGCTCACCCAAAACAAAAGCATCTAGGGGAAGAAAAAAATATAAGACAGTATTCATTTGATGAATTACACTCGTGCTACTGAATAATTTTGACGTTGTGTAGCCAGATATGTCCAAAAACTAAAAAAAACTGAAAAACTTGGGAATGAAAAGGCTTTGGAACTAATATCAGAAAAGAAACGCAGACGGAGTTAGGACATGTGTGCAAGGTTTGAAACCTTACATTTTACAGCCCAGATGACGATGATGCAGCCCCGACAGCATAACTTTCACTGAAACACTCAGCAGAAAACACGCTCTTGTCGGGCTGCATGCAAGATGTGTCCTGACTAACAGATCGTCTTTTTGTACGTTGACTAGCAGCAGCAAATGCTAGGATCGTGTGCTACCTGTGATGGGCATGCTTCGCTTATCTAGCCATCTGAAACCAAGCAAGTGTAAACAAAGTGTTCACATCTCTGCTTAAGAATGAGCCGCTGAGTATACATTTTGAAAGAATAGTCGATAGACCTCATTCTGCCAACCCAAGAGTGAATGCGCCCACCAGAGTTGAAAGAGGAAGATGCAGCATGCCGGAAACTACACTTGCCAACACATACATGAACGTGGGGCATCCCGATCTTTCCAATGGGTTTGAATTGTGCGACAGCGAGGCATTACGGGGTGCATCCCCCGTAACGATCTACAACATCGGAGCTTTTATTACGACTGTGAAATTTTCATCAAGGCTTCAAAAAACATGATTTCACACATACACAAATGTATAACCTCCCAACTTTAGCACTGGGTTCGAACTTCGCGACACAAAAACACTCTGGGGTGAATTCCCTTAACAATTTACTACACGAGAGCATTTATTACGACAGTGATACCTTCATCAAGGCTACAAGAGCACAATTTCACACCTACGTAAATGAAAAACATCCCAATCTTAGCACAGGGGTTCAAACTTTGCAACACTGAAGCACTGTGCGGTCAATCCCCTTAACGATTTATAACAAGCACGGAACTTTCACCTAGGCTTTGAAAACACAATTTCGCACGTACACGCGCAGAGAAACAGCAAAACTCACCGGGCATCACAAAAGTGCCGACAGAGGCGCCACGTAACAGATAAACACCTCTAGACCAATCGCAGTACTATATACATCACACACAAATGCACTTTAGTGTAGTAGGTTTTACGACAGTATTCACAATATTGGTATACAGGGCTACCCTTGTAAGGACTTCACTAGGCTTTACGATAGAATGCACTGAAAGATACACTGCAAAAACAGTACAACGCTCATCCAGCACACAGAGCTAGTCTGTAGCTAGTTCCCCTCCCATTTATATTACGCAGCTTTCCCTCTCTCATGTGGGTAGCTGTATCCTTCTCATCCTCTGCAACACAGAAGCTAAATGTGCAGAGATCAGTGGCACACACTGCAGGTGGTCGAGTGCTTGAACAAGCAAGGCATATTTAACACCAAAGTTTGACCCTCTCATGATTTTTTTTTTTTTAACTAAGACCAAAAACCTCGTTCTAACGAAGTCCATTCGGCCCTGAACAGAATATGTTGCACGACAGAAGGCTGCGGGCAAACTTGAGCACGAGGCTAAGGTGTCTTTTAGAACTGCTCAAGACGTACGACCAAAAGGTCCTTTAGTGATGAGGAGTTGTGGAACAGGGAATGTCACTGGAGCCAATATTGCACAAGACTGGCCCAGATAGCTGTGATGAAAAGGGCATTTGCATGAGAAAGTAATCTCGCTCTTCCTGCTGCAAGAAAAATTCAAGTTATGACCATTACGTCACGTCATCATTACGCAATGTGATGGCACAACATAAAGAGATGTTGTGCCCACACACACATGTCGTAGGGGCACGGGAGACGTGGCGCGGTGCGAGGAGCACCCTTCTGCCAGTGGTAAAGTAGCGAAACGCCTCTTTATCTCTGAAGCATTTGTTCTCGCTATACTGCTTCTCCCGGTAGCCTCGGGCTATACATAATGGCAGAAGGCAGACACGCAAAATGAAAATGCGGACTGGGTGGCGGAAAATGCATCGCCGCCGGGCTAAGGCCCCGTTTCGTAGGAGAAAGGACCAATCGACGAGCTAGTGGTTAATCGAGCTGCCCCTGGGCATGCTTGCGTCACTGCTCGTATGAGGGGGATCGGTCGGGCACGGGAATCATTTTTCGAAATCGAGGGTCTCCATGGAGTGCAGTGCGGTAATATTTGAAAAATGTGATCGCCGCGGTCTATTGTACGTGAGCTTGTTCAAGGGGTGCAAAGAAAAGGTTGGAGCCCGTTTGCTGGCTCTTTAAGAAAACCCAGGAATGTGTACACGGCCCAGTCCAGGGTGCGACGTAAGTGGTAGGGCGCTGGTTGCGCAGGTGAGCCTTTTACTACCGACACTGTGCTTGCATGGGCAGCCACAAGCATAAAAACCAACATTTTTTTTTCATATCGAACATTAGCTCTCAATATGAGGTTACTTTCTATAAAGAGATGCAGCCCAAAGAATCTTGCGCCTTACTGAAGAGCACAGCCACTAAACACTGATCTCTATGCCCACAGATGTGGTTACAAACCTTCCACCAAGCATGGTGTGCAGCAAACATTAACATCAAATATTGGACATGAATGATGCAACTTCTTCATCGAAGGCAAGTGAAACAAACAAATTTAGGCACACACAATATACAGTCAACACTCGGCCAAACAGTCTAAAAATGAAATGTGATCAATGTGGCTTGTGAGAATCCTCACTTTCCAGAGACGCGACGAAGACCAGCATTCTGACAGGGCATTGCTCGTTATCTGAGCAATAAACTTTTAAATTGAAATCGGATTTTAGGGCGTCTTTTAGATCATTTACTTATACCCATTTGGCTCTAAATTTGAGAGCCAGAAGAATTATCGATTTGCGGTTCTATCAGCTCGGAAGTTGGCTTAACTGAAATTTTGCGGTAGCTTCAATTTTTATGTGACGGTATGTGCGACCAAAGCTTATAGACTGTCAACACTGCTTGCATATGAAACTTTCTAATGCCATCAGGTAGGTGCAAAATGTATGGGCATTTTTTAAATTTCTAAATAACTTCCGATTAATGGTTGATCACAAGACATCTTCAAAAGACGGTCACAGCAAAAAAAAAAGGCTGCGCTGCTTCATCAATCATACAATGACTCAAAGGATGCATGAGGCTTATGTTCATGCTGTTATGACTGCAGAAACCATGTCACGCTGCTTGAACCATGTTAGGCACTACACCTCCACAAAATGATAGGACTGCTCACTGCAATTATGATCACTTTTCATTGTTATTAGTTGGTTGGCAATGCAAACATTAATGCTTCTTCAACTTGTATTTTTGGATAAACTTTGTTTCAATGCCAGACTACAGCTAAACACACTGACCTCAACAAGACGCTAGTTTTGCTGCAAACTGCCCATGAACCTTGTGTGCTGCACCTGCCCCCCCTCACCCCATGGTTGAAATTACAAGTATGCATCCTTTCTACCAACAATGTCACAATCAGTTACAGGTGAGAAATTGGGTAGCATTTTGTCGGATGTGGTGTGCTCACAGCTCATTGACCTCAGTTTCCAAAAGTGCTCAGTGACATGTCAATCTTTAGCAGCAGAAAAAAAAAAACGAAACCACCGCTAAGCATGACAGGATAAGAATGAATTCTGGGTACCCAATAAAAGCTTTCATTTTAACATGGGCAACCGAGCAATTCGTGTTCGTAGGCATGTGCTCAGGAGGGACAGATTTTTTATGGGTGGTTGGGCAGTCAAATCTGTCTCATCAATCGGCAGCATTACGGCCACACAAGTTTTTGACAGTAATGGTGGTCGGTTACCCGTGACGTTGTGCTCCAATAACTGCTTGCCTCCAAACTTATCTTCAAAAAGCTTGGTACCAAAGGCAGGTCCTCGTGAGAAGGGCATCATCGCTTCATTTTGATTCATCAACTTCGAAGCTTTTTTTTTTTCGGACTTGCACACTGGGAGAAAGGAAGATGAAACTTGGCTTCCCTTTATGGAGAACTCTGCAAACACCTACATCCACGACCATAGATCTCACAGAAGACCCAGAAGCTAGCGGATGAGCCTGTGCCACTTTGTACGTCAACTACATGCACAAGCTGTGGAGGCAGGAAACACGGAGGAAAGAGAACCTGAACAGAAGGGCCGGACAGCTCAGCAGCATGGGAGATCGTGGTGGAAGTCGCACGCTATCGATCGCAAAGAAGCATTCGATGCAGGTGTACCAAATGTGCCACTTTCTATCGCTGCGACTTCCAAAAAATAACAAAGTGTCTTAGTTACAAGTTTTTATCACAGCACTTTCAGTATGCGGGACGAACTGTGCTAGCAGTACCGCCTGTAAACTTGATAACAGCCCATTGTGAGCCCACAACGCAAGCTTCCACGTAATCAAAGCTCAGAACTTCATCATCCACCTTAACAACTCATGGAAAAGTACCAAGGTGTGCCAACTTCATTGAAACTCTAACAGAAGTTTTGTTCCACCACACAGCAGCAGCGCACACTGTCAGTGAAGCGCCACAGAGCAAGCTCAGGTAGTGTGACCGTCTATTCATTTTGGTGAACTCATAGCAGATGAGAAATGTTTTTTTACCTTTACTTGTTTTTTTATTCTTTTGCTTCATAAAAATTCATAAAAGCCCTTGAACGGTTGTGAAATTCTATCAGTAGGCAGAAAAAGTGCAGCTCGCAAGAAACACAAGAGTTCGACCAAGTAGTGATACTGCTCAATAGATGTCAAACGCCATAACTTTTCCAGCCCAGAAAAAGTGAATGAAGACTTGGAAGTGCCGAACCATTCGGCCGAAGACTGAGCTTTGTGTGGGAGTGCATAAAACAGAGAACACTAATGAAGTGATATGTGCATTCATTGTGCGAGAACTTGAAAACGCGCTCAAAAAAAGTAAAAGGAGTTGCCATGCCACTTTTGCACTAGTAAGAACAGTAAACGTAAAAGGAAGCGGTATTAATCCGAAATCATGGTAGAAAAAGGTGCTTGTTCAGTGCAGTACTAGAAACATTAGCTGATGGATTTTTGCTGTGAGGTGCAACTCCAACCCCGCACAGGACATATGAAGCTTTCTGCTTAGAGAGACACATTTTAACGCAGAAAAATATGCCGCAAAAGCTTTTCTGCTGATAACAGCTCGTTAAGACATTGAACTTGTTATACTAGATGAAACTCTGTAAACAAGAAACACAGGATTAAAGCAAGAAAACCATTACAAGTACAATCCATTTACTTCATGAATAAAGCCAGAGCCCAATGAGTAAAACACATAATTAGTGCCGATTCTATATACTGGTGGTACACAGAAAAACAACACGTATTGAAACATTATTGACACTATCAAAACACATAAAATCCCATGAGTAGAATGTTTAAAAGAACCATTAATACTAGCGAAATGTGTGTTCACACAATGGACAACCTTGTGCAATACCCACCATCAATATAAACAGAAATACAAAGGGAGGGCAAGAATAGTGTATTGAAGTATATCACAACAGCCACTACATCAACGGAAAATGTCAAGTAGCTCTTACAAACTTGAAATCAGAAGTAAAACTTTGCCTAAGGGGCAGCAGGGATACTATTGTAAAAGCTACATTGCCACAGCACAACAACAACAAAAAAAGTAATTTTGTTCCATTTGTCGGTGAACCTTATAGAAAGACCTAATAGATAAAGGGAACATGCAAATATTAATCAAGTGGCCCAATACACACATTGCCATGCCTGGAATCTACAGTTATCCTGTTGGGCAAGAGTACTGTTGGGGCATCCAGCATGGTGAAAATTTTTTCCGGCAAACTCTCATAGACAAAGCTTAGAGAGCTGCGCGATACAGAAGATTGTTAGAATGATTACGAAGCAATTTCGAACGTGAAGTGATGCCACGCTCTGAACAGGCAACACGTCACAATGAGATAGTGGCATCCTCAGCAAACCACATCTAGGTGACTTGGCATGCTGTTTCGTTTAATCATCGCGCCTGAAGTTCTTTGGTGGGGTTCGTTGAAGATGCCGGAAGATTTTCGGCGAGTTCGTTCAATTACACAACTGCTATGCCAACCGCCACACATGGTGTTCCATAACAATGACGCAACCCTTGCTTTGTAAGCCCATGCGCTTCCAAGATACAAAACAAAACGCATATCCGAGATTCGGGTGCAATCACCCAGTCACATCACGGCACGAGTGCACGTAACTGATCTATCGTAGCGCTAATATGCTATGCGAGCACACGAATGCTTTCGGGCTCGACTCTACCTCTAAAACCATGCACGACGGCAAACAATCACAGTCTCTTTGCACGCATGCAAAAATCAAGCCTTCTTGCGCAATACGAAAACATTGTAAAACCCGCTAAGCTGAAAACCAGTTAAACGTAACTCAAGTGGCAGAAAGTTTTCTATTTACATGCCTGCGCCTTTCAACTACTAACAGCTTCGTAATTCTGCGCAGATAGTCTGTAAAAATGTACTAGACTATGTACACGTTCATCTAGCTTTAGAGCATGTATACGCCCCGCCACGGTGGTCTAGTGGCTAAGGTACTCGACTGCTGACCCGCAGGTCGCGGGATCAAATCCCGGCTGTGGCGGCTGCATTTCCGATGGAGGCGGAAATGTTGTAGGCCAGTGTACTCAGATTTGGGTGCACGTTAAAAACCCCAGGTGGTCAAAATTTCCGGAGCCCTCCACTACGACATCTCTCATAATCATATGGTGGTTTTGGGACGTTAAACCCCGCAAATCAATCAAATTAGAGCATGTATGATGTTTAAGTGTGGTGGCTCAGCTGTATACAACATGCAACATCCGTCAAGCTTGCAAATAAGCTAGCCTGCATGAAAAAATATTCTACATATCATGCATAGCCATTAACAGATAAGAATTAATACTAATGGGCCGATTGAACAGGAACGAAGTCAAGTTGTACAAAGGAATGGCTGAGCTCAGTCCCCAAGGCCAAACTCTCTCAAGGGCTGTAGTAAACGTGTAAACGTGTGCGGAAGATTATTTGTGCTTATTTGTATTGTCCTCATATGTCACATGTCTACTGCATGCTGTCAAAATGTCCATTTTAACAGGTCTTGCACAGCTTTTTCGCAAACCGTACAGTTAGTTGCAGAACTTGCAACAGTAAGCGATTCATTGTGCATTGTAAATAAAGAATGAAACCGAAAGTGTGTTTTGACTGTTTTCTCTCTTGGACAATGCACTGAGAGTTATACATATGCAAGACGCCTCAGGTAGAATCACCGTTTCAGCCATGCTGGTCTTAAGTTAGACTTGCAATGGTTGCTTCGAGCCCTTGCAAGGCAAAAAAACTGGCAACGCAGCAATTGGCTGCGCCCAACTAATGCTGTTCCAGCTGTTCTTGTGCTAATAACATAACCTCTACGCAAATATCGAACAAGAAAGAGTAGTTTCCTACACTTCCGTGTGTCTGCTAGTTCCTCCAACTTATAGTTGTGAGCCGAAGTCGCACTTAAACTTTAACAAATGTTGTATGCCAACACTTCAGACAGTGCGCAAATGTGACAGCAATGTGGTGCTCTCATTAGCAGTAGTGTACAGACTGCCTGACCGAGCATGTTTCAATGCTTATGGGTATTACTCCTTGTGCGCACCACAGCAGCATCTGAAGACTTCTTGCGTACTAGCCAGCGGCTACCCCTACCTTCACAGACCGACCACTAGATTTAGTTAACCTTAGTAAAATCGCGTTGGTTGACCCGGATACCCCGGGTGCCTTTGCGCAGCCGCAGCAGCTGCTGCCATCTGGTGCTGCTGCGCAGCTGTCAGGTACGACGAGGGTTTCGGCTGCGGACTGGCTAATGCCATGGCGGCCGACTGGGCTGCCGGCGAGGCCAGTGTCCGCATGGGCAGCATAGATGGCTGGGAAACGTAAAACTTCTCAGTCGTGGAAGCGAGGCTTCTGCAAGCCGTGCGGCGGCTCCAGGGCCTGGGGAACCACGGGTGCCCCAGGGTATCCGGCAGCGGCCGCTGCCGCCGCAGCAGCAGCGGCTGCTTGTTGATGCTGCTGCTGTTGCGCTGCGGCAGCTGCCTGCTGCTGCTGCTGTTGTTGCTGAGCTGCGGCGGCGGCTTGCTGTTGCTGTTGAGCGAGGTGGAAGTTGTGGGTGGCAACCATCTGCTGCTGCTTGGCAACAGCCGCTGCCGCGGCTGCGGCAGCAGCCGCCGACTCGGCGTGATGGTGAGGGAACTGGGGTGTCGGGTAGGCCGGATAGGGCACCGGTGCCGCGGGAGCCATGGCCGCTGGCACCGACCCCTGACCTGGGACGTGCGCGTAGTAGATGGGACCGTGGCCCGGCGCGTACGCCGGGATCAGCTTGGGCGCCCCGTACGCCGCCGAGCCCGGCATCTGGGCCTTGTAGGCGTACGGCTGCTGGGGCGAGAAGCCCGACTGGGGCGGAGTCGCCTGCTGGGACGAAGAGGTCGACGATGTCGCGGCTTGCGACGACGGAGGAGGGGACGGCGTCAGCGGCCTCTTGAGTGGCGCACGATGCAGGACGCTCGGGTTCTGCGGGATGGGTTGCGCCAGCTTGTACATGGAGTGAGCGCGGTTAATGTCCTGTATGTAGAGGTGCTGCGGAATCGCGGCGGCGGCTGCGGCCGCAGCGGCAGCGGCGTGCTGGTGCATGGCGGCGTTGTGTTGCTGTTGTAGGTACGAGTGGTTGAGCGCTGCCATCTCGTTGGCCTCCTTCACCAAGGCCCGTTTCCGGGTGTCGTCTTCGTGCAGTACCTTCTTGAGCTGCATGAAGAGCTGGTGTTTCTCCTCCTTCAGCGTGACCAGCTTCTTCTCGGACTGCTGCACCTGATCGCGGATCTCTTCGAGCGTCATCGCGTCCTGGCGACGCTTGAGCTCGCGTTCGCGTCTCACGCGCTCCGTGGCGGCGTCGGCCTCCTGTTCTTGCTTCTTCTTTTCGCGCTGTCGCATTATGTGGTTCTTGAGCGCGGCCCACATGGCGATGCTCATCTTCGGACGCTCGACTAGCGCAGGCATGGCGCGGTCGCGTGGCAGCGGCGTCGACGATCGGAACCCGCACTTACGCCGCGACTCGCTCGGTTTCTTCACTTTTCTTGTCCGTGCGGTCGACAACCTCAAAAGACAACGAGCACAAAACCTAAACCTCTCTCACGGTGTGCGCAAAGGAAATGAAAAATATATATCTCTGATGATGTCGGTGTCACTACGGGCGACCAGGTTGCGGTGAGCGAACAAGAAAAACTGAGTGTCTTGAGTACTTTTACTTGCTACACTCTAAACAAGAGTAGACTTATAAAGTCGACTACTGCATCTTAGTTTTATGCAAATTAAAAGTTAGTAGTGACACCTACTAAAATTTGAAAAAACTATTAACGCGTAAACGTTACATTATTTTATAATAATATGCTTATAAAAACGTCACTAGATGACGCGACAATTTGTTAAAGTAAACTTAATTGGCAAAAATTTGTTAGTGGTTTGGTTGTTGCTGCGCGACTCAGAATTGTGTATTTAGACTATAGCGGAGATTGCGCAGGAGCGCAACCTGTCGCAAAAAGAAATCTGGGCCACTTCGCGACGCGTCAGTAACAGTAAAAATAGACATATAAAAGCGATACAGAGCGGCAAACACGATCCTTCAATCAGCTGTCGGGTACGTCAGCTCCCGACACACACAACGCGACAAGAAACGAGCAACAAAACAAACACAAAATGTAAGGTGAAGCGAGCGAAATGAGAGCGCGGGAGGGAGCCGGCCTGTGGCTGAATCACCGCGCGGCCAGATAGATGACAGAGTCCGCGATGTGCGCTTTGTTTTGGTTTACATAACGCGATTTCGTAGACAGCGTGGGGATGAAGTGTGCTATTGATGCATCTTTCGCTCCATGCCTCGGCGGGTCATCCTCATCTACGCCCTCACGTTGCGTCGTTCGCGAGAGCTCCTGACGTAGTAGTAACCTGGCAAGCGCTGGTCGCATGCCAAGACGACACCGACGACACTCCTTTGGCAACGACGGGTTTTTACGGTTGCTCTTTCCTATCGCGTCCGGTCGCTCTAAAGGCGCAGTGCTTTCACTTCACCCACTCGGCGTCGTTTGAACAACTTTTTTTTTTTATCATGGGCCAGCAACACAGCATTTTCACGGAGGAAGAGCTCGACGATTATCAGGTGAGGTCCTTTATCTCGCACCCATAGTGCGAAAGGTAAGATCATTGCCAGCGTAGCCCCTATTTTAGCAGACCCTCTAGATATGCGTATTCTTATCTTTCGTTTTTTTCCTGCAGGAGCTGACTTTCTTCACGAAGAGCGAGATAATCGTGTAAGTGACTGACGGCGGCTATCTTTCCCGGTTGTTACGTTCTTCTACATTTTTACGTACGATATGAGGGCTCCTGCGGTGCGACCCGGAAAACGGGTGGAATGTCGTCGGCGCTCTTCGTAGCGCTTCGACGGGGGGTGTGCGTATTTGACCTCGAGGCTCATTGCCCGTTGTGTTTCCATCCCCGCGCCAGTTTGCGCCGGCGTACTGGCTTCACATCTCGATGCGTTAACGCCGCAAGTGTGATTTCGCTGCGCTATAAATTCACGTCGCGAAGAATTAAAAAAAAAATCGTCTGCGATAAGGCGTGTTCAGAAGCATATATCTTTGTTTTGGCTCCTTAAAGTGGAAGAAATAAAATTTATTTCTTGAAGTAAGCTGATGGCAGATTCGTTCACCGTAATGTGCCTCAAAATGTAACTTTAATAGCTTGCGGATCATCGAGCAGTGTTATGCACCTGTGCTTTCTTTCTTTTATTCTTTCGCACAGAAGAAAGAGTTAAATCAGAGCTATTAACCTTTAATTTTGTCATTGTCTGATGTTGATGAATTAATCTTAATTGTCATTGATAAGCTCAAGTGCCAATTAAACAAAATGTGCGATAAGTATATTGTAAAGCTGTACTAGAAAAGCAATTGAGTAAAAATTAGAATATATTCCCTTGAAGCTCCTTTTCTTTTCCCCAAATAATGTAAACGGCACGCGTGAATATAAGGGAATGTGATTGGAAATGTGAGTAGTGATGGGTGTACATGGCTGTGAATGAGCACAATTGGAAATGCTTATTGTGGCAACCTGTACCACGGTAATGCTACAATGTGCTCCATGACCCAAACACTGAATTTTTTAAAGAAAGTCTTGGGGGGGGGGTTCTATTTTGCATCACCCGAAAAAGTACATACCATAGGTATGATCCTCTGCCAAAGAGTTCACCTAAACCGCAAAAATTGAATGTAACAGTCATACCTTTTTGACTTTGCCAGAGAAGGTATTGGCAAGCACAGGGTAGATATGCGCATGTGAATATAGCCAACAAGGTCATTTGCCACATCACGGCTCGAATTGACGACTTAAGGTTTAAGGTGTTTCCTTAGTATGAACACTATTTTAAATTTGCTCAAGTCGATTAGAAATCATACAGTGTTTTGAATAACCAGGTCCTCTGCAATGTACGTGTGAGGTTAAAAACACAGCTAAGAGAACAAATTTCTTCCTTTTGAGCGTCATTTTAGCTATCATTTTGAACTTGGTCCACTTTTCTAACACTCTTATGCAGAGCTTACGAGAGGTTCAAACAGTTGGCCCCAGATGTGGTGTCCAAGGACCGAAACGCCAAACTGCCAATGGACAAGATCCTCAACATGCCCGAGCTCGGAGTGAATCCGTTCCGAGACCGGATATGCAAGGTCTTCTCATCTAGCAACGATGGTCACATGACATTTGAGGACTTTTTGGACATGATGTCGGTGTTCAGCGACAAAGCGCCACGGAGTGTGAAGACCGAATACGCCTTCCAGATATTCGGTGCGTGATTTAAGAGTTGCTAGTCGTAGATCTTCGTGAAAATATACAAAACAAAAACAAAACCCTCCATTCTTTTTATCTGTGTTGCTAACGCGTAGATGTTTTCAGAATCCCGTGGATTGCCAAACAAGCCGCTTTCTCGCCCACATGGGAGATTGTTCATGTATCTATTTTGCTTATGTCATGGTGGCAGCTGGTTCAAAGGAAAGAAAATTAAAGCCAACCAAAGTATTCAGAAGAGAGAAAACAAAGTCACCTATGTATGAAATGATTGGATGGTAGTCTTGAGGCCATGGAAAAACTTGCCATTAAGCTTAAAATACTCGTACTAAAAAAATCTCGCGGTGTTGCCAGAAATCATCAATGACATGGTAACACTTAACAACGGAACTTGGAATACTTTGAAATAGTGCCCCTTTAGAATTAGTGCTGAATTGCATGTACGTATATGTTTTGGGATAATCATAAGAAACGAATTCAAGTTGTATCAACCAATCCTACGCTATATTTCACTTGTTGCTGCCGCAAAGGATGTTCGAGGCGATAGTTCTTGATAAAATTACATGGTGACAACCAGGATTGAAAATTCCCACTTTTACATGTACCATACTTTAAAAATATTTTGTTCTAGTGTCAGACTAGAACACATGCACGGTAGTTGCTTGGTGAGGTAAAAAGATAAAGTGTAAGATAGGGAACTCAGTTCAGGACTTTGCAGCTATGCTGAACTCTCGTCATCCTCCAACCCGCTTAAATGAAAAAAAAAAAAAAAATGAAGAAAAAACCAGGGGGTATTTTTGCAGTGTTATTTTACTTTAGTATTCAACAAATTGTTCGCTATAAATATAGTGCTAAAGCTGAGACGGCCACAGCCGTAGGGGCATATCTGGTTCGTGCGTGCTCTGAGCCTGCTATGATCGATCTGCATGCTGTATTACCTTGTCTGTATGTTTAAACGACACTTGTGGAAAGTCAGCGTACCGGTGACAGCGGTTGTGAATTTGGGCTATGCATATTAGACTTCAACGAAGATGACATGATATCCACCGAGGACCTGAAGCAAGTCATTGGCCGACTGACGCAGCGTGGCGGGCAGGTCTTCGCCGACTACGAAGTCAAGCAGCTGGTCGAAAATGTGAGTCGATTATTAATGGTTATTGCCACCTGCCACAGTGGCTCAGCAACCACGGCCATTGGCAGCCGTTGGACTTGACACCGGTGTGCGCTTTCGGCTTACACTTCATCTGTGAAGGGACTAGAAAACATTACTGTGTGGATTACGTCCCAGTGTCGCGTACGCTTGCCCACATCTTCACTAGATTGGGTGGCAAATGGAATCTTGACCATTCTGTAAACCGTATCACATTCCAAACAACGTACAAAACTTCATGTAGGTCCTCAATGTAGAGCTCACCGATCGTCTGTAACGTAAACTGTTTGGGCTTTATAGAGAAGAAGCTTTTGATCATGTAAAGACGTGTGGAGCATTAATGACACACTCTAATATCCGTGTTGAACTAGTGAGGCCGAGTTAGGCTCTCATCTTTAGAACGCATGTGATGTGAAGACTGATGGGGTGTGATCTTGTACACATGCTATAATAAAATGTCCATGTCCATCCTTGCCACATGCTATTAGTTGAAACTTGGGCAAATGCCAAAACAGGGGATGTGTCTTCGTGCCTTGGCATGCGGCGAGGACGAACATTTTATTACAGAATATTTGATTGCACCAACATGCATAGTGTGTTCTAGCATTTCATAGGATCGTAGGGCATCCCGTATAAGTTACCTGAAAGAGACACGTTATCTTCGCTAGCCATGTACACCAGTTCAACACATGCCAAAATGTAACTTATAAAGTAAAATGAAATCAATATAATATTGAGCTTTATATTTCAGGCCTTGTTTTAACATGAGCACTATAGAATAATAGACATGTCCATGTTCTGTCTCGCAATTCAAATGAATGTCTTGTAATTTTTCTAAAATTATTTTTTTGCTTCAAGTGCTGCCATACCCTTCATTCTTTGTCTTGAGACCATGTATTTATGCATTTTCCTTCTAAGGTTTGTTCTGCCAATCATTTGATAATCTGCTGCTAACATCCCATCAAATCGATAGTGAGGTGATACAGCAATCTTGTTTCGGACAGACGAGCTGCTTCTTTTCTACGGGCCGACATACAAATACATGTATTGTCAGAAAGTGACAGTGCTTTAGGGTTAACGACACATTTTTTGTTGCATCACCTTTTCAGATACTCAAGGAAGCCGATCTGGATGAAGACAGGCTACTAGCGTTCGCCGAGTTTGAACATGCCATCTCGAAAGCACCCGACTTCATGAAGTAAGTGGCAAGTGTGTGCAGGATGACAAATTCTGCGTAGTACAGTGTCGTTATGGTGGCAGTAGTGCTATCTAACGATGCAATAATTACCAACATGTCAAGTTGAACTGAACTGGTAATTTTTCGTTGCACGCTCGGTTGGTAATTAATATTACATGTCCTACTGCAAACAGAGTCTAGGCAAGTATGAAAAGGTGCAAAAACAAAAAGCTCCGATAAAGAGTTCTCTCTCTCTGTGCAGTCATGACATAGTCAACAGCTGATCAGTAAACAAGTATTGCATTTCACTACGCTAGGTAATCTGACGGCTCTTTCCAAGCGAAAATAGCCTGATTTCACAATCTTCTGATAAGGCAGCGCACACAAGGAAACAAAAGCACACACACATAGAGGACATAAACACAAGTGCTGTACTGCTACTGATGATGTATTCTCGAATGACCCAGCTTATGTGCACTCACATGTGCACTGACAGCAGTGACCACGATAAAGGCTACAAAAATAATATTTATACAAGCATCTAAAAACATGTAGTGCTAATAAGAAGTTGCAAAAATGCGGACTGCTTCGTCAAAAGATTATGGATAAACAACTAGCCCATCAGTACATATTAAGTAGTTTCACGAGGTCAAACGTTCTGAACAAAGAAGGTTGTTGCCGTGAACGATTCCTTGTTTAATGAAATTTGAAATTTGACCGCATCAAGCTTCCATCTTGTCCCAAACATGCGTATTGTCCAAATTGCTAATGACATGAAAACACCTTTAAAGGGATCCTGCCACACTTCTTGAGCATGGTCAGATAACGCTACTGGTAGGTAGCGGAGGCACTTGAGAACACATGAGCCAACATTATAGAGCAGCACGCGGCCTGGAATTCTTAATTAATTTTTCAAGTCAGTTAGAAATCGCTTTTTATTTCCTCGACCAATGATGCCATAAAACCGAATGATGGTGTCATAAACCAAATGTGTATGGTCATTGGCGGATTTAAAGAATCCGTGTGCTGTATATCCGTAGTTAACGCGGCCGCTCCAGAATGTCGTCACGTGCTTGTGCACTTGCACTCACTTTTACGTTAAAGGTAAGCGGCACGCTCAAGGAAAAAAAAAGAGAAAAGGAATCCCACAAGGTCACAACAAGTGCTGAGGAATCAATGTACCTTCCTTGCCCCATTTCACTAATTCGGTACACCCCCCCACCACACACACACACTCATAGCTTTAAGCGCGCTCGCTCGCATGTGTGCGCTCACCAGCATGTGGCAAATCCTCGCTAACACCACTCATACTAGATGGAATCTGAAAATTTTTGTGGCCGTTAATATGCGAGGCTATAAACTCCTTTAATGGGGCCATTCATGATTACTCGGAGAAGTTTTGCAAGGCCCCTTTAAAATTCGTGTTGTCCTAACGTGGATGTCATTACATGAACTTAAACTGCGCTTGGAACGAGATACCAGAGTGAGAATATGGATGAACATCGTAGTATGAACGCGCACCATTGCAGTTCAAGCATGAAATTTGGCGATAGAAACTTGGATCTTCCAATCTTATCGTTAATAGTTAATCTTTCTCTTATCAAATAAAAATACAAATCATCTCCTGAAGAAACCTTTACTACGTTCAAGCAATAAGGTACCGATAGCAGAACATAAAAACGCGCGACTCTGGACAAGATGGTGATGGTGAGGTTGCAACGCAACAGCTAACTCGTGACTTTTGTATTCCTTGCTGTTTTGCGCCAAGTCGTGCACTTATTTGTTCTGCTTCTAGACCAGCAGAAAATCCTACTAAAATTGCAGTGCTGATTTTACGATTCATTTAGGAAGCAAAACATATACTGTTCTTGTTCAACCTTATCTGATGGTCATTAATATTAATACGTATACTTGGAGACAACTTTTCTTGACAATGAAGAGAAAGATATGGAGTGGAGCTTATGCAAGTGTGTTCCTGTGTGAGGTAGTCCGGCTTGGCGCATTTCCTACTGCCACAGACAGTGATAGCTGCGCGCAGTCGTATGCCCCGCCGCGGTAATCTAGTGGCTAAGGTACTCGGCTGCTGACCAGCAGGGCGCTGGTTCCAATCGCGGCTGCGGGGGCTACATTTCCGATGGAGGCGGAAATGTTGTAGGCCCGTGTGCTCAGATTTGGGTGCACGTTAAAGAACCCCAGGTGGTCTAAATTTCCAGAGCCCTCCACTACGGCGTCTCTCATAATCATATAGTGGTTTTGGGACGTTAAACCCCACATATCAAATCAATCATGCGCGCAGTCGTAGTTGCGTACCGATGCAGATGCTGCCTAGCGCTTGCGGTACATGTAAAAGGCGTGATTTTGTCACACGTGCAAAAACGCGAAATGACTACTTATAAATCCAAATAAATGGAAATAGCTCATTGGTGTGGGCTGCATCCTCTCACTAAAAGCTACACGTAGAAAATAAAGTAGTTTTTATATCTCGCATAGAAAATATGGTGAACTACATTCAGTGGGGAAGATACGTGTGAGTCGGCTCTGTAGCCATTCAATAACAAGAAATTTTGTACGAGAGTAGAGTTCACATTTACATTGATTTTCTTCTTCCTTGCAAGAAGGCGTTGCAGTTCTGGTATACCTTTTAGTCGCTACATCCGTGTATGTGTTTATGTGCATATCCGAGTGCAGTAACTTGGCCAAAAATAGCAGACCTTCAATGCGCGCAGCTATGGAAGTTGTATACTAATGGCTCTTGCACACACAAAACTATCCATGTTTTCAAGCGCCCAATCACGCCTAGATAAGAGCGACGTGTGCGGCCATCAGTATGCAGCCTTCTATCTATATAATAGCCATTCGGGCGGCTGGCAGCAACTTTTCAAAGATAAGAAGTAGTAGTACTATTGCCAAACGGGGGTTATATTGTCACAGGCTAAGTAGATGCCTGAGGATGACGACGACAAAGTGCTGAACGGGAACGTGCTCGGACTGCAGCAGCGTCGTACGCATTAGCTCGCCAGTATATTCGCCAGTACACATTTGCTCACCAGTGTATACTTTATTCCCCGTAACATCATTGGTGGAAGGTGCGGGGTACCACTCGCTATACAGCCCAACGAGCTGGATCTTTGCAGCGGACGGCGCATTGCAGCTACCACGATGACTGACCAGGCTACACAATGTCAACAAGATCCGTCAGCCCCGCAGCCGATCGTTGTGGTGCAACCTCGTGACCCAGGTCCATTCAACGGCACAAGTGGCATAGACGTCGATGACTGGCTGGTTCAATATGAGCGCGTCAGCAGCAGCAACCATTGGGGTCCGACGCTTATGTTGGCGAACATCATCTTCTACTTGCATGGCACGGCAAAACTCTGGTACGAGACACATCAAGAAGAGTTGACTAGCTGGGACGTCTGCAAACAGAAATTGCGCTATTTGGGAAACCCATCGGACGTCAAGTGGCCGCAAAGAAAGAGCTTGCGACTCGTGCCCAGACATCCACAGAGCCGTACATCGCGTACATCCAGGACGTGTTGTCTTTGTGCCGCAAGGTCGACAAGGACATGCTCGACGAGGACAAAGTCGGACACATCCTGAAAGGAATTGTGGATGACGCCTTCAATTTTCTCCTGTGCAAGGACTGCTCGACGGTGGAGTCGGTCATCGAAGCATGTCGTCGCTTCGAACAGGCAAAAAGTTAGCGGATAGTTCACCGATTTGACCGCCTTCCCAACACGGCGGCTACATCCTCTTGCGAAGATTTGCCCACACTACACCAACCACCAGCGCCAGAAAACGTCACCAGAATAGTCCGTCGAGAACTCGAGGCTATGGCTCCCGCTATGTCTAGCGTCAGCGCGCCAGGACACAACCTCGACGCTGTTTCAATGATACAGGCCGTGGTTCGCCAAGAGATCGCGAATATGGGCATTTCGCCACCTCATCAAAATGCCCCTGCTATTTCCAGCTCGGCTCCAGTCGTTGCGGCTGCCACTCCGAACTGCACGTTCGCGCCACGACGAAACCCAGCTGAATGGCGCCCTCATGATGATCGGCTCATATGTTTCATGTGCCATCGGATAGGACACATCGCTCGCCATTGCCGCAGCCGTTGGACCTCATCACCTCGACCGAGCTTCTATAATTGGCGGCCTCGCTCTGAACGTGCACCTTATGCCCCGTCCTACCGTGCTGAGACAGGTGCAGAGCATAATCCAGAACGTCGGACAAGCCGCTCGCCATCGCCCGTGCGTCGTCAGTCCCGCTCGCCCCAACCCCGCCGTTCTCGGTCTCCCTACGGCCGTCGCTCAGAAAACTAGCCGGTGCAGCCCCCGGAAGTGACGCTGCATACACGACTTGGACTGCAAATCCTCTGATTACTCCCGACCAGCGGTGCAACCTCCTTACAATTCTCGTTGATGGTAACCTATAACTGCTCTTATTGATACCGGTGCACAAATATCTGTGATGAGCTCAGACCTCCGCCGCCGCCTCCAAAAAGTTCTGACGCCTGCGATTGCACCTACCGTTCGTACAGCGGATGGGAGTACTCCTGCTGTGCTTGGAATGTGCACTGTGCGATTAACAATTTCTGAGCATCAAACTTCAGTTCTGTTCGCTGTATTGGAAAATTGCCCTCATTACCTCATCCTTGGACTCGACTTTCTGACTTCACACGCTGCGCTCATTGACTGTTCCAAAGGTCTTCTTCGGCTCGAACTACCATCCTTTTCGGAGACCGTCTCTACCAGCCCACCTCGTCTACGCTCTGTCGATTTCCTTAGACATCCGCTGCAAGCCGCAGTCCAAGTCCAACTCTCGCCATATCCTGCAGTACCCGATGGTGATTATGTTGCTGCCCCAATTTCTGACGTCGCCATGACACGCAATGTTGCACTCCCCAACACGGTGGTTACCGTTAAGGACAACCGAACTTCGTTTCCCATCCTCAATTTCGGCCTCTCAGCGCAAGTTATTCCTCGCGGCATGTCACTTGCGCATCTTACACCACTGGTGAACCACACAGTTTCCGCTCTAACCACCGATTCGGCACCCGATTTTTCATCAACGTCGTTCTCGTCACGTTCCTGTACCGACCTTTTCAAGCCAATGCTATCTGACAAGCTCACCTCTGAACAAGTCTCTGCTTTCTGCCGTGTGCTTGCTTCTTATCAGGACATCTTTGACTTCGGCGACCGTAATTTGGGCCAGACATCTGTGGTAACCCATCGCATCGACACCGGTGACGCTCGACCCATTCGCCGACGACCTTACCGTGTGTCAGCCCCGGAGCGTGCTATTATACAGCGAGAAGTCGATAAAATGCTTGATAAGGGCATAATCGAACCCTCATCTAGTCCCTGGTCCTCACCCGTTGTACTTGTTAAAAAGAAGGACAATAGCTGGAGATTCTGTGTTGATTACCGCCATCTCAACCATATTACCAAGAAAGATGTCTATCCCCTACCGCGCATAGATGATGCACTCGATTGCTTGCACGGTGCCAAATATTTCTCTTCAATAGACCTTCGCTCAGGCTACTGGCAGATCGCTGTGGACGACAAAGACAGAGAGAAGACGGCCTTCGTGACTCCTGATGGACTTTATCAGTTCAAGATGATGCCTTTTGGATTATGCAATGCCCCCGCGACATTTGAGTGCATGATGGACTCTCTCCTTCGAGGCATGAAGTGGACCATCTGCCTCTGCTATCTTGACGACGTTATTGTTTTTTTGACTACTTTCGACGACCATTTTACCCGTCTGTCCGCAGTGCTTGATGTTTTTCGAGGTGCCAACTTGCAACTTAACTCGTCCAAATGCCGCTTTGGGCTACGCCAAATCTGCGTACTCGGCCATCTTGTTAACGCTGCGGGCGTTCAACCAGACCCTGCGAAAGTCCGAGCAGTTCGCGACTTCCCCACACCCCGCTCAGCCAAGGACGTCCGAAGTTTTCTGGGACTGTGCTCCTATTTCCGTCGTTTTGTCGAGAAGTTTGCTGAAGTAGCCCGTCCTCTAACCTGCCTCCTCAAAACGGATGTCGCATTCACCTGGGGCCAACAGCAAGCAAACGCGTTCTCGTCGCTCGTTGACATTCTCACCAATCCACCAGTCCTAGCACACTTCGACCCATCTGCCGCCACGGAGCTTCGTACTGACGCCAGTGGCCACGGCATAGGCGCAGTGCTCGCGCAGCGGCAACAAGGCATGCACCGCGTCGTCGCGTATGCAAGCCGACTGTTGTCGCGCTCGGAACAAAATTATTCCATCACACAACGCGAGTGCTTAGCTCTCGTCTGGGCCATTGCGAAATTCCGACCGTACCTGTATGGCCGACCATTCTCAGTTATTACGGACCACCATGCGCTTTGCTGGCTCTCCTCACTCAAGGACCCTACAGGACGCCTTGGTCGCTGGGCGCTGCGCTTACAAGAGTACACTTTTTCCGTATCCTATAAATCCGGACAACTTCACAAGGATGCCGACTGCTTGTCCCGTTACCCAGTCGATCCCCCTGACACGAGGGAAGATGAGCAAGAGGCCCTCGTTCTTTCAATTACCGACTTCACCGACATAGCTGCTGAACAACGCCGCGACCCCTCTTTGCGTGCTATTATCAATAGTCTGCACTCTCCCCACCCTGACCACTCCTTACAACTGTTCGTTCTTCACAACATCTTGCATCGCTACAACACCCGCCCTGATGGTGCTGAACTTTTACTCGTTGTTCCTGCGCATCTTCGCTCAGGCGTTTTGGCCCAGCTCCATGATGCCCCCTCCACTGGACACCTAGGGGTGTCACCCACGTATGACCGCGTTCGCCGCCGATTATTTTGGCCTGGCCTCTACCGTTCTGTGCGACAGTACATTGTGGCATGCGACATCTGCCAGCGCCGCACGACGCCTGCTCTGGGACCTGCTGGTACCCTCCAGCCCATTGAAGTACCAGATGAGCCATTTTTCCGAGTCGGCCTCGTTCTTCTAGGACCCTTTCCCGTGCCGGACACCGGTAATAAGTGGATTGCTATTGCTACCGACTACGCAACGCGGTATGCCGTTACATGCGCCCTCCCCACCAGCTGCGCTAGTGATGTAGCCGATTTCCTTCTTCATGACATCATTCTGCGTCATGGTGCTCCTCGTCAGTTGATCACCGACCGCGGCAGCTGTTTTCTATCTAAAGTAGTCGACGACCTCCTGCGATCCTGCTCTGCGCACCACAAGTTCACTACAGCAAACCATCCGCAAACCAGCGGCCTCACGGAACGCCTCAACCGCACCTTGACGAATATGTTAGCGATGTACGTCTCCAAGGATCACAAAGATTGGGACATCCACTTACCTTTCGTTACCTTCGCATACAACAGTTCACGTCATGATACAGCTGGATTTTCTCCTTTTTACCTACTGTTCGGTTATGACCCGCCTTTGCCCATGGACACCATGCTGCAATCTGATGGCCCCTCATCGACTGCTTATGCTCGTGATGCCCTGGCCCGAGCTGACATCGCCCGCCAAGTCGCCCGGGATCGTTTATGTGCCTCGCAGCTTAACCAAAAGAGTGCTTACGATCGCCGGCATTGCGACGTACAGTACTCTCCGGGGTCACTCATCTTGCTGTGGTTACCATCACGTCGTGTTGGTCTCAGCGAAAAACTAATGTCCCGTTACGTTGGCCCCTACCGCGTCATACGCAAGGTCACCAGCGTGACCTATGAGATAGCTCCACTCCATACCACGTCAGTACCAGCTTCAGTCCCGACCGATATAGTGCACGTATCACGGCTTAAGCCATACTTCTCACGCCTCGAGAATTGATCGCACCGGAACGGTGCTTCTGCCGCCGGCGGGTAATGTCACGGGCTAAGTAGATGCCTGAGGATGACGACGACGGAAGTGCTGAACGGGAACGTGCTCGGACTGCAGCAGCGTCGTACGCATTAGCTCGCCAGTATATTCGCCAGTACACATTTGTTCACCAGTGTATACTTTATTCCCCGTAATAATATGTCGTACTTTCCCAGCGATGCCCTGAACCCCTCATAGGCTTCACGTCGTTAGTGCCAGCTAAAATCATTTTCAGTATTAGCGTCACTTCAGTATCGTTATTTTGAAGAGCATATCCTTGTGCGAGTCACTGATGAGCACTCAGAGATACACTGTCAGTTTTACTGCATTTCTGTTACATGAACCTTGTGAACGCTTTTTTAACATCATAAAACATTACTGTTCTACATTTTTCGACAGTTCATTCAGAATCAACCTGTGAATGCTGTCGTGCCTGCCGAGGAGCGCCGCTTGCCGAGCTTACGACGGAGTATTTCAACAAACTGCCAAAGAATTCCACCGGGTGACATCACATCTTCCTGCGGCATTTGCGTTTCATCGGTACTTCCGAAATGTTCCTCGCTCGGGCATTTTTCCAGCGATTGATTTTGGAGGCCATATTTACAGTATTTCTTAAAGCAGACTAATTTACAGTTCCATGCAACAAGCAGGTAGATTTTACTGAAGAAAAAGAAAGTACTCATTCAACCAGGAATGAGTAAAAATTCAGCTTTAGCTTTTTCGGGGCAGATTGAACTATAGAGCCAGTTCAACAGCATATCGATGCACTTATGAGAAGTCTTCACAAATGGTTACAGTTTTTCAAGCCCACATTCGGTCGAGACAGGAGCTTATTCTTCAAATGTTTCCAATGTTGGCTCATAGTAATCAATGTTTGTCAAGTTATCCGAAAATTACGGTTGCATTACATGAAAGTGTGGTGTGCTCGCCATGTTAGGGGAAAATGCGGCATTGTCGCAAGTTTAAGCAGACCTCCAAATAGTGTATTGCAATGCGTCTTGTGATGTTGCTATGCACATGTGAGGTTTTCATTTTAATACGCAGTTTCTAGGCCTCGTTTCAAGCGTTTTTTCCAGCTGCAAATGTTGCGATGCATCTGCGAAACCTTTCAAGCAATAAGCGAGCTTCCGTAAAGTACACCAGGAGAAATGACGCGCGTGTGTTCTTTGTGCGAAATATTGAATGTAAGGAACCTCAAACGTCACTTGAATTATGGTAGTTTACATCTGCAATGGCATCCAGAATCTGATAGTCTGGCTCAGTAATTCCTTATACAGGGTAATTTCTTTTGCTGGCGTGCAAAGTTCTGACAAGTTTTGATATCGTGCCTGCCACAACACAATGACAGCCTGTTCTAATTAAATGCGTGTGTAAAAGTAACCTGCTGTCAATCTCCAAGCACAGATTGTATTAATAAATTAGTTACTACACTAGTTTTTTTTAGTGCTATCAACACCGTGTTGCTGAGCCACGTGTTCAATTTTATTTGTGCCCGACATGTTTGAACAGAAGAAAAGATGATGTGGCCCAGCACAGATTGTCAAAGTATGCACAGCTATGACCATCATATAGCCACCTATGACTTTCATTCTATTTATAAACAAGTACTTTATGATACTTTATAATCATCTAATGTAGCAGATTTTATGTGGAGTGGTTGCATCGATGACTCGGTGTGGTTTAAATGCACTTTTGAAAGTTGGTATTGAAAAAAAAAAAAAATGCTTTCTTGATGGTAGAGTATCTGTATCTGTATAAGGATTACTCATATATTCAGTTGCTCATTATTTAATCTCATAACATTTTTAGGGATGTTTATTGTCTTATTTTTTATTTACAATGACTGGATCATTTTGTGCAGTGTGCCTTAAAAGTAGCGTCTTCATACTTAAAACTGTGCTGCAGAGTATTGCAAAACTGTTTAGCGGTTTTGGAGTGCAATCTCGTGTGCAGACCTCTGCAATAATGAAGTCTTGTACCAAGCAAAGTGTACTTGAAAACGTACAACCTGCCATTTTCACGTTTATTAATAGTCCGAGTTGCAATAGTGTAACATATGAAATGCGCATAAAAAATGTCCACATTAATTGGTACACGGTATACTACACATTGCTGAAATATTGTTTCATAAATTTGTGAAGAGTATCAAGAGCGTGCCAACGTCTCTTATATAAGGTCACACTTTATGGTTAAAGCTTGCCAAAATAATGACTTAACTAGCCAGGTTTTATTCAGATGACTGTGAACTCTTGCAAATGGTAGAACTTAAGTGTCTGAAAATCCGTCCAGACTTTTAAGGCTAGTTGTCTATGCCAATTCTGGGACCATGGCATTTCAAGCGACTCAGACATATATAAACAGAAAAATACTCAACTTGAAAACTTATTGACAAAATGGTGTTTAGCTGAAAGTTGGCACATAGTGTAGTATCTGCTTGTATCGCTAGAGCGATATGGTCCAAGACTTGTAGTTTTTCATTATACATCACAGGTTGGCATTTTTTTTTTAGGCTTTTAAGATTTTGTTGGATGTACTGTTTGTAGTATTATGTTGTAGTTATTTATTATAAACTGTTATGGCATTATATTTATCTCGCTTATCATCACTCCATGCAATTGTCTATAGGCATTTGTGACGTATCACTTTGGTTATTCTAAAGTGTGCTATCCTAGCCATAGTTTTTGACACAAACATGCAACTTTTCTTGCGTATCATTTGGGCGTTTCATGGGTGCAAACAAAGAAAATGCTGTCGTTGCGACTTCAGAATTGTAAAGAACCAGAAAAAACAGATGAGGATGTCGCACCTCAGACCAGACAAAAAAGCTCACACAAGCGAGTCGTGCGTGTCGATTTTACAATATGCCTTTTATCATGTATAATAGACAGGTTAATAACAACATGTACATCGGGGAAAAAAAATATGTCCGATGCATAAATGGTATATGCACATTCTCGAAGCGACATGCGGTAACTGCCATATATGTATGTATGCCCAACAATAAAGGTACAGTTTTCTTTTGTAATGCTCTTCACAAAATATACTTCCCCTTTCACAACACACACTCTTCCGCAAACATGGCCGTCGTTTCTGCAGAGGACAAAAGCTTAGGCGACTATACCATATGTTTCAGAAAGAGTCACACAGAACTGCAGGTCGTTAATCATTGACCTCGATTGCTCGAAGAGAGGGACACCACTTGCGGAATAAACCAGAATGCACAATTAATAATTACAAAATTTTTCAAATGTCAACTATAAAAAATATTTCTTTAAGGCGCATATTAAAATACGTTACAATATGGGCCATTCCATACAGATTGATGGCACTGCATTTATAAAGCATACCAACTTTAAAAAAATTCAGAGTAACGACAGTTCTCACATGCGCATTTCAAAGCTGCACTGAGAAATGTACTGGTGACTCGGTTATTTTGTTTTGTCTTACAATTCATAAAAAGCAGTTTATTCAAATGAACACAGACTTTTATTGTAAGTATGAAAATGCATATCTCAACATTGATGCAAAATTGAATGTCTCAAATGTATGTGGACTCAGAAATCAGACTTCGATCAGTAAATTAATATAAGTACGCAAAAATGATTACAAAAAGTTGATTGGTGAAATTTCACAAGATGCACATTGCTACTTTTTACGCAAACAATGTCCGCCTCATCGAGCAGTCCAACAAAGAGACTGGAAATGGGGCTGTCTAGGCATTTTCTAAGAAAGCTTGCATAACCCATTATGAAACACACCGTATATACATTTCCTCAAACACAGAGATAGTACAGTGAAAGTGCGTATGAGAGTCTGCAATTGAAGACGAAAGATGCAGTCCACAGAGTTCTTTT
Source organism: Rhipicephalus microplus (assembly GCF_013339725.1). Taxonomy (NCBI): domain Eukaryota; kingdom Metazoa; phylum Arthropoda; class Arachnida; order Ixodida; family Ixodidae; genus Rhipicephalus; species Rhipicephalus microplus. Next base: position 128,203,642 of record NC_051167.1, on the reverse strand, counting down.
TTTTTTCTAAGGCCAGTACTGTTGTGGACAGACAAAGCCACAAATCGAACATTTCAAACATAACAAAAAAAAATAAGCGTTTTTCAAAGACATGGGCTTTGTACAAAGGTCGCAGCTTTGCATCTGCAGCAAAGGATAATATATACTTAACACAAACAGCTAATCAAGTGTGTTAACTAATAGCCCTTTTAACTCGTGAAGTATATTGGGCATTGTCTGTATTTCGTTTGTCCATAACAGTATGTGCATGAAATACTGCTCACAGCTGATGACAAAGTAAGAAGTATGTCTTTATCTGTTATATTTCTAGTACAGTGTTAGGTGTGAGGGTGTCACTTGATTAAACGTCTGAACTGAAGTTCCATTAGCAATGCGTGTAATGTTCATTTCCCATGTGTCCCTTTTCATTCATAGCTGCTTAAAGCATACAATGTGGTTTAGCCACTGCCTCGTTAACATTATGGGCTTGGATTACTTTCCTGTGGTCAGAGAGGTGGAATCTGCTATGTTTTCTCGTGCCTGTATCCCCAGTTGATTGGATAACTGAGTGATTATGCCAATTAATTAGGTGGACAAAAGTTTTTCACTGACTTGTGCCGGCAACGAAGACTTCCTTCATTGCCCATCGTCTACACGTAGAAGAGCTAGCAAACTACACCTGCATTCTGAAGACGCAAAAATTGAGGCTTTACTTGTGCCATTGTGACTTATCTTAAATTTCATTAGCTTTATTGTCCCTGATTGGTCTTGGCATGCACGTGCTATGCTCTGCGCATGTTCTGTACACGTGCAGACCAGAGGATCAGAGAAACAGGTTTGACTTCTGAGCTTTTCGTGGCCTCAACATACAGTGCCATGCTTTTTTTTAATATAATGATGAAGACTGTACAGATCTCAACACCAAACTGCTTGCTGAGGCAGTGAAAATGTTCTAAAAATGTTTTTTCATCCCCAATTCTGCAGTCCATAGATTCTTTCACTGACTCCATGTCCAATAAAATATGTACATTACTTTGGCGATGCAGTTGACATTGCATAGAATTGCATACAGAATGTTTTACGCGAGTCTACAGAAGTACTAGGAGGATGGCAGGCTCTTGGCCCTTGTATGGAAATTAGCATTGTACTTGCACTTGCTACAATTTTACTTCGTCAGCGATGCCACCAGTCGGGAAGCACGGGGTCATAAATGAGCGTGCACCACTTTTTCACAGTTGTCTTCCTGTTAACAAGCTGGATAAAGATGTAAAGCTGCGAATTACTAATAGCAACATGGAAGTATGTAAACAGACTTAAGTCAGGCGTGTTACAGGCTAACACCAGTGAAGTTCACAAAAGCATATGATGCAGCATGCATTAAAAAAAGAAATGAAAAAAAATAACATACCATTTCAGACTGTGGCTGTATATTGTAAAAGAGATTTGAGCCGTGGTTTTGACGTACCGTCACCATCCGTTATAATGTCAGTTACATTCTTGAGTGGTACTACTACTACCAACTAATCTGACCTCTCTCTACATCTCTTATGGTGTACACTCAAACCTCGATATAATGAACCCAGATATAACAAAATATTGGTTATAACGAAGTGATTGGACAACAGTTTTGCCATAGATACAGTGCTAAAAATACATGTTTGTAATGAAATTTCAGATATAACGGACCTATTTTTTGTGAAGTGCAACTTTGTTATAATGAGGCTGGAGTGTTATTGCCAAACATCTGGCTATTGCAGCATGCATTTTAGCACTTTTGTATGAAAAAGTTGTTAAACAGAAAACGGCGTGTGGGCTGCACGCACACACGTAGCAGTCAACAGGCCTGTGCAAGAGTGTGGAAACGACCTTAAATGCACATGAACCACACATACTGCTTATTTGACAGTAGATTGATCTAATAGCTTCAATTTCACTGCACCATATTATACATCTCGAAATTGGGCCAATGTAGCATTTCCCATAGCCTGTCTTTCACAGCCTCACAGGAAGAAAATTTAGTTTTTCTATTTCTCTATCACTAAATTAGTTAAAGCCAACTGAGTTGCACGCTTACATATTGATAGGATCAAACACCATATCTTTCCTGTTGCTCCAAGCAGGTGGTGCGTTGGAGATCTGCTACCCATCTTATCTTTCATATACAAAGGATTCCTGGCAACGCTAGCCATGACCGCACGAGTCATTTGTCTTGCAAACACCACACGAGTTGTTAGTGCACACTCATTCTTCAGCAAACCCTTTGCGTGTAATTAAAATTGTTCCCTTTAAAAGATATTTCTCTCCCTTTTTACCAGCATTAGTTGAAAAATGATTGAAAATTATAGCAAAGCAAAATAAGTTCTCTTTCTACAATATCAAACCAAGCGCAAAGACAAGCACTCTGTGTGGTCATTTTCTACGCCTGTGCAAGTTAGTGAAAAAAGCAAGACTATCACTTGGCCTAAAAGAGAGCTTGCAAGTTGAACCTATACTAATATGCTAGCACCTTGTCTAAAATCTCACTGACTCCCTTGGACATTAAGTCAAAAAGTTTTAAGTATGAAATTCTGAGATCTATGCAGAAGTAAGTTTCAGTATTAAAGTACCACCAACACGCAACGCTCATCTATTTCAATGTTCCGAAATTGCCCGATTATGCACAAGTTCAGTCACTCTGAAGGGATGCAAGTATGATGGGCCATGCCAGCTTTTCGTTTCTTGCATATTTTACATTTGTTGCACCTCATCTTAGACATCTAGACTGCACGGAAAAACATAAATATAGTTTCAGCTAAGTCTAAGGTGAACACCTTGTAGCCCATCTAGACTGCACACTATTTGGTTCTTTCTGTACTGTGTGCAAATTTCACAATGCACTCCTGAGGCTGTAACAGATGGCGCAATATTGTGGCACCTACAGGCAAGTGGCACTGTCTAGGGAAGACCGACGCAAGTTCGTGTCGTCTGTTCGCTTTCCCTTTCCTCCACTGACTATGTGCACAGCAACAATGCCGTGTGCATTACCGAGACCACTTGAACATAATGCGGCAACTTCTTTCTCTTTTCTTGCGCAGAACTTCACTGTGCACACGAGACATTTCAACGACACACAAAACATGTTTTTATATGAGACATGTTCCTTCATGAGCAGACAGGCTCCAGCTACTTCCACTGCTGAGCACTGAGCCACTTGAGCTTTGTGTATGTAACTACCCTTTGCGTCTCCCACTGCTGTCATTTGTCTCTTCTGCCATACGAACTTTGCGTCGAAAAGAACACGAGGCATTTGAAATTGCTCATGCTCTTTATAATGCAGTGCCAGACACAAGTGTCATTCTGTTAGGCGCATGGATGCTTGAATTACTTCACTGAGGCTCCTTTGCTGTGCGTTAATAGCTAGCAACCACCACAGCTACAGGGAAAACTTTACCCTTGTTGTTCAAGACGTCATAGGAGACAGTGCTAGTTCAAAAAGATTAGTAGTCTGAAAAACAGCTTCAGCCTCGTCTTCCTTCTTGTTTTTTGAAATGGATTGAAATGATTCGCTACTCAAACCTTGACATCACATGTGTGGATAGTTCTAGTATAAATTCTTATCTAGCAGGAAATGACAGAAAGAGAACAGAGGGAGTTACATGTTAGCTGCCGTGACAAGTCTGCCAAACGACATTTCAGTCAATTCAAGCCAGCTTTGTGGATGGGAACATTGAACTGAACCTTTAAGCACTCTGAGACACGCGTTTAGTACAAGTTGTTATTGACGTCACTGGCTGAATCAAAATTGATTACACAGAAGTGATGCAGAATGATAAATCCTCCTATGCACTAAGATCTCGGGTGCCTGTTGCACCACCCTCACCTGTCTGGAAATCCCTACAAACGATTTTTTGGGGCTCTGTTGACATTGCCCGGTACAACAACCTTCAGAGCTTGATCTAATGCTATCAGTAACACAGCTTTCATAAGCGATGCTGGATGGGCATGCATTCTAACGGGTCATGCCATACACCAATACACAATACTCAAATGTGCCAACCGAAATTGGACTGTATTACTCGCAAAAGAAAAAGAAACAGTAGATAAGCATATGATAAGCATTTACAGGTACTGTTTAAATACAAAGCTTAGGATGATGAGCATGCAGATGTGCACTTGGCAAACAGACTCTTTCAATATTGTTCATCACGCACAAACTCGATCAGTTGGAGCACTCCTGCAGGCACACATGGCCAAGTTAATGGCCGCACATGACAAGTCTACACTTGAAGTGACGTTACCGCGCTACCAGCATGGCTTTGCAAAGCAACAAACTTCAGAACAGTTAACGCTGCTGCAACAATGATGCGGTTCCTAAGGCTTTGAGTGCAGTTTATTCTGCATTGGGCACGAGTGACGTGTGGCTAGAAGGGCATGACGGTGCTTCGGGATGCGAAATAGGGACCTACATACCATCTACTGCTAATGGACTTGGCATATAATCAGTTCATGCTGGTACAAAAATGAGATAATGAGCAATCAACTAGCAAGACAACCTAATTGGCATCAACACCAGCATTGTTTTAAGTTGATCGGTTGATTGCTCAGTGCCACTATGCATCATTTCCAGCGACTAAATGCAGAGATCGGGTTACTCTCATTGCAGGGGGGCACTGCTAGTTGAAAAAGATAGTAATTGAACAAATTCAGCCTCTTACTTCTTCTTTTTTTTGAAATTGACTGTATAACAAAATATTGTTTATAACAAAGTAAGTGAAAAATAGTCTTGCTATAGCTATAGTGTCAGTAATTACCTATATAACAAATTTTCGGATACAACGAAGTTATTTTTGTGTAAGATGCAATTCTGTTACTGAGGTTCGAGCTTACATCTATTGCAGGTCATTGAACTATCCCGCATTCTATGAAACCTGGAGAAGTGGTTTAAATTGCAATAGATTTCTCAGCAGCAAGAACAGACATGTCTACTTGATACTAGCCAGCTTGGGAAATGCGCGCAGCTGTCAATCATCATGGGGACGTTTTGGTGCTTTCTGTAGTGACAGAAAGCACATGAACATAAGTCATAAGCTCCTTAGAGCATATAAGTAGAATTTCTCGTCCATGATGGTCGGGAAAATGATGCGCCAAATTACTTTTTCTGAACAACCGGCTCCCTCTTTCAGGGCACGTCCCTTTGCATGCACGAACAACAAATAAATTGCGTGCAACAGTGCCTAGAACAATTGCCGTAAGAATACCCAGGTACTGAAACAACCGACTAATCTGTACAGCTCAGTGAATCATGACGACGAAAAAACTATGTTCAACTATTTCCGAAACTCTTTCAAACTTCAGAAATTATTTTTTAAAGTAGCTTACAAAGATGGTTTTCTTGAACAGCTTGCACAAATGACATATGAGAACGTAGAGTTATTTATATAGTAATTTAAGGGGATGGTTAATGTTGCATTGTTAATGAAAATAACGGACTGATTAAGCACTTAATATGCACATATTCTTTAAAGCAATATGAAAGCACTCACATAAACAGTCACAGTGGGTAAATCCTGCCTAGCACCAAAACACTCAACTAGACCAAACGATTAACAGGAGAGCCACTTATCATACTCCACTGACACGTCAGATTAAGTTAATGGAACAAAAGTGACCATTGCTCAAAAATGAATATGACGTCCCCTCTCACAATTGCTCTCTACATAAGCTCTATTGCAGAACAACTCAAATTTCAAAGACCACACTCTAGGAAATGCCACACATATGAAGATGCATCACGATCCAATTTCTTGTCCTTACTAATGCATATAAATACAATGAAAAATGGACATACGCGATAATACACAAGCTTGGTACATATATTGATTGCACACACGTAATGCCATTAATGCAGCGGTTGTTTTGCGTAACATACGACACCTCCACGAGAAAGAGCACTTGACTATGTATTTACTAGTACAAATGTGTCAAAATTTTACAGTACAAAATAAATAGGAAGTTGCCACTTTAATCGCATATTCTTGGTAAGCCATAAATAGTTTAACTACACTACACGTAATGCTTTCTTAATGGTATGATATTGAAGAAAGTACAACACAGTGTTGGTCAAATGATTATGATAATGATGTCCTGCTTTCACAACATAAATATTGTATTAACTGAAATGACAAGCGACTACAATGCGTGCTTTTTTTTGCTGGTGTACCTGCTGCGTAGATTCGTGCAAACAGTCAGGCACAAATGTTCACGGGGCACTTGTATTTGCAGAAGCATTTCGTTCGTGTAAAGCCTGGGCACATAGCCTCCTATCCAATGTTTGCACGTACAAATATTAAATATTTACAAAGTGGCTTGTTAATTTATATGTTTCACGACTTAACAGGAGCAGAAACTTATATTTCACATTGCATCCGTGTCACGTGGATATCCGTGGCCAGCTCTACAATTTAGGCCGCAATATTCCAGGCACCAGGAGCAGTGAAATGACCTTAATTAAATGCTGTAGCACGTAAAGATTTCTTTCAACTGAACAGTCGACTCAATTACAATGCGGCCTGCAAGAAACACGCACTTTTGCAATAACAACGTGATGCAGCCCTTCTTTAGTGCGATAAGTTGTGTGCATTATTAAGATACACATGCAATTCACCGGCACAACTTGTTCCACACGCCGTGAGAAACTGATTTCAATCAGCTTTCCAGTTGTGTTGATGCATATTTTATCAATTCATACAATTAGTAGGTTTGTAGATTATCGATTGAGCGCATTGAAATCATTCAATGATATCATACAATTTGCCTTGCGACAGAATAAGTAATGGTGAACTCTAAATTACATATTTTCATGTTAAGCACAACTGCTTACACAGGGAAGTCGCCTGAACGACGAAGATATCAACAACATCCTGATGCGCTTGCCGTACTGTTAATTAGCGTAGTGGATGGCAATGATTACTTAAGTAAATGAGAATAAAAGTTCGACATCAATAAACAGTCACGATGCTTCCAAGAGCAGAGGAGGAAAAAAACTGACTGAAGATACATTTTAACAAAACGTCAATGAGTAAACTGTCAACACACCATGCCTGAATTTGAGAACAATACGACACGAACACAGTGTAGTTTGGGCAAGAAGATAGCTATGGAAGATGCACGAGCGAGATAAAAGAACATAACATGCTGCAAATTACACACACGTGAAACGCAAAGCAACAAAAATCACAGCTACCAGCTTCACATCCACTAACAAGTGCATAACTGCATTTATATAACGTACTGATCCTGAGGCTGTTTCTGTTTGTACATTACTCCACCATTACTTCTGCAGTCCTGTCTTACACTATCATCATTATTCAAACACATACGTTACAACACTACTAATGTTGTGTTTGCAGGTGTTGATGATAATGATGGTGGAGGAAAGGAAAAGATGGTAGGATTTTCACCGCTGGTGATGAAAAAGTGATGAGCCGTCTACTTCTTGTGCAATTCAACTACTGAGCCAGCTTTTACATTTTACGAGGGAAAAGACTAAGATGCTTGCTTGTACAACATAAAAAGATGTTAGGTAACACTTTCATGAGGTCCGAAAATTTTGTCTGTGCAGAACCACTGATACAAAACATCTACAAATATGAATAAACAGAAAAAGGCCTTCACTCCCAACTGAAACAGCCATGTGGCTCAGCACAGGTGACAAGTTTCTCCGCACAAAGTGGCTCCGAAGCCTGGCATTAGCAAGTAACCTAAACCGGTGTCAAACACTCAGGCGGCTAAATTTGAACCGAATCTCTAAGCTGTAAGCCTTTTTTTTTCCTGTTTTCACTTAATCCTAACCTTGTAGCGCAGCGGCACTTTCATATCAAACAGGGCCCAGTTGGGAGAAATTCTCACGTCTTTCCATCTTTTTCGTGCTTCATTGCTTGGCTTGCACGATGCCACGTTCAGCTTGTCTACAAAAGAAGCCAGTCAGCCCCACAAGTGATCAGAAATTATTAGTGTTGCAATAGTATTATACAACATAATAGTATACAATACAATACTATATAATACAATAGTATTGGACATGAGTCCTTGCAATGAAAGTATCTTCAGTTCCTGTAATGCAAGTTAAAACTGGGGTACCAGCACAGTCTGGCTTATGATCTGGTGTACAGTTTCATGCACCGACAGCCACAGTCAACAGTTTTTCCACTGGCTCATTTTCCCAGCTACTGGAATTGCCATATTTCATGCTCGTACGACGTGGCATCATTATGTACCATCACGTCAGGCATTGTGTCATGCAACATGGGTCCTGCTTAACCTTAATAAATATCTGCACATGCTCTCATAAAACTTTAATGCTCCGAAACAAATATAATGATTTCATGCTTGTTTGATCTTCCAAATTTATCACTATTTCTTTGCATATCAAAATAGGGACTGGCAGTCTATGCATACCACTGCTATGTGGCAACATGAACATGGTAGTGCTAATATGAATGTAAGTGAATGTATGTATAGATAGATAACCAGCTTCTAGTAGATACTGCAACTTGAATTCGAAATGGAGCAGTTTCACATCACCATTAAAGAAATATACAGATTCACCATGAAAGGATACAATAACATGTTCTTTTTTCAATAGATGCTAATGCATAATTGAAATATGACTATTTTTTAATGTCACCGAAATTTATGCCTAAAAACTACATTATAGATGAGTGTTGCATCAATGAGGAAAAAAACAAAAAACAATAAGCACCACCGCTTCTAAAATAAATAAGGACATCAGTAACAAAGTAACAAAGGTAAAAAAAGATGTCGGTAAAATGAAGGTACTATTTGCTTTCGGCAGATCTCTTCGATGCACCAAAGACACATGACTAAGACACCATCACAACCGTTCACCTTGCAAACAAGATGTTAGGCACAAAGCCACAACCATACCTGGATTTCCTTTTTTGATTTTTTTTCTGTTTTCTTCTAACTACTTCATAAGCCTTTCAACACAGCTTAAATCTGACCGTGACTTCACAAAGTCGTACTATATGCCGTTGGAGCAGTCTACCTACGCCGTAATTAAGCTCTAATCGCACCACCATGAGTTTTCATCAGAGACTTCAGCTCGTATGATGAACTTTGCTAGTTTTGCAAAGGAATCCTTAAACATACAAATTAAGAAGCCCAAACAACTGTTGCACATTGTGATGTTACATTTCTTTCCTATGAGGTTACCAGCTTCTTTGTTTAAAATTTATTGCAACTTGAGCTGGTTTTTCTTGGGCAGATAAGTTTTGATAATCAGTATGGTCAATTTAGCTGAAATACTCTACAGCCAGACTAGTGGTGGGACATACGAGTGATTTTTGAGTGCAACAAATTATCACAAAAATGTTCTACACATCAAGGCTAAACCTCATAAACGCAAAAATGCCTGGGACAGCGATGAGCGATGCTATAAGCGATGAAACAGGGCGTTCGCGCGACGTGTCGCGTGGTAGTTTTCGCACAATCGCTCAATTCTCCAGATTCGGAACCCATCGCCCGGAAGTGCTGTGCTGAAAGCACCGGAACAGGATGTACATGAATGACGTACTGCCGGTTCTATTCATGTGCCACGAAATTGCCACCTCCTCTCACTCACCTGTCCGCCCGAGTCACGCGTGCACAACGAAGAAATAACAATGTTTATGCACTAGCACATAAAAAAAAGTGCTGCAAGGCAGTAATAAACACTTTCCGTTCCAGTACACAAAAATACATCTTAATTTTAAATTGCATACCGCTCACTACGCGGTTTTCTTGGTACGAGTAGACGGCCTCATGCAAACAATGGTGGAGTTCGCTCGGCCGTCGCGTGAATGAGGTTTGCCTGCGCTAGCGATTGTTCAAGCGAAGGCAATCTACGTCGCGTTGCTTGTCGCTGTCGCGAGCATTTTCGCGGTTATGAGGTTTGACTTTAATGCTTCCCAGCAAAGCAACTGTTAACATTTGGTTAATTAAGGTTAGTAACTTATTCTTACTGACAGCACTGCTTTGTCAGTCTGAGAACACTCCATAAATTCTTGTGCTCGCTCTTTCAAGACAAACAAAGTTATAGAAAAAAAAAGAACAAAAGAGACGCTGGTGTTTCTTGGCACCATTTCAAGCAAACACTAGAAAGAATCCATAGCACATGGCTTACCAGGAAAAATGATATGTTGACACAAAATAAAATGGAAAGCTCTTTTTTTACGCTACAGCCGACCAAAAACTGAATACGCGCTGCAGTGCACAAACGTCGGCTTGGAAGAGCCCAGCTGGTGATACATCAGCTGAATTTGTATGCAGTTAGTAGTGTGTAGCTCTGTGGATCACTTGGCAGCGACGTAGTAGCCGAGTTGGAGAAAGAATGCACCTGCATGGCCCGGGCATCTTCACAGCATGACCTAAAATTGTGTGGTGCACACAACTGGCGATTCCAAGAGTAGTCCCATGTGTGGAAGATGCACGCAATGTGTACACACACAGTGGAGCGAGTGTTACAGATGGCCTGCCAGGCATTGTTGCAGACGGTGCTGCATATGACGTTGCAGATGTCACTCTGAAAGTTACAGACGACATTGCAGCTGCCACTGCAAGCAACATTGCAGACGACACTGTGGGAAATGTTGCAGATGACCTGACAGTTGCCACTACGTGGTTGCAGACACCCGCAAAGCTTGCAGATTCATCTCAGTCCTCTTTTTTCTCTTTGCGCTGTACCTAACCATCGATCATCGAGCAGCACATGACAGTAGCAGAGGTACATCAACAATGCAGACGACCACAGCTGCAAAAGACACTGCTTGCAACACAGCTGGAAGTGTGTTCAAGCGAGCCAAAAATTGTTCCTCCATCCAGCGTCCCACGGAAGCCATAATTAAGTTAGGTGCTTCGTACACTCATTGCACAACACGAGGCTGTCAACAGGGTCTGGTGAAAGCTGGCGAGAATACCAGACGATAAGAATGAAGACGGGCACCGGCACACGGTTCATTCCTTACACCGTGCTCCGTCGTGAGCTTGTCTCAAGACTCGTACAGAAGACGTTGGTAGTGCGGGTATATCTGCCACGTGGGGAGGTGCAACGAAAACTCCAGGGCCACCAGAACACCAAACTCGAAATCGAGCAGCTCCTTTCGGTTCAGCCGGAAGCCGCACTCGAGTTTCTGGTGAAAGGAAACAAACCATTGTTTCCCTCATGCGCTGATGTCATTACAGGCCATTATGCAAAACTTCCCCAAGGTATATTACAGGGGCACTGCAGTACTTTTTGAGCATGGTCAGAAAACACTGGCGATTGGTAGTAGAGGATAATGAGAACACGAGAGCCAGAAATGATAGCGCAGTGCGCTGCCTGTGATTCACAATAATTTCTCATAGTCAGCTAAAAAATCTATTTCCTCTCTTCTCGACAAATCGTACTAAATAATACCCAAAAATTGTTGCACCACTAGGCCCAAGTATGACGCCATTGGCTGACCTGAACACAGCCCGCTTGGGAGTTACTGTCGCCAACACGGGAGACCGCGACGTGTCCGCATGTGGGGCCGCAATCGCACGAAAAGTCGCGGATTCGAAGAAAAAAAAAAAGAAAGAAAAATAAAGTGGTCAAGGTCACAAGGCTACGCTTAATGTACCCTTTTTTACCCCGTGCCATCCCTCCCCGCTTAGCATCCCAGCACTTTCAATGAGACGAGAGAAGAGAGGAAGCAACTGCAGTGTGCAACTAATTCTTGTGCTGGACAGATCCTAAAAATGTTCGCGGTGGTCAATTCGCAAAATAATAAGCTCGTTTAGTGAATCCATTCCATGGCTACTTGGAAAAAGCCTTGCAGGGCCCCTTTAAAGGGGCCCTGAAACAATTTTTGAGCATGGTCAGAAAGTGCTGCTGATCGGTAATAGAGGCTCCCGACAACACGCGAGCCAAATATTAGAGAGCAGCACGCGGCTTGGAATTCACAATAAATTATCAAAATCAGCTAAAAATTGCTTTCTCTTCTCTCAACAAATCACGGAATAAGCCCAAAAATCACTCGTAGTAAGCCCACCTATTAGCCATTGGCTGATTTGAACACGGCGCGCTCGATCGTTACAGAGATTGCCGCGGGAGGCCGCGACTTGTCCACGTGTGCACGCACGATCACACTGAAAAAGCCGCGTAATCGAAGAAAAAAAAGTGCTCAAGGTCACAGGGCGTGCATGACGTTTTTCTTTGCGCCTGTCATCCCTCCCTGCTTAGCTTCCACCGCTTTCGTCGGGACGAGAAAAGAGAGAACGCAATTGCAGCATGCGACGAATCTTTGTAACTCCACTCGGACTGGACGGATTTTTAAAAATTTCACGCCGTTTATATCGTGAGGCAATAAGCTCTTCCAGAGATTTAATTCCATGGTTACCTGAAAAAGTGTTTCAGGGCCCCCTTAAGAGGGAACGCCCTTTAGCATTGTCCCTTTTTACGAAACAAAGCGAGAATTTCAGCAAGAACTGCAATTTGTGCAGACTGCAACTGACTTAAATATTCGCAGGAGTGGTTTTGAAAAAGCACTGAAATATGCTGTTTCTCAAAAAGCATGCGACTGGAAGGGCCCACTTGGCATCTTGGTCGCATGGTCAGAAAGCTACAGATTAAAATTGAATGCTGTGCAATAACGGCTGCAATAATCGGTGCACAATGCTCTCAACGAATTGATGTCACAATTATACAGTTGAACTTGCAGCCGCAAATGTCTCTTTCAGTTTGGACTCTATCTGGCTGCAAAAACAGCAATACTTTATGACACTGTTTTGTCAGATTTGACAGAGATATAAATAAAGACTAATTGCGGGAACATCACACTGTCTACGGTGTGTCATTATATATTTATGTTTATTTTCTTAGAATATATGACAGTCGTGGATGTTGGAAGAAGTGCAAGCTGAAAGTACGTCAAACAGCACAGCATAAATGAATACTAGAAAAGCATAAGCCAGTGGTTCTCAAATGGTAGTTCACAACGCCATTCTCTAGTCTGCAGAACCCATTCTCGAAAAAAATAATAAAGGCGTTTTCTGGAGGAACGTTACATGTTCAATGACAGTGGCCCCCTTCTAAGTTTGGTATTATTATTCTCCCCATAACAGTTCTGAATTACGTCGGTGCTGATTTATGTTTCCCCATTTCTATAAGATGGGGCTAAAGCCTTTGTTGCGGTTTTCTATGACGTATGCACCCAAGCATACTTTTTCTAGGCTTGCACATTTGAAGAGCAAACATAACTAGAAACAGGTTGGATGCGGCAGCAGACTGCACAACTTAAAGTCAAGCTGTTGAAATCGAAACTGATATGACTCTTGACCAATTTTTGCCAGGTAGAAATAAAAGGCCACTATTTCGTGCTGCATGTTGCAATTTTCTTTCACAGAAAGGATCGCTCTTCACTTCCATAGGTGCACAAGTGTTCCTCAAACTATGCACAGATGAGAACCGCTGGCATAGGCTAAAAGATAATGTGACATAAACGGTTTCTTCAAAACAGACAAAAGCTGAGATAAGCTATGGAAGGACAGGCAAGCAATACATAGCAAGCTCTTTGGCTGTCAGTTTCCTCAAGTAAATGAATCGGATCAACTCGTATGCTCTCCTGCTTTGAAGCAGTCAACTTTCTGTAGAATAGGGACTACTACCAATCAAAGTAAACTCTCAGTAAACTAAAATCTGTTAAACAGAACTACTGGTTAAACGGAACTATCGCCTCTGCAATGCTTGGTTTCGGGCTTGTATTCATGCACCCATGTTCACCTCTCAGTAAAGGGAACTCCTGTTAATGGAACATACTTTCCCAGTCCCTTCAGGTTTCGTTTACTGAGAATCTACTGTATAGCACTTTAATTCACATTGTTGAAAAGGTTTTGCGTGAACATGTAAAACTGAAAAAAAAAAAGAAGGAAGAAAGATGACTGTGCAGCAGCCTGAGAAAGATCACGACAATCAAACATAAAAATTTAATAAGCAGTAGACAACCAAACAAACCAACCAACAAGAACACACACTTCCTAGGGACAACTATTATTGCTTTAAGAGAAATTGTGTTGGGTGCATTGGTGTATGCTTATAGTAACTAGATTTAAGGTGGTGAAGAAACACAATCACAAGAAAAGACATGGGACATATGTTAGTGGCACTCTGTCCCGTGTTCTCTCTAATAATTGTGCTTTTTCGTGCCTTCAAATCAATTATTGGTACCACAGACAAACTGGCAAACTGCACTCCAAAGCCTGTCACCCAATCATTGCGGTAGTCGACAAACAAGTTCAGTGCAATCGAATCGTTTTCTCGGCTGAAAATAAGTGTAAGTCATATGTCGAATCACACAAAAACATGAAAAAGAGATGCAAATATGTAAGCAAAATTTGTAACGAAAGCCAAGCGTATGATATATATAGAACGTATTGATTGATATGTGGGGCTTGAGGTCCTAAAGCCACCATATGCTTATGAGATACGCCATAGTGGAGGGCTCCGCGAATTTCAACCACCTGGGGTTCTTTAATGTGCACCCACATCTGAGCACCCGGGCCTACAGCATTTTCGGCTACATCGAAAATGCAGCCGCCACAGCCGGGATTCGATCCTGCGACCTGCGGGATCGAACGTACATGTGGCTGTTGCTAAATCTAGCACAATGTAGCTGTTGCCAAGCGTGTGCTTGATAAATGGGGCAGCACGTTAAAAGCACACACTTCAAACTAGTGCCATCTGTCACACATACAGCAAATATACACCAGATAAGTGCCACCGTCTTGCATGCCTTTAAATCTCGTACCATCTCGCATATAATTGCTAACAGCAAAAACATATTTTAGATAAATGGTATCATTTTTTAAGGAAACAGTTGGACCTATAAGCACTTAGCATACATTTAACTGTTCCCAAGTCTATGCTAGATAGTGTCGCCAAGCTTTTTGGTGCTGATAGTATGAATGTGAGCTTGCTTGAACCACGTCTTACCTCTATGAGGGTGCGCATTTCGTTGCCTTTGACGTCGTTAAGCTTGGCCGACAGCATGAGGCATGCTCCTGCACACAACTTGCGGTTGTGCTTGTGAATCAGCAGCTGAAGTTGAGAGAAAGAATGGAAAAGAAAGAGGCGAAATTGGCAAGCCGTATTTATTCACTAGTAAAATTCTTGTATAGAAGAGAAGTCCTCTTCGCTTTGATAGCAGCTAATGACAAATGGCTTTAAGAAGCCCTCAAGCATAACAAGGCGAGCTTCGGTCAAAGGCTTACATTACTGGTTACAGAAACATTAGCAAATATCAAGCATCTTGCATTACTTATAGACACTGCTTCATTGGTAGGCTGTAAATGGAAAAAACAGACAAAAAGGATGCCTACAGGTTGGCAAACCTTGGCTAAAATAATAGAAAGCATACCTAATTTTTTTTTTTGCACCATAGAGTATCAACTAGCAGCATGAACAACATGCCACCATCCGCCACCACAAGAGCAATTCAGAATGAAATCACCCCCCACCCCCGCTCATCCAGCACCCTTTGATGTTAAATATGTATGTCTCTTTTTATTTAAACTCTAGTGGCCAATACTTGTAGCGTACTGAAATTTTCTTAAAAGCGAAGAATGGCAAGCGAGCTTCCAGGCAAGGATGTTTTGCCATATGGCAGGTAAAGCAGCGCCAGCAAAGGCTTCATAAGCAAAATAAAGCTCTCCAGCTCGCACGGCCAGACAGCGATTATTTTGCCAACAATAAATCTTACGTGCATTTGAAGCAGGCCTATAGCATTCTCAAGTTTTGAGCATTCACGCAGAGAGCTCGTGTTTCCTGCCAGTACAGGCGTACAACATCTCATCTGTCCCAATTCACAGAAATATTCACCGCTTCAAGCATCGCGGTTGAAAGGACAGACAGGACGCTTACTTCACTGCGGGGCAGATTTGATCGAATCTTGCAGCACAGACAGACAAGTGCCGAGAAGTATAGATTCCCTGTTCACAGATTAACAGAGTAACACCTGTAGTCAAGAGGTTTACTTTTTGCTTCAAGATTGTTCGCGTTAGCCTAAATGTTTGAATGAATCACTGGCCCATACTAACTGGTCTAATTCATTCATGTATTTACTAAGCCCCCATTCTTCTCACTCTGGATGCTAGCTTGTCCCAATTTTTCTGGTAATACCAAAACAAAATTAGCCTACCATCATTAGCGTGATAACCTCATCTGCTACATCTTTATTATCAGCTTGTCTACCATATCTGCTCTACCATATGCCTACTTCTAGCAGTAATCTCTGGTTACCCTTGCCTATGTCAGCTCACTTCATCCAGTGGATGTTACCTTTTTGAATTTCATCAAACCACCCACACCTTTGCTGCAATTGACAGCTCTTTTTTTTTTCTTTTGCATCACCAACTCTGTTACCCTAATAGACTACCAATTATGCTTTCTGCACTAAGCATAATCTGCTGAGCACCAATTATAAATCTTAATCTCTGTTAGTTTATCAGCTTACTGATGATCATAACTCGTTAAACAGTCATGCAACACTCCACCTACCTTAAGGATGAGTTTCTCAAAGAACACATAAGCTTGGGCCACTGTTAACAAGTCGATTCCGCACTGAAACAAGGCAAAAATCAGCACTTGTACCTGGTTTCAAGATATTCCGTACTACACTATCAGCACTTGTACCTGGTTTCAAGATATTCCGTACTACACTGGTGCGGTTTTAACTACAATAAAAATCAAATGCAAATAAAACATTTTCAATCCATTTATTACCAACTTCATCAAGGGCTCATTAATTAGAAAAGTTCAAAAGTATATTAGTCCTGTCAACTCATGAAGAAAGGCTAGAAGAAATAGGACTGCCTTTGCATCTCATGCGAAGGTTAATCTAACCACCTGATTGTTCTGTTTGCTGTCAACTATACAAATATGTGTAACATTTATATAACTTGCGATAACCAAATACAGTTAGTCCTGAGGAAGAGTACTGTGTGTTATATGTGTCTTGGAGAATGACAAGCATGCAAAATTTTGTTTGCCATGACAGGTTATACATATTTTCTATCGTTTTTATTGTGTGTGTTATGCTTACATGTGCAAGAAAAAAAAATAAGAAACAGGAAATACAACATTTACTGCAGTTCACCAGCCATTTACCTATGTACTTCACTCTCTTAGAACCAAGGGAAAAAATGTCAGCTTTGCTTGCAGCCACCACTGTCCATCCCACACAAAAATTACGCAGGTTGTCCATCCAATAGCTATTACTCATTATTTTGGCATCCAGCACTTCTAGGGTCAGACACACGTGTCACTAGTTTTAGGTCAGAAACAAGCTTGAAGATCCTGGTCCACTCCATCAGGGATTCCGACATTACTGATCAGCACTATTAACAGAGAACTTTTAACTCCTAATATGCGTAGTTTTACATTAGCTGAGAAAAGGTACCTACAGGTTAAGCGGAAAGCAGCCTGCACGACTGTCTTTCACACGAGAAAGGCAGGCGTGCAGCAATTTTGTGGGCGGTACTTATAGTTGTTCTTAGGTTGTAAACTTCTTTATAATATTCATAAACACATCTGCATTAGGATATGAGGAGCGAGTAAGACAGCAAGAAAATGACTCACCTCTCCACAGGCGATTTTACACATTTCTCGCTTCAGGCTGAAGGACCCCAGGACAGCGAAAAGAGAGAGAAAAAGAATAGCAATACATTAGAAATCTTGCATGTTGGCGGAACATCCTCACACACAAGGCAACTGAAGTTCTTCTATTCCGGTAGAATCCAGCGACATTTTCCCACCCAATACATTTCTTTTAACAAGCTGTCATGTTTATCACTCCTTCGTATTTGTCACAACATTAACTGATGCAGAGTATATATACATTTTTTAATGTTCCGAATAATAAAATTTGTAGAGAATATGTGAATCATTAGCTTATTTTACATTAAGCAAGGCCCGTTAATAGACCGTTGTCATGTCTCATAATTCACAAACAGACTCTCACAGAAATCTTACAAAAGCACAAAGTTGACAAAAACGTCTCAGTATGCCACCCAGCACAGTTTTGTTAAAGCATTTGGCTTTGACACAAGATAACACAGGCAAACACAAGAGCTTAAAGCCTAGACTAGTCCGAGACAGTTTGCCCTGCCTGTGCTTTTAGCACACACACAAGCAAAGCGCACACTAAATTTGGCTTGCATTTCCACAGAATTATTTCTCGCCATACGATTTTAGTGTTTACAAGTATGTAATCTACTTTATATGAAGTTGCATAGTTCTTGTTTTATACCATATATAAATACACCTCCTTTTGGACACACTTTTTCTACCGCTAAACTTTAATTTTTATGAGCCATTAATAGCACGTATTGCTCCACACTAAATGTAGAATGTAAATAACTATCAGGAATGCGTGCATACTACAATTAAATGATCAAGAAAAAATGTAATGTGAGAAGTCTCAAAATTCCCGTGTACTAACTGCCCACTTGAAGTTTGTAATAAGTATATGTGATATCAGGTTTTAAAAAAACATAATTGCACTCTTCACATACTAATTCTTTTTTGACAAAAGTTTCATCCCAATTTGGCGATAAGAAGTGCCAAAAACGTGATGTCCAAACTCAAGAACTTTCCTAAATTGCATCATGAGAAAAATGCATTTTAAATGTAAAAATGAAAGCTCATCTATGTGGCAAAGATTTGTTTTTAAAATGATTCATTTTATTATGAGAGTTAAGTAATCATTGTTATTTCGCACATGTGGCTTTGGTGAACTCAGGTTGAATGCAGTGGCAAGCACCCAGGCGACAATATTCAGGAGAGACTAGACAATCAGCTCTGTTAGTGTTTTAGTGTTTTTAATAGCCACCTCGTATTTTTTAAAAGCAATTTTGGGCTACTTCGAATATAACAACAATCTTAACGTCTTTTTTTTTTGGCCGTGAAAGTATAGAAACGAAACTTGCGAATGCCAGTAAAAAGAAGAAGTTGTAATTTTGGGAAAAGCTTGCATTTTTCGAGTAGTATCTCCCCCTAAACACTGAAGCTGGTGGCACTTACGTGTCTGGTCTCCACTTTCGGCAACTGTCGGCACGCCATTCCCACTCTCTCAACAGCACCACCTGTGCCTGAACATGCGCTACCATTGGCAGACTCCTCTCACCGGCACAGCCAACCACTTTCCTGCTACCTCTCCTCCTCTCCTGACTACTTGCTCCCCTGCCACCATAGCTCTGCCTTCACTCTCCTCTACACAGCTACACCCTCTCCAGTTCACTACCTTTTCTCTACCAGACTCAACTCGCTACACTATGGTTCGCTCTCACCCACTTAGCTTTACTCATGCTCTCCACTTCGCCAGATTTCAGTTTCACAGCTGGGCTAGAATGCACGAACGACGAATCCCAAGGGATTTACCTCGGCTTTAATGGGACACTAAAGACAAATATTAAGTCGATGTTGATTGCTGAAGTAGCGGTACAGAAACCTCGTAGTGCTAGTTTTGTGCCAAGGCAGTGCTTAATTTAAAATATAGTCACGTTTTAGTTGGTACGCTTCACGTTTGCACACATCAAATTCTCCGCCTCAAAGCGGCCCCATCTCGCGTCACTGTTGCCATGCACAACATTGCCCGGCTTTACTGCGCGGCCGTCGAAACTAGTATCAGCAGAGCGAAAGTAGCGGGAGCCACAGCAGCAACAATGACCACTGAACCATTTTTGCTTGCTTGGTTCAAATGAGCCCCGCTAGAAGGCACCACTTATCCGGCCTAACCAGGCAAAGACGAAATTTTCGAACCACTCGTGCCATTTCCCGTAGTAACGCTAGGCGATTCTTTTTCTATAAGTCAAACAGAAATAGACAAGTAGCATTTTATTACATCTCTTAATGCATGAAAGGTTCTTTTTCTATTGTAGCTAGTTTAATTACTAGTGATTAATCGTAGTTGAAAGCCCTCATGTCATCTGGATCATTCACAAAATATCTCACTTGTGACACCCGTCATGTGGTACATTTAGCTTAATTTCTTGGTAAGTAGGGCACTGTTGTTGATAATATTGCCGTTTTAGACGACGTCTTACATTGAGCTTTCGCTCTGAAATAAACTGTTATTTGCCTTCAGTGTCCTTCAAACTGCTCCGCTACTAAAAAAAATGTAGTAAGTCAGTCGACACACACTCACCTTCTCAGTTTGCTTAGGGTGAGCTGGATGTGTGGGAACTTGCTACGAAACTTGTCGTTTAGCTCTTTCTTCAGTCCGACGGCTTCACGTAGTCAATAATGGATGTCTGTGAAAAGAAAAAAGCATCATTATAACGAAGTTGCACTTTACACAAAATAAGTCTCTAATATCCAAAAATTCATTATAAAGTATATTCCTAACACTTTATATATTGCAAGAGTATTTTTAATTTACTTTGTTATAACCAATATTTTGTTATATCTGGGTTCGTTACATTGAGTTTTGAGTGTATCTGTATTAGAGTGCATGGTTATAATTCATCATGATGTTAAGTCATGTGGCAAACAAAAAGCGAAAAAAAAATTCAGCTTTTGCCTTACTGAGAAAATAGGGGTAAGTGAAGAATGAAATGCGAGTTCTTACTTGCTTTCTTCTTTGTTTGTATCGCATTGTGCAACGCTCCTTGTTTGCTCAGTCCTAGAAACTGAATCTTATTCAGGCGCTTAGCAACGCATCCCTTCAGTTGCCACAGGCAACAACAACGGTCATGCATTCATACGTAGGCAAAAAATTAAATGTGCCAACTTGATAAGTGACTTCGATAAGAGATCAATCAGACAGCAATTGCTCGAGAATGCTGCACCCTTCTTGTCCAGACTACACTACCGTGCAAAGAACACTACCTATGTGAAAAGTCTGAGTGGGAACAAGCAAACGTTTGATCGGTTGGTCTCTTGCGCAACATGTTTTTCTTGCTCAAGCGAAGCCTTAAAATACAGCGCTAAGCAAAAGTGTCGGTTTACCAATAGTGGAATATGATATTGGACTGTTTATATATGTTAATACTACACTCAAACCTCATTAAAACGAAGTTGCATCCTACACAAAAATTACTTCTTTATAACATAAACTTCATTATAATGTGTATTGCCAATGCTATATCTATTGCAAGCCAATATTTCGTGATATCCTGGTTCGTTATATCAAGGTTTGAGTGTAATTGCATATTATTTTGCATAACATGATTAGACAACTCACAATGTATGAAGGGAAGCTGAGCATGGTACTGTGCTTTCCCGCTATCAGCTCTGGGTTGTCAAGGAGGTCTGGGCTGTACGGCGCGGATGACCCACAACACGGAAGAAGGCTCCCGTCCTCCTTGCTATTCCACTCGAAACCTGCACAGTCAACTGAAAGGCATTGAAAAATCCACACAGAATCTTCTTTACAAGTTGTCCAACTGATGTGTAAGTGCCGCAGTAGGTAGACATTTTCTGTGGAACGTAGTTATCGGATTGCATCAACATGGCATCTTCCCTCCAACACTCAAGCGTATACAATTTGACAGCGTCTGTAACCTGCTGTCCCGTTCTAGGTACCGCCTTGTGACCACTGAAGCGCATGTCTGGTATCAAAATTTTGCAGAGTTTGTATTATCCCGATGTTTACCGTCCTCTCGGCCGGCTTTAAATCGGGTCCCGCAAAGTGCTTTTATTTCCCTTCTAAGAAACTCAACATAGCCTTCGCAGCAAGTTTTATCTTGCTACATTTGTACTGCATTGGGGTAACAAGGTGCAGATGTAGGTCACACGAACCATCAGCGTCAAATGAGACCCGAACAGTGGCAAGCCTTCACGATAGTAGTATTAGGCATGCCTTCCACTTATCACCAAAAACAGGCACGCATATTATGCGCAGAGCTGCCGAATAACAAGACTCGTGCACCTGTCAATGGTGAAAACTGGATGGCACGCACTACGTTATCGTAAAGGCTTGCTGCTGTTCGGTTTTCATTTGACGCTGAGGGCGCAACTATGAAAGTATAGTGTAGTGGTTAAGACACTCGCCTTTGGAGCGTTAGGTCGCTGGCTCAAACCCAAGCACCAGTGAAAACCTATCTTCTTTTATTCATCTATTTCTTCATAGCAATGATCGCCTCACATAACCGGCAGATCGACGAGCAGTTTTCTCGTTGAGTTGGCAAGGACATGCTAACACACTTAAAACACTAACTCACTTCTTGCTGTCATTCTTTTGCAATCATTAGAGCAGTGCAACTGCACGAGATCGACGTGTTGGCTTGAAAGACATCTGCCAGGCAGACAACTAGCCAAAACGCACTCATTTTTTAAAATTAACAGTCTTAGAATAGGACTTACGCACAAAAAGCACGCAGCTGGGGTTTTGTGGGAATGACACTAATCCCAGGTTATAGCCTCCGAGATTTCAAGTGCAGTACAAGCCCTGCTCTATCTCCAAGACTACGCTGAAAAGCCAAGGCAGTTCTCGCTGTTCTGATATCAGCATAACATGAGGGGAGTGACAACGTCAATTTTTTTTTTCACTTTAAAAAAACATTACTGCGAGCACTGTGTGACACGGATGCTTGCAGAATAGTTGGAATGCAAAATTTTTCTACGAAGCTGTTTGCTATCCAGACTCTTCAGGCAGCGTGGAATTTCATTCGCAGTTTGCGTTCAACACTACACACCGAACAAAACAAAGAAAATGCTTACTTTTATCCAGGCTGTTGGCACTTGGAGGTGTAGTGGCTGACGTTCCCCCATCGTGAGATATGCAACGATTCACATACTGCAATGGAAAAAAGCAGACAGTGAATAGCAATAACTGAGTGACAGAAAACTTCACATGTGCTACAAACAACAAATTGATCTGGGTCACTTACGTCATCAAACAATCCCTGATGAATCGTCGTTATGCATCGTGAGCTATATATATAACGTTACATCCCACATTTCATGTTAAGGAAGTACACAATCACTGCGTACTGACATTTCTAACACGTGGTGTTGAAATGTGGAGGACAACAAAGTATTTAGAGAACAAGTTTAGTACCACACAGCATGCAACAGAATGCAAAATTATAAGAGTAATATTAAGAGACTAGAGTACAGCAGAACTGGTCAGGGAACAAATGAGTAGCAGATATCATAGTTGAGAAAAAGCGGAAAAATTGCCACACGATGCATATTGGCCATGAAGGCCTCAAGTGGAGAGGTCGGCGCTGCAATCATTGCCCACATGACCCAAAGTAAGGACTGTCAGTTCTGAAAAAGTGTAAAGCTACATTGTGGGTAAAGGGAACATCCACCTCTGCCAATAATGTTGCGTGTACCTCAGACATGAGGCCACATCCAGAATATATTTACTCTTGGACAAAAGGTGACCAAGACGGCAACTAAATAGGAACCTAAAGGCCGAAATCCCCCTCACATTCAGTGCAGCCACGCTGACAAGCTGTGCTAAATCAATGTTGTTTTAACCTATTTATAGTGACAACTGTGCTAATAGGTTGTTGGGTAATTAGGGAGGCTTACCTGACAGTGGGTGTGGTGACTGGCATCGGGGTCGTGAGATTTCGACCAACGGAACTGAATGGTCGACATGTGGTTCTGGCGCGAGGACACCAGGTAAGGACCAAAGGACAGATACTGAAGACGTTAAAAAGAAGAAATGCATGAGTTAAATTCAAACTGTCGTATGGAGACAAACATGCAGTGGATTAGCATCTGTACTACCACCACGCCAGTCGCTAGTATCAACCATGCATGTACCACGGAACAACTGTATGCTCCCCATAATGCTATGCTTCAAGCACATTGCCTGAATGAACCCTGGGACACCTTTGCCGGGCAGTTGTGAAAAGAAGCCACTGCTCAGTAGAGCATACAGA
Organism: Rhipicephalus microplus; assembly: GCF_013339725.1. Classification (NCBI taxonomy): domain Eukaryota; kingdom Metazoa; phylum Arthropoda; class Arachnida; order Ixodida; family Ixodidae; genus Rhipicephalus; species Rhipicephalus microplus. Next base: position 128,179,771 of record NC_051167.1, on the reverse strand, counting down.
GTAGTCTTGAATATGCACGAAGCATAGCCTGTAAAAGTAGCCTAACGTTAGTCAAGCTAATACTTCAGGTCACTATGCATGCAGTGCCGAGCATTAAATTGTGGTTTGAAGTCATTACTTAACTGATTTCAAGGTGAAAAAAAAAATATCCATGCAGTCACTATCTATTTTGCTGGCTGCCAGGTCGTGGTCCCCACAGTGTTGCTGACAATGATGTCCTAATAACAAACACTACAGCTGCTTTAATTTCTCTCCGCCAGATTTATTACCTGGAACACCTGAGCATTACTTAAGCTAGTGGTGAGCTAAAAAAAGCAACCTTCAGATTATAGCAACAGATGGGCTAGTCTTTCGCACTGTTATAGACCTTGCAGGGTATTGGTGCTACAACTTCACTCTAGCTCAAAATACGATTGAGTTCAGTTTAACAAGAAAATGAAAAAAAGAAAGGATTGCAGAGAAGGTGAATGCAGACAAGTATTGACTTGCAGGTAATGCTTACACTTCAAAGGAACACAAGTATAGAGAACCACACACATTATCACAGTCCCTCTGCGAAATTCACTTAACACAATCTCAACAGGAAAAGTACATAAACCTGGGCATTGTCAAACTGTGGGTGCATCTGTTCCTATATATCTTAAAGAAATGTGCTTTTTTTTTGTGACAGAACAGTTGATAATTGCTTTTTTTTAGAGTGCAGTCATTAGTGATTGATTACTGGATTGAGCGACAGTGAGCCTCATCCATCGTAACCGAGAAAATGAACACAGTGGCAGATGCAAGCAAACAAGAAGAGGACGGTGAAGGGGTGAGGAGGAAAATAGAGCGCCCCACGACACTACGCCAAGGCGACACAGTATTTGCGATCCGTGCCACTCGAGGCAGAGGTGTTTGCGCCATCGAGGCTGGAGCTTATTGTTGCCGCCACCAAAGTAGCCGTGAAATTTAAGCACACAGCTGCTTTGCATTTAGCAATAGTGAGCATCGTAATCATTGATAATTTTATTTTCTAATGATACAGGTTTTATTATCAGGTGGTCTAGCAATAAACATGCCCAGCCATTACCGCGGTGCGGGTAAGGGAGCTACCGGTCAATACACAGCACAAAAAAAAAAAGAAAAGACAATTTCACAGCAAAGGCAAACCAATGAATGTAATAGCAACAAACTGGAGTGGAATTCGAAGGAAAGCTAGCAGCTAGCATTGAGATCCGTTCTTGTATAACACTGTAAGATGCTGACATTAGAGATTATGCGCCCTCCAGGAAGGTAAGCAGTTTTCGTGCTGTATGTTGCCTAACACGAGGATAAGCAGTGAGAGCACAGTACGCGTACAAGGGTAGGAGCCGCCTACTGATGTTTAGCTGTTGAAAAATCACACCCGACTGCCACCCTCTTTGATCCAAGTTTGCAATCGCTGCACCAGCAACACAGACTCCCCCACTCCAGCCCCCCCTGCTCCCCTCGGTATCCCTTTATGCTCCATAGCGTGACAGAGCCATAAAGTGCGTGTTACTGTTTGAGCCACCCTCGTGCGCAACCTCTGAAAGGTTTCGTTTTCACATAGAACATATATGACGCGCGTTATCGATTTTGACTTTACACAAGAACATGACGACGACGGCAAAAAAAATGTCTCCGCTTGGTCTCAACTAGTCTGGCGCATACCTTTACAAATGTGATGTTGGCCGCATCAACCATCCTAGGCTTGAGATGGATGACCAAAAACTTTCCCAGCTATCGGTTATGATACAACATCAACGTCTAGCTGAAAATGCGACGCTTCCATTCTAAAACGCAGCTGCATTACCTGTCCTTCTTCAGGTCGATGAATGCCAAGCAGCGACAGCATGTCCATCGTGTCACTGCCATCGTTGAGGGGCAGCAGCGGGCGGGCCCCGGACGTGTGACGTCGGCGCGAGGAGTCTGCCTTTGTCTCGGGTCTGCGGGAGGTGGTTTGAAACAAACGAACGATCAGGGCACCTCTCGCGACCTCTTACGGCAGATACGCTGTCGCAAGACACGTGGACATCGGGCCACGCGCAGCACACATGCCCAGTAACAAACATGCATCATCTGTCTTATGCAGGCGACGTATCACAGCCGGGCACCCAAACAAAAAAACAAATGACCAAGATTCTCAGGAGGTCTTTGGTAGACGTGGCAACGCATCAGTACGCCACGTATATACAGACCCCCAGCCCCGAAAGAGTAAGAAAGCGTCCCCTGTCATCACAGAGAGGCGACGTCGTATAAATTGGAGCTATATACGTAGTTAAATGTGACATTTCAAGCTTTCACATTACAAAATCATATGACATGATTAGGAGGCACAACGCGCACTGGGATCATCGTCAACTACTCCAAGCCAAAAGCCTCTCCCACATTTCTGTGCTTGTTGCGGCCCATTCATCGCACGTTTGCCTTCTCTAGGTTACTCCAGATTATTACCAAACAGTTTACTTGAATATTTCTGGTAATGACAGCTCGAATATTTCTGCGCTCCAGTTACACTCCATTTTTTGAGTATTTGTTAAATTAAAAAATATTGCACGGGTGATTTATTGACACCATTATTATCTGATGCAGTGAAGATGGGAGTTTTCCGCAACCATTTGCGACCTATCTCCTGGGAAACACTGGCCTGATCAATGCCCGATCAAGGCGAAAGCCACAGATGCACCTTCAAACACAGAAGTTTACAGCACGAGTGCTGCAGAGAATCATCACGTTATGACGCCACAATATGACGTCATCATGGCATCACAGACCACAATAATTTGTGGTGTCACTGTCGCCTGTTTAAAGGTGGGCTGATCAGGGAGGCAGTACAGAACCACGTCATGTGGCGTAGCCAGGGGGTGGCACACAAAACCCGTGCCTTCACCCCCGCCCAACCCCAAATATTTTTCGCCATGCCATATAGAGCACGAAATTGTACTCGACCACATCCGCCTGCCCGGCCTCCACTCAGAATCAAACAAGTGCCCACCTCTCCCCCCCTTACCCCCGTACGCACACAAACCATGATCCCACATGAGCCTATGGCACCTAATTGCAATTGATGATAGCCCGACATGACAGCTGTACCATAGGAAAACATAAGCAATGTTTATAAAATTGTATAGCCTGCACTTCCACCACAATTTAAGTTTCACAAACATTATCATCTATTTGAAAAGTAGTTCCAAGAGCTGGCATGGCTACGTGGTAGAATACTTGATTGCCACGCAGAATGCTTGGGTTCGATTCCTGCTACCGTGACAATTATTATTTGCATTCGTCGGGTCAATGCTGCCAATGTCAGGTTTTTCTAAACACTCACGCGTTAAAATTGCCCATGTGTGTTCTCCTCCTTCCTTGGCAGGTATTAGGTGCCAATCACCTGTGGCACATACCCGCATACCAGTGGCACATATTCACCCGCTTATATGTGCCACTGTCTGGCGGGACGCATTTGACGACGTACGCGACGGAATTGACATTATTCATGTATTAACCAGATCATCATATTGTCAAACCATCTTAGCTACCTCCCACAACTTTTGGTTCACACCAAGTTAAGGGGGTGTTCATGAGAGCACACAGGCATAAGCGGCGAGACAGACAGACAGACAGACGGACGGACAGACAGACGGACAGACGGACAGACAGACAGACGGACAGACGGACAGACAGACAGACGGACAGACAGACAGACGGACAGACGGACAGACAGACAGACGGACAGACGGACGGACAGACAGACGGACGGACAGACAGACGGACAGACAGGCGGACAGACAGACAGGCGGACAGACAGACAGGCGGACAGACAGACAGGCGGACAGACAGACAGGCGGACAGACAGACAGGCGGACAGACAGACAGGCGGACAGACAGACAGGCAGGCGGGCGGGCAGGCGGGCGGGCAGGCGGGCAGGCAGGCGGGCAGGCAGGCGGGCAGGCAGGCAGGCAGGCAGGCAGGCAGGCAGGCAGGCAGACAGGCAGACAGGCAGGCAGGCAGGCAGACAGGCAGGCAGGCAGGCAGGCAGGCAGGCAGGCAGGCAGGCAGGCAGGCAGGCAGGCAGGCAGGCAGGCAGGCAGGCAGGCAGGCAGGCAGGCAGGCAGGCAGGCAGGCAGGCAGGCAGGCAGGCAGGCAGGCAGGCAGACAGACAGACAGACAGACAGACAGACAGACAGACAGACAGACAGACAGACAGACAGACAGACAGACAGACAGACAGACAGACAGATAGACAGATAGATAGATAGATAGATAGATAGATAGATAGATAGATAGATAGATAGATAGATAGATAGATAGATAGATAGATAGATAGATAGATAGATAGATAGATAGATAGATAGATAGATAGATAGATAGATAGATAGATAGATAGATAGATAGATAGATAGGCCAAAAGTGCTTGCAGTACGCAAGGGAATGATTAGCATTTGAAAAATTTCTGCCTACGTCCCTCACGTCAAGTGCAGAGAGCTTTCGGACAAGTGTAGGGAAAGGTCAGCACACCGACTGGGGAGAAAAAAAAAGAACGACTTTAATCTTCGAGTCATCTTAGGCGAACGCTCAAGGAGCGCTGTGAATGGTTCTCAATGACACCTCGGTCGCCATCGCAAAACGTTTCTCACACAGTCGCATCGCATTACGAGGTAAATCAAGGTCGCTAATTTCCACCGGCAGGCTAGAAGTTGTACGAAGTAATTCTCCAAGGAGCGCATCGAACACGCTGCGGCCTCGCGCCCGATGGCCTCGCATCTCGCTGTACCTACCTGAGGCGCGCGGGCGGGCGTCACAACAAACGGAACTGACAGCGCATTGACAACAGCTGTCACCGCCATAGCTGCTCAGCGTGCGTTCCTTTGTCGGGAACGTCTACGTGATCTCCGAGCTGCGCCGAAGAATGGTCGCTGCTGGAGTGCCTCGATTGCCTGAAGGGTGGGGGGGAGGGTAGTGGCTGCTCACCCCCCGCCCCACCTTCCTCCTGACAGTTCGTGTTGTCTCGACGGGTCATCAAACGCTTGCACGCTCGAGCCTCCATCTAGGACGACGTTAAGACCACGTGTTCGCCACGTGTTCTGCAGACAAACACGTGGAGTACAGACGCAAGCTGCGTGTACGACGAACCCGGGAAGTGTTCTTGTTTTCGTTTATTTGCTGTAAGACGATGAAGTGGTGATATGGCATGCATTGAGGACGGCAGAGCTCTCCATCGCACCCACTGGCGGCGCCAGCGAGGGCTATAGCCTCTTCTTTCCGAAATTTGCACCTGCTCCCCCCCCCCCCCCCAATTTGCACCCTCCAAGAGCAAGCATAGCAAAAACACAACCCATATGTTCCTAGCCTCCCCCCGCCCCCACCTGAAAAAGACTTGCTTGTCGTGTGTGTCCCTCCCCCCACACAGTAAAAGAAAACAAAAAAAAAACACGACATAACAATGAAGTAAATTATGATGACTGGGCGAAACAATGGGATTGTCGGTATTACCGTAATACCACTGTTCCCCTCGCGGTCTTTCGTTGTGTGTGTGTGTGTGCGCGCTTTCTTGATGTCGCTAATGCGTTCATATCTTGAAAGCGAAGCTAAGGGACCCCCTCCTTCTTTTTTTCTTCAAATATTGACCCATAAACTTATCTTAAAAGTCCGGTTTCATTCTCACATAATATTTCCAATTAAATGACGCACAAACAACAAGCCCCGCATTTTCAGACCACCAAAAACCAGCCGCTCCCGCATCTCGACAACCCATTTCGTCCTTTCTGTAAATCAAGCTTCACCAACAAACGCGCTCGCGAAAGGTGAAGCCGAACTTCCGGAGTACAAAGGCAGAGAAGCTACACTTTTTTTTTCCACCTTACTGCGCCATCGAATCGATTTCGAGAACGGGGCCCGCTGTCGTCAAGCGGCTGTTCGCAGAACGCAATCCATTCCGCGCTCATCGCTGATAAAGGGCTTCCCGAAGCGAGTCCTTAATATCGCCTGGCTTTAAAAGAACGGCCGGGACGACACGTGTTGAAACCATACGCGGCAGCGCTTTATCGATTTCTACCGGCAAAACCAATTATATGTTTTTTTTTCAATTACTGGAACCTTTACGAGAGCGACGTTGCAAGACGTAAACAGAGTAACGTAAACGTGAACCAGATAATGCGAAGTCCTGCTGATGCAACTTGACGGGCAGAACCGAAATTCGCAATGGATTTCCCCTAGATTGAATTGTGTGATAGAAAACTTACGTTTCCGTTTTGCGGCAGGACAGTGAGGGTATTGGAGGACCAGTCTTTTTCTTTTTTTTTTTCGGAGATCAAGTGATCGTCGATTCCGGGTACGATCAATATATATATATATATATATATATATATATATATATATATATATATATATATATATATATATATATATATATATATATATATATATATATTATACGAGCACCGGTGTGAACGCAACGAAAAGTGCAAACTCGCCGTTATAAGACCATTTTTCCGTAAGAATTCTGGGCGCCACCTTCTCAGGCTGTTAAACTGTTAAAGCAATGTTTCCTTGCTTTTGCGATATATGGCGACGTAAACTATAACAAGGCCACGAAACATTGTATGCATATCAACTTAACCGTTCTCATGCGTATGTCGTAACACTGTTCGTTTAGTTGTTCAAGGTGCAGACGACAAAAGGTTAACAAACCAATATGGCGGAACGTACACCAATCCGTCTATACGCTGTCACGTAGTCGTAACGGTGAAGTATGCGTGACACAAGCCGGTACAGATGAAGACTATTTAACGAGCAAGCTGATGTTTAGCAAACAAAAAGTCGAAGTACAAGCCCCGCCACGGTGGTCTAGTGGCTAAAGTACTCGGCTGCTGACCCGTAGGTCGCGGGGTCGAATTCCGGCTGCGGCGGCTGCATTTCCGATGGAGGCGGAAATGTTGTAGGCCCGTGTGCTCAGATTTGGGCGCACGTTAAAGAACTCCAGGTGGTCGAAATTTCCGGAGCCTTCCACTACGGCGTCTCTCATAATCATATGGTGGTTTTGGGACGTTAAACCCCACATATCAATCAACCTTCGAGGGGGGGTGGGGGTGGCACCCCCCCTTCTTTTGGTTACGAAACGGGCTCACCGGACTGAAGAGAGTGGAAACGAAAGCATTTGCGTTACCTATAGCTCTAAATTGTTCGGTTGTAATCCGTGAGTACTGTGCATTGATAGCTGAGATCAGAGCAGTCGGTATTCTAATCTACATGTGGCATCGAAGATCCCAGCATCATCGCTGGTGGCCGCGTCAGTTCTGGAACAAACTCCATGGTTCGCGTTGTGCGCGCAGTCGTATAGAAAAATTCTAAAACAATCTGGAACGTTCCGAGACAATAGAGCACGGCTTGCGCAAGCCAGTGGTTACACGTGTTCTAACGGACTGGTTAAGTACGCCAAGCCGGAACTTTTCCAGCAAGTCAGCGGGCAGTGCGCAGAACACGTGCTCGGATTGTTTAGCGAGTCAGCGGGCAGTGCTCAGAACACGTGCTCGGATTGTTTAGCGACTTCGTCGCAGCCCGGTGGCTCCACTGCTTTGCGATAAAGGAACCATTAGTTAGAAGGATGCGCAAACGTTACGGTGCCTTTTCACATTTGGAGAGGACCGGGCGCGCACAAAGAGCCTCTCCGGCGGAGATCGCCGTTTACGACTGCCTGTTGATAACCAAGGCGGGGGCCACAGCTTGCGCGGCGCGGAAGAGAGTTGTTGGAGACCGCTCAACTGGGACTTTGCGGTCTGCGGAGACGGTGTGGAAAACACCGCAGCAACAAGAAAGGCGAGAAGAAAGACGACGAAGAGGGGGACACCACTAGAAGAGGGAGGACACCACTAGAAGAGGGAGGACACCACTAGAAGTGGGGGGACACCACTAAGAAAGGTCGCTAGCTTGGAAGCCGGCCGGACAGCCACCCCTGAAAAAGGGACCGAAACGGTCCCGAAACGTCCGGTCAGTTTTCAGTATACATTTAATTTCAACATAAGAAACTTTTCGCGAAAAGTGGCTGGAGAGTTTATATTATTCGTGCGATTTTTTTTTTCTAGCAGCCAGAGATAGATCGGTCGAATATCAAGGTTGAACATTTAGAAGAAGTCTGCCTGGTTGGGATAGGAATGAGACAATTAGAAAACTAAAACCAACTAAAACTGAAAATTCTATTCAGAAACCCAGTGTTTAGAAGCCGGTCTGGCTTCGAAACGTCGAGCGAATTGCCTCTGTCGAATATGTTCCCCTTTAAAGAGTTGCTTATGCATTCTTCGGAGCAATTCGCGGTTTCGCGTTGTAATGCCGCCGCCCCGAAGCAGCCGCAATGAAGAGAGCCCATCTCATCGCATCTCATCGCACGTATAGGCACGCCGAACAACGAGCCCGAACCCGCCCGGTGAGGGCAGCATCGTTACCTGACAGGGGATGCCGAACAGAGGGGACTTTTCGGCGTCGCAGGCCTACGAGTGAGGAGTGGTCTCGCATTGACATTAACTGCGTCGAGTGAAAGGCGAGACAAGTTGTTGACTGTAGGCAATATTCAAACTAACCGACGTGTTCGCCAATAATATCGCCGCGCCGGGCCCACTAGACGGAAACGGACGCACATTGCGAACAAGATCACCCCAGAGCCTTGCGGTAGGCGTCGCACAGTGTTTACTTCAACTATTTGTCATGGAAGGCGTCGTCGAAAAGGGACGGCCACTGTCCAGGCTCAATTGTGTCCCACCTCATTTTCGGTCGCATCATCTAACACACTAATCGGTCGAAATCGAGCGAGGAGATTATACGATGGTTCTGCTCCATATGGTGAGTGTGCGTATAGACTATTTTACGGAGGGGTGTCGGTGCCACCGTATTGGACTGTTAACCATTGAGTTTTACAACTCTAACAACTGAAGAAACAGTTACCGTAGACTCGTACCGTAGATAGTTACCGTACATTCGGTTAGTGCGTATACGATGCTTCGTGGCCCTAATTGTTTCACGTCGCAATGTGCAACAAGAAGAGGACACCCGCTCAACAGACCAAGACGGTGGCCCCCACACGTCTTAGATAAAACAGTGTGCATGTGAAATTGTGATTGGAGACGGAGAAGGCGAGAGCCACGCGATAAGAGGCATCCCGAGAAGCGAGAAACGCCTATATAGCCTCGTACACCAGCCTGGGACTTATCTTATCTGGGCCGGTTAGATGAAAAATAGAGAAAGAGGCGCATTTGGTAACATTTCGTTTCGGACAGTGAAAAACAGCTTGACGATGGCTAGAACGCGAGCGAGCTGGTCTCGCACGAAAACAACGAGAGAGAGAGAGAGAGAGAAGAAACTGATGAGTCATTGATAAAAACTTACGCGTACACGCCGGTACTGATGTACTAATTGGTTGCTTAGTCCCAAATCCCTACGTGGCTCGCCTTTGCGATACGTAATTCCGCCAATCCCCGCACGGATGTATAGGGCTACCCAATAAGCTAAGCAAGCAGGTTAATCCCGTACGGATCCGAATGTCAGGGGGGGGGGGGGGGCTGGTTCGCAATGCGAAAACCTTAAATATCACGTTTCAACACCGGCACCGACTGTTTCGACGAGGCTGGAGGGAGGGGGGGGGGGAGAGAACGCGCATAACACCACCACTCGGATTTCGTTAGAACCACGATTAGAGATATATTATTAATTACTGCATAACTAATTAGGACCGGAGTCTGACCCTTCAATGGCAGCACATCCCTCGCCGACCCTTATTCAAACTAGTGGCTGTCCGTAAAAAAAAAAAAGAAAAAAAGGATTTGCCTTCTTTCGTTATAATAGTCGTGCGCACAGGAACGCATTAAGAGCTTTTCAATACGAGCGAAGAGGAGAAATTTAAAAGCTTAGAACGGAGCCGATTCTTCACCGTTCTGTCAGAAAACCAAGCAGCTGTGTTTACACATGATTTAAATGCCGCTTCAGAGAATTTGAATTATTTCGTTTTACCGCGTTTTTTTTTGTGATTGGCTCCTAGCAAGATTTCTTTTTCTCGTTTTCTGCAAACCTGCATGTTAATGAAATGAGCCGGCGAGCTCGGAACTTCAGTTTAGCGAGCAAATTAATCTTGAATTCCTTAAATAATTCTGAAGCAGCAGGTACGTACCACGCAATCGCATCTCGCTCTCTCCCCCAATGTTTTTTTTTTTCGTTCTTGAAAGCAAAGTAGGAAAGCTCAGAGCGTAACAAGATCGCACGAGTGTGCGTAAAAAAAAAAAAAAAATCTCGCCACGTGACGTTCGAATTCCGGTGATGACGTCAAAGGTCACGGTCAATGCTCCATCGGGGTAACGTTCTTCTCAGCGCGTATAAATATTAAGCACTTGCGGAACATTTTCTTGTTACTATTATTAATAATTGGTGGGGTTCTTTCTTTGCGTGCCAAAATAACGACATAATTATTAGGCACACCGTAGTTGGCGGGGAAGAACGGGGGACAGGGGGTGCCGGATTAATTTTGACCAGCGGTGGTTATTTAATCTGCACCTGAATCTAAGTTCGCGGGAGTGCACGGTTTGGGACACTGTCATATTCCGACGTAATGTCATATTTCGTAATGGCGCCATTTCAAGGCTATCAGAGACGCCGCTGAAGTCCTCTGGGCCGATCGACGTTGATCAATGGCGGAATTCGACAACGAGGCAGAGTTTGACGATGTCTAGAAAACAACACACCGCGGGTGTTGTTGCACTTCCATCCCATCGAAATAACGCCGTTGCTCGGAATCATGCCCACGACCTTTTGATTAAAAGAGTACTCACACTAAGTTAAAAAAAAAAAACATTCACACTGGTGGTCTAAAATGAAAACACGTGCGTCGAGTTCCCTATTAAGTGTGTCGTGGTGCTTTGGAACTCACCGAATACATCTGTAATGTCACAGCCCTAAAACAGCTATTTTGGTATCGGCATCGAGGCAGCGACTTCAAGGTGACGTGTCAACGCAAGCATAGAGTTTCCTAAATATACACTAGAGAAAACTACGGCGCTAGTGTCTATGGGAGCTGCAACGCGTGCCGCTTCAGCGAGCATGCGAATTATGGGTAGTACATGGATTTGCCTACAGTCTTCGAACTTGATACGTTCCTTCTGGCTTTGCGTGGCTTGGAGCTGCTTTTTAGCGAAACAACAATCGGCAAATGTTCGGCAGGCATATACGCTTCACCACCTTCCCCTTTTAGGATCACCATTTCAAATCAGCTCACGAAGTTCGAAACGGTTTGTCCTTTCATTCGAAACAAAGTCGAAACACGGCAATAAACGAAGCCACAAGTGCGATTCGACACCCGCAAGCGCGAAGACTATAGACAAATCCACGTCGCACCCACAATTCCCACGGTCGCTAAACGATCAAAGCGCCGGAATTCCTTTTAGTTGATTTTAGGAAACTCTATGAACGCAAGTACCAAGTCGCGGGGAGAGAGAGAGTAAAACTTTATTGAAGGGGAAAGGGAGAGGGGCGTTTTAGAGCCTTTATAGATTGTCGCTGGGATATTGTCGCGGGGATATTGTCGCGGGGATATTGTCGCGGGGATATTGTCGCAGGGAGATTGTCGCAGGGAGATTGTCGCAGGGAGATTGTCGCAGGGAGATTGTCGCAGGGAGATTGTCGCAGGGGGATTGCGACTCGCGAAATACTGGCACCTGCTCTGTCGTTTGCTGCCATTTGCGACGTGGTTCGCCGAAAAATACCGATGACCGAATCGTCGTCCGAAGAACGCAGGACGCATCCGCGAATTCAGTGAAGTGTGTTGACTTGTCGTGATAATTTGTCCACTGCAGTGCGGCTTGGCTTGCAGATGCCGGGTGACAAAAACATTAAAATCAAAATAAAATATTTTATACGAGTGGTCTGTCTCCGGACTGTGTAGATCGTTGATAATGCAAAACGAAAAAAAAAAATGTCCCCTTATGGGCACGTCTCGAAATAGTGTCGGTACTTATTTAACAATACTAATATTAGAGGGCTTACGTCCCAGAAACGACGATACGATCATGAGAGACGCCGTACAGGAGTGCTCCGGAAATTTCCACCATTAGGTGTTCTTTAACGCGCGCGGTACACAAGCCTGCTGACCCAAAGACCGCGGTTTCGATCAGTGGCTAGGGCGCACCTTGGCCACTGATGCACTGAGGCGGACTTGTCAGTACTGCTGGGTACTGACAGCTATTTTCGAAACTGTCGCACGAATCTTCCGAGTATACAGAGACGGCTCCGGGCAGGTGTGAGGCTCACGAAATGCGGACGAGAATTTGATTGATTGATTGATTGATTGATTGATATGTGGGGTTTAACGTTCCAAAACCACCATATGATTACGGGAGACGCCGTAGTGGAGGGCTCCTGAAATTTCGACCACCTGGGTTTCTTCAACGTGCACCCAGATCTGAGCACACGGGCCTACAACATTTCCGCCTCAATCGGAAATGCAGCCCCGCCGCAGCCGGGATTCGAACCCGAGCCCTGCGGGTCAGCAGCCGAGTACCTTAGCCACTATAGACCACCACGGCGGGGCGGACAAGAATTTATTCGACATTAAAGTTGAATTTCACATGGCGCACCGGCCGACATCGACACTATCGCGAGCGACGTCACGGTGATCAACTCTGGTGACGACGGTTGGGCTGGTTTAGTCGTCGTGACGTCACGCGCCACTCAATATGGCCGCTTCTCGTGCGTCACGAATCGGAGCCACGTATAGCGAAAACGTCACGATATTTTGCGCGAGCATGCGACGCGACGCTCGTATACCGCGTTGTGACGTAAGGGTGCAGACTGAACCGAAACTGGCTCTTAGAAGTATAGACTGTTCTACCCAAGACATGCGGGCGTCGCCATCTTGGGTTGCTACGTATATGTTTTCTTAGTTGTTTCTTTTTAATACTGAAACGTGAACGAATAAGGCCACAAAACATCGTATGCTCCAACTAAGACGTTTTGATGTCTATGACGCCTACGCGAGACTGTTTTCGTTCAGTTGTTACGACTTCAAAACACAAAGGTTAACAGTCCAACATGGCGGCACCGAAAACCCCTCCGCGTAATAGTCTATATACAGAGTAGTTAATTTTTCTGTATGCACTCGCGATTACCAGTACATTTGAGAACGTCGCCTTTAATTTGGTGCAAAAAATAATAATAGTGACTCAAAATTTTCGTCTGAGAACTCCTATCACATGAACAAAAAAAGATAAATTTTGTTGTTTTTTTAATTTGTCAGACGCAACCTTGAATGAGAACCCGCAGACATCCTAGGGAAGTAGTGCCCCCCCAGGATGAATCAGTGGTTAGGCACTCGCCTGCTGACCGGAAGGAAGGTCGAGAGTTCGATATCGGCGGCGGCGGCGCTCGCATTTCGGTACAGGCTAAACGGTTGAGGCCCGTGATTGATTGATTGATTTGTGGGGTTTAACGTCCCAAAATCACCATATGATTATGAGAGACGCCGTAGTGGAAGGCTCCGGAAATTTTGACAACCTGGGGTTCTTCAACGTGCACCCAAATTTGAGCACATGGGCCTACAGCATTTCCGCCTCAATCGGAAATGCAGCCCCGCGGCAGCCGGGATTCGATCCCGCGACCTGCGGGTCGGTTGAGGCCCGTGTATCGCGCGACGTCGGAACACCAGATGGTCGAAATTCCCGGAGCTCTCCACTAAGGCGTCCCCACGTGATCATATCACGACTTCGGAAACCCTAGATGTAATTATCATATTATATTATTAGTCAAGGGCAATACGGGATACGTTATTTGCAGTAATTACGCTACAACTGCGAAAAAAAATTATGCTATAGCTGCGAAGAAGCGGGACACCATGCTTGTTAATTAGCTGTCACGGCAGCTACCCGGGTTCAATTATCCTTTACAGAAAAAAAAAGCACAGGCGATGTCTATCCCTTTTCCTTCCAGCTATCGCATTCTCACACACTCTTGCTACATTGCTTCTTTAGTTTTAATCTGCAGTATGTAGCGTCTCCCTTAATACAGCACACGCAATTACGTCACACGCCCCCAAAGCGCGCGCAGACCCGTAATCAACGCGTTAATCGCCCCCCAATTTAATCTACGCTTACTACTTCTCGTCCGTTCGATCTCAGGGCGACTTAAATTTGTTCTCGGCTTTTTGGCGTTACCCACTCATAGGGAGCAGTAGATTAGGAGACAAAAGGCGAGGAGTAAAGCAATGGAGGGAGGGGGGAGTGGCAAGTGGGGATGTAACGCGGGGATAAACGCGCCGATCAATCTAGACGTAATTATAGAGAGAGAACTCTGCGCGACGCCTTGAGCAGCCGGTGGCAATTTCGATTTTGTTGCGGACTTGCAACGATGAAGAAAAGATGAATGGGGTGATGCAGTGCCGATAAAACTTGCATGAGGTGAAACGCTGCGAGATACATTAACAATGGCGCCGTATAAGCGCAGGAAGTAGGAACGTTATGACGGTTGTTTTGGGATTAATGCTTCCACGAATATAATCGAAAAGGTCGGCAGGCGAAGTACGAGTGATCGATAGAAGCGAACGAGGCGAACATGGACGCGATCTGGTCAATGGCGTCGCGGTACGTGTTGTACGCAACTGTGAGGTGGAGGCACCTGTTGTGTGCGGACTTGCGTAATCACCTCCCGGATAAAATCAATCAATCAATCAATCAAAGAGTGAAGGCCGCAGTACGTCAGTCTTAGCGAGGCGCCCTAGTCTGCAGTCTACACGGATGGAGCCCTCTTTGAAACATCATTCACGATTCGTGTTACGAAATACGGTGTTCAGTTCTGGATAAAATGAAAGGCTAATTAACGCGTTTGTCTTACTTCCCAGCGACATCTGCGCACTTGTTCCACCTGCTCATTCATTCGTTTGTTTGCTAGCTTCATTTGATTTTTTTTTTCAATCTCACCGCTGGAGTACATGCACAGTTTCGGGGCAGGAATTAAACTTGAGACAACTGTTGCCAGACTGATATGTGGTACAAAAAATGCAAAAAAAGTAAAACTTGACCCAGTAACCCTCACAGGTCTATAATTAAAAATTAAAGGACACTTTGAAAATTCAAAAATGTGTTCGACGAAAGCCTGTGGCCATTGGACTGACTGCGCCATGTCTCCTTTTCCCCCCCCTTTTTTATATCACTCTATGAGCAATCACGTGATTGCTTTGCGAGAGTGTGAGCGGGAGAGGCCGCAGCTGGCACCGTTCCAGGGCACGGACGGACGGGCGCGAGCATGAGACATTGAAAGCTGTCGCGTCATTATATCGTGGGTTTAGCGTCCCAAAACCACGACATGATTGCGAGGGACGCCGCAGTGGAGGGCTCTGGAAATTTCGACCATATACGGTCTATTGTGTTTACTAACGTGCACCGATATCACACAGTACACTAACCTCTAGCACTGCGCCTCCATCGAAATTCGACAGCCGCGGCCATGATCGAACCAACGGCGTTCGGGTCATGATGATGAAATAAACGTCCATTGTCCCAAAACTAGTGTTCCAGAGCTCGTGAGCTCGGGTTTACCCTACAGGTGGGAGGGTCCCTCATTCCAGGCAACTTCTGGCCGCAATCACCTCATGCTGGCGGTCTGTCCCACGACTCTCGCCGACCCCGAACAACAATGGCTTTACTGGCAGAAGATGGTGCAAAGCGCTCCATATCAAGATCAGTTATGTGCGGGCAGTCGAAAAAGCCCACGATGACACAGTAAGCCTTGGCCTGACGGTAAACCGACGTAGATACACGTCGGTATACCATCACTAGTACACTAGTGAAGTACACTAGTAAAGTTTTTGAATGAATGAATTAATTAATTAATCACCTCCCGGGCCCTGGCGACGAGTCCTCGTCGGTCTTCTATAGATCCTGTGCGGCGATCTTGGTCCGCACCGTCTCGGCTAGGGGATCAATACGTGCGGTCGTTGCGGTCTTGACATTGCCACCTACGTGGCGCTACGGGCACTCGAGTATTATTAGGTGTGCCAGCGCGTCTGGCACGTCGCATACCGGGCAGTTGTACGCACAAAGCGTCGGGTCGATGACGCACGCAAACGCGTTGGTTTGCAGAGTTCTGAATTCTGTGGCTTCTTCTTTAATCAGCGCGAGGTGAGGATGGCGGGTATACACCATGCGAGCAACCTATTATAGGCGACAGTGCTGTAGCACGGCGTTATATGTTGGTGTTATACGGTCTGGCAAACCGCACCGCAGGCGAGAAACAAAGCTCGGTGCCAACTAACGAGGCGAGCGCCCCGTCGCGTTCACTGTTAATCGTTTAAATACACTATGACACCGATTTTTTTCGAAGCTGAGGTTACCCTGTAATAAAAATCACTTGTATACAGAGACGGCTTCCAGAAAATACGAAGCTAGGTAAATGTTGAGATATATTTTTTATTGTACAATTTTCGCATGAAGCGCACTTATTCACATTGACACTAACGCGCCATCAGGCTACAGTGCGGCTTGCGATGACGTCAAAAAATGCAATACGGTCGCTTGTTTGATGATTTGATATGTGGGGCTTAACGTCCCAAAACTACCATATGATTATGAGAAAACGCCGTAGTGGAGGGCTCCGGAAGTTTATACCACCTGGGGTTCTTTAACGTGCACCCAAATCTGAGCACAAGGGCCTACGACGTTTCCGCCTCCATCGGAAATGCAGCCGCCGCAGCCGGGATTCGATCCCGCGACCTGCGGGTCAGCGGCCGAGTACCCTATAGTCACTAGACCACCGCGGCGGGAGAATATAGTCGCTTGGCGTCAAAGCAGCCACGGATCAGAGTGGCAGTGGAAACGTTTCGATATGCAGTGCGAGCACCGTGAACTGGTTAGCACTGCGCTGTGGTCTCAGGGTTCAGTAGGATCCGAAACTAGCATCGAAACTGATTTTTCAGTGCGCACTCAAGCTTACCAATGCCTATTGCAGGTCTTCGGACCCTGGCCTTTCATTTGATTAAAAAAAAAAAACGGCGATTGGAAAATGTTCGCGTCAGCACCCTTTTACACTCACACAAATGGCACGACGGGTGGTATACTCCGACAAAAATTTAAAAACGCACACACAAAAAAAAGGAACTTCCTCTCTTCCCAGAGATTGCACTGCAAATGCGCGCCCGCGTTGCCGCAGGAAGTTCTCACGCCGCTTTTCCGCATAAAAAGCGCTAAAAGAACAGAAAAAAAAAACGCTTTTTTTTAGGAGGCGTTGACTGCAAGCTATAGGTGCTCCTCCTTACGAGGAGACCAAAGTTGCGAGAATTGCGATACAAAAATACAGGCGACTCCTTCCACGAAGCATTTAGCTCTGAACACCCCCTATAGAGGTGTCTGTGTATATACTAGAAACCCGTTTGCGACATATGGTGCGTTCAAGTTGACTCGGACCAAGCTCGTTAAAACAGGGGAAAGATAGGTGCGACGATGGGAACGTGCTGTGTGCGTATGTGCGTGTATGTGTGTGTTTTGGTACCGATCATGCACAAACTGCCGCTTCCCTTCGGTGTTAGCACTGAGTACATAACTAGCAAACGCACTTATTGAGTTACCTTAGACTCCATGTGAAATGGCGCATCGCATTCTAAAGCGTCATGTTTAATCCCTCTTAGCCGGCTAATTCTTTCATGGTCATCGAAACTCCGTTGCATATTGTGACGTCATGATGACGTCATCGTCATCCGCTTTCAGTTAATTCACCTGATGAGGCCCCATTTATATACAAACTCACGTAGTAACATTAAGGTGCACCCAACTGGAAATGCGATCGCCACGTCCGGTATCGAACCCGCGTCCTTCCAGTCAGCAGTAGAGTACCAGATACCCGCCATACAACCGCGCCGCCGTATACAACCGCGCCAGCCCTGAACTAACGAACCATTTCCTTAACCAACAAAACGACAATGTATGCGTACGTGGCTGAGGCCTAACTAAATTTTGGAGAGCTCAGAGGCTGCGAAAGCGACGCGCATGGTATAGTTAAGACAGCTGTATAGCGCGCGTGGGCACGTGACTTACTTGGCGCTGCTGCGCAGACTCCGTCGGTTGTAGGAGAGTGCCGAGAAGACGACGACCGGAGCTCTCTTGGCGCTGACCATGTACACCCTGTACGAAAGAGTCAAGAACAAGGGAGCGGTTACGAATACCTCTTTACACGTTCAGAAGTTCGTACTCGCAAGCTCCTTTTCATAATAACATATGGGGTTTAACGTCCCAAAACCACGATACGATTATGAGACGCCGTAGTGGAGGGCTCTGGAATTTTCGACCATTTGGTGTTCTTTTAAAGTGCGCAGACATCGCACAGTGCACCGCCGCGACTGGAATCGCACCCACGATCGTTGAGTCAGAAGCCGAGGGCCGTAGCCACTGTTCCACAGAGGAGGGCACTTAGCTTCCGGCAACAAGCACCCAAAAAAAAAAAAGGCTTCGTTCTGCGGCTGCCGGGAGGTGGCGACAAGTTTATGCGAACGACATCTTGCCAGCGAAACCAAACGAATCGAACAGGCAATTAGGCTAAGGGAAGCGTGGGGGACATTAATTATTGTATCCAACCGTAGTTTACAATTACGAAGTAATCAGAAATGCATTAAAGTGGACAGAAAAGTTCCACATTTTCGGCAGTCTGCTCACGTGACGTAATTGACAAGGTAAGTAAGGTCCTGATTGGCCTATGTACGAGAGGTACCTGTTCTGAATTGTCTCCTACCCTGCCTTGACACGCAGTGGTGTGTGCCCGGCCTGGCTTGTTTCGCACGACTATCACGCGGGTTAAACTGATTTCACTTCGTTTTGGTGCGTCTTCGACTGCGCAACCGGAGACAACGGCGCGTGTAGAACAAACAATCGATATCCTGATGGGCTCCGGGCTCAACGCTGTCCATGTGTTTCACGAAGAAAATAAGTGACGAGGATGAGACAAAGCCCGTAGAAGGGAGGCTGGAAAAGAAAACTCGTTCTAGGAGGGGTTT
This sequence comes from Rhipicephalus microplus, assembly GCF_013339725.1. NCBI lineage: Eukaryota > Metazoa > Arthropoda > Arachnida > Ixodida > Ixodidae > Rhipicephalus > Rhipicephalus microplus. The sequence goes on along the minus strand of NC_051167.1, from coordinate 128,160,770 downwards.
AGGGGCCCTTTAAAGAGCCCCCTATAAAGCGATCCGATTCCAGAGACGAAGGAGTAGTTTCTTTGTCGCCTTCGCTACCCTCTCCTACAGACGACGTGTTCTCCTCGCCACTTATCAACTTCACAAAGCGCGTTTACAATGACAGCGCTAAGCGTTGAGCCTATCGGGATTTCACACTTCTCGGCTATACGCCACTGTCTTCGCTTGCGCGGTCGGAAACGCACATCGAACGAAGTGAAATCAGTCGATCACGCACAGTAGTCACGTGACGCAAGTCAAAAACGGCCAGGTGCATGCGCAATGCACAACATATATTTCACACAACACAATTCGCAAGAAATATTTCACGTATTTGAGAGAGATAGAGATAAATACATTGAATAAGAATGGCGATTTGGGCTAGTTAGCGCTCGTGTTGTCCTCTTTGCCTTCCGTGCCTCGACTTTCGTCTGTTTCTTCGAGCACATTCGTGCTCGCGCTGCAGCCCTTATTACTATGAATAGAGAGAAATGTTTTAATGAAGAACTGGAGATGCTTTTGTCTGCAGCCTTCCCGCCCGACATGCCACTCCAAGTGCTGGCTGGAGATTGCGATATATAGACGGATGAACGCACAACACACACGTGGAGCACACTATTTACAAAGTCTCGTATGAACCAATCTAGAGTGTGCATACCCCAATGACGTCACGCGAATACCGTTTGTGGCGCCACCCCGAGTGCGCCACGCAGAAACACGAGAAACGCCACGAGAGAATGACCGACCCTGTTTCGAGAATTTTCAGAGGCTGTTTAAGGGGCCGTTAAAGCGAAACGGGCTCGTCACTGTATGTATATGTTTACAAGGGAGTACAGCGCGCGACTCTTGTTTGTTGTGCGAGCGCAGACAAGCGCGTGGTGCGCCGAAAGAACCATCGGGCACGGCGGCGGAGTCGTCTCCCAACCCCGCTTTGAGAACGCGGAGAGAAGTTCAAGGACTCTGTGCTGCGCGACCGCCAGCTGCCTTCCTCGACACGACCCTTGACGCGACACGCGCAACCACTAGTTATTACACGGCGTCGCGGTAAAGCAACGACATAAACAAATTAACGTGCTGCATTCTCCTTTCTCCTAAAAAGAAACAGAAAAAAAAAGGAACGCCATCCATCTTGCCAGGCGTGTCTCGCCCTCTCCTTGTAGACACGCCGTCTCTGATCGTCTCGTCTGGTCTCGCCGGATCTCGTTTCGTCTCGTTTACATATGAGCGCAAAAACGCGGGAAAAAAGAATATATACATATATATCGCCCGTGTCGGTGTATAAGCAGAAGGCTGCGAGGGCGCGACCTCGCACGTGCCTTCCGCGTAATTGCGTGCAGTACGGCCGACTGCTGGAACGCGTTTAACCAAGTCCATTAGATGATATATCTTGAGCAGTGCGTGAAATAATTTCGGCGTAGTCGAATCGGACGTGCTGTCAGTGCCGAGAAAGAAGACGGTATACATACGCGACTGAGTACACTATATAAATAAAAGAAGAGGACGAAAAAAAATAAGTCCTTTGACTACTTCTTGCGAGTCCCATAGCTGACACGCCCCGTCGATGACTCTCTATATAGAGACACGTGAAATATATTTCGACGTAATATATTCTTTTTTGAGAGAAGCACGACCCAAAAGAGAGTTACCGTGCCTCCTTAGAGGGAGCTGTATACGGGGCAAATGAGGACTAGTTTCAACGAAAAAGAAGAAAACACACTCCTTTCCTTTCAGAGTGTACAGTTCATGGTCTGAACAAAGTTGAAGTCCAAGGCACGTTTCCCAATTTGAACGCCACTGCCGACGTCCATGTATTATACGCGAGATATGCAACATTAATTAAGAAAGGGAATCTTAAAGGGCGCGTTTCTTTGTTTAACAAGGCCTTGCTAAGTGTGTTGTACCTTCCTAAGTGTGTTACGATAACTGTGATACAGATGTGAAAAAAAAGTAAAGCGGTTGAAAAAAAAAATTACGGCATATTCACGGGGTGAATGATGATGAATGGGCGAAGCTCCGGAGGGATTCATCGGTAAACTGTGAATTTTCCGTGTAATTCGCCGACCAGTCGATCATCATGTAAAGACGTGAGAAACGTTGTGTGTGTATATACACAAATCAACTTTTATTTGTTTTTAGACGATGGATGGCTTGCGATGTCCCTTGCCTCGCGCGCTCGCACATCGGGGTTCTGTCTGCGAGCGCGCGCTGCTGCCGCCTTGCGCTCTCTCCGCTGTGCAGCCTTATCCATCCGGCGACTCCGAGCGCGCGCCAACAGCGAACGGATTTTATTACAACGCTCCCCCTAGCGTACGTCGCCGCACTAAATCGAACGATTGCCTTCAACCAATGACACGCGCCATATGTGACGTCATTCCTATTTTATAAGATCTCGCGTCTTTCATCAACTACAAGTACCGCTTTCTAGTTTATAACATCTTGCATCTTTTCATCATCAGCTACAAGTACCACCATCTAGTAAACACTACAAGAACTAAACGAGAGGTGGCTACATACAGGAGACGGTACCGCCATCTAGTGAACACTGCAAGAACTAAACTAGAGGTGGCTACATACAGGGGACGGTACCGCCATCTAGTGAACACTGCAAGAACTAAACTAGAGGTGGCTACATACAGGCTACAGGGGACGCACAGCCCACGCCCTAAGGAGCTTCGCCCCTAAAAACAGCTTACCGCTGGCAGGGATCGAAACTGCGACTATCTTCGCATATATACCACAATCATTACAACACTCCTAAGACACTACAATCAACGTTACATATACACTTTCCTCGGCAACATCGTCCGCTGGTTTTCATTTCCACATACGATAATCATTGCTCTGCGCCCAGGAAATAAACAAGCGCTCCGAAAAGAATGGGCATTGCAGGGAGTGTGGTCACCATGTCGCAACCAGCTGCAATGCTGCACGGAATTATGAGGACTACACACACGACGGCATTGCGGAGAAGACCGGTAAGTGTATATGCGCGTATAGTTAGTTACAGACAGACGAGCGGCTCGTTACATGCATAGGACAGTCTTCCGCCTTTCTCGTTACGCTGTTAAAAGCTTCACACCTCAGTGCGCACGGCACGGTGAATCTGTTTGCTTCTTATTTATTTGCTCAACGTGCAGCACGCTAGAAATGCGGAAAAAAGGCGCGCTTGGAAATGAAAGAGAAACGTACAAGAGAACACATCCCGTAGAAGTTTTCTTCCAGCTCAACTGCGATGCGATTTCTGTAAACATCTGCTGCTTCAGGCAAGGCGCGCAGATATGCGAGTGGTAGAGACGGGGGGGGGGGGGGTGTGAGAGAGAGAGAGAGAGACGTTAAACGTGTGGAAGCTTGTTTACGAAACCAGGTGGTCGTTATCATAATTCGAGTCCGACACAACTGCGCACGTGTCGACATGTAGGCATTTCGAAGATAACCCTATCCCACATAAACAAATTGCTACATCTTGGTCAACGGCACGATTAAGCAAGACGCCAGAGGCGGCGTTAAACGAAAAATAACAAGACATGTTTGAAGAGCCACAAGCGCAGCTTGATTACGAGATACGCCCGCGTTCACTGGACGATGTCCGGTTTAAGTTTGACCGGCTGAGGATGGTTCTTTGACCTGCAATGAAGATAGAAGTCCGCGACACCATGGCGTGTCGAAGGGGCAAGGGCAGGTCAACCCCCTCCACTCTTTGAAGAGAGAGAGGGGAATATAACACAGGTAGAGAGGTTAACCAGACTGTACGTACACCCTACAACCTACACGTGGGGAGAAGGGAAAGGGGAAGTAAATTTATGTCTGGTTACGCCCCTGGTGCATGAATATTCTTGTATTGTGACCGAAGCTTGAAATGCGGTCACAGCGTGCGTGTATCGAACCTGCTACCTAAGGCTCAGCAACGCAACGCCAAGGAGACTACCATCTTATATGCAGGTATGTAGCGTCAGCATCACATACAACAATGGCCCACCGAAAAAGAACTTTAACGGCCCCTGTGCATTCGGCACTAACGGCTCATACGCAAGCACATCAGGGAGGAACGGTTTGGGCACCCATGATACAACAGTCCCGGCCTCTTTCGCACACCCCCTGCCGACGTCCACGTGCTCGACGTATCACAACACGGATGCTGCTTGTCGCAAATGCACTGCGGGCATTTCCAGCTGGCACGGTCACGACGCTCCCTTAGTCACGTATGCAGGCTTCGAATAATCGCGCGTCAGAGTCAACTATCTCCCCCACTCTCTCTCAACGCGTAAACGAATGCTTGCGATATCCAAAGATTGCGAGCTATTTTCGCCCTTCGACAAACGTCTTTCTCACATTCACAGCGGAGGAGCCTGCCAAGCAGTCTGAACAGACAACCAAACGCAAGCGGCGTCGCGCGGTCGATAGTTTGAATGATCGATTAGTAAACCACATTACACGCTGGCTTTCAGCTTCAAGAGATTTTTCCTGCAGCGGAGAACCGAAACTACGACATACGAGCTAGTCAGGAGGTTTCACTGAGTTGGCGGATGTTTAAAAAGTAATCCCGTAGCTGAGATACTTCGAACATCCCGTGGACGTCCGAGTTGAGACGTCCGTTCACGATGACACGGTGGAAGTCCGGCAGACGTTCGTCGTGGGCTTCGAAATTCGGAATTTTAACCGGATATCCACCGGACGTCCGCGACGGGCACTCGACGTTTGGAGTTTGTCAGACGTCCCCCGGACAAAGCGTGCCGCCTGGGTTCAAGGTACGGCGATAAGATATCGAAGACGGCGATTTGGTACGCACATGCGGGATTTGGTACGCACATGTGTTGGTCTTCGATGCTACGGCGCTTTAGGTTTCGCAGTCATACAGAAGGAAAGCGCGACCTGCCCTGAAACGAGCGTACGTCACTGAACAAAACAAAAAGAATGAAATGCACTGACTGGGGCGAAAGCCGTTCCGCCAAATTACGCTTGGTTCTCGGAAAACGCCCCATTTATCGGCAAGCGAGCGTGCATGTTGGCTTCGATACACGAGCGAAGAGGGAGGGGGGACAAAAGGACGCAGCATGAGCTGGCAGAGTTATACCAAGAAAAAATTATGATAAAGAAAGAAAAAACGAGGTCGGTGGGGGGAATTCTCCGAATAGCGGCTGTTACGAGTCACGTATCCAGAAGAGAAAGAACGCGAGGTATACACATATATCTATATATACGTCTTGGCATAGAGCAGCAACGCGAGCAGACGACAATCTGCGCGAGATAGAGGAAGCAGAAGACAATAAAGATGGCGGCCGCCTCGTCGTCTGCAATACGTGACGGCCAGCGGTTTGGCGTTCCATGGAGCCTGAATCACGGTCCAGCTACTACGGCGTCGTCTGTGCTACGCCGGTTGGCCCGCGATCCCGGAAGCAAAACAAAAGGTTCCTTGCCCGCCAAGTGAACTGAACGGTTGCGTCTTGGCGGGAAGGTCTCTCTGTCGCGTATACTATAAATAGGTTACAGCCGCGTTATAGGTACGTTTACGATGCGACCTGCACCCCCTTAACATCAGTCGCGCTGTCGGCCGCGTTAACAGTGACACTTGGCACACGACGATTCGCCTAAATACAATACGCGACAAGCGCGCATGCGCCGAACTTGGTGCTAGAGCTTGTGTGTCGTGAATTCGCGTGACGAAGTTTAAGGCTGGCAAGGCGCCATAGCAAGAGCATTGCGCAGCAATTTACAACGGAACCAACAACGAATCGAAACTGCCGCATAGGGCAGTTCGTTTATCATGAACGTTAGTATAGTTCATGTAGAACCAGCCTGCTTATTAAATTCACTCGCGTATACTTTCTTTCGAGGACTAAGAAGTGAAATACTGCTGCGTTACAAACGACCAATGGGCAGCAGGCATTAACGTGACGGCAACGTATACGCCATGTCGTTGTAATGTGTTTATGAAGAAAAAAAAGATGCATGCAAAGAGCAATCTTTCACCACGCTGGCCGTGCAACAAAATGGCAGCCTCGATGACGTCAGTGCATGCCCGCAATAGATCAACGAATTGCACTGACACCCCCGAAGCCGCGCCATGTTAGAGCACCAGCGTGGTGGGAACACGTATAAACTCTATGGGTGGGAAAGCAGGGTTCGTGACGTCACGCCAATGCCGCCAGCATAACGCACGCCGCTTCCGACGTTATTCAGGCACAGAGGCCGACAACGTGCCGGCCGAGCCTTCGTCACATCAAAGCAATGTTACCATTTTTTTAGTAAATAAGCTACGATGACCTCGTCTGTAGCACAGAGGTTCATAATTGCACACTAGAGGGAACTCTGCCGATAGTGTCTATGGGACCGGAAGCTGGTTGTGACGTAACATTTTGTGGCGGATATGACGTCATAAAATATGGCGTCACAACCGGAAGCAGGTAGCAACATGTGCACGTCCCCTACATGGCGCGAAATAATTTTTTTTCTAAATTGTTGACCTTTTACGTACGTTATAAATACCCTATACTTTATTGCGCCTTATGGCTCGCTGAATGCGTGCGCGGGACAAAAAAAAAGACCAACAAGAAATATTAAGAAGCAACGTCGTTTTATTAGCCAAATGGTGTTCTTGCTATATACACTAAAAAAACTTAGCAGATAAAATTGTGACAACTGTCCACGAGCACAATAGTCTAATAGTTCGAAAACTCGATCACGTTCCAATCGTGGAAAACCATTGCAGTGAGACAGTAGCCTCCAGAATGACGCTTTGGCAACCGTAGAGTACGGCGTCTCGCTGTTTAGCGTGTTTCATTCACCGTAACCAAAGACGAGGGCACGCCGGCCGCGCGCCAGAGAAGGCAGTCGGCAGTCCCAGGACCGGCTATCTACACATTTTGTGAGCTAGTTTAGCTCTGCAATGTCCCGCCCATAAACAGCACATAAGCAAATAAATAAACTACGGAAGGTACACATTAAACCACCACGCGAAAGTGAGCGATGCCTCGTTGACCCGGTAATGCGCCGAACTAAACACAGTCTGATATCTGACAGATCGCCTGGACACCCCTTCCCCACCCCATTTATGGCACTCGACCGAAAATTGAGGCAGGCAATCAACCACTTTATCCAGGTGTCTGATAAATCATAAAGTAAATTTACAGTTAACTTTGACATATATAAATTACGACTCCTAGGTTAACTATACTTGCGCAAAATCTGTTAGACAACGGACATCATCCATTCAGGTTTCAATCATTATCATCACGATCACAGTGCGCAAGTTGGCGCCCTTCCATGTCTGTTTCGTACACTGTCCGAAAATTCTGGTCATGAAGTAGTTCATCGTCTTCGTCAGCCTCAATATGGCGAACGTTCCAGAGCATGCAATTTAGGCGCTCGTACTATACGCCAGACGCAGCGGCCAATGCGTGTTCGTCTTCTGGATGTACGCCAAGCCATGGTTCGCTCTAGAAGTAGTCAAGGCTTTCTTCCCAGTATACAACCAGACCGCACCACAATTCGACTGTTCGTGTAATCTGCCTCCGGAGGTTGGCTTGACTCCCAGTCTGTCAGAAATCGAAGGCGTGCGAGCGTCGTACACGATGGCGGAGCTCCAGGCACCAGGACCAGATGGGATGGGAGGCACTGTCCACGATGAGCGAGTACTGTAATGCTTTCTACAATGTAATTACACTGTTGGAGAAACTTCTTTTTTCTCTCTTTTTTTTCCGCATCGTAGCAATAATCGTCACCTCGTAAAACTAATACAGTTTGCACCAATGGCGGAGCTCCAGGCACCAAGACCAGATGCCATGGGAGGCACTGTCCACGATGAGCGAGTACTGCAATGCTTTCTACAATGTAATTGCTCTGTTGGAGGAACTTCTTTTTTCTCTTTTTTCCGCATCGTAGCAATAATCGTCACCTCGTAAAACTAATACAGTTTGCACCAATGGCGGAGCTCCAGGCACCAAGACCAGATGCCATGGGAGGCACTGTCCACGATGAGCGAGTACTGCAATGCTTTCTACAATGTAATTGCTCTGTTGGAGGAACTTCTTTTTTCTCTTTTTTCCGCATCGTAGCAATAATCGTCACCTCGTAAAACTAATACAGTTTGCACCAATGGCGGAGCTCCAGGCACCAAGACCAGATGCCATGGGAGGCACTGTCCACGATGAGCGAGTAGTGTAATGCTTTCTACAATGTAATTACACTGTTGGAGAAACTTCTTTTTTCTCTCTTTTTTTCCGCATCGTAGCAATAATCATCACCTCGTAAAACTAATACAGTTTGCACCAATGGCGGAGCTCCAGGCACCAAGACCAGATGCCATGGGAGGCACTGTCCACGATGAGCGAGTACTGCAATGCTTTCTACAATGTAATTGCACTGTTGGAGAAACTTTTTTCTCTCTCTTTTTTCCGCATCGTAGCAATAATCGTCACCTCGTAAAACTAATACAGTTTGCACCGTTTGGGGAGTCGTTTTTTTGTACGAGAACATTACCAATCATCTGGGTTTACCCGCAATAGTTCTGCACTCCCAGGGGAGTGTTTTCGTGCTAAAGACAAGTCACCTATCTTCCCTCTAAATGAAGTTTTGCACCTTCACTGGAGTGCTTTTTTTCGCAAAAATTTTTGTTGCAGAACTATAATAAATATCTTGTTTAACACTACATATAGCCTCCACCACACCCAAAACTGACAAAAGAGGAAAGCGTGATACTGCGACGCCTGCAAAGCAGCACATACACACATGGGGCACTAATGCACCGTCTCTATCCAACGAGATATAGCTCTATGTGCCCGCTTTGCAGCGTACCGGACACCCTGGCACACTTGCCTCTTGCATGCCAGTGTATTGCCAGACGTAATCTGCAACAACACACGACTGATAATGAAGCAGGACGGACGAACGAAGACCTAACCGAAACGAGGGAGGCGAAGCTCGCCCTCGAGGACCTGGAAGAGCAACAACAACTCGTCGCCAGGGCCAAGAGGGCAGTAGAAGCCAGACGGTTCCTGGACTAAGGAGCCCTCCAACCTCAGGGCGACACCGGGCATTGCTTAGGGCACTGTTTCAAAATAAACGTTCACTTCTCTCTCTCTCTCTCTCTCTTAACACTACATATACCTTGTCCCATTTCGGAAGTTCCTGTCTCCGATCGATGTTCGCATGGCGGTTCACAATACTCACTGTAAATAGCTTTGAACCCTTAGAGGAGTATTTGCCTTTCCAAGCAGTCATCTGTCCTCATTCTGAATACACTTTGGTATCTTTATGGAAGTCTGTTCTCAGCTTGCAATACCCTAAAGTTCATCTATTCTCTAGTGCGTCCGTAACGCAGGCTACTATGCGCATGCCTCAGAGGAGGTTGCATCAGTGCAAACACGGGCCGAAGAAAAGAAAACGCGAGAACGGTCACTCCACACAAACATACGGCCGGGATTCGAACCCACGATCCCGAAGCTAAACGGCGCGACGCAACAGCCACCGAGAAACCACGGCGTCGAACGGCACCAGGTTTCCCATTACTTTGTGATATCTATGGGGACAAAAACTCTATGCATAGTCTGACATGCTCGCTCGCATACATGCACGGCGAAGGGGTAAACAGGAGGCGGGCCATTATGCACTCACCTCTCATCCCGCACGGGTTGGTCCCGGCTGTTGCTCTTGGCGATGACCTTCTGCTCGAAGGAAGAATGGGAACTGTCCGAGAAGCTGCCCGACGTCTGGCGGCTGCGACTGGATGACACCGGCGCCGCCCCGCTACCTGCACTCGCGGCGACAAGAAAATGAATAAAAAAAGAGTTAGACACCTGGAATCACGGTAATAGCAAGGGAATAATAAAAAAAGAAGTCGCAGCTTTGCCGCAAAGGCGAAGCAATGAACGCAATAGCAACGAATTGGAAGGTCACACGCAGAGGGCAAGCAGATCGAAACATGCCCCACGTTTCTCACGCACAAATAACGCACGAAACGCATGAACGCGAATAAGCGTCTCAGTTATTACTTCACTGTAGGGAGCTTTAGAATACCGTTTGCAAGCGCCACGGGCGTAGCGGGCGCCATACGAGTTTTAGAATAGCGTTTGCCCTAGTGCGATCCGCAACGCACGATCGCAGCGACACCGTAGCCTCGAAACCAGCGCTTACGGGCCACATGCGGGCCGCCATTACCACACGCAATTTCGGATTTTCCGCGTGCGGTCCGCGAGCGCGAACGCCGACTCGCGTTACGACGCATGCGCAGTGGCAGCGACCGCACCGCAAGGGCTCGCGGTGCGCTATTCTAAAACTCCCTAGTGTCTGAAAAAGCGCACTCTTTTCGCAAACGGATACTGTGCAATGATTGCAGTGACCTTTGTGCGCCCGGTAACTACAACATAATCGTTCCAGCGAAATCCAAAGGCTAGCAAATGTACGATCCTCCCCACTGCAAGGTAAGGATGCGCGATCGAGCGTCCACCCCCTTATTCTCTACGCGTGGTAAAGTACGCGTGGGAGATGAGCGCACGCCGCCGCGTTGTTACTATGTGACGACGCGCGCTCATTACGCCATCTTGCTGGTAATGCTGAAAACACGATAGTCCCACCCACCCCTCTCGAGATGCCGGGCACCAGCGGTAAGTGGTAGACATAAATAGCTTGCCGCTTGAACGTTCGGGGACGAGTTCTTCTGCAGCTCAGTGGTTAACGCCTCGCGGTCACGTCTCAGTGGTCCCAAGTTCGATTCCGCGCGCCGGAGTCTTTTCCTGGACTTTTTCTCTCTCGCGTTTTCATATATATAGATACGTATACATATACGGAGAGTGACGCTGACGCCGGCGGAAAAATGCTGCCGAGAGTGTCCACATAGTTGATATCGCAATAAAGAAAGTTAAACATCAGAAATCACTACAATGCGAACGGAGTAAAAATGAGTCAGACACCCAAGCCATTATAAGAGAGTATATATCAGTTGTACGCCGGCAGTCACGACAATTCGAAAGGAATAAGAAACTGTTCTAACAAGCGTTCACAACGCGAAGAGAACAAGAAAAGAGCTAAGCAGTTGTAATCACAGCAATGCGAAGGGAATAAAAAGAAACATTTAAACACCAGGAATCATCACAACAGCGCGAACGGAGTAAAACGGAGTTAGTCACAAAATATTGTAATGCGAATAAAGTAAAAACATGGGTGATACAGTTGCAAATATGTCAATTTGAAGAGAATTTGAAAGGACACGATTGAGTTTAAACACTACGAACGGAGTAAAAAAAAAGGTGGTTTAAACTCCTGGAATCACTACAACGAACAGAATAAAAAAAAAGCTAAGCCCCCAAATGACACACTACGAAGGGTATAAAAGTTACAGACCTGAAATCACGGCCATTTGAAGGGAATAAAAACGTAGTCAGACACGTGTTTCCAGGGTCAACGAAATAAAAAAAAAAGTGGCCAAAGATCTGCGATCTTGCACTGAAGCAATAACGCAATTGAAAAGGTGAAATTCCGGTCAGGCAGGAGCCTGTTAGGATACGAACAGATCGAGGTGTGCCTCCAGTAAACTTAACAGCGATTAAAAAAGTACAGCGGCCGTGAAAGTGCATAGCGGAGTTAAAGGGCCATGACACCCAATTTTCGATCATAATCTCCGTTATGTCGGTTCATTCTTGTGATTTCGCAAGTAATCTCGCGAAACTTCCCAGCGCATTTGGGCTAGCAGTTCATAAGTGAATATTTTGACAACCACACGAGCGACCCTGAGAGCGGGGCAACACTGCAGCGCACTCGCGAGTCGTGACGTAACAAGTAGCCAGCGGTGCGAGCGTCTGCACTTTTGCGAATATTGTTCCGTGATTCTCCAGGTGATATATATATATATATATATATATATATATATATATATATATATATATATATATATATATATATATATATATATATATATATTGAAAGTCTTCCTGGATTCAGTCGAGCTGTAAGTCATAGGATTGATCAATTTATTTATTTATTTATTTATTTATTTATTTATTGATATGCGGGGTTTAACGACCCAAAACCGCCTTATGATTATGAGAGACGCCGTAGTGGAGGGCTCCGGAAATTTCGACTACCTGGAGTTCCTTAACGTGCACCCGAATCTGAGCACACGAGCCTACAACATTTCCGCCTCAATCGGAAATACAGCCGCCGCCGCCGGGATTCGATCCCGCGACCTGCGGGTCAGCAGCCGTGTCTTAGCCACCGCGGCGGGGTTATAAGTCATCAGTTGAAGCGGACGAGCAAACAAAAAAAAAACGATGCTTTATTGCTAACATTTATAACATAACGACGGATGCGTTGTCAACAACGATACACATATTTCCCAACAGTTTCGGGATGGGTCCTCCCTTCGTATATATTATACAGGGCATCCCAATTATCACGCAGCACGATATTAAAAAAAGAGGAACGGCTTGGCGCGACGCAGACCTGTTGCATATCGTTCCCAATATGCAAAAGTAGCCACTACTAATTATCTCGTGCATGTTCATTAACTAATTAGCCTAATTATTCTTGTTACTCACAAAATACTCGCCTATCTATCAAAACGTCAATGAAACAGACGTGTACATGTTGACACGACATCTGTCTGTGCCAATTGCGTACTCTTTTTTTTTTCTGTGAATAAAGAAAACCCGCGAAATATAGAAATTAACGCAAGATTGAGCTCACACCCGCGAAAGAAAGCAGTGCCCACAAATAATCTTACTGGAAGCAACCGCTTCGGCTTTTTTTTTTTTTCCGTTGCCAGAGACAACGTTTTGCATATTGGCCAGGGTATACAGGTCGGGTGCCAACATGTGTCGCGGTTTTGCTGGGATTCCTTCCACTCGATTGTACGCGTTGCTATCACCATTCACATCTCACTGTGCAACTAACTGTTCGCGGCCGGATCACTGTTCTGATTAGATCGATTACAGCCTGACTGTGTAAGATCAAAGCGGCACGTTTATTCGGACGGGAAGTGGCAGAAGCGCGATCTGCATATTTTTTTTCTTTCTACATTTCCTTGATTGCCACTGGATATCTCAAAGTGCGCTTGAGTGAGGATGTTTTTTTTTTTTTGATACGCGCAGCGGTGTACTCAGGTTTTTTTTGTTTTCGTATTTCGCGGGCTTTTTTTTTCATCAACCGGAACAAATGAGCGCGCAATTAGTTCGTTTCAACATGCGCACATATGACTCACATTTTGATAATTAGGCGAGTACTTTCAGTTACAAATATCATTATGACTGATAAATTAATTGGCATTATCGAAAAAATTAATAGCGGCTACTACAGTACACTGCATACAAGTACAATATGTACTAGCTTTACTTCGCGCAATGCCGTTCTCATTTTTTTAAAGCACGGTGGGTGATAGCTGGGACAACATTATATATATATATATATATATATATATATATATATATATATATATATATATATATATATATATATATATATACTTCCTGGCACTAATTTTGCTCTGGCTGAAACATCGGTACGAGACAACGGCTCCTATCCTTGCTGCTAATTACGTCACACGAGCCACAACAAAATGGCGGTCGTCGGCTGCGGCCGGAGTACGTAAACGGCGATCTTGTAGGCCTTATTTTGCACTGAAATATTGTTTTGGGGGGCGAAGCTCCTTAGGGTGTGGGTCTGTCCATCTTCCGTCGTTGTCGTACTTAGCCACCGGGATGCTATATGGAAGATGGCGGTACTTGGAGTGTTCACTAGATGGACACACGGACGGACGGACAGACAAGCAGACGGACGTACGAACGGGTGGACAGACGCGCGGAGCGGGTATGTGCCACAGGGGATGCGAGATGGCGGTACTTGCAGTGTTCACTAGATGGACGCACAGACGGGGGTACGGACGGACGGACAGGCAGACTAGCAGACGGACGTGCGGATGGACAGACGCGCAAAGCGGGTATGTTCCACAGGGGATGCGAGATGGCGGTACTTGCAGTGTTCACTAGATGGACGCACAGACAGACTGGAAGACGGACGGACAGACAGACGGACACATGGATGGACGCACGGATGGTCGCGCGGACGGACGGACGGACCGAAACACGGACGGGCTGACGGACGCTTCGTGCCACTCATCATCATTCCCTCCGTGAATATGCTGCGATTTTTTTTTCCTTCACGAAAACCCCCGTATCATTGGGCGACCGTGTCATAGTTCCTTCAAGGGTAATGCCGGCGGATATCAACACAATATAGTTTATACCGACGCCTCTTACAATGCTCAGAACGTGAGGGCAACGGAAGATAGCCACACAGGCACCTCCACTAACAGGTTCATTTTGAAAACATAACATTAAAGACTCTCAAATTTCAGAATACCGGGTAAATTTGCATTTCCGTAAAAAAAAAAAAACCTGCGTCATCATTGCGACTCGCAAAGCCCAAGAATTCGTAAGTTCGCGTAAAACATTTGCACCTTTAAAAAATCCTTTTTTTTTTTTGTAAGCTAAAAGTGCCGTTTTCCGAAGGCCCACAGCCGGCCATTGCCATAGTTTGTTGTTGGAGTAAATGATATACATGAAAGTAACAATTTTTCCGCAGTATGCTTCAAGACGAGTGATTTAGCGCACTGAAGAAAAGCTCGCACATATTCGTTCTGCGATATACATGACGGGCACTATATATCTAGATTTTTCTTCCTTTATTTCTTCCCTTCTTTTTCAATAGGTTACGCATACGTGGGTCAAACGCGTCGGGGCTATCGGCAGAGGCGTGAAATCGTACACCGAAACCCCACAACGAACTAATCTAATCTTCTTCGAGAGTGTGCGTGTGTGAACGCGCGGCTGCGGTAAACAACCGTGGCCGCTTGTTTATGTGCTCGGACGAAACCTCCAAGTGGCGGCGACACGCGCGGCCGTTCCACTTCATACTGGTTGGTGTGTGACCTCCCTCCCTCCTCTTCCGCTCAGGCACCCTCCTCCTCGCAGGCGGAGAAGTGTATTCCCCTTCAAAATGTTGCAAAAAAGAACAAGTGCTACCACGTGAAAACTGCGGGGAAGCGGCCCTGTCATCGCGCTTGTGCGCTTGATCAACAATCATTTATCGTCATTCCCAGCATCGTAACTATCACGAAGCATCATATTTTATTTTATTTATTTACCCCTTCCCACGGTCACGTGACCTGGGCGACGGCTACAGCCCTCCATAACGTGCACCGTCGAGGCAGCGATGTCCCCGTATGTTACACAGTCCAGTAAGAAGGCGATCCCAGTCCTTGTGGAAAGGTGTGTAAACATCTTTGATCAGAAAGAGGGATAATCTTCCTTCTAGGCTGTCGAACGAGAGCGCGAAGGCTGACGTCGCCGCCTCGGCAGTGAATTTTTGGGAGTCATGCATATCTGCCACGGTCCCAAAGGTATGAAACGCGTAGAAGAGAGGGAGGAGAGGACAGAGAGAGCAAATTGAAACGCAGCAAACCAGAACGCGTCTGCTTGCATTGAAAGCGCAATCCTGCCGAAATATCCCCGCAGAGACTAGATCAACGTCCTCATCGGGAGAAGTCGGCCGATCGTTATTACTGCGGCGTCGCGCTGCGAGACTTCGTTGAAAATGTGCGTAGCCTCAAGTCGGACCTTATATCACTATATTAGCCACCATGGCAACAGTCAGCCACCCTGCCGACAGAGTGGCAGTCAGCCACTCTGTCGAAATCAGTACGGGTTTGCCGTAGGGATTTTCATCCTCAAGAAAGTGAGCCAGGCATGCGCGCTTCGCACAGCACAATCACAGCGAATGCTGGAAGAGCAGCCTTTTACAGCCTTTTCTAAACACTCTTCGGGAAACTACTACAAGCACACTTGGTGGGTACCGACGCACGTCCTAAAAAAATTGCCCGCAGCTTCCCTCGGGGGAACACTGAGGAGGATGCGGAGCATATAATTGGTTAACGGGGTGTTAAAGTGCGACTTACTTGGGTCGATGGCTAAATTGGTTAACGTGGTTGTGAAATGGGGTGTTAAATTGCGACTTACTTGGGTCGATGGCTAAATTGGTTAACGTGGTTGTAGGAGGGGGTGTTAAATGAGTGAACACGTACACACTGTTATGAATTTGCTCTGTCGCGATGGTAGCGGTGGCGAAGAGCGGTGAGCCGTCGAGCGGACTTCGATGAAGCCTTAGCTCGAAGGTGAAACAGGGAGGCAATCCGTTTGGAAAACAGCAACAAAAGTAGCGTTTACTATAGCAGGTTGTCGTTTTACAGAGCCGGCCAGCACGACAACGTCGGCTGGGGCAAAATCCTCTAACATGGGGCCGGCTCGGCCTTAAATAGCGTCTTTGGTCCATTCTCTAAGACCAGTTCTCGGGCTCGGAGGGGGAGACGTAGCCATACCCGGAACTGCAAAGTGGTCCGGCGGAGGAAACGACGTTATCCCCGGACTGCACGGTTCTTCTGCACGGAAGGCGGCGCTGGGAGAGGGGGGAGACAGTTCGTCGAAACAGGGCTCGATCCTGCGAGACGCGCTCCTGAACGAGGAACATGTCTGTGGCACAACAGCACCCCCGCCGCCAGACAATGCATCCGGAGTTTTGAGCCGTCAGCGCGGCTCGGAAGGAGGGATGCTGGTTGACCATCGGTAGCCGTTCCGCTCTCTCCGCCCGTTGAGACTTCCAAAGGCCTGCAGATGTTCACTGGAACGACGGAGTCGAACACAAAGGCGAACCACTCCGGCCAAAGCAAGCACCCTCCAAATGCTGATCAAGTCGCCAGACCAGCAGACACCAAATGTTTCCTCGAGATTACGCTGGGCTAACAAATAGCATCACGAGCCACGAATCTCGGGAGGAATACACAATGCGGACACTCCTTTACAGTGCATGACACTGCTAAACCAATCAGAATTTTTGTTTTCGTGAGCGATTTTCGATTGTGACCCGGGCAGATTAGGGACGATCGAAGCTGCCGAGGTTAACTCAATTTGGCCCCGAATCTAGAATTTAGAACACCAAGAACTCGCGAATCACGCACATTTGCGTCGCCTGCAAGCATCAGACCGCTAAACAAAACAAAGTCATTCAATAAGCCCTAACTCAAGGTGCTCAGCCAATGAGCATCCAAACAAAATATAACGCGCTTGAAAAAGTAAGTAAATAACAATGAAAATCAAACTTGCGCGCATTCGACAGAACAAAGTTAAAAGATAACCTACACCGACGTGCAAAATAACACGCAATGCTAAACGCAGAAGGTATCTTAAACAGGGGCTTTTACTATGCCTCCTCTGTTAAAATAAAGCACACCAGCTGTTACCTTTGAAATATTATGAAAACAAATTTAATCCAACCAACAAATTAATGTGAGCTTCTGCGATGACAAGGCAAGTAAAACTTACAAAAATTTAGAACCATTCCTTGCTCATCGGCAGACGACAAAACTAGAAAAGTTATTCTCAAATTTAAATACAAAAAAATACACTCTTGGTATCAGCAAGGTGGCACTCTCAGACGAACTCTGGGAAGTCGCCCACTCCATAGCTTTCGTGGGCTGCGGTCTGGACAAAAGGACGACGAAGGAACTTGTTCGCCGAACTCAGTAGTAGCGACTTTTGATCCGCAGCCGCTGGACTCGAAGAAAGGGGCATCTGCACTGCATCGCTTACGCCGCCCGTTCGACCAGTGACCCCCTCGCCACGGTGGCGAACTACAGCCTTTGTTACAACTCAGAGGTACGCGATGGTTCCTCTCGTGGTTGCCTCTACGCGGCTTCAAAATTTGTAAGGCCAGGCAAAGATCTCGGCGTCCGAATTTTCCCGAAAGCCGGTTTTTCTGAACACGCTGTCCGCCAAATCTTGATGTGCGTGACAATCTGCGCTTCAAACATTTCATGGGGTGCCCTTTCGTGCGCCTAGCCTTGAAGCTGGCGTCTCGAATGAAGACGTCACGGCGCTTAACAGCGGCTCTAGCGCACGTGGCGCCCGTCGTCTTTACCACGTTACGCTTACGCAGATGCCTCCTTTTGACGGAATGGCTAGGAATGCCGGCTGTTTCGACACACCTAATTTCAAGTGCGCTGCCTTTGACAGGCACTGCCAAGACTCTAGACTGGTTAGCTAGCCTTTCTTCGGGCCCGTTGCTAGCTGTCTCTGCTTGCGACAGAACGGGATTCCCGATGCTATCAAAGCCAACAAACACGCCTAGAGAGCTTTTGATCTGTGGGGGTCTATCGCTGTCGTAGATAGCTCTACTTCTCTGGCCTTCGAAGTCGGCCTCATGCTCTCTTTGACGCGAATCATCCTGATCGCGTGCGCTGCGAAGCGGCTCCATCACCAGTGCTTTCTGATGTACCTCGGCTTCCTTAGCTATGCGATGGACCTCGGCCCCTAACTCCTCGCGGTGCACCTCAGCGTCACGCTCTCTCTGGCGCACTTCAGCGGCTTGTGCTTCGCGACGGGTCTCAGCCTCCATAGCTTTTCGGCATGCCTTATCTTTACGCGCTTCTCGACGCGCTTCTAGTTCTAGCGCTCTTCGGCGAGCCTCGTTTTCACGTGCCTCCGCCTCCATCGCCTCACGCCGCGCCTCATCTCGCTCTCTCTGACGCACGATGGCGTCCTGCGCTTTGCGATGGGTCTCAATTTCTAGCGCTTTGCTGCACGCTTCAGCGCTGTACTTGTATGCTCGACTTTCACAGTCGGCAGTACTCATAGCAGCAAAGTGGCGGAACAAAGCGTATTTAATCCTATCAAAGTCATGCGCTTCCTCGGCGGATAAGCACCCCAAAACGCTTGCGACTTTGCACGGAAGCAACGTGGCAAGCTTCTCCGACCATAAGTCTCGGCCAACACCAACATCGTCACAGACCTCTTCAAAATTAAGGAGAAAAGACACGATGTTCTCGTCCATTCCGAAGAGTCTGAGTCGGTATTGTGCTCGCTGCCACTTAATCGCTTCAATTTGACGATCAAGCTCCTTCATTCTGAGAGCATGCTCTCTCCTTTTGCGACTCTCTTCGGCCTTCCATTGTTCGTGCCTTTGAGCTTCTTCGGCCTTCCATTGTTCGTGCCTTTGAGCTTTTTCGGCCTTCTGCTTTTGCTCACAAATAAGCTCCCAAAACTCGTCAGCTTCCTCGGCCGTCACATTCTCTGCCCGCATCACCTCGAGAATCGCTTCCTTTGTTTTAGCGGACCCGGCGGAAATCCCCATGGCTCCACAAATTTCGTGGAGGTCCTGCACCAGGTACTGCTCCATTGCGATCTCGTCCCTCGTGATGCGCTACTACTGATATTCACCGTACTCTAAAACTAATCTCGTGGTTTAAAGTAGGTGAATATTTAAATTACAACAAAAAAACACAAAACGCTCTCCTAACATCTGCCTGTGCTAGAGAGGTCTGGCGAAATGAACAGTAAACGTTGGGCACTCACCCAACCAAAGTAGCCGACGATGGTCTAACTCGTGGCTGCCGTCGAACAGTATCAGGCCTTCAGGGATCCGGTCCAACTTGCCAATAGTTGAGATCCGGGGTTGCTTGTCCCAGCTTGCCGAACGATGAGAACAGGGTAGCGTATCGCAGCGTAGCCAAACGCTATCACGGCGGTCGTCCTCGTGCTCGGAGATCCGATCCAACTTTTCAGCCGTTGAGATCGGGGTAGCGGGTCCCAGAGCAGGAAAACGTCGAGGACAGGGGTCTGATCCGGCATGCCAAACGTAGGATATCGTATCCCGAAGCTGCCAACCACTGTTATGAATTTGCTCTGTCGCGATGGTAGCGGTGGCGAAGAGCGGTGAGCCGTCGAGCGGACTTCGATGAAGCCTTAGCTCGAAGGTGAAACAGGGAGGCAATCCGTTTGGAAAACAGCAACAAAAGTAGCGTTTACTATAGCAGGTTGTCGTTTTACAGAGCCGGCCAGCACGACAACGTCGGCTGGGGCAAAATCCTCTAACATGGGGCCGGCTCGGCCTTAAATAGCGTCTTTGGTCCATTCTCTAAGACCAGTTCTCGGGCTCGGAGGGGGAGACGTAGCCATACCCGGAACTGCAAAGTGGTCCGGCGGAGGAAACGACGTTATCCCCGGACTGCACGGTTCTTCTGCACGGAAGGCGGCGCTGGGAGAGGGGGGAGACAGTTCGTCGAAACAGGGCTCGATCCTGCGAGACGCGCTCCTGAACGAGGAACATGTCTGTGGCACAACAACACGTATGCGAAAGGGCGGCGCTGGTCGAAGGGACGTCGATCATTGTGTTTGTGGATTCGTTGGAATTCATTTCACCGCGACCTTGGACGTCGACGCGCCGTACAAACCAACCGACGAGCGGCAACTGAGCGAGCGAGCGCCGACCTTACGTATATATACAGCTCGACGGCGCATGCACTGTCAGCTGTTGAATGTTCTCGAAGCGCGACGCCACATGCGCGTCCACTGGAGAATCAGGAGAATTGTAGATGTCGAACGCGGTGTGTAGAGGAGGAAGGGTGCACAGATGGTGGAGGAGTGAAGCGCGCGCGGTGTGTAGAGGAGGAAGGGATGCACAGATGGTGGAAGAGTGGGCGACGGCGCGACGGCGCATGCGCGCGCGTCAGCTGTCGAATGTTCGAGAAGCGGTGCGGACGGTGCGGACGGCGCACTACAAGGCGCGAGTATAAGATGCTTCCGCATCTAATAAGCAATTATTTTGTCGTAGGCCGGCATTCACTATGCTATGCTGCCACTCAAGCCACCAATTGGCTTTGGCAGGCCTAGTCACATGTACTGTTTTATTTGAAGAAATAGAATGTATTATTATTATTATTATTATTCTTTGTCATTCTTCGGAGAAGTGTGGTATCCGCTACACACTTGCAACGAATCTTGTGCAAGTTTTGTTATGCAGTGGCTGACGACGATGAAGAATTATACGTGAAGTAGGTATGCGCCACAGTTAATGGGTTATCGAGAACAAGCTTTTGTAAAGAGTTGGAGCATTCGGCGACCCACACGTAGCGCGATTCGCGTTGTGCGACGTCTGGTTGTTCCTTTGCTGTTCCAAAAAAAAACTTTATTACTCATGCAAACGCAATTTCTTTCCCGACATCAAGCCTACGTAAGGCCAGTTTGGTAACGAGTTCCAAGCCCCGGCGTGGCTCAGTGGTAGAATACTATAGGCTGGCACGCAGCTGATCCGGGTTCGAATCCCATTGTGTCCTTTGTGTATCGTTTCGTGCGATAGCGGTTACGGACACCGGCGGCGACGGCGGACAACTACGGCGCCGCACGTGACCTTGCGATGCGATTATAATAACAGATTTCGCTATGAAATGAATTTATGCAGCTGGAATGTCGCCAAACGATTACCGAAAATCCCTCCTGACGCATTCAAATCCTTCCCTTGACATTTTCGGCGCTATAAGAAAGACCCTGTTGAAGCACGGCACTACTAGCTCCCGCGGAAAGCGTGCCGCGGTGGTTTCCGTGGGATCAAGCAGACCCCGTAAAAATCTAGTATTGCGCGATCAGTTAATTGTCACATTAAGGAGCTGTACCCGCCTTCATGCGGTTTCGGCCGGCCAGCAGGAGAAGACAAAGACACAGCGCGTGTCCGTTGCTAGGACGACGCCCATGGGAGGAATATGAGGAAATCTACCTTGAACTTCAAGGTTAAGTATGGTATGTGGTGTTTTAACATCCCAAAACCACCATATCATTATGAGAGACGCCACAGTGGAGGGCTCCGGAAATTCCGACCACCCGGTGCTCTTTAAAGGCCAGCTCTGTCAACTTTTTCGAGGTAAATGGATCCCAACGAAAATCGCTGGATATGTTCATTTTCACATTTCCGTCATTTATGTCAAATTACAGGCTTGAGATATGCGCCGATTGTTTGCGAATGAATTTTAAAGATTGCCTTAAAAAGCTCACCTCGCTTGCCAATGTTATTGGCAACAGTGTTTGACGTCATGTTTGGCATGTAAACCGAAGTGACGCAGCCGATGGCATCGCTACTTGGGCTGCTACAGCGTTTATTGTGCTGGCCACAAGGCGGCGACGGCGGCGGAGTTTCGCACGGGTACAGCACGGGAAAGCTTTCTTCCTTCCTCTGTGGTGTTTGGCCGGCGCTTCGCTGGTCTGGCTTTCACAGTTTTCACACTACACGCCCTCGGGAACAGTATACGGCCTCCGGTTTTTGCCAAATAGTACGTCATAAGCAGACACGGCGCGCGGTTGGATTTCAGTTTCGGTGTTGCACCATTTTGCTTAGTAAAAGTTATTCTAGCATTTCCCGAGCATTTCAGCTATTGGTCTCGTGACAAGAATGTCTCAGGAACATGAAAATACCATTACCTTGACATGGTCGAAAAATCGCCGGAGTTGGCCTTTAACGTGCACCCAAATCTGAGCACACGGACCTGCAGCGTTTTCGCCTCCATCGCAAATGCAGCCGGGATTCAATCCAGCAGCCGAGTACCTTAGCCACTAGGCAACCGAAGCGAGGCTTAAACTTCAAGGTCAAACACACGCACTAAGTCGTTCTCTGGGTTTGTACCAGGAGGTGTAGAACACAGAGTTTCCCAAAATTAACTAGAGGACACTCTGGCGCTGCGATCGTTCAGCGACCGTGGGAATGATGGGTAGCGCACACATTTGCCTAGTCTTCGTACTTGCGGGCGGCGAATTGTACTTGCGGCTTCGTTTACTGCTGTGTTTCGGTTTTGTTTGAGAGAAAGATTCAACCCTTTTGAACTTCACGACCCGATTTCGAAAGGTAAGTCTAAAAAAAATAATATGCTGAAGCGCAACCGCTAAACATTTGCTAATATTTTTTTTTCGTGAAAAAACAACTTCAAGCCACACGAACACACACGGAGCCAGAATCAGGCCAGAAGTACGAATATTAGACAAATGTGTGCACTACCCATCATTCCCATGCTCGCTGAAGCGCCGTGTGTTGCAGCTCCCATAGACACTAGCGCCAGAGTTTCCTCTAGTGTATATTAGGAAACTCTATGGTGTAGAACAATCGATTTAAAGGGCCAGGTTGACGAAGCACGTACCGAGGCTCTCGAGGCTGCCTCGAACTTGATGAGAAGAACCGGAAGAAGTCTGGTTCCGAGAGGAGGCGTACTGCTGCTGGCGGCCGCCGCTAGGGGGCTGGGGCCTCCGCTTGGCGCTCGGCGCGCCACCGCCGCTCACCGACGGTAGGCGGATGCGGGTCTCGGAGGCAAAGCTGTGCACCCTGTGAACAACAACAAAAAAAAAAATGTAGAGACCACGGCTTGTGAACTCGCGTTGAAAGGAACACACTTAATGAGACAGCTGTATGAACTGTCACATCATTTACGTCCAGGTGCGTAGCCAGAAATATTTTTCGGAGGCGAGGGGGGGGGGGAGGGGGATGCCCCTCTTTGATTTCACGAGGGGAATCCCTTTGAAATGTTCATTTTTCGCTCTCTATGCCATGGCAAAAAAGTCAGGGGGGGGGTGGGGGCATGTACTTGGTGTGCTATTGCCTGCTACAGCTCTGGTTGCGTCCCAATCACATCTTGGTTGCCGTAACACACTGACCACTCCCGTTCCAGATGTTGTACACCGGCGTTTTTAGAACACGGTGTGATTAGTCAATCTTCTGCGACGTCGCATCAAGAAAAGGCGTTACTGCTTTAATGAGTCAATACGGTGAGGCGCGTAGCGAGCGGAGGTTGAGTATCGCGCTCCTCTTCTTTTTTTTTTTACTTTTGCTTGTATACCTGCTCCCGTCCGTAACAGACGCTACTCTTGAATAAAAGTAAATTATGCTAATACAGGTGAACCTTTTTCTTTCTTTTCTTTTTAGGGTTCTTTTAATCAGGCATGTTACAGGAACGTATTTATGTAATGCCGGATAATGTTCCTCTTGCAGCGAGCGAAAGACAGGTTAGCCGTATGGTATGAAAAAATCAAAAGACGATAACGCTCCCTATGGCGCTCGTTCCCAAGGTTGCCCAGGGCGATCGATGGCGTAAGGACGGCCCTTCCCTAATGACAGACGAATGCTCGAGCAACGATAGAAATTACGGTTCTCATGAACGACTCGCTGAACAAAAGAGGACACCTAATGACAAAATAATAATATCCGGGGTATAACAACCAAAAACCACCATATGCTTATGTGAGGCGACGTAGTGGAAGGCGTCCGAAAATTTAGACCGTCTGGGGTTCTTTAACGTGCACCCAAATCTGAGCACACTGGCGTATACAGCATTTTCGCCTCCACCCGAAAATGCAGCCGCCACAGCCGGGATTTTATACCGCGAGGAGGACGCCTTAAGAAGACGCCTAAGTATAGGCGATATTATTATGCGGATGCACTGGTGTATTACCTCGTACTTTCGAAAACGGGCCTTTGGGTGATTACAGCGTTTCAAGGCCTAGCCATAATTTAACGTCACGATATACGGAACTGAGAAATAATTCGTGTCAAATCCCGAAATGACGGCGCCACACATTAAAAAGAAAAAAAAGGCTGCATATCAGCGTGCTTCGCTGCAAATGTCGTCGAAAGACAATAGCCTTCTGCCGGCCTTCTTTGGTGCATAATAGCATCGCATTTTCAGAGCAGCCTCAGAAAAACAAGGTTCTTTAGAATTACGTATCTTTTTATTTTCTAGTAAAGGAACACACCCCCTGACAGTTATTCTTGATGCGCCTCAGATCGAAAATTAGCCGCCGGCTGGCTGTGTGCCGAGACAGACAGACAGAGACAGACAGACAGAGACAGACAGACAGAGACAGACAGACAGACAGAGACAGACAGACAGACAGACAGACAGACACAGACAGACAGACACAGACAGACAGACACAGACAGACAGACAGACAGACAGACAGACAGACAGACAGACACAGACGCTGACAGACAGACAGACAGACACAGACAGACAGACAGACAGACAGACAGACAGACAGACACAGACGCTGACAGACAGACAGACAGACAGACAGACAGACACAGACGCTGACAGACAGACAGCAACAGGACAGACAGGACAGACCGACAGACAGACAGACAGACAGACAGACAGACAGACAGACAGACAGACAGACACAGACAGACAGACAGACAGACAGACAGACAGACAGACAGACAGACAGACACAGACAGACAGACAGACAGACAGACAGACAGACCAGACAGACAGACAGACAGACAGACAGACGACACAGACAGACCAGGACAGACAGACACAGACAGACAGACAGACAGACACAGACACAGACAGACACAGACAGACACAGACAGACAGACACAGACAGACAGACACAGACAGACAGATAGACACAGACAGACAGACAGACAGACAGACACAGACAGACAGACAGACAGACAGACAGACAGACAGACAGACAGACAGATAGATACAGCAAAAATTTCTGCCTTTAAGTATCCCAAGAAAGACTCGTCTTAACAAACAAACTCACGCGAAGGCAACGCGACCATCGCTACTCGCGTAGACACATGCAAAGAGGTTTAATATGGCGGCATTTGTTTTTAAAACCCGGCCACGACGTATACCGACGAATAATGCGCGAGCAACGATCGAAATCCCCTGTTCGTGCGATCGCGACTCGCCCTACACGGCGCAGGGCGTCTCGGCATTGTTACAGCTCCGGGAACGACCTCGGATAATGTCCAAAGGCCTCGGGTGTTTACAGAACCCCAAATCTCGAAGGTAATATCGACCAGGACGAATAATAAATAACCAAAGGGCACGCCAAGTACTTGCATGCGAGGCAGGTGCGTTTCTTCAATGCATGCGAAGGCCATTATGTCGAGCCCACGACTCGCGAACGATCGAATGTTTTCGATCATAAGCCGGGCAGATGATCAAAAGAGCTTGCAAAAAAGGTTGCGGGGCGCATGTTTGGAACTTGAGAAATTAGAGCAACCCGAATGCAATGCTTAGGTTGTCTGGGAGTGGCACTCACATCGACTGTGTTGGTGAACTTGCACAGTTAACTGTGAACTTGTGGTTAACTGTGAATCAAGGAAACTACAGCACCCCTAACTCTCCTTCACACTTCTGAATTTTCATGGAAGGGAAGTGCTCCGCTGAAAACAGATAATACGTAAAAAGCGGATGCTCCTCTCAAATAGTCAACGCATTCAGCAATTAGGTGCCCCCCCCCCCCCCCTCCCCTAGAAAAAAAATTATTTCTGGCTATGGGTCTGATTGCGAGATATCGTCTTTTTCTCTTTTTTTACTTTTTTCGTGGTCGATGCATTGATCTGTGTCCTCTTTCAGTATAGACCGGGCCGTTTTTAAACGAGAATCAATTCGATTTTGCAACTGCACAAAGTCAATCTGTGCGGTGTGTGGGCCAGGTCGGTTTATAATTGGCACTTCGAATCGTGACGTCATCACTTGGTTACGTGAGTCTGTAGACAGTTTTATGGGTGGGTTTCAGAGCCATCATATGAACTGGATTGTAGCCTTCGCGTTTAGTATTTTTTTTAAAATAGTGTCGCGGAAACCACTTTCACTCACTCACCCAGACACTATAGATACATTTTGGTTTCTTAAAGAACTGCAGTCAACAGGCTCCGATACGCGCAGGAAAAGCTTACGCATTTTCCCTTCTCGTGACCAACCTCCTTCCACGCGCAGTGACGTCAACTCGGCGATCGGTGACGTCACGCAGCACGCAGCTCGTCGATTGGTCTAAAGCAGGTCTCAACAAAGAGTAATGAAGTCAACGTCGCCGAAAGCCGACTTGACGTCACTGCGCGTGGAAGGAGGTTGGTCAGGCGTACCAAAGATGCGCGAGTTTGTTTGGAGGTTGTAAAAAAAAAAAAAGTCTGAGCCTGTTGACTGGCCATTTAACATCTGATGAGAAGGGGGAAGGTGTGTAAGAAAGAGTACAATTGGATGACGTTTATTATTCGCATTTAGGACCTGAACGTCACAGCGATATTCGCACGCATGCACGTACTGTTGCAACCACTAGCCTTCCTTCACTTCTGGCTGAAGACCTAAACTGTACCGCGAAAAAAAAAAAAAAGCTAAAGTGCAAGTGGCCTCCGGCTACAATTTTAGGTTGCATTTACCTCAAATTTTTCCTCACGGCCAAAGCTACTTTTTCGGGGCGCGCCACCAAGGACGCCAACGCCACTGCAATTTCTGCGAAACCTATTTAACGCTATCGCGTGAAGAAATAATCGAACAGTGCTACGGTAGAGGCACACGCAGGAAAACCGTTGGACTTGTGTATTCGACGTTTCAGTGACGAGACTAACTCCCGTAGCGATATGCAAAAACGACAATTGTTCAACAACAACTCAAAATCATCTATACCCACTTGTTGCACGTAAAATCGTCCCTACCGTCAGACGCTAACGCCGGACTTCGTACTTCGTGGAGCACGAAATTAATTCGCATTAAACAAAAAAAATATAACAGCGACACGCTATTAGCCACAGTATAAGCGAAGTCGTTCAATAGAACAAAAGCCACAGAAGACGCGTAAAGCGTTGACGCCACAGGAGAAGCTGAATCTCGAGGTTCTGAGATATTAGCGAACGGAAGCGTATTCTTTCCACGGGCACGCACACACGCCAAGATGTCATGCGCGTACGCCCTTTCAACTACATGAGCGCTGTTATGCCAGCGAGTCCTCGTCAAACGTCCGTGACTCTGAAAAAGGCAATCTGGGTCAAGGCCAGCCCGCAGTCCGCCTGGCGCGATCAACTCGACGGCGTGAACACGCGCGGCGCCCCTCTGGCCCACGTGCATTGAGTCAGCTGCGCACGTGGCAGCGAGCCGGCGTCCTCGTGTCTGGTGGTCTGACGCATGGCGCGGCGACCCCATCGGAGGAATCTGCCCTGACGACCAGCGGCGCTTCTGATTGGACATTTTGGTTGGACCCGGTGCAAATAAAAGAAGCCCTGCGGCGCGTCGCGATCGGCGGTCCTACGAGAGAGGAGTCCCCATGTCGGAGAGCCGACATGTGTGTGAGTCGGCGGTCTTAGGCGAAAAGTTGACCTATGTATTAGAGAGGAGAGCTCGGCTCTTCGAGTCTGTCGGCCCCAGTGCCGAATTTGTAACGCCTCTGTGTATATGCTGTACATAAACCTTGTTTAACTCACCGTCGTCTCGTCCGCTCGTCTTATCAGCTCTGCGCAGAAGCAGTCGCGAGCTGATAAACATACGCTACCAAACGGCTGGTGACCTTCCCGGCGGAGTTGGAAGCAGTGGCGCCTTCAGGACCGTGTTGGCGTCGCCGTCTTTCGCAACAGTGGTGGCTTCGGCGGGATCGGTCCGTCGTGCGCAACAGTGGTTGGCAGCTGCGGGATCGGACGGCGTCAGCGACATCGATGCGGTGAGTGCCTGATGTTTTCCCCTCAGTTCACCAGACTACTCTAGCTCAGGTTGTAGTAGTTTAGAGAAGGGCTGTGTGAAGCATTAGAGTGAGCTTTGATCGTTTCAAGCAAAGTCGAAGTGCTTTGAAACCAAAGTTAATGCGGAGGGGGTAAACACGGGAGAGTGAAAAGTTGCTTGCGCGTCTTGCTAGTTGACTTATAGTGGGTACGGCAAGTAAATTGTTAACAGGGGCAAACAGCAAGAGGCTAGTGTGAACGATGGAGAACCTTAAAGTGAAGGAACTCATCGAAATTTGTGAGGAACTCGGCATTACTTTGGGCCGTGAGAAACGAAAGCAAGCGATCCTTGAGATCATGAAGGATGAGGGAGTGTCGGCTGAGGAAGTCGATGAGGCCTGGGTGGATATTAAAGCACGCCGCGAAGAGGCTGAAAGGCGCGAAGCTCGCGAAGAAGCTGAAAGGCGCGAAGCTCGCGAAGAAGCTGAAAGGCGCGAACGTCGCGAGGAGGCCGAGAGACAGGAGCGTCTCGAGTTGAAACGACTAGAATTGGCAATCCTACAGTGTTCGCAGGCGCCTAGCGTAGCTTCTCCAACAGTTCAGGTCAGCTGTTTTAGAATTCGGGACCAACTGCCACCGTTCGTAGTAGGCGAGGACATGGCGAAGTATCTCGTCAAGTTTGAACACGTCTGTGAGCGAAACGCTTTGGAGCGGCCTCTTTGGGCGCGGAACCTGCTAGCTCTTTTTCCCGGCGAAGTGTCCGACGCGATAACTTGCTTGTCGAGGGAAGCGTTTGAGAGCTATGACGAGGTTAAGGAAGTGCTCGTGAGACGTTATAAGTTGTCACCCGAGGCTTTCAGGCAAAGGTTCCGGTATGCTAAAAAGGGGAATGAGTCACACGTTGACTTCGCGTTTCGTCTTAAAGCCGATTTGATTGAATGGCTCAAGGGCGAAGGTGTTTATGACGACCGCGATAAAGTGGTGGAATCCGTTGCATTGGAGCAATTCTACCGCTGCATCGAGGAGGATGTCAAACTTTGGCTGCAGGACAAACTTGGTGAAGTACAGCTAAACAAGGCAGCAGAGTTAGCTGAGGAGTATTATACTCGCCGAAAGTTGCATAGCAGGGCAGTGCGCGTTGAAAAGGATGAAAGAGGGCTTTTCAAAGAAACCTGATCAACGGAAACCCGCTCCGCACCGTAATTTCAAAAAGGACCCGTCTCTTACGAAGGACACTGTAGAGGAAGGGAAAACAGAAGCGGAAAAATCGAGTGAGGTTTCTAAACAACGCATTGATACCCCACGGGCGTTTGAATCACGGAAGCCACTAATCTGCTACAACTGCAAAAAGGAAGGACACATCGCGAGAAACTGTCAGGAAAAGTTTGCCTTCGCAACGATCCGAGAATCAGAAAAAAACATTCGGTTGTTGGAGCCGTATCTCCAAGAAATTAGGGTGAATGAGAAAACGTGCCGAGCACTTAGAGACTCAGCGGCAACCATGGACGTTGTCCATCCTTCATTGGTGTCTCCGGATGACTTCACAGGAGAATGCGCGTGGATCAGGCAGGTCGCCGAGGAGCAGAGTGTTCGCTTACCAATCGCCACGGTTGTCATTAAAGGCCCGTTCGGTGAGCTTCGCACCGAAGCGGCTGTGTCTGCCGCGCTAAATGATCGTTTTCCTTATCTTTTCTCCAACAACTCAGAGCAGCTTCTCAAAGAGCAGGGCAAATCGTTCTTCCTCAACTTAGCGTGCATGGCTCTCACGCGATCGCAAGCGCGGAAGCTATCGCGGCAGCTTGATCTGGTTCAATGCGGTGAACTCTCAAGTGACCTTGTCGGCGGGTCGACGGAACCCCAGAAAGGAAAGTTTCCGCATGAGTCATGTGAGCAGTCACGCGAGCGGCCCGTCGCCGAACCGACCGGCGCAGTTTCCGTAGAAAAGGGAGACGACATGGCGCCATTGAGTCAGAGCGAGAGGGTTGCAACGCTCTCGCCTGTAGCGGAAAGTTGGAGCGAGCTGCCGAGAGTTGATCGAGAGACGCTCATTCGAGAGCAGCGTGAGGATCTCTCGATTGAAGCGCTAGTGGAAAGCCAAATTGAAGCGCTAGTGGAAAGCCAGATTGAAGCGCTAGTGGAAAGCCAGGTTGAAACGCTAGTGGAAAGCCAGGTTGAAACGCTAGTGGAAAGCCAGATTGAAGCGCTAGTGGAAAGCCAAATTGAAGCGCTAGTGGAAAGCCAGAAAAACGCGGCAAAAGTGCTGTCGAAGGAGCACTACGAGGAATCGGTGAAGAAGCGTGCTTTTGAAGTTGATAATCAGGTAATGCTGCTGCAGCCGTCCAAGAGGGACAAGCTTGAGGTTGATTGGGAAGGGCCCGCCACAGTATTATCGAAGCCTTGCGATTCAAATTATGAAGTGAAATTAGGAAGGCGGCCGGACAAAATTTACAACTTGATGAAACCATACGTTCAACATCAAGCGGTCGTAAATCTGTTGTTGAATGCTTCAGAGGAAGAGGAAGCAGAGATTTTGAGTTCTAGTAAGGTAATTGAAGGGGGATCGAAAGTAATCCGGGAGCAGATAAACCTAGAGCCTAGCTTCAGTGAAGGAGGACCTGAGAAAGAGGACCTGAGAAAGATTGGTTCCGAGTTTGAAGACGTGTTTTCGGACCGCCCCGGAAACACGAGGGTGATCGAACACGATATCGAGCTAAGCGGTGAGGAGTCAATCCGTAGCAAGCCGTATCGTTGTTCCCCTGTGCAACGTCGAAAGTGTGAGCCGCTCTTGGTGCCGCATAGGTATCGTCGCCTAAAAGTGGCCGGTTACTGAGGTGGAGCACGTTGCTCCACAGCGCAACTTTGACGTTCGCTAAAGAAAAAAGGAAAGGTAAACGCTAATGCAGGTGCATTGAGCAGTGCGTTCCAGCTAGTAACTTCTCAACCTTTCGGTTTCTCGCTGGCGATTCGGGGCAAAATTTTTACCTCATCACGACCTGGGCTGAGCGCTCTCGTTCAGAGTGATCTCAAGGGGCCAACTTTATGTGGTATTCTAATCCGTTACGTTGTTGTACGTGGGAAAAAATTGAGTTGTCATTTTAAGGGTCTTTTGTCCCACATGTGCCTCTTGATGTAGAGGGAACAAAATTCCGATAAACACGTAGATAGGTATATGTTGTACTATACTTTGTCTGGTGTTCTGTCGGGTGACCGAAGACACTTGCGTGTGTCGTGTGTTGTCTGTTGTCGAACCGTTCTCAGCAAGTTGCAGAACCATCGACAAGTGCTGAAACCGAAGATGGTCAGAAGAGACGAGTGAAGCTGGTCGACAAGTTGTGGCGACAAGCCAGTGGAGATGGGATCCGTCGTCAAAAATGGGACGTGTTCCCGGAACAGTCTGGAGCTGTATTCTCCCCATGGCCCTGGAGGCGAACCTGGAGGGACCTGGCGAACGAGCGCACCTGACATCCGAGCCCCGTGGAAGCAGCTCGTCTTTCCGGTGCATTGTCTGGCGGCGGGGGTGCTGTTATGCCAGCGAGTCCTCGTCAAACGTCCGTGCCTCTGAAAAAGGCAATCTGGGTCAAGGCCAGCCCGCAGTCCGCCTGGCGCGATCAACTCGACGGCGTGAACACGCGCGGCGCCCCTCTGGTTCACGTGCATTGAGTCAGCTGCGCACGTGGCAGCGAGCCGGCGTCCTCGTGTCTGGTGGTCTGACGCATGGCGCGGCGACCCCATTGGAGGAATCTGCCCTGACGACCAGCGGCGCTTCTGATTGGACATTTTGGTTGGAACCGGTGCAAATAAAAGAAGCCCTGCGGCGCGTCGCGATCGGCGGTCCTACGAGAGAGGAGTCCCCATGTCGGAGAGCCGACATGTGTGTGAGTCGGCGGTCTTAGGCGAAAAGTTGACCTATGTATTAGAGAGGAGAGCTCAGCTCTTCGAGTCTCTGTCGGCCCCAGTGCCGAATTTGTAATGCCTCTGTGTATATGCTGTACATAAACCTTGTTTAACTCACCGTCGTCTCGTCCGCTCGTCTTATCAGCTCTGCGCAGAAGCAGTCGCGAGCTGATAAACATAGGCTACCAAACGGCTGGTGACCTTCCCGGCGGAGTTGGAAGCAGTGGCGCCTTCAGGACCGTGTTGGCATCGCCGTCTTTCGCAACAGTGGTGGCTTCGGCGGGATCGGTCCGTCGTGCGCAACAGCGCGCTGCCGACCGTATAGAGCGAGCCGCCTTGCATAACGGCCGAGCCACACGCGACGCACCCAGTTTGATTTATCGATCCTATAGCTGCAGGAGTCGAGGCAGCTTCGCTGCGAGACCCGTCCGAGCTACAGGCTGCCCTCCAGCGGAGACCGTGGTCACATACACGCTTTACTATGTAGCAGCAAAAATAAATTCATAGGGTTTCTTATGAATTCATTGAAAACGACTCACAGGCAAAAGCGATCATTTCCAAAAGCGAAACTGTTTTTAGTCGAAGCTTTTATGTCAGACCCAATCGTAGATCGTACTGAGATTAACCCACAGACAATGGCGAAATTCTGCTACAGGTATGTGCCACAACAACATACCACCACTCCGACGACGCACTTCTTGCACAACTCACCACTACACCCGCTACCACTACCACCATTCCTCCAACTTCATTCAACCCAACTGCAAGCACCCAACCATGGCCTCCGAGATGGCGGGCGACGTCGTCGCCCACCATCTCGGAGGCCATGGTTAGGCTTCACTTTTTCACCAGTGGCCGCCAAGCGGAGCTGGCTGATTATTGATGTTGTATGTCGATGTGTTCATGGAGTTTCCTAAAGTTAACTAGAGGGGACTCTGGCGCTGCGATCGTTTAGAGAACACTGGAATGATGGGTAGCACAAAGATTTGCCTAGTCTTCGTACTTGCAGATCTCTAATCGCACTTGTGACTTCGTTTATTGCTGTGCTTCGGTTTTCTTTCGAGTAAAAGAACAAACCTTTCTGAACTTCGTGACCTGATTCGAATTGGTGAGCCTAAAGGGTCAAGGTGCTGAAGCGCAACTATAAAATCAATGTTCATTGTTGTTTCGTGACAAAACAGCTTCGAGCCATGCGAAGCCAAACGAAACGTAAAGTACGAAGATTAGGCAAATCCATGTACTCCCCATGATTATCTTGCTCGCTGAAGCGTCATGCGTTGCAGCTCCCAGACACTAGCGCCAAAGTTCCCTCTAGTGAAACTATAGGAAACTCTACGGATGTGTTTGATCTCGGCCCCACCACACTCTTGACAGCCTTGTCCCCGAACATTGTTCCGCCTTGCGTATACATGCAGGATTGCAACCGGCTAGGCTAGTTTCGCGCTCCATGCATGCCTCCACAATCGGCCAAACTTTTGACACACACAGCGAAGACGTCACGCGGTGACGTCGGGACATGTGCTGGCGTCACCATGATATGTCATCAGATGACGTCGCAAACTTTGGCAATCAGCGGTGTTGTACCCCGTGACATTTTTTTTTTTTTGCATCAGTCGCATTGAGGCCACCCGTGCGGAACACCGGTCGATTTTTGCGTATCAAGAGGCCATCTAAGGCTTTGGCTTTTCACAAAGAAAAAGGTTCCGCCATATCCACGAAGTGAATGATGATGAGTGGGCGAAGCTCCGGAGGTAAACCTGGTAAACCATGAACCCTGAGTACATTTTGCCCACTCGATTTTATTACAACGCTCCCACTAGCGTACGTCGCCGCGCTAAATCGAACGATTGCTTTCCACCAATGACACGAGCAATATCTGACATAATTCCTATTTTATAACATCTCGCATCTTTCATCGTCAACTACAAGTACCACCGTCTAGTTTATAACATATTGCATCTTTTCATCATCAGCTACAAGAACCGCCATCTAGTGAACACTGGAATAACTAAACGAAAGGTGGTTACATACAGGGGACGCACAGCCCACGCCTTAAGGAGCTTCGCCCCTAAAAAAAAGGAAAAGTAGTTTAATTTTGAGGTCTTATGCCCGAAAACCACGTCATACACGAGTACGAGGCACACGGCAGCGGAAGGACGAGGCGGATTAAACTTTATCGCCCGGGGCTCTTTTGAAGTGAACTGAAACAAATGTATAGATGCTTGCTTTCTTGTATTCCACTGCGACCAAAATACAGCCGCCGCGGCCGGGAGTCGAACCCGCGTCCTCGTGCTTTAGCAGCGCTGCACCTTTCGCATTATGCAGAAACCGTAACGCGAGATCAGCGTAGCATATAGCACCCATATGACATGCTAGAGCGACGTCTCAGCCGTGCACGGCTATGCGAACCAATAATTAGTTGAATTACCGCTGTAATGTTCTCGTATAGCACGATATGTCCTTCGCTGTTGATAGTTTCAACAGTGTATATGGCAAACCCAAGGCGGTGGTCAATGGTCACGGCGCCTGACTGCTGACCCGCATGTCGCGTTATCGAATCCCGGCCGCGACGGCGGCATTTTCGAAGGAGGCGAAAGTGCTTGAGACCTATGCACTTACACATTTGGCGCCCACATTGAGGAACCCCGGGTGGTCGAAATTTCCGGAGCACCCCACTACCACGTGCCTCAGAATCACATCATTGTTTCGGAACCTTAAACCTAGGCAATTATGATCACACCAATGAATTTTAGCACGATAACCCGCTCCTCCACCACAATACCTGCCCCCCCCCCCCCCCCGATAATATGTGTTTAACATAGAAGGTGCGCCAAAGCGCAACAGCTACCACCGCGCTTAGCGGGCACCCGTACGTGCGATAAGACGTGAGCGCGGATTTCCCGCCATTTAAAGCGGCCGATCTTATCTAATCGCCATTCACCTCGTCCCGGTTTACTCACTAACCTTTCTGCCAGCTGTCTCTATTGTCGACAGACTACAAGCGCAACGTATATGCGCGGCTATTAAGATGGATAAATAACACCAGCGGACGACCTCAAGGTATTCTGCGGTTGTAAGTGAGATCTTTATGAAGAGGTAGTATAAAGAGAAGTGTTCACGACTGATAACAACCTGCGCAAAGGACGGAAGAAGGGATTTTACGAACGCGTCCCTTCCGAAAAGGGCGGTAGCCGGTGCCCCCGTAACGATGTATGAGAGACGTTTTGACGCCCACCACTAAGGGAGGCGCACTTAAATCGAGGCTGCCCGGTAATGTTCTGAAGGCAACGGATAAAGCGGAATGAAATATAACCGTTTATTGTAATTGTTGTTGTAGTAAAAAATCTACATGTACGAATACCACTTCTCGCTGGATCGCTGCCTTATTCGCGGTGAAGACTTTCACAAAGCCGCTGTCTTGTAGCCAGTGGCGGATCCAGAGGGGGGCGGTAGAGGCGATCCCCCCCCCTACCTTCTAATCTTGTGTCAGCACTCTCACCCCATCTCTTCAGTGGTTGTCGTCCACCTCATTCGCAGGTGAGGACAGACGAGGGGACCACTGTGAACCCACATTAACAGCATTTTGGACTACTAAAAACGAAAAAGTCGGGTACCAGCCCCCCTCTCCGGTGTTACTTCAAGCGACCCCCCATTTCCCCTAAATGAGTGGCTGAATTCGCCCCTGCTGGTAGCGAGCTTAAAATATAATACGACGTTCTTGGAAACGTTTTGGCGCGCACACAATATTACCGAGAATGTCATCAAACCATCTCTCCCCACTTCCCATACGATTACAATACAATATGACGGTTTGCGAGCGTGGTTTAGCAGTTCCATCAGCGAAATTTTCCGTTCCGTCAGCAAAAGTTCTGCCTGCAATCTTAATTAGGGAGGGGGCTGCATCCGCTCCCGCATCTCGTTTGGTGGGCTTCAAAAAGAAACAAGCCTCGCAATTGATACAAAAGTAAAAAATTAAGCAGTGACGTATGTTCCAAAAATGCTTGCCTTCACAACCGGCCACTGAGGTGCCAAGTAGGGAAGCAAGCAGTTCTCGGTTACGCAAAGTGAAGTGTCACGCCTGAAGTTATCGTCAGAACATCATGACCATGCATAACCTTGCCCTTAAAGGGACACCAAAGAGCGAACAAATTTTGCGTGTACAATTTCCCATGCAGTCTCGAAAACATCTCTCTTTTCGTGACACGATGTTTGGTAAGCGAAAAAAACGAGCGAAAAAAATGCTGGTGGAGACGCCACTTAGAGATTCCCGAACCAAACACAATGACGTCACAATTTCGAAGGCGTCTACTAGGTCCGATGCAGTTTCTAATCCATAAGGTTGAAGTACATTGTCATCTACGAACGCCACAGACCTAGCATACGAAGTCTTCAGAAAATTTCTTCGAGCCAAGGCGACGAAAATAAGAAAACTGCCCTTCGAAATTCTTGACCTCACGCGCGATCTTAAGCGCGAAATTTAAGAACGAAACTCCCTTGATTTTTCCCGCAAATTATAAACTTATGATAGTGAAAAATATACGATTAGAGTTCTCACGGCGCAGTTTATCAATCTAAACTAAGTCATTGTTTCTCTACAGTGTCCCTTTAAAATGTAGAAGTCCATCCAAATGAAGATCCCGCAGCGATTAGGGGGAGGACAAAAAGAAATGGCTGTCCCCCTCCCCTCTTTTTTATACTCACGTCTACATAGGAACGGCATAGCACAGGTATGTTGGTAGCCAGGTAAGAATAAAGTCAGTGGCACGATCTTGCGGCAAATCCGAAAACGAAAAGCCACATCACGACGCCGCCTTTCATTTGCTTCAATTGTGACGTCACTCCAGGCTTCTTTCCCACCCCTCGATTGCGCCACGCGACTTCAGGGTCTTACCTAATCAGAGTTCTAACACTAATTAGGTAAGGCCCGACTTCCGGGCTCCGACCTGATTAGTTAGATAAGACGCCACTTACGATTCCGGTCTACTTTTCACCCCAGGTTCTTATTTCGCGCTCTCATTTCGCGTCTTAACTAGATACCTCTGCTTCACCACTTGTGGTTAGCGCCGGTTCCCTTTGCGGGGTGTGCACATCTGTTTCGAATCTGAATAGACGTAATTAAACCTAATCGACAATCAGCTAGCATGTGTCTCTTCGTGTCTTCTAGCTTTCCTGCCAGGATGGCCTTTAACGCTGTATATACTGCGCGCATGTTGTAGACTTCTATACGTTACATCTGTACCTCTACCTCGGACCGAATTTACCGCAACGACATGCAACTCGTCCACGCGTGCCTCTTCTTCGCCTCCCGTATTTTCGCGAAAAGCAGTTAAGAAGCTTTGCCTAGCTACCACACAGGGGCGAATCCAGCCAGCTTACATTAGGGTATAGGAGGGGAGACGGTGGTGGTGCTAGCTCTTGTTTATTTAGCAGTTATCACAAGAACCCCATCACAGCGTAAATACTGTTAATTTGTGCTAACGTTAGTGCCACCCACTTGTTCTAATCGGTGACAGGAGATAAACAGCAGGCACTGAAGGCTGGCAGGACTGTCACAGGCCTTGGGAGGTCTCCCCTATACACCCCCCCCCCCACCTTGTTTTAGATCCCCCTGCTATCACACTAACACTAACGCCAACAATAGCGAGATAATACGGATGAACGGCGAGCGATTGGGTATCAGTCATAGTGCACTTATTTTTCAAGCTGATTGATTGATATGTGAGGTTTAACGTCCCAAAGCCACCATATGATTATGAGAGACGCCGTAGTGGAGGGCTCCGGGAATTTCGACCACCTGGGGTTCTTTAAACGTGCACCCAAATCTGAGTACACGGGCCTACAACATTTCCGCCTCCATCGGAAACGCAGCCGGGATTCGATCCCACGACCTGCGGGTCAGCAGCCGAGTACCTTAGCCACTAGACTACCGCGGCGGGGCATATTTTTCAGGCCTATAATGGCAGATTCCACTGAGACAACAGGTGTAGGGGTGTCGTGCAATGAGGAGGGGGGGGGGGGGCAGAGCACTGAGAGCAGGGCCACTCGATCTGCCACTGGAATGCGGCACGCTACCGGAGAGCTACTGAGAAGGTGACGATCGGAGAGAGAAGTATACCATGTGACCAAAACATTCGAATATCCCCGATATTCTCTGCGGGGCAGCAGAGAAATCCGCGTTAACTTTGTGAGCCGCACGTTCACCGTCATTACAATTCGCAGTTACAGTATTACGTTCATGCAGAGACGCATCCACCAAACCATATACATAGTAGCCATCATCGTCGCTACCGT
This sequence comes from Rhipicephalus microplus, assembly GCF_013339725.1. Classification (NCBI taxonomy): domain Eukaryota; kingdom Metazoa; phylum Arthropoda; class Arachnida; order Ixodida; family Ixodidae; genus Rhipicephalus; species Rhipicephalus microplus. Next base: position 128,122,274 of record NC_051167.1, on the reverse strand, counting down.
CGAACTACAGATGGTTGCGACGTTTGCCAGCGCGCTCGACATCTGCAAAAATAGAAAGAGAGAGAAACGGATAATGTGACGTTCAAAAAAGTGACTCTGTGTACTGCGTCTGCTCCGCTCTTCATGTGAGGGCACTACAAACTGCTCCTGCCTGCTCTCGAAGCAGCAAAAAAGCACTCTCGCTCTACCTCTAGATAACAATGCTCTTACACCTGTTCGACCACTGAAACACCTGGAGAGACCCCTTTCAGCGTGCTTTTGAGTGCTCCTGGTCTCGCAATAGAATTTCGCTGTAAGTGCTCTGCTGGTGGTTACCGTACTTTGAAGACAGGCTCCAATTGCACCTGGTCAGCCTTCAATACACATAATGAGCCGGATTGCTATGAGCGCGTCCTGTGCACACCTGCAAACCCGAGATACTGAGAGAGAGAGAGGAGAGAGAGAGAGAGAGAGAGAGAGAGAGAAGAGAGCAGGCGTCTGGCTTTATTTCAATGACAAAAACGAGCGCGAACGCGGTTGATGACTCTAGAACAACGTATGAGCGTGTGTGTGTCTCAGTGTGGTGGCGGAAGGGGGGTAATAGATATAAGTAGGCGGGTTGCGCTAACGCTATTCGCGAACCCTGCAGCTGCAGGGCCAGTATTGTCGCCAGAGTGTTGTGGGAGAATGGATCGGATACACGGTAGACCGCAAACAACAGGGCGGCGGCGTTTTAGAACTCACCTCTACGCAGAGCAAAGGGAGGTACGAGGAGGAGGAACAGGAGGAAGGGGGGGGGGGGGGCAGGGGGCCAAATGGGTGGAAGTCGTCTCGTTCTAAAATTGCGCGAGTGTGATGTGTACCTCGGGTGACTCGCGACGGCTGACGTAACTCAATTTGCCTGGCGCACAGCATGCAGAGTAGAAAAAAAAAAAAAAAACACCCGGATCCGTTGTTTGTCGGAGGTGGTGGCGTGATTAAACTGACGACCAAAAACAAAACAAAACAAAAACTCCGCAGGAATGTGTGCATGCAACGAAATTCGACATCGCGTTTTCATGGCACCACTGGCGCTGCCGTCAGGGCTTCGTTTTACAGACCTTATCATGGGAGCACCTTCGAAACAGTGTTTTGAGGGTCAGTAGGGTTGAGAGCTGAGCTAGTTGGTGAGACATCATTTAACCATATGGTGTAGTAGCGCAAATTCACGGGGACGAAAAGGACAAGAAAACACGACACTCGCTACACCCGCAGCGAGTGTCGACACTCGCTGCGGGTGTAGCGAGTGTCGTGTTGTAGCGAGTGTCGTGTAGCGAGTGTCGACACACGCTACACCCGCAGCGAGTGTCGTGTTTTCTTGTCCTTTTCGTCCCCGTGAATTGGCGCTACTACACCATACGGTTAAATGATGTTTTGAGGGTATCTAAGCGTTGTCGTCATGTCCGGGAAGAGTGTTTTTGGTGCTTGGGCACGCTTTCGTGCGTGTTTGTGTGTCCGTGTGTGTGTTTTTTTTTCCGACACCACTTAACTAACATGGCGGAAACCTTGCTGCATTTACATAGCAAGTCATCCCGGTGTTATGTACGAGTGAGAACAAGCGGTATATTTATAGAGTGCAGTATAGTGCTTCCGCGGCACTGTATACCCCACGCGTAGCGTGCAAGAGTGACATGTTCGCGCGTCGAATGTCTATAGAAACATTGTCAAATAAATAAATAAATAAATAAATAAACGCAACAATGAACGGAGTCTTCTAGAGCACAACAAGGCCGCGTTTCCTTTCGTGAAAAACCGGCGGCCGCCACTCCCTTATCACGAATGATACGCCACGGCGATAGCGCGCGCGCCGTTCGCCACCCGAAAGTACCGGACGCGTGTCGCTTGTAGCACGTAAAAGCACTCAACACAAACGGCCGTGTAAACAGTCGCCCTAATGGCGCGGCTGTCCTTTTTTAGTGCACGCGAGGGCCGATCTTAGCGTATAGGTGCCCGCCATCTGTGAACCGTGTCACGGCTGGCCCTGTTTATACTCGCTCCCTAAAGCTCCCCGAACGCGCTGCAGTTTTCATTAGGGTTAGAAATAACATGGACGCCCGAGGCGTAATTTCGCCGTCGCCGTCATGTCCTGAATAAAGTCCAAGTCGATAACCAAGTCGTGCGCGTCGTATAAGTTCTGTGAGCGTGCGAATGCACCTAGCGAGAGGAGGCGCGGTTCGGGCGAAGAAGAAACGCACCGCCAGACCCCGTCGGACGAAGGCGCGTGAACGGGCGCCGGGGGCGGAGGGTGCGTCACCCGGATAGAAACTTGCGACCTCCAAAAGGCGCAGTCGCCCATCTAGACAAAAATTAGTGGACGGTTCCTGCACTTGCACGCTTGGGTAAGCTCAGCACGAAAACCGCTTGCTCACTGGAGTAGCCATGTCCCCTTAAACCAGCGTTTAGTGGACTTGCCCAAAATCTGATTCGAACAGTTGGCTGCATGGTTTAGTTCGTGTAACATTTGTTGCTAATTTATTTCTAACACTTTTTTTTCTGGGCAATATACATACGAGCACTGGTTTAAACTGGCTAACGACAACTGGAAATGTGCAACACTGGTTAGACTAACCACCTTGTAGCCAAGACTGGAAAGCATTTAGCTGACACTGGCCGTCATAAGCCACCCATCATCAATCCGGAATTGGGCAGCCCAGGACTTGACTAGGTGACACAGTCCACACCTTTATCACCCGGTGCTAAGAAATAATCGCAGTAAGCGAGAAAATGTGGCTTTAGCCAAGGCACAGGGCGACAAAACTCACGGGTGGAGAGTCAACGTTACTATATTAGATTATAGACTAGCAACATTGGTGCAAGGGGAGAGAGGGGGCATACCTTAGGTACGCTAAGGCATGCAAGAGCATAAGGCCACTACATCTATATCTATTTCCGCTGCACCATTAACAATGGCTCTCACTCACGAAGCTTCCAACTAATCATGCAGTAAGAAGCTACACAACCAAAACACCACGTTACGTGCTAGAACTTGAGTCTAGAAATTCTAGATACGCATTCACTACGGGTATGGGTGCACACCTCCTACTCGCTACATCCGTGCCGTAGTACAGTACTCACGTCTCTAGCGACACAGAGAAGCAGACAGTGCGGGAAGCTTCCCGAAGCCTGCGACAGAGAGGAGGCGAGGGGGGAGAGATGACCGGAAGAGGAAGTGACAATGACCGAAAGGAGGAGATGGGATACGGTGGGAAGTAAGGAGGAAGCGATTAGGAGAGCGGAGGGACAGGTGACGACCGCCACATAATCGAGGCATGACGAGGCATTACAGTGGTGTCGCGTGACGTTGTGATGTCACGACAGGAAGGAAGGTGGGCAAAGGGAAAGCGAAGCCACGTGACCACGTCCCGATTCAAGCGACAGCCAATGGGGCAGAGCACGTTGGTGTTGTTGAAGCGACGATGTTTGGTGACCATGACAGGGTTGATTGAAAATATGACGATAGAGAGAAGGGGCACAGGAAATAGAGAGAGAGGAGGGAAAGAGAAAGATCAATCAAACATAAAACCAAGTTAATAAAGGCAATACAGCACTCGTAAATAAGCGTATAAGCTTTCGTATATAAGCGGGGCGACAATGATCGCCTTCACGTGACGTCACGTACGCACAAACTCAAAGAGGCCCTACAACACTTTTCCAAGTAATCATCCAATAGCTTCATTAAAGAGCTTGTTCCCTCACGAATCGACTTTCACGATTTTTTTTTTTTTTGGAATCTGAAAATAAAAAGCAAGTGGCATGAACTTGCCACACACTTCAAGTGCTCTCTCCGTCTTTCCTACTAGTGAGCGAGGTGAAAGGTACACAGGGTGGAGGATGACAAAGGGTAAAAAATGTGCGTCCTTTCGTCAATATCCGCAACAACCTTAAACATTTTTTTGAATTTATTCGAATACGCGGCTTACATTCGGTGTGATCGCGAGCACGCGCACGTGGCAGCCTCTTGCGGCAGTCGATGCAACTATGCAGCTCACAATGTTCAAACCAGCCAGCGGCCATTGTCTCCGGCTATATGGCGCAGTTATTTGGGTATACGGTACCGTTGTAGACGGAGGAGGGAGCGACGTATAGGACTTAGATAATTCATTCTAAATATCAGGCAGCGTACTGCGCTGTTTGTTTGGCTATAGAGTTCTCGCGAGCCTCGACGCAGCGTTTTCTTACTATGCTGAAAGTGTTGCAGGACCCCTTTAACGTACAGAATCTACAAATACCAAAGCCTCGCAAGCCACGATGACGCTATTTCGGCATATATAGCATATCGCATGGAGGGGAGGGGTCTTTGCGGCACAGACAAGCAATGAGTACTTTGATTGATTGGGAAACTTTATTCAAAAATACGAGAGACAAGGGAGCGGCAAGGGTGGGTCCCTATAGCCCAGGACTCCAGTGGCCGTTGCTGTAATCCCTCAGCCTGATTCAAAAGACCCTTCTGGGTCTGCAAGTCGGCGCGATCAAGAACGGACCTCCCAAGGCTCCTTTAGCAGCATATGTATCAGTGGGGAACGGCGGGGCACTGGCACGAGACGGCTCACACATTTATAGTGCTGCGTTTTAACCGTTCATTTCGCGTACCGACGACAGGATAGCGCAAACGTTATTTTCGCCCACTGCGGCGTCCGCGTTTTCTTACGCCAGCGTTTTGCTGAGCTACGCGAAGTCAAATGACATAGGAGTTATCTGCTACCCTCCTTTCCCGATGTTCTTTCCTGACTTTTTTTTTCCTGACGTCCAAAGTTTCCCTTTGTGCGATTCTTTCCATAGCATTTACTGCAGAGCGCAAGAATAATTCGGCCTTGGCAGCCTTCCAACCAAGCTTCTCTTTTACCCAGCACCCGATACCTTATCCGAGAAAGAACAACAAGTGATAAAAGAGACAGGCTGTCTAGTCTCGCTCTATTGTAATGGCCGTAACGGACACTGCAGGCATGCAGTTCGTATGCCAGACAGGAAGCACCTCATGGAGGACCGAGGTAGCCTCGTTGAACGTATGGTTATACATAGAGCTATGCCGCCCAGAATAATCAACTGAATATTGCAGTTTTATATTGATATCTGAGATTTTACGTCCAAAAACCTAGCCAACAATTATGAAAGACGCTGTAGCAGAGGGCACAATGTGACCGCCGCGTCCGGAATCGAACCCGCGACCTTCAGGGCTGCAGCCGAGCACCTCAGCCACCGATCAACCGCCGCGGATGAATGTTCCATTTTCAAACGACAACACAAACATACTATTATGCGTGACCGGGGTACCCGGATCGATTTTAACCACGCGTGCGATTCTTTAACGTGCCACTGATGCTAAATACAGGGTTGTATTCAGTTTGCAGAGACACGAGCGAAAAGTGGCACACTTTCTATTTTATGCACTTCCGATCGAGCAATTACTTCGTGGTTTCGAAATATTCCGAAATATTGTTTTTAAAAAAGTAGAACGGATATTGAATCTATCACTCTGGTTCGATTTTAGAGTTATATTGGACACACATAATGTCGAAGCAAGCGTTTATTAAGATAAATTCCAATCAACCATCGGCATAATTAATGCCAGCATAATTATTGCTGACAGTTGCTAATTATTCCTAATTAAGCCGCACCAGCACGGTGGCTTACAATAAGTAGATGCGTGCGTGCGAACGAAGAATGCGTGGTAAGCGCCCGAAAATACGGTATACGGCGGGGACGCGTTCTTCGCTTCCGCAGTGGCAGCGTCGTTGGGAGGTCGAGTTTGATCTACACTGTATCTGCGGTACCTGGCAGTGCCCTTTCCGACGCTATATCTTATCGGTGGAAGTTGAAGGACAGCCAACGGACCACGCAATTGTCGATCGAAAAATAGAAGCCACTCTTACCACATGCATGAGACGTTATGGGGGGCACTTATCAATCCAGGCAGAGCGCAGATGTCGCTGCGTACGTGATGCGGCGCACGTATAATCAAAATGGCATGACAGGCGACAATAACGAGCGGCAAGACTGAAGGCGACAGTTAGATGCGTGCAGGTAACATACATTCGGCGACAAAAGATGGAAGTGTTTACGGAGCACGAGGTTCGTGAAAAACCTGAATTCCTTCTTAAACCTGGTAATTTACAGCCTCTAATCAAAGGTCTTGGCCAGCGGCATTCATCTGAATGTAACCTAAACGCAGTTATTAATTAAGTTAGAAGAGCAATGCGTTATAGCAGTCCTCCATGGCGTTCCGTTGACATGCATGTGCTGATGTTCCGGCGAGAAATTTCAAACGTCAAACCTTGACCTTGATGTTTTCTTCGAATAATTAGCCTAAAAATGACTAAATTTGTGATAATAGCATTTGAAAGAACAATTTTTGTGTCTAAGCTAGCTGGATGTTTCACTTTGGTGTTTATGAAGGGGTGCGGGAGAGGGAATACAGAACCGCTTTTGAAGTAATCAACAGATGACGTCAGTATCAGAGCTTATTGCCTCAGGAATCCATCGCCACAAAAAAAAAATTACTCGAATCAGTCATGAACGAACGGAATTGAACGGTTTTTTACCAACTTTATTTTCTAAGTGCTTTTTTTTTTTCAGCGTCGCCTGGATGGGCTCGGGCGGGAAACAACTTCATTAATTGTTCATGCCATTGGCCGTTCGCGCGTTTTCTCCTTTACCAAGCGTCTTCTCGCTGCGAGCGTGGTTATATTGGTATTGCTGAAGAGTAAGTGATTAATACGAGAAAAATCATTTTCTTTTTTAACGTCAGCTTCAATGATTGATATGTGGGGTTTAACGTCCCAAAACTACCATATGATTACGAGAGACGCCGTAGTGGAGGGCTCCGGAAATTTCGACCACCTGGGGTTCTTTATAACGTGCACCCAAATCTCAGCACACGGGCCTACAACATTTCCGCCTCCATCGGAAATGCAGCCGCCGCAGCCGGGATTCGAGTCCGTGACCTTCGGGTCAGCAGCCGAGTACCTTAGCCACTAGACCACCGCGGCGGGGGTAATGTCATCAGCTTCAAGGTGTGACCACATGTCCGCGCTGCAGGCCGCCAGCGCGTAGATTTCTGACGCGGCGCCACGCCCTCTCCCTATAGGGCGCACGGCTATACGAGAAGCCGTGCGTCCTCTCTCCTCACGGGGATAAAGGCGCGACGCCGCATCATAAAGCCGCGCAGTTGGCGCGCTGCAACGCGTACATGTGGTCATCCATTCGTAGACGCGGGCGGCGGGCGCGCAGCATCTCTCAGTGAAGTTCAGAGATGAAGTGCCCCTGCCAGGGGCATGCAATGTGACAAAATGAACAGGAAGCGAGAGTTAATATATGGGGCAGGCAAGATATGCAGGGCTCAACGTTTTACGGTTCGACTGAAACTTTAGACGGAATGCCCTCGAAAGATGAAACGGTTCGCGGCATCAGACCGGCGTTTTCTTTTTTGCTCTTCTTTTATGACGCGAACAAACGCTGTAGACCACTCTCTTATCGTAAGAGAAAAAAAAAGAAACATAAGAGAGCCAAGCTTAAGAGACACTCGTCAAAGTCAAGATAGTGCGAAATCCGACCCACGAAAAAACACAGAGATATAGATAGCGCAATAGCTGTATGAGTTGCGCTGACACTGCACTGTCATCGCGCTGACGCTTCAGAGGCAGAAGGGGAAAAAAAAAAAGCTGCACGACACAGCGCGACGTCGTCAGAAACGGAACGACGCGCTTCTCCTTAAATTGCCGTCAGCGCATGCGCGCAGGCACCGTTACGTCGCCACGCAAGAGTTTCCCATAAGTACAATAGAGGGCGCTAGTGTTTATGAGGCCTGCAACGCACGGCGCCTCAGCCAGCATGGGAATTATGGGTACTTCACATATTTGCCTACAGCCTTCGTACTTTATGTTCCTTTCGGGCTTCGCGTGGCCCGACGCTGCTTTGTCACGAAACAAAAATCGGCAAATGTTCGGCAGCCAGCTGCGCTTCACCATCTTAATCTTTTAGGCTTAACATTTCGAAGCCGGCCCGCTAAGTTCACAACGGTGCTTTCTTTCTTCCGAAACAAAACAGAAAAAAACGCGATAAACAAAGCCACACGAGTACGTTCGAAGCGGCATGCACAAAGACTATAGGTCAATTCGTGTACTATACCCATCGTTGCCACGGTGGCCGAACGATCGCAGCGCCAGAGTACCCTCTAGTTAATTTTACAAAACTTTGTGCCTCACCAAAAGTTTAAGTGTACAGCTTACATGCATTAAGGTTTCTGCACAGCTGCGAGGATCGGTACGCCGTTTGCGTAGCCTCCGTAATCAGCGCATGAAAGTCATCGCGTGACGCCGCGTCATTGTATAACATGCTGATGACTTCACCGTGACGTCGCAAATCATGTCAACCCGCGATATTACGGTAACGTCACGAGATAACGTGATGGCATCATGGTAGCAGGTGACGTGTTTTTTTTTGTTTTTGTTTTCGCAAACAGATGCCAGAAATAGAGCAAGCTTTATTTTTACATCTCCGTTGTAATAAAAATATGTTAAAAGCAAACCACGCGGCAAAATTGCAATGATGTAATGCCCGTGCAGATACCATGCCTAGTCCAATAAAACCACACCGACAACCTTTCGGCAAAATTTCACAGCAAGTTTCTCTCTCTCTCTCTCCATTATCGCGTCACCATATGGCCGCTTGTAATATGCCTCACGCTCCCAAGTGGTGCGAGACAGTTTCGGAGAAGGTTGAAAGGGGCGCGCCATTCGAGTGAGCTTCATACACACTTTTACAAAACTATCTGAAAAATGCGATCTTCTCGTTACAGGATGAATTTATAGGCGCAGCCTCAAGAGTTTTTTTTTTTTGTCTGTTTGGCTCAGCTTGGAACCTTTAACTCTCTCCTCTCAACGCGTGTCTCCTCTTTATATTCCTGAAGTTTCTTCAAGTTGACTGATAAGCGCATCACGCGCGCATAGCACATCACGTGTCTCGAGAACCGAGCTGCGCCCGACCGTTCCCATAGCTATACAAGGCCGGCATATATAGGGACGCGTCGACTACTCACTCACAGAACGCTGAACTCACTCCTGTATACTCACGTCACGTGGTGGTGAGTGCGCACGCTAACGCACGGTGTCACGTGCTTCGTTCCCAGGCGTACGCACACGGCTAGTTTTGATACGGCGAGAGTTCTGTGCGTGTTTGTGCATTTCTCTCTCACTACCCATCACACAAATAAAGCTGTAAAAGTCCACATCACGTGGTCCGGATGCAAAGCAGCTAAGGGCCCTTTCTATACCGAAGCAGAGACAGCAGAGAACATGAGCTGCATTCGGAAAGTGCGAACCCAAAGCTGAGGTAAACAAACGAGGCGCACGCACGCACTCACGAAACACACACACATACACACACACAGTAGCAATGTTGACAGTCCTATCCTAACAAAAAATAAAGGTCGAATGCATGGCTGTGGACCTGCCCAATCATGCCACGACGACGTTAGAATCAAGAAACAGACAACGCGGACACAGGTCTGTATAAAGCGACAAGGCAGTTCGTTTTGGCTGCACAGAGTTGGCTGTACTAGTTTACCTGCTGCACGAAACTGATTCGCGACGAGAGGATCGCACCGGTGTTCGAGAAACGTGAAACCGATCGTTTGCCGCCTTACGAATGCGCCTGGCTGAAAACAATGGTGTGTGCATGCCAGTTAGTGAACGCGCGTGGTTCGATGCAAATACGAGGCAAGTTTGTTGGGAAGGGTTTCGTGTATAGCGTGCGCGAGACTCAGTGAAGGAGAGGACACAAAGAATGCGGACGCTCAAACAAATATGAAACGAAACCCTGAGTCGGAATGTTGTGTACAAACAATTGTCGGACGTCTTCGACGGCGTACCGCCGTCAGCACACGAACACTTCTATGCGTGGCCAGGGCTAGTTTGACTGATGTCAGCCGCAAAGTGCTGGGCACTTTTGCCGAGATAATACCTCGGTATGTTTGGATAGCATGCCGGCATGCATGGTTAGCATCTTGGCAACAGAACCCAAACGTAGGTGGCGCCAGCGTCAATCAAACCGCTGCAGAACAAGCGGCGGAGCATTCGTGTCAAAGGTGCCGATTGCTGTATATATACGCTCTTTCGAAGGGTGTCTTCTGAATCCCATGACTATAGCTTATGCATACAACACACATAATCAATCGAAATATTAACGGGAAAGCCTTAGATTCACCCAGATACGCTAAAATAATTAAATAAATTATTAGAAATTCCGAAAGACTGTCAACAGAAACTAATTATCTTACGTCAGGTCCGACTGTCAGGAATTTTCTAACAGATCGTCCACATAGCGGGTCTCTATAGCGCGTATCTTTAATATACAGAGTGTATGGACGGAGTTTCGGGTTTGGTTGGCGGTACGTCGCTAGCGAAGGAGAAGTTAATGAATAGCTTACCTTACCCAACCCAACCTATAACCTCGTCTGCAAGCAAACTTCTCAATGCACGCGGTCTCGCCTTAGATACCAGTCATGTCTACAGAGGCAATCCACAGACGGGCACATTCGATTTTACGAGGCGCCTTCGTACACACAGACGGGGCGGGAGAATATTATATATAGATGGCTCAAAGTAGCCGTCGAAGCGGCGAGCAAGCAAGCCGAGCCACTAGCCGGAGCCGCTTCGCCAGCCAGTGGAAACTTACTGGAAAAGAGAAGAACCTAGCCCATAGTGAACTAGACAAAGAAAGAAAAAAGAAAGAAAGAAAGAAAGAAAGAAAGAAAGAAAGAAAGAAAGAAAGAAAGAAAGAAAGAAAGAAAGAAAGAAAGAAAGAAAGAAAGAAAGAAAGAAAGAAGCGGAACCTAAACAACAACCCAGCTTGTCTTAGTATCGTCCTTCCCCGACGAGGTGGATGAGGGCGACGGTAAAGGAAAGAAAGACACAGATTGTAGGAAAAGAGAAAGGGAAAAGAAAAAACAAATAGAGGGCCGCGCTTGAGAGCCGGCTGAAGAAGAAGAAGAGGCAGTGTGGGCCGGAAAAGCAATTGGCGCTATAGTAACACAGGCACGCGTTGCGAGAAAACGGTACGCTATACGCTTCATCCATCACTATATACTGCTACGCCAGCGAGAACCGCGCCGGACGGAACCCTTCGGACAAGGAAAACCTTCAAGCACCGGACGCAGCCGCGCCTGGCTTTATTTTTGTAAGGTTGCGCGCAGCGTTGCCGAAAAAAATAGCCGACTGGCCGGTCAGCTAGTCCGATCAAATAGGGGGGGTCAGACTTGGAAACGCGGGCGCGACGAGTTTTACGACGGCTGCCGAATACAAACGTTCACTTTTATCTAGCGGCCGCGGTTCTTCATAAGGGGTGTAAGAAAAGGTTTATCTCAGTGCCCAACTTCTCCCCTACCCGCAAGCGCGCGCGCGCGCGCGCACACACACACACACACACACACACACACGCACACACACACACACACGCACACACACACGCACACACACACACACACACACACGCACGCACACACACACACACACACGCACACACACGCACACACACACACACACACACACGCGCACACACACACACACACACACACACACACACACACACACACACACACACACACACACACACACACTAAACTGTTCTTCTTCGCGTCATAAAGAAAAACTATACATCTTTTGTCAACTCTAATTGGCCTGTAAAATCAAGCAAAGCAAGAGAGAGAGAGAGAGAGATAAAGATGCAAAGAAAGGCAGGCAGGTTAACCAGACGCACATCCGGTTTGCTACCCTGCACTGGGGAAGAGATGAAGGGGAGAAAAGAGGTTGCAGAGAGATGAGAAGGTACACACAATCACGAGCACATTCGGGGAGCACGCACAGTCTACAGGCGGTCGCTCAAGTTTGTTGACTTTAAGTAAAGTAGCAGTGCTTTAGTCGCTTTCTGCGCAACTGAGGCAGATTCCCAAGGTAAGATGACCTGCATGGCTATAGGAGAGTGCATAAAGGCCACTTGCTCACCCCCGCTAACCAACTCCCTCCCCACCCCGCAAAGCTACACACGAACTATAACATAGTCACACAGGCGCTCTTACCGTCTCCCACCCCAAGTGTAGGGTAGCCAACCGAGCCAAGCTTGGTTAACCTCCCTGCCTTTCTTCTCTATTTATCTCTCTCTCCCTCTCTCTTACCGTCTCCTATCTCGATGCAACACGGATTTGCAACCCGCAAGAAATAGTGCGGACGCTCATGATTGCGTTATTTTGAGGGAGGCGAGTTCAGACTTTCCTCGGATATATTTCTGTTCAATGATACGCAGGTTTGTAGGCGAGTTTGTGGCGCTGGAGTTTCGACATCTTTATACATGGTCCACGACCGGATATATTTAGGCTCTACATTAAACTTTAAACGAGTGGCATAAACTTCCTTTTTTCATTTCTGTCTCAGAGTTTAGGTATGATTAACCAAACATGACCAACGGGTAATTTCTGTTTTTCTTCTAAGAGAATAAGGTTGTCTGCATGGCCTCCACGATTGGCTCAGATATGCCGCCAGTGATAAATTGTGCGAAACGACCGCGAGGCCGGAGTTGGAAGGTGTTCCACACGTCGAGCGAATAGGAATACAAAAGTAATAAAAGGAAGGAGAGGGCGTGGCTCGTGCCTACGTCAGGTAAAAAACAAAAGAAACGTCACGCACGTTTCGACCAATGAGCGGCTCCGGTCGGTCTAACTAATTTTGCGGAACGCGTGGCTCTCCTTTCGAAACTCGTGTCACCCGGCGGTTGCAGCCGCGAGCTCGGGGTTCAGAGTCGCCGTGGCTGAAACTGAGCGCTACAGGGGCGCTGGCAACCAGGTTTTATTTCGGGAAACCGTAAGTCATAGGGGGAGAGAAGGAACGTGTAGAAGGAAAGAGTGAAAAAGGAAAGGCCGGAAAGAGAAGATGTTGGCTTAGGAACGAAAAGGACGCCGCTGCATGGCGGGGTGGCTCGCAGCTGCAGTAAAACAGGGCGACCCTGCTAGCACCAGCCGCGGCGCTCTACGTTTATTCTCTAAGGTGGTGGTGGTGGTGGTGTTGCAGCAGGCGAGGTTAGCCTGGCCGTAAACATACGTGATATTTCACGTATACGTTTATTCTCTATTCATTAGATACCCCGTAGCTCCAAAGAACGGTTATAGCAGGAGCGCTTACACCAACCAATGAGATACCAATGTGCTCGCACATCATTCACACCCGTGATAGAACTTCGGCCTTCGGTCATTGACTGCGCTGGCCCGAAGGCACGGTTCAACCGTGCCCAAAGGTCACGGGATCGAATCCCCGTCGCAGCGGCCTCATTTTCGACAACGGGTACCAATGTGAGCTCGTTTGTTGATCCTAAACTGGCTTGCAGCATAACGCGAAAACAAACTATAAAAAAAAACGAAGTAACATGCTTGGACATTGCAACGCTCACAAAAAGGACAAGGGCCAGAAGAGATGCACAGGACACGCGCTGAACTCTCAAACTAAACGCTTACTCCGAAAAACGCGAAAAAAAAAAAGGTAAACGACAAGAAAACGTCGAGTCACGTGACGTGTGCTTAAGAAAGCGCGCGCACAACGAATTCTAAGTATTACCGCCCGTGCTAAGGCGAGCGAAACTCTCTTTAGGGGGTTTTGTCATATATCTAAGTAACACACTTACATCCCAAGAAAAGGGTGCTTTGACGCATCGAAAGGGTGTTTCCAATGGTCCTCATGGCTGAAAAAAAAATGCGAAAATAACTTGTATCAGTCATGTAACATGCATTAAGATGTGACATCAATTCAGAAGATTCACGCACGCACACGCCAAACCAAACACGCAACAGAACAAAGCGTAAAATAAAATGACGAGCGCTCCCACTCCATCTTCAAGGGGCCCTGCAACACTTTTTGAGCATGGTCAGAAAACACTGCCGATCGCTAGTAGAGGCTCCCGATAACATACGAGCCAAATATTATAGCACAGCACGCGGTCTGGAATTCACAATATATTATCAGTGAGCTAAAAATTGCTTTCTCCTTTCCCGACGAATGGCGGAATATGCCCAAAAATCACACGTGAATTACCCATCTATCAGCCATTGGCTGATTTGAGCATGGCGCGCCGACTTGTTACACAGATCGCCGCGGGAGGCCGCGACTTGGTCACGCGTGCGCGCGCGATCACACCGACAAAGCGGCGCATTCGAAGAAAAAGAAAGAAGTGCTCAAGGCCACGAGGAGCCTGCGACATTCTTCTGTGGCCTTGCCATCTCTTCCTGCTTAGATTCCAGCGCTTTCGTCGGGACGAGCGAAGAGAGAATGCGATTGCAGCATGCGACAAACCTTTGCAAGTCCACTCGCACTGGACGGATTCTTAAAATTTTTTGCGGCGTTCAATTCGTGAGGCAATAAGCTTTTCCGGTGAGTTCATTCCGTGGTTAAGCCTTTCAGGGCCCCTCTATCTGGTATATGTAAGCCGCTGTTCAGTGCTGGTGGGAATATTCCCGTTGCCCGTAAATGAATACTAAGTATTAGGAGAATAGGCGTAAATTTATGGTATTATTGCAGATAGCCCTGAAGGACACATCTTTAAACATAAATTCGTCTAAGACTCTACCACTTTTTCATAAAGGAGTCCCGATCATCACTCGCTGTTCTACCAGCCATGGGTGTTATCCAGCCCCGAAGCGGTGGTCTAGTGGCTAAGGTACTCGGCTGCTAACCCTCAGGGCACGGGTTCGAATCCCGGCTGCGGCGGCTGCATTTCTGATGGAGGCGGAAATGTTGTAGGCCCGTGTGCTCAGATTTGGGTGCACGTTAAAGAACCCCAGGTGGTCAACATTTCCGAAGCCCTCCACTACGGCGTCTCTCATAATCACATGGTGGTTTTGGGACGTTAAACCCCACATATCAATCAATCAATGGGTGTTATCCAGCCCGTAACAAGCTCCGCTCGAATATTCCCCGCAAAGAATCCTTCCGAAGCACCTGTACTGCGTCAGCGCGCGCCCGCCGATCGCAGGCCCGTACAGCGTCTCGCCGTTGCGTAAGACGACGCCGCGGGGTTCGGCCGCATCCGGTACAGGAAAGACGGCCGAGCAGCTGCGCACAGAGCTCAGCAAAAACAAACGCCGCAGCAGCGGCTTTGTCCACCGCGTGATTCGCTCCTTATCAGCGGCAGCAGCTGCCATGCATCCTGTGTTGGCTGCGACGTCGGCATTCCTCGGCGACCGGCATAAACGGAAGGCTTGCGCGGGAACAAGCGTATACGGCTCAGACCCGGAAAGAAAAAAAACCGGGTTACAATGTGTATATGTACGCTTGCACAGCTGACTATATACAATGATGCCATCGCTAACGCCATGTTGCAACTCCTAATACAAATTTAGCAAGACATAAGAAACCGAGTCCTTGATATCACACGAAATCTTTCAATAATACAGGGTGTTGTGAAGTCACGCCTATATCATTTACACGTATACATTGCCGCCCATAAACTAGCGCCAGCTATAAGTTGTTCTAGTAGTTGCTACTGTAGTAGTAGTTGCTGCTGTAGTAGTAGTAGTTGTAGTAGTTGCTGCTGTAGTAGTAGTTGTAGTAGTTGCTGCTGTAGTAGTAGTTGTTGTAGTAGTTGCTGCTGTAGTAGTAGTTGTTGTAGTAGTTGCTGCTGTAGTAGTAGTTGCTGCTGCAGTTGCAGTTGTAGTAGTAGTTGCTGCTGCAGTTGCAGTAGTAGTTGCTGCTGCAGTTGCAGTAGTAGTTGCTGCAGTTGCAGTAGTAGTTGCTGCTGCTGTTGCAGTAGTAGTTGCTGCTGCTGCAGTTGCTGCTGCTGCAGTTGCTGCTGCTGCAGTTGCAGTTGTAGTTGCAGTTGTAGTTGCAGTTGCAGTTGTAGTTGTTGCTATTATTAAAATTTCGTGTCGTTGTGTAAGGTATGTGAGATCAATGACCTAGTTGTGCTTTTTGATAGCACCTTACACTTTTTTGCTCACGCTAAGCGTGTTGCTTTGCGGGGTCTTCGCACCCTATAGGCTGTGTTTGCAGAATGTCTAGATAATTCCGTTCTCCTGTGCCCTTTCGAAAGTTGTGCACCACGCTATGTCTTCCTCAACTTGAGTATGCATCTGTGATCTGGAATGGCATTCCCAATTACAGCAGCAACGCCATAGAGCGAGTCCAGAAAAAAAAATTCTAAGCATTTACAACCATCGTTTCGCTAGAAATGACTCCGGATCTCGTTCTAACGCTGCTGGATTATTATCATTGCCATCACTTTGCTGCCGACGAAATCGCGCTGACCTGTTATTTCTTTACAAGCTTGTGCATGGTATCATATTGTGCCCTGCACTGTTCAACTGTCTTAATTTCCGAATTCCAAGTAAACTCACCAGAGAGAATAGGCCTTTTCAAGTAACCACCTGCCTTTGTGAACATTCGACTATTGGCAGGATATAACGTCTTTACAATGCTTACTTTTCGGAGCTCGGTGTTTTCACAGCTCGCCGTCGTTGTTATGCTCGAAATTATGTTATGCCCGAAATTCCCAACGGTCCGTTCTTTCATTCGAAGCAAAACCGAAACACAACAATAAACAATTTCACAAATGCGTTCGAAGCCACGAAGCATTTACTTATTTATTTATTTATTTATTTATTTATTTACTTATTTATTGATATGTGGGGTTTAAAGTCCCAAAACCACGATATGATCATGAGAGACGCCGTAGTGGAGGGCTCCAGAAATTTCGACCACCTGGGGTTCTTTAACGTGCACGCAGATTTGAGCAAACGGGTCCACAGCACTTTCGCCTCCATCGAAAATGCAGCTGCCGGGATTCAATCCCGCGCCCTGCGGGTCAGCAGCCGAGTACCTTAGCCACTAGACCACCGCGGCGGGGCAAGCGCGTAAGCATGAAGACTGGGTAAATTTGCGTACTATACCCATCATTCGATTGGTCGCTGAAGGATCACAGCGCCAGATCCCCTTCTATGGATAGATTTAGGAAACTCTATGGGGTCGAAGTCAAGAAGAAGAAACGGTTATGGGCAGGGCACGTAGCGCGAAGGCAAGATAACTGTCATTACGGATCACAGGATAACCGGGAGAGGCCTTTGTCCTGCAGTGAACGTAGTCAGGATGATGATGATGATGATGATGATGATGAATGATCACAGACTGGATTCCAAGAGAAGACAAGCGGGTGAATGGGAGACAGAAAGTTACGTGGGCAGATGAAATTAGCAAGTTCGCGGGCACAAGGTGACAGCAGAAAACGCAGGACCGAGTTGACTATAGCGGAACAGAAGAGGCCTTTGTCCTGCAGTGGGCGTAATCAGGATGGTGATGATAATGATGGGGTTACCAACCATTTCGAATATGCTAGACTGTGCCGAGTCGCGCGCTTGTACCGGGCTCTTAGAATTTGGTGTACCTGATACAACGCATGCCCAACAGCGCGCGTCACGCTACAGAACACGAAGTTGGCGCGAATCGCAAGCACTTATCAGCGCTGCGGCAGCCGGCGAGAGGCTTTATATAGCTGCAGTTCCCTGTGAAGTGCGAAAATTTTTTAGGAGTAGCTTCACTTGCAAGGAGAAGTGTTGCGCGCGGCACGTAGCCAGCTGAGCTACCACTTCATTAATCATCATCATCATCATCATCAGCCTGACTACGTCCACTGCAGGACAAAGGCCTCTCCCGTGTTCCGCCAGTTAACCCTGTCCTGTACTTGCTGCTGCCAATTTATACCCGCAAACGTCTTAATCTCATCTGCCCACCTAACCTTCTGTCTCCCCTTAACCCGCTTGCCTTCTATGGAAATTCAGTTAGTTACCCTTAATTACCAGCGGTTATCCTGTCTATGCGCTACATGCCCGGCTCGTGTCTCTTTCCTCTTCTTGAATTCAACTATGATATTGGTTTGTTCCCTGATCCACTCTGCTCTCGTCTTGTCTCTTAAGTTAAACCTACCATTTTCCTTTCAATTGCTCGCTGCGTCGTCCTCAATTTAAGCTGAACCCTCTTTGTAAGTCTCCAGGTTTCTGCTCGGTAGCTAAGTACCGGCAAGATGCAGCTGTTATATACCTTCCTTTTGAGGGATAGTGGCAATCTACCTGTCAAAATTTGAGAGTGCTTGCCAAATGTGCTCCACCCCAGTCTCATTTTTCTGTCATCGCTTCAATACAATACGCCGAAACAGCAAAGAAAGAATGATTTTGTCTGGAAGGTATATATACATATACTGCAATAAAGAAAAGTTATTTCACTGGGTCGCCATAGGTCAGTGCACGACTGCCATATAAAAAGGCAGCGTTCTATGAAGCAGCCGTGGTCAGCGCAACCACGACTGATTTTATTTTGATGACAAAGTAATGAGCACCGACCGACACCTGCAGTTTGACGTCAGGCGACAGTCTGGCTGGTTGCGGTGACGTCAGGTACCAGCAAGAAGTCAGCCCTACAACAAGTTCTATTACTGGGGTCCACAATTCGACGGAAGCCCGTCTGGTCGGAAAAAAATCATGAAGCAAAATAGTGAGCACCGATAAATCGTTCAACTAAAACAAGAACACGGAAAGCGTCCTTCACACAGACACACAAAAAAAAACGTGTGTGTGTGTGTGCGTTTGTGTGCGTGTGTGTGAACAAGGCCTCCGCAGCGGGGCTCACTACTTTCTTTACAGTTCATTTACTTTTGCGCACATCCGCCGGACTGCCGCGGGGCATGCTGGGAATAATGGTGAGCCGGCATCACGCGCCCGCGCATCGCACGATTTCCGCGTGCTGTTTACACACACACACACACGCAAAATGCCACCACGCTATACTACTACCACTGTGTGCGCGTATACGGTTACACGTCGCGTCGGCGTATCACTGGCGTAGTGCAGGTATGCGCGCAAGCGGTGAGCTTGGGAAGCTGGGCGCGTGACTGTGCGCCTGTAACGGAAACACCACGCGAGCCCGCCCGCACGGGTATTTCCATCGCGCCATCCCGTCCTGCCACTGTCCCTGAAGAGGAAGGTATATGCGAGGCCCACCACTGGAGGAGCGGAGCGCTGCAATCGCGGTCACGTGCTGGGTTGGATCACGTGATCTCGACTCGCTCTGGCGAAGGAACTGAGCTGGCGGTTGGGTTAGTTGTTTTCAACGGCAAATTCGCGGTGTCTTCACTTTAGAATAGCGTCGTTTTGCTCTCGCTTCGTGTTTGCGGACTTCTACGGACTACAAAAATCCGGAAAAATTGCAGCAAAACGTTATCGGCAGTGTGCCCACAGCGCGGTATACGTACGCGTGGACACTGTGTCACGGCTGCTGGCAGTACCACTGTCACCCCTCTCTCTTTATGTTGTTATGGCTGTTAATTCAAGCCCGTGAGGTTGAAACGAGCACCAACCTCGATTGTTCACACGAAAGCAGAACGTTTCAGTCACCACACGGGAGCCTCGTTCGCAAGGTAAAATGAACGTGCAAACAGTCCGATTATGTGTGTGTTAAAATACGGCGTAAGTGCGTACATGTGGGGCAAGTAGCCGTCAGTACACTTCAGAATGTGCGCCGTTGTCTGAATCATCAGTCGAGATAAAGCCCGCGGAAGTCCTGTTCTTTCTCTTACTTTGGGTTAATTTAACCACATTTCTGTCTATTTCGTGGCCAGTTGCTTCTGCCTGCTCGGCCAGTTCGTTCATCAAAACCTTCTTTCTTGCATCAACATCATACACGTGCCACTTCAGTGTGCTAAAGATACTTCTCTCTCTCTCCAAGGTGATTTAAGCACCCGTTCAAGCACCTGTACAATCTCGAACACAGTCGGCGCCACCTCCCACTCTCCTGCCCGAGTGTCGGTCCCCATGTGTGTACTCTATAGCACACGGGTACTCTATAGCACACGGGTACTCTATAGCACACGGGTACTCTATAGCACACGCCAGTGGTGTAGGACATACCGTGGCACACCAAACCCGTGCCCCCCCCCCCCCCGAAACTATTTCTCATGACATATAGTGCACAAAATAACAGTCGGCCATACTACCTGCCCCTGTTCCTCTTCGTAGAAGCTGTTTAACTGAGCCAATCATTAATAATTTCCACCCATTTGTGGCTCTATGGCGCAACCGTACGTAATTTTCGAATAAATAGTATACGATCATGCCGCAGAGAAACTTTTCCTCGGGTGAAATTTCACCTTTAGTTACAACTCCGAATGAGGCACGCGCATGCGCGCGACTCACTCGTTTGCCCGGTATCATAACAGAAAGGTCGCGGCTGTAAGAATGCCGTGTTGCACCTCACAATCCACTTGCGCTGTGCTTCGTATAAGGCTATGTGTGCTAAACAAAAAATGCTAATTTGCGCATCCTTGTCGTGTCAACTGCGGCCCGTCTTTAGATACAAACCTACACAATGAATGGAGAAGTGTGGTTGCGCGCCTTTTCTTTCAGCAAAATTAAGCCTCTTTGCTGCAAGCAAGCGTGAATACCCAATTGACGCTTCAATTCGATACAGAATGAGTCGTTACCTTTTACAAAAGCATGCAGCGCGCTCCGCCACCGTGGTTTTCATATATGTGGCCACAGCAGACGACGCTGGCAGTCAGGCATTAGTGTGAGAAGTGTAGAACCTTTCCGGAACGGTTCTAATAGCATTTCGGACAGTCAGTAAAGAAGCTGCGGCAGAATTTTTGTGATTCCCTTGAGTGAAGTACGACAAGAATAAGAATAAATAAAGGAGAGGCAAAAGCGGGCTGCGCGCTACAGTGCTGGGCGGAGCAATCCAACCACGTACGACACAGGGATGCATGCGTCTGCATGGTGGCGCTACCGTATGTCCTCGCGCCCAATAACAGTTGCATCTTGCCGGTACACGGAGCAGAGACCTGGAGACTTACAAAGAGGGTTCAGCTTAAATTTAAGATGACGCAGCGAGCAATTGAAGGAAAAAATGGTAGGTGTAACCTTAAGACACAAGAAGAGAGCAGAGTGGATCAGAGAACAAACTGGGGTTAAGGATATCGTAGTTGAAATGAAGAAAAGGAAATGGACATGGGCCGGGCATGTAGCGCGTAGACAGGATAACCGGTGGTCATTAAGAGTAACTAACTGTATTCCTATAGAGAAGGCAAGCGTGTTAGGGGGAGACAGAAGGTTAAGATGGCAGATGAGATGAAGAAGTTCGCGGGTATAAATTGGCAGCAGCAGGCACAGGACCGAGTTGACTGGCGGAACATGGGAGACGCCTTTGTCCTGCAGTGGACGTAGTCAGGCTGATGATGATGATGATGATGATGATGGTGATTATGATGATATATGTGTGTAGCGTGCAAGAAAGGGGGGAGTGCAAGCATACGAGGACGAGAGGGAGGTTCCTGGTAGCCGAGAAAAAAAGATATTCAGCCAGTTCTACGCAGTGAGAGACTTTCGCCGAGCAAGAGAGCAAAATGTACGCTGCAGGTCAAGTATATTCTATATTCACTGGTTGTGTTGTTTGAATAAGTGCACAGCACTGATCACTAGAGTAATAGTTGGAACGTATGCACCGTAATAAATTTTTTCCCATACCACACACGGACAAAGAGAGCGCTGCAGCGTCTTCCCCTCTTTTTGTCCGTGAGTGAGTGTGCGGTAGGAAGAAGTTATCACTAATTATACTACCCCTCTATAGCCATTACTACGAATTACCGAAATAATACGATGGTGGATGGAGGTCGCAAATGAGAGTTAGTGTCCTTAACGTCCACGTCAACGAAACTTGTGGCGCAGAAGTTGTCATGGCGCAAAGAAGAGGGCGGAGAAACCCGAGCGAAAAAAAAAATTAACAGTCAGAAGACGCAATAAAAGCTATCAAACTCCGAACCTGAGGGGTAATTTGAGCCGCAATTTTACGCCAATTTTGCATGTTGTTCAGTCGAGTTCACCTGTCGGAGTATTCGTGCGAACAATTTGAGGAAAAAAAAAATGATATAACAACGACGACTCATTCCGAACAAGGAATCGAATACGATGCTACTCAATCCCACGTTCGAAAATTACGAATATTCGAAAGTTGCCGAATACTTTTGTGTACAGCGCGTTTTTTTTTTCGTTTTTGTTTTTCAAACCAGTGATACATGAATCGCGTTCGTATCGCCTCTCGTCACCCTCGTTCCGTCACTATATGCACGCACCAACCACAGAACGGCTCGAGCGGAGCCAGAAAGCAAGGGCGAAGTGAGGGAGGTATCATGATTAATGGCGACAAGAGACCGTGACAGAAAAATCGATCGCAAAGCGCCGATCGTTCGTAGAACGTACGCGATGAAACGGCAAGGTAATCGGTTACTACAGGCGATATAGGCCACCACGGATTCCCCCCTTCGCCCCGCTTTCCTTTTTCCCCTTCGGAGCACCCTGGCAACGTCCGTCTATACGCGTTAAATACCCTCCGGCAATGACGTCAAACGTTGTGCCCCTCCCCCGTTCCATACTTTCACGAGGCAACGCACGCACAAGCCAATACTCTAAGCTGACAGCTACAGGCGTTACGTCAGCGGTGATACGATAATGGAAATGAACGGATTTCTCTCTCTCTCTCTCTCTTTTTTTTTTTTTTGCAGTAGGGCGCGTTCCTAATGACGACAGACAGCGCAAGACATACCGCAAATAAAACACCTAATGCGATTAAGACATGCAAGCTTATTGGTTCACCGTCGATAGAAAGGCCGGCACAGCTCGTCTGGCGATAGATTTCTCCTTCGCGATTACGCGAACGAAGTCATTCCTCGGACCGTCGCCTCCACGATCAAATCGTCGTAAAGTGCCCCGATCTCAGGGGTCACACAGCGTCACCGAATAGAATTTCGTGCCTCAGCTTACAACGCGACACTCTTGCACCACACTTCGGGATACAGCTTGCACCATTTAAGCAGTCTTTCACTCACAACCTTATAACCATCTCCTGATGATTGCCAGGCTATATCCTTAAATTCCTCATCAAACGCGATAGTAAACAGTAGGTGTCCGGCACGGGTGACGCACAAAGTCAGCATCATGCTGATGACGTCAATAAAAACCGTAACCAGTGACGCTAATCGCCACAATGTGACGTCACTGCCACGTCACATGCCGACGTTCTCGTACGACATCGTCGCTTGGTCAGGTGGGGCCGATCACGGAGGCTGCAGCGCGAAACTAGGTAAGGTGAAAAAAAATTGTAATGCCTCCGATCTTAGAGGCAATGTATAACCACGTTAGGTACAGAGAGCTTTGAGAAGGGGGCGGCGGATGATAAAATAGATTTTCAGAGAAGAGGTTCATGGCTTTCACCTTTGAGTATATAGTTTACGGCGAATGCCTAATAAACCCCGCGAGCTGCTTCTTCACAACCCCACAGAAATGAGATAGATGAACTACTGTTCGATGACCACGAATAACTACAACTTGCTCGAATCGCCCCACTTGTGAAACTCGACTGAGCTGCTTACCCACTCAGTAATACGCCATCGCTGGTCGAACAGTCACATTACACCTGCGATGCCCGCAGAGCGATATAGTTCCCTATTTCACCGAAATCCGGGTGTGCACGTGTGGGCGTTTACAGTATACCAAGTTGTGATAGCTCATCCTTCACCTTCGCGCCAGGGTTCACGACGTCAAAGGACATACCAGATTGATTGATTGATTGATTGATTGATTGATATGTTTGACATTGATATGATTGATTGATATGATTGACATTCCTTGCCAACTGATGTAGCCACTCTACCAGAATCATCATCCTTTCTGAAAGCGGTAAAAATGTTCTTAGAAGTTCTAATCGATTAATGCAGTTATGCGGTGGTGTTGTTTATGTGAATTACTTGAATATTTTTGTGTGCGTTATTGGCGCCTACTCTTGTGACCTGTTATTAACGTACCTTTTCTTCTGCAGAGTTTATATATATGTTTTTTTTTATTATCCTTATCACCACTGTTGCGTGTACTCTCTTTTTCCATTTAAGCTTCATATAATGATGCTTGTGATACATGTTGAAAATCTTCCCAATCCCCCCAATGTAACGCCCTCCCGGGTCCTTAGGGTATGCAACTAAAAAATTAAGAAAATAAAATATGTGGGGTTTAACGTCCCAAAACCACCATATGATTATGAGAGGCGCCGTCGTGGAGGGCTCCGGAAATGTTGACCACCTGGGGTTCTTCAATGTGCACCCAAATCTGAGCACACGGGCCTATACAACATTTCAATGAACCAACCAGATCCGACATTGCAGCAAGCGCAGGAAAGTTTCATCCGCTTTCCCAATGACAGCACCGGAGCGCAATACAAAAACAAACAAACATCTTTTAACTGAACGAGGGCGCGCACCTAGACACGAACACTAGAACGAGAAAATACGCACAACAATGCACCATTCGCAACTAAATTTTATTCGGAAGGTATATATATATATATATATATATATATATATATATATATATATATATATATATATATATATATATATATATATATCCTGCTCACGCCTGGTTATCCTTTCACCCACTTTTCTTTCTTATTTACATTCCATTGGTTCTAATAACTTCCCCTATACATTCCTTGGCATTACTGTCTGTTAGATCTCATTAATATTGTGTCGAAAAACGGAAAAAAACGAGCCCTACGTATACACTTATTTCCCTTATATATATATATATATATATATATATATATATATATATATATATATATATATATATATATATATATATCACTTGTCACATGACCTGGCAAGTGAAACAGCAAGAAACAGAAAAAAAACAAAATGGGGCAAAAAAACAAACACGTGCCTCAAATCAGGTCATGTGACGTAAGCGATATATATGTATACCTACCTTTCTTTCGAATAAACTGTAGTTGCGAATGGCACTTTGTTGTGTGCATTTTCTTGTTCTATAGTTTCCGTGTCTGCGAGTGTGCGCCCCTTATTCAGTTAAAAGATTAACCAATGCCAACTAGCCCAATCATCCGTGCTATACTGAAACAAACATAAACGAAAAACAACAAAAGGAGTAGTAACGCATATAGAGAGCATACGAAGGCACAACCGTAAGCCTATATAACACCTCGCGACGTATTGCACGAACGAAACCCACCCTCAAAAAAAAAAAAAAATTCCTCGCGCCTGCTTACGTCAGGCAACGGCATCGAACGGGAGGGAACCAACTTCAGTAGCCCAAAGAGTTTCCTAAGATTTACTAGGGGGCACTCTGGCGCTGCGATCGTTTAGCGACCGTGGGAATGATAAGTAGTACACACATTTGCCTAGTCCTCGCACTTGCGGGCGGCGAATCGTACTTGCGGCTTTCTTTATTGCTGTGTTTCGGTTTTGTTTTGAAATAAAAAATTTAACCATTTTGAACTCCGAGACCCGATTTGGAAAGGTAAGCCTAAAATAATAAGATGGTGAAGCGCAATCACAGAACATTTGCTGATTTGTTTTCGCGATAAAACAGCTCCAAGTTACACGAACACACACGGAGCCAGAAACAGGCCCGAAGTACGAAAATTAGACAAATGTGTGTACTACCCATCATTCCCAATGCTCGCTGAAGCGCAGTGCGTTGCAGCTCCGATAGACACTAGCGCCAGAGTTCCCTCTAGTGTATATTAAGAAACTCTATGCAGCAGCCGACCACGTTAATGCCTCGTCGGTCGTGCGAGCGCGTCGGACCCGTCGCGCTCAGCTGCTCCAGTGCGGAAGGCAATCACCTTGCATAACAACCCGTACAGCAAGCGTAATACGGGCCTACCGTATGCGGTGCTGTAAGCTAACCACCGGGCGAAAAGGTCAAGCAGTGAGTGATTGGACGTGCGCGGAGAGCTGCTTTTCCATCGCAACCGATTGAGATGGCAGCAGTCTTTTGCTTTTGTTATTCAACTATATGTACATACCGAGCATCTGGAGGAGGAGGAGGAGGAGGAGGAGGAGGAGGAATTGGCAATAGAACACCCTCTCCACACACCTCTGCAAAATATCTTATCAGTTGTTTTTCAGACATACTAGACAAAATCCACTAGAATAATAATGATAATAATAATAATAATAATAACAAAAATAATAATAATATCTGTAGTTTAACGTCCCAAAACCACGGTATGACTACGAGAGACGCTGCCGTGGAGGGCTCCAAAATTTCGACAGCCTGGGGTTTTTTAACGTGCACCTAAATCCAAGTACACGGACCTGAAATATCCATCGAAAATGCAGCCCCCGCAGCAGGGATTCGATCCCGCGACCTTTGGGTTTGCAGTCGAGCGCACCCCCGCGGCGAATGCGCCAGACTAATGGGCCGGTTAGGAATGCTACTTCAGATAAATGAACACAAATAAAAAAACAGCAATGAGATTGCTTCAAACGGAAAGTGTCCTAACCCGGATTTATTATCATGTTTAGTTCCTAGCTATTGTACCAAATGTGGCGGCTTAGAAACCCTAAACCTCGTGCTCTAGAAGTGCTTTTTGGTACGTGGCACTGATACAGAATTGGCCAAAAAGTGGGTCTACGCCTTTAGAAGTCCGGATATACAGTCACAACTTAAGGCGACCGAGAGAGCCCAGGACTCGGCGGTATAGGTCTGGGCCTGACCATTCCGCCATGGGAGTGGCCCACCGCATGCTACAGGGCAGACGTTTTTACAAACTAAACCAACGAACACATAGAAGGAGACGAAGACGGGTGCCAGTCACAATCGTTTATTGGGAAAAACGAACATATGGGCTATTTGAATAATTATAGTGACAAAATGTTCAACACACCATTCAATTCTTGCGCAACCACCTCAGCTGATAATCTGTGCTAATTTATCTCAAAATGTTGTCCAGGACCCAGTAACTGAAATACGCAATACTCGTGCGCTCCATGCACCTCAAAAAAAAAAAAGAAAAGGAGATCAGGCCCGAAAAAATACACCGTAAGAAAAGTAAAAGTAACTTTCCTCCACTACGTGGCGCCACATCGCGCATTCACGTCGAGTCCCGAACGCGTCGAGTTGCCGCGAGAATATAAGCCAAGCAGCGCGAATCGGCGGCGCCCTGAAATCCACAGCGGACTATGCACTCATCACTCTCACTCTCTATTTCACCTTTATCACCCTCCTCCTTTAAACCGCCTTCCGAGATCTCTGCAGCAGCATCTACTGCGAATACGCAGTGTGAAAGACCCCGCACGGGAGCTAGAAAAAAAAAATATATGCCCCGAGCCCGAGCCAGCCAGAAGACTTTCTAATCCTGGCACCCACAGCCGGGCGGACCTTGGCCCTTTTGCTTTACGTTTGTCTTTTCTTGTTTGTTCTTCTACTTGGTGTCCTTTCGTCTCCGTCACCCTGGGCGCCTCGCTTCCTATCTACGCCAGTCAGTGGCACGCTCAGCGTAAAGCCGCCGGCTCGCAGAAAAACCTCGAGGCGAGCGAGCGCAGATGGGTCTGCCCTCGCCTTCCAGTACCTACACAAAATTACACTGCTCACCGGAACTACGTCCTACGATCGAGACGCGCAGGCGGGCTCGCCCGTGTTGCACGATCTTCCCCCGTTCCGTTCCCTGGCTTGTTTCGTAATATTCGCCGCACTGTCAGACAACCAGCTCGACCGAAAGTCTGCGGCAGGCAGGGTGAGAGGCGGCATTGCGAGTGAGGGCAGCGCACCGAGATCACTCGACGATCGTACAACATCCCGCTCACAAGCACTGAAGTGTTAATGCGTACGCATTTTCGGGCTATACAATCCCACGCTTTCCGTGCATCCGTTTGCGGGACAGTGACTTGAGGTTTGGCACGGTATACAAAAAAGTTACGGGGTACCTTATGCGTTCGCCTCACAGCCACAATAGACCCGAACACGAAAGGCATTCTTTGTTTCTTCTCCGACCCAACCCGACCCGACCCCCACCCCCCTCACACGCGCGCAGGCATATAAACCTTTTAGGGGCGAAGCTCCTTAGGGCGTGGGCTGTGCGTCCCCTGTAGCCTGTATGTAGCCACCTCTAGTTTAGTTCTTGCAGTGTTCACTAGATGGCGGTACCGTCCCCTGTATGTAGCCACCTCTAGTTTAGTTCTTGCAGTGTTCACTAGATGACGGTACCGTCTCCTGTATGTAGCCACCTCTCGTTTAGTTTTTGTAGTGTTTACTAGATGGTGGTACTTGTAGCTGATGATGAAAAGATGCAAGATGTTATAAACTAGAAAGCGGTACTTGCAGTTGATGAAAGACGCGAGATCTTATAAAATAGGAATGATGTCACATATGGCGCGTTTCATTGCTTGAAGGCAATCGTTCGATTTAGTGCGGCGACGTACGCTAGGGGGAGCGATGTAATAAAATCGAGTGGGCAAAATGTACAGAGGATTCATGGTTTACCAGGTTTACCTCCGGAGCGTCGCCCACTCATCATCATTCACTTCGTGGATATGGCGGAATTTTTTTAGTCCTCGCGTATCTTTTACACTGCCTCAACAACAGGAGGCATTGCAAGCTTTCTGCACATAGAGTCACAGTATATATACTAACGGCAGCATATATACTGCGACTCTATGTACACTCTGTGTATACTGTATATGCTCCGTAGGGAGCACATACAGTGACTACATGGAGTGCACGTCACGTATAAAATCGCAAAGAATGCAAAATTTGGGGGGAGGGGGAGTCTCCAGCCACGCGTTCCCACCCCTGGTGCCGCTCCTGTATCAGCCTTGAGTGATTTATCGCATCGATGTGGCGTTTCTGGGGAAATAATAACCTCGTCGACACCGCTAAGGTAGACCACCCTCCAGCGCTGTCGCTATGCAGCACTCGCGTTATAAAAGGCGAACACGACCGGCAATTATACAGGGGAAAACATAGCAACCTGCTGGAAGCCGACGAAATGTCAGCCATTGACGACTAAGCAAACAATAGACACGAGTCTATTCGGAATCACCGACGTGCATGCAAGCTGCGGGGACGAGGAGGAAGAGGAGGAAGAGGAGGAGGATGAGGAGGAGGAGGAGGGAGTGATATCAAGGTGACAGCGCGCCATGTCAACAACTATATGCGGCGCTTGCGACGGGCGACAGTTCACCGCACATAGACTACACCACCGATGCTATTCAAAGCACGTGTTCCTGATCGAGGACGCGCAAGTGCAATCTAGCGGTACGCAGTAATACAACAACATCCGTGGTTTAACGTCCCCAAACCACGACATGACTCTGGCCCCCGTATTCACAAACGCTAGTCGACTCGACTTTCATCCTTCACTTGACAGAGTTGAGCACTTCGCCGCTGCTCGGCTGAGAATGAGGCTGCGCTACGCACTGAATCGCAGCAGATTATCCCTGATATTCAGTGATTTGCCATGCCTACAGGTTGCTCTCCTATCGGCTTTCTCAAGTAAAGGTGAAGCGTTGAGTGAAGGGATGTTCTAGAATACGGGGGTTAGACACGCCGTAGTGGAGGGCTCCTTAAATTTCGACCACTTGATGTTCTTTAACGTGCACTGCACGAGTCTCTATACCATTTCGCCTCCGCGACAATTCGTGCGCGCGCACGCGTTCGTATGTGCGTACGCGTGCGTGTGCGCGCGCGTTCGCATTTTTTAGCATTTATTTGCGCATACTGACATTGCTGTAACGGAGTATGAGAATGACGAATGACCGATGATTTCTGATCGAATTCCGTCGCCGTATCTATTCGTAGACTACTGGTTATCCCTAATTGGCGCGGGCCGAATTATTTAGCTGCTCTTATTTAGTTATTTAACCTCAAGGCCAACCGATCGACTAATACGGAGTGCTGTTGGCGAACTTCCCTATTTATATTGGTTCCTGGTTATACAGTACCGGCCAATCATTAAGAGCTGCTAATGATTTCCCTGCATGAAGTTCCTGGCTGAACATGATGCCTGGTTATAGAATGTAAGCTAACCCTCCACAAAACGAACAACACGAGTGGCATACGGCGAAGCGATCGCTCCGGGGAAAGTTGAAAATATCCCGCCTTGTATTGTCCACTATTGTTGGTCAGCTTGTCTAATGGCGGCAATAAGCATCTGTTCGTTCCATCTTTATCCAATGATTAGGTTTGTGCACACTTTTTTTCATGACTCTGTTCGAAGCAGAATACTCCGCGGAGATCAACTTAGCCCAGAAGTGTTGAAGATTGGGCGAGTTGGTTCATCGTACTTGAACTGGTATAGCGCATTACGGGAAAGAAGAAACGGCCGAGCAGACCGACACAAGAGGACAGAGTTGGAAGTTAGCGCTAAGATCAACTTAGCGACAGCCATGAGCGCCAGTCAAATTCTGTGTTGTGTGTGGTGGGGGGAAGGGGGCGGAGCTTTGTCGTGACTTGGGGTAGGTGAGGCGCCCCGCCCCGCCTACGCCAATGGCGAGAGCCTCAAAGGGACACTAAACAACCGCAATGGCTTGGTTTAGATTGGTAAACTGCACTCTCAGAACTCTAATGCCACAAGTTTCACTGTCACAAGCTCATAATCGGCGGAGAAAATCAATAACAAAGTTTCGTTTTTAAATTTCGCGCCGATATCTCCGCGCGTGACGTCACCAAATTAAATATGTATCTTTTTTTCTTTTCGCGACATTGGCTCAATGAAATTTTCTGAAACTTCGTACGCCAAGTCTAAGGCAACCGCAGATGGCAATGCACTTCGTTTTCGTCGATCACAAGCTACGTAGGACCCAGTGGACGCCTTCGAAATCTATGACGTCACGGTGTTTGGTGCGGGAATCTTAATGAAGTGGCGTCTTCCACCGCATTTTAGGGGCGAAGCTCTTTATGGCGTGGCTTGGGCATCCCTCGTAGTACGTAACCACCAGTGGCACATACCCGAAATAGGTATAACATTTGACCTCCAAGGTGGTGCCGGTGAGAGATTTCTTCTGTGCGTTGTTTAACAATAAAAAATAGTGCTCAATGTACATGCCAATGGCTGCTAATGGGGAATGAGAGACAGGAGCATTCGGCTTTTAGTCAACGCGCACGCTGCGATCCCCATCAGCAGCCATTGGCATGTACATTGAGCACTATCGGACAAGAAAGGGTTGCTACATTATACTCGCTGGGCTTAACCTCCTTAGTTTTAGAAAGGTTTAGCGAGCGTTGAGCCGCAGTGCCATGAATACAATGAACTAGTATATACCATGAATGAATTCGATGTGGTTAAAGCAGGTATGGATGGTATAGATGCATGGATGGACGCATGAACGGACGCAGGGGCGGATGCATGAACGAACGCAGGGACGGGCGCACGAACAGACGCATGGACGGTCACACAGACGGACGCATAGACGGACGAATGCTTCGCCCCACTCTCCATCATTCACTCCGTGGATATGCTGCCATTTTTTTTTTCGCGCGTTTTCTCGCTTACAAAGCGTCATGTCGCGGTAATCTTTTTTTTTTTCTCTCTTTCGTGTTCTTTTAACTACCACAATCAAGGATTTGCTGCTGCTTGGCCCCCGCAATTAGCCCTGGCACGGCGCGTCCTTGGACCCATTCCGGAACGTAGATTCAAAGGATGGGCGCTTCGGCAAGTTGGCGTGAATTCATTTCGGAATGTTAACAGCGTATACAAAGTTTGGAAAGGGAAGGAAGCTAATCGAGGAGGCCACGTTGCCGCAGGCAGCGAGCGCAGAGCAGGCACTTCTGAGTCATCATTTTGGCGAGCGTTTGTTGTGACTAGACGAACAGGCGTTCGAAGGCAGTCAGTCAGATGGCCGCGGTGCTCTTTCAGCGAGCGTCAGAAAAAAAAAAAGAAAAAAAAAGACCGGCTCTGTTACCGTGCAGGCCAAGAAAATGGTATGCATTAGAAAGAGAGCAAGAGAGAGAAACAAAAGTTTAAGAGAACAATAAGTAAATGCAACGAAAGTAAATGCAACATAAAATATGAAATAAAATAAAGATGGCGACGCTAGTTGCTAGGCGCTCGATTACTCATGACGAAGACGTATACGTGCGCACACTTATACGAGCTCAAAAACAGAAGCCATTGCTAGAAACTCAAGAAGAGAAAAAAAAATGAAGGAGGAGTATAGCTCACCGTCGAGCTTGCAACCTGGCCAGCGTGCTTACAAAATGTGTTTGCTCACAACACTATCCGCTTTTTAACGAGAGAAATGTGAAAAGTTAGAGATAGAGAGATAGGCAAGGGAATAAATATGGCTTCCTGCATTGCAGAGAAGCCATCGGTGTGTGTAGAATAGACGGTTAATCAAGTGTGCGCTGCCGCATATTTAAGTGCCTTTCGTGGCTCTTATTACGCTTTCCGGCTAAGGATTATACCTTCCAGTTTTCAGTTGCTAAGCACTTTTCGCAAAGATCCATCTTCTTTATTCGGGTTAAATTTCATTTCGAGATTTCATACTTGGACACCGGAGCCGACAGTACGCGACACGTCGCTCTTAGTATACGTCAATGTAAACTACATAGTTGATGCGCTCAGCTGATGTTCACGAAAATGAATGAATGAATGAATTCATTTATGATAATCTGTACGTCCACTTGTCTGCCTGTCCACGACACATGGTTGATTTGATTGATTGATTTGTGGGGTTTAACGTCCGAAAAGCACCATATGATTATGACAGACGCCGTAGTGGAGGGCTCCGGAAATTTCGACCACCTGGAGTTCTTTAACGTGCACCCAAATCTGAGTACACGGGCCTACAACATTTCCGCCTCCATCGGAAATGCAACTGTCCACGACACAGGGGGAGTTCACTGCCCGTAATGGTTGAGCGTAGCGTCACTGAATGACGCCACCATCGACACACTTCACATCACGTATGCGCCTTCCGTAAATTAACGCTAGGGTACCCACAGTTTGCACACACGTCATCGTGGCCACCATCCTTGGGCACTACCGCGCCGAGAAGTTATTCATAAGCACGACACGTGCGCAGTAAGTCAGTCGTATAGGGGCAAATCGGTAGCAACAACATCTGCCACAGCCAAGCGTAAAACGACGCGAGCATCTGATAAATCGTATTGCGATCTGACGTCACTATATAGGGCCGCCATGTTGGGGTGCCAGAGCGGTGAGAAGCTGCTTTAGTGACGTCGCAGGCAATCTGTACATATAACCATTTCTTCCACCACAGCATAAGCCCAGAAGGAAGTAAAGGAGGGGTTACAGAGAAACTTTATCGACTTCGACTATCAACCGAAAGGCCGGAAAACAAGATCAAGATGATGTGAATTGAAAAGAAGCGTTACTTTTCGAGCATGCGCAGACAACTTCTGGGTCTGCCTTCAGTCGATAGCCGTCGATTGCGTAAACGTTGCCATTCCTGACTATGAGCGGATAAGTTACTGCACTTACTCCCTTTGGCCGCCACAATGCGACCTTTCAGCTGATAGTCGGCGCTTCTGTTGACTATTTCCATTGTGCGCACTAGTGCTCTTCTTACTTCGTACGTTGAGCCGCAACCAACTATAAGCTCGACAACGAGAATGTTTAAGCTACACTTAGCGACAGCTTTTCTTTGCAGAACTGTGGAATCTACAGAACAGAAACGCTCGCCTGCGCGTGCATAAATATAGTGCCTATTTTTTATTTTCGATTTTCAGAGTTACTTCCCTTGAATACATCAAGCTTTTTTTAAGATGCGGAGAAGCTGGATCTTTGACTAGCCTGTGTAACGCTGTCCGTCCGTGCCTCCATGCCAACGCGCCGCACCGCGCCCCCCTCGCCGCACTAGCTGGAACGATGGCAAGTAGGTCAAGTCGCTGCTGCTCGTTGACGTCATTCTATCCCTCACTCGCAGCAGCTGCAGACTCTTCCACCAGCTCGCAACACGCTTCTCTCTCGCTTCACCCTTTCCACCTCCCGCAACGCTCGACCGCACGTCGAGTGCAAACACTTTTTTTTTTGGCTCGTTTATCAGCGATGAAATTTACAGGAAACACAACCCGCCTCCCATATCCTTGCGTTTTGAACGAACGTTTACTCAAGTAAACGCTACACCGAGTTTCGCTTCAAACCGTTCCTCCAGCACCTGCGTCGACGCCCGTTCCAACGCGGTCAAGGCCGTGCGCACCGCTGCTGCCTCGCATCCCATCGGGGTTCCGTCCGGCGAGATGGTCCATAATTTTTTCATTACAAATCATAATATGACAGAAAGCGGCTGGGGCAAGCGACCAAGCAAGGTATCTGCAACGTCTTTATGCCGGGGCATAACGTGCCGTCAGCGGCTATTGTCCGACGAATGCTTCGAGCAATCACAACCGAAACTGAAACAGAAGTTGGCAGCAAGGTGCCGGATCACTTGCGCCATGCAGTAACACAAATGTGTGGACGTTCCGCCTCCATAGCTTCTACTCCACTGCCAATAAGATAAGCTGTAGCCATGTATAGTTGGTATTCCATAATCAATAATGCTCAGAGGAAAAGGGGGAAAAATAAAACTCCTAGACATGCGACAGCTACAAACACGGACGAACACTGACTTCCCTTGTACAATGTGTTCATTCATTTCAAGCCATTCATTTGAAATAAGATCAGCTGAAATCAGGCGCTCGTCCGTGTTGCCGTTTCTCGACCAAAGTTTTTACGCTTACCCCCGTATTCGCAAACGTCCCATTGACTTGAACTTGACTTCAAAGCACCTTCAATGCGGCGCGTTTGAAACGCGTCTGTGCGTTTGTGCTGTCTTGTCACCGCCTAAAGACAGCGCGTTCCAAACGCGTTTGTGCTGCATTGAAGTCGGTGGCAAGTCAAGTTCAAGTCAAGCAGCGTTTTTGAATACGGGGGTCAATATACACCTTTTCACAGGAAGGAAAAAAAAAACACCGCCATGATGGGCTGTGCGCGGGAGTACAAAGGCTAAGGGCGCAGCGTTGTCAGTGCATTTTCGATGGGACGCGCCAATTTGCACAGCCCAAGGAGTGCTATGGCGGCGCCCAGGGAGGCGTTTATGAAAAGGTGAATAGTTGAGAATGGGATAAACTTCACGTCTGTCAATAATTTACACGTCCTTCAAAGCGCTCGCGCCGCGCTCATACGTGCAACCCTGGGATGCCGAGGAAGTGAATTATGGGCTGTGTTCCAATACTCACCGTAGACGGCTAAATAGACAGCTAAATGGACGGCGGCCATCTTAAGTCCCATTCCAATTGTCGCGTAGCCGGCAAAGTAGACAGCTCCGAGAAGACCGCATCGTAGACAAATACGATGCAGGCTACGTTTGCTGTCTAAACAAGATGGCGGCTCAGCGAATCGCTCAGATAGATCAAATCTCGCCAGAATGGCCGTCTGCACACAAGCAGACGCTTTCCCAGGCACTCAATGTGAGTAACGTTTATTTGTTTTCGATTTTAACACGAAATAAGCCAGAAATTACAACTGTTACGTTTGTTTCTTTTAGCTTTTCCTTCTCGACGCAAGGTGGCGCATCGTCGCGTAAAAGCCGTCGAAACGTGTTCCAATTCTCGGACAGCATGGGCTCGGTGCGGTTGTTCTAAGCAGTCTGCGTAGACTGTCTTCGTGCTGTCTTAGAATTGGAACACAGCCATCCCTGCTGAAACGATCCGTATGCGATGTCCAATAATTCCGCATGTTTCCGTAAGATTCTTACGGAAATATATGGAAAATATATGTGAAACATATGTAATCTTACGGAAACATACGGAATTATTGGACATCGCATACGGAACGTTTCAGTAGGGATGGTCCTCCTTTCTATGGCACGGACCACGCGCAACTTTTCCGCGTTCCTCCAGATTTACGGTGAAACAAATCTGAAGACGTGACTAAGGTCTCTCATATTGGTTTGAGGAGATGAAGGACTCTTGCATCTGCTGCACAAAATGAGAGTACTGCGCAGTGGCGTGCGGGGGGGGGGGGGAGAGGGGGAACAGTAGTGAAAGAGGGGACTTCTTGAGATAACACACCAACAAGCGCCAGGTAGGGTTACCTATCTTGGAAAAGAAAAAGCACTGGGTGCTCCATGGAACTGAGTATCGAACCCAGTACCCACCGCATAGACGATCAGCTAGAAGTACTTATAGTATATATAATAACTATAGTATAGAAATAATTATAGTAGCTCACACTTTCGCTCAACTCCTTTTACATAAGCACCGCCAGCACGCCCCCGCAATTTATTATTTAACTATTTAGAGCAGCCCGGCTGTGGCTGTTTTAGAAGTACAGATAATGCATAATGCATTTATCGTGCTACGATTACATACAAAAAAGTGACAGAACGACAATGAACAGTTATCTCCAGGTAAAGATTTAAATAATTATATTGAATTGTGGACGGAACAAAGCTGTCTTTCATATGTATGTATGTATGTATGTATGTATGTATGTATGTATGTATGTATGTGTGTATGTGTGTATGTGTGTATGTGTGTATGTGTGTATGTATGTATGTATGTATGTATGTATGTATGTATGTGTGTGTGTGTGTGTATGTATGTATGTATGTATGTATGTATGTATGTATGTATGTATGTATGTATGTATGTATGT
Organism: Rhipicephalus microplus; assembly: GCF_013339725.1. NCBI lineage: Eukaryota > Metazoa > Arthropoda > Arachnida > Ixodida > Ixodidae > Rhipicephalus > Rhipicephalus microplus. The sequence continues at coordinate 128,085,798 of NC_051167.1, read as the reverse complement.
ATGTATGTATGTATGTATGTATGTATGTATGTATGTATGTATGTATGTATGTATGTGTGTGTTTATGTGTACTAGTGCTTCTTTGGACCCCTAATATGAAGATATCTAAACAGAAAGCGGAGAGGTGGCCAGAACCACCAGTGGGTGCAACGGGATCAACCCAATCTAACATAGACGAAGAGAAGAAATGTCCCAAATTAAATTTTGAAAGAAAAAAAGCCAATTTCTTCAAAAAATTTGATTCTGCACATCTGTTGAGTGTCCTCTCAGATGCGCTAGGGAAAGCTAGTCGGTCAAAAGAAGACGGCGAAAACAACAACACCGAATCGAGGTAGACACCAAAAGGGGGCACAGGGTACGGTTAGCGCCCCGCCGTGGTGGTCTAGTGGCTAAGGTACTCGGCGGCTGACCCGCAGGTCGCGGGCTCGAATCCCGGGCGGCGGCGGCTGCATTTTCGATAGAGGCGGAAATGTTGTAGGCTCGTGTGCTCAGATTTGGGTGCACGTTAAATAACCCCAGGTGGTCGAAATTTCCGGAGCCCTCCACTACGGCGTCTCTCATAATCATATGGTGGTTTTGGGACGTTAAACCCCACGTATCAATCAGGGTATGGTTAGTGTAACCGTTATTCGTAGTCACGTGCGTTTACACAACAGTCTACACGCGCGCACACGTGTTAAGCCGACGCTCGTGACAAGTATGCAGGCGACGACGACGAAAACGACGGCAGAAGGCCTTTCCAAGGACAGGTCAAAGAACGATCCGCCGCACTGAGAAGAGGAGAGGCCCCTGTCGAGTATGAACGCCATACCCTTTCAACTCTCTCCTCACACCCTTTCTCTCAAGAGCGCAGCTTTAATATCGCATTACGCTTCCAGGTAGAGAAAAGGCCGTGCCCCCCCCCCCCACCCCACCCCGTCCTCCCCTCGAATTCCTGCCGCACGCCACACCAAACTCATGGCCACGCCACTGCTTTTTCGCGCCCGGCCTGTCGGCATCGTTTCGTTGATGCGCGCTTGGCGCGATCACACAGTAAGCAAACAACATTGGAGTAGCCGGAGCGGGAGAGAGGGTGTTCTACTTCCTTCCTCCACCCCAGGAAACTTTTTTTTCCAATCTTGCATGTATTCACGTATACATATCTAAACGCACGCGCGAATATGCAATTAGAGCGGTTGAACCTTCCCATCACCCTCGAAAAAAAATAAATAAACTTGGCAAAGTCTCTGGTACCGCCAGCTTCACCAAGATCTCCTGGAATCGATTTATTACTAATACTAATACTACCAATACAAAAATACTAATAGGTAAACCAGGAGGGTACGAAGGAACAGCCAAGTCCCGTCGAACGGCCATCACATCCATGCGTGAATTCAGCCTTCCCCTTTGCCGTATTTTAAGGTTCATACCTCGCATTGGGTAAACGGCCGCACGGGGCCACCTCTGGTCTTGCCGCGCGTTTGCGAGAAACAATTTCGAAGTTGTTCTGTTGCTGCCCGCTTGATCAGGCGCCAGTCAATTAATACACCTCTCAGAGACGCGACCGCATACGATGTCCAAATTCGAGGAGCACTTGCGTTCAGGGAGAACAACATATTTTATTTCACGGTTTGTAAACGGCAGCAGTCGCCGTCGACCTAACTGCCTCCCACGTCCGCACAACGGTAGGCGGGCTTTTGGATGAGAAATTTATACGCGTATTTGGCCAGCACATTTCGGTAATTAGGCGTAGAAGTTCTTTTGAGTCTGGAGCACCTGTCGCACGGACTGGTGCCTTTTCCTAGTTCGTTGTCCCAGTCTTTCTCCGAATAAAACCTAACTTGACAGCCACTGCGTGTCGCGTGCATTTCTTTCATCATTTGGAATTTTTTAGTGAGCTTTGCGCAGTGCTAGGTATGAGCCCATGCCAACTAGCGCAGTTTTGCATTTCAAGTTGTAGTATATATATAGTCGGTTGTTTAAGATACGGTGTTACACTAGGTTCAGCTGATGGTTACGGCGTTTTATTGAACCGTAGCTTATCAACTTCATCATTATCGTCACCGGCCTGACTGCGCTCAACATCAGCAGCAGCAGCAGCAGCAGCAACCTGACTACGCCCACTGCAAGGCAAAGGCCTCTCCAATGTTCTGCCAATCAACCCAGTAAAGGCTTGCGGCTACCCCCGTTATACCCGCAAACTTGTTAATCTCATCTGCCCGCCCACTTTTCTGTCTCCCCTTCGCGAGTTTGCCTTCTCTCGGAATCTAGTCAGTTACCCTTAACGGCCAGCGGTAATCCTGCCTTCGTGCGACATGTCCAGCCCACCGTGTCCGTTTCTTCTTCTTGATTTCAACTACGGCGTCAACCTATCGCTTGTCGCAAAACACCGCCGAATCCTGACATTATAGGGAGCTTTCGAATAGCGTACGCTAAGTAAGCGCGCGTTGCTGGCGTAGCGTTCGTCACTCAACGGGAGCCAGCAAGAGGCGGAGGTGAGCGTATGACGAATGCGCAACGCTAAACGCTAAAGCTTTGCGTACGCCGTTCGACGACAACTCGCCGTTAAAAACCGACGCGTTACGCGCACCTATACACGACGGTATTTCAGGTCGCTGTTGCGGGGACAAAAAACAAAAGCCCTCTCCGGCGCGCTGCGCTAATTCATTTCGCGGCGCACACGAGAGAGCAGGGAAGGGCTGGGCAGGGCAACGGCCCGAAAGACAATAGCCTTCGCACGGCGGCGACAAACGAGGAGGGAAGCCGGAGGGGGGATTGGCGGGAAGCATCTGCGCATCTGTGTCAAGGAGGCAGTCAATGTTTACGCGGCACGACGCGAGGAGATCCCAGCGGGGAGCAACAGCCGCCGAGCCCCAGCACACACACACACCTATCATTTCCTATTATACTCGCGTCGCTCTATTTCGTCTTCGCCGTTTGTTTTTTTCTGTTTTTCCTTTCCTCCGGGGGACGGTCGTACCTCTATTTCTCGCTCGCGCTCTTTCTCTCTTTCTGTCCACGTGCCAAAGGGAAGAGGACAGGGAGAAGTCTTGGGTGCTGCTTCGGGCCTTAAATTAACGATGATGGGACGAAAATAAAAAAAGACATCCACGACGAAGCTCTTAGCGAATTCCGCGGTGCCGGCCTCCGAAAAGACCGGATATAAAGACAATTCAATCACCGTATAACGATACCGATTGAAAACAATGTTGCAGGTATAAACACCGACAGACGACACATGTCAAGAACATTAATCATGGTTTAGGCAACAATAGCTGACGTTTTCCGATGCAAAACACCACGTACCATTTTTTCTTTCTTTTTTTTTTTTCGGCGCACAATCACTTCGAACAAGGTGTTCGTCTGTATTGAAGTTCGCTTGACGTTCAAGTGTGTTCTCTTCTGCGTTTCGCTTTGGTGCCACCAGTAATAACAGTTCCCAATATTTCAGCTACTAAATCCCCACGTGATTATTGAGGATCACATCTATAGGCACACGAGCCTCTAGCATATTCGGCACCGCCGAGAACGATAACATGGCGACCGGCATCGGAACCCTCGACGTTTTGGGAGGGCAGCCCGAGTACCATACACCATGACCACTGCGGAGTGCCCCTATACGGCTCCTGCTGCGCCACAATAGCCCGCTTCGGTCTACCTGGCAGTGTTCCAATTCTTAGACTGCATCGTAGACAGTCTACGAAGACAGCTCTCTCTCTCTCTCTCTCTCTCTCTCTCTCTCTAAGTGAGTGAGTGAGTGAGTGAGTGAGAGTGTGTGTGTGTGTGTGTGTGTGTGTGTGCGTGTGTGTGTGCGTGTGTGTTAGAGAGACAAGCGGACACTTAACGCGACCCTCGCCGCTTTAAAAAAAAATGCGTACCTGTGATTAGATTAGTTTGCCCTTCCGGCTTCCGGGGCCACCGATGTTTGCAATAAAATAAATACGGCGCACATTACCAGCCGGTCGGTGCGTGGTGGAACCCGCCAACGTACGTGTGTGTGATTCGATCCGGCGACCGTCCATGGCCCAGGACTAACCGGTTATGGTGCATTCAGACGACGGACCGAATCCGGATTTGTCGTGGACGCGGACAGCTAATCCGCGGATGGTCCCCCTGCAGGCGCATCCACACGACGGACGGTGTCCTAGGGGAAAACAGCCGGATTACCCTCGACAGCAGATTCGGCGCTCACCTGCGCCCGCTGGCAGCAGACCGGTTTGAGAGTATTCAACATGGATGCCCGCAAGAAGCGAAGCTTGGCTGCGATGTCTGTCGTGTTGTGACAAATGAACGAGTAGTGTTATTCTTTCAGGAGAAAAGGGAGTTGCTAGCAGGATATTCTTTCAACTACATTATTCCCCACTTGTAGAACTTCTAAACGTGTCTCCCGCTTTTTTTTTTAGAAGCGGCACGTCGCCGGTTGCAGAAGTTGGAATATTTCACCACCATGACGGCTAAGAATCTCGCGTGTTAAGCGACGGTGGCGACATTTCCCGAACCACCAAAAGTGATTTCTGCATATTTAATCACCCGAGAACAAAGTCTCCGGAAGCTAAGTAAACAATGCTCAAGCGTAGATGATGCCGACCAGTCATGCAGCTGTCCGCGAGCCATGGAGGACATGCCGCGAGCAGACGAAAAGTGTACTGGTTGCCACCGACCCCAAGCTATTCCGCTGAAGTACCGGCTCTCCCCCGCCAAAATCCCGATGTGAGAAACAGGTTGGGTTCATCCGTCCGCGAGCCGCGCGGACGAGTCGCGGACGAGGGGAATCGCTGATGTGAGGTCACGTGACGCGCCGTCCGTCCCGCCACATCGGGATTCGATCCGTCGTCTGAATGCACCATTATCACAGTACCATACATATAGTAGCTTAAATTGGCTGACGGCGGACGGAAATATTTATCGAACGCAGAGCTCAGTTACGAAAGAGAGAGAGAAAGCAATGCTTATTTTTTTTTACGGCCCCGACCGCTGCAACCAATCATCGTTGGACTGTTTATACCTCCAAAAATACACAAACACACCCGCAAACAAAATAAAGAAAGGGCATCCCGCAAATGTCGCGTCTCGATTATCAAGAGCCGGCCTGCGGCGTTTCCGTTAATAAACGATCCAAGCGACGCCGGGAAATGCGGCGTCAAGGCGTCGGGCGTCATAAATAAAACAAACAAACAAACCGTCACTTAATCCAGGCTATTCAGACGCAGCGCGTTGATGTGGGAAACAAAATAACAAGGCGTGACAGCGAATGGACCTAAAGAAGGAAACAACTCCCGATTCGAGCGGCAGACAAACGAAAGTTGTGGCGACATGCGAAACCCCCCCCCCCCCCCCCGCATTACCTTCTCGCGGCTCTATCCTCTCTGATGAAGTATGTTGTACGGTATGATGTGCACGCAACGGCAGGTGTAAAACACCTCCCTGTTAGGAGCGTGCCTCCTTTTTTTTTCTTTTATTTATAACTAAACATATTCCCGCAGCAATACACGTCCAATGCTGTGGCGCGTGCGGTGAATAAAATGCCGACCCTCAGCAGAAAAAAAAACAGAAATAGAGGAACAGCAAGAAAAAAACACTCCGTTCGAGAAGGGCCACAACGCGCCATCTTTTCCGCGCGGTGCTCAGCGGGAACACTTTCATTAAAGTCACGCTTAAAGAGCAATTTTGTGGATAGAATAAATGTAGCGGCTGGAAATTATCTTTAGTTAACATCACCGCATGGCATTCGGAATCATTAGAAGAGGAAATGAAAAGTGCGCGTTCTGCGTTACGAGCATACCGTATGCTGCTCGCATTTGGGACGTCGTGGCCGAGCAACCATCGTTCAATATTTTTACCACATATGTAACAATATCAAGCAACGGAAACAACACATAATAAAGCCACGAAAAAAACATGAGCGGTTTTTGTCTTTTTTTTTAATTGTAACGTAATGATTGTAACTTACATTGAGCCCCACCGTGGTGGTCTAGTGGCTACCCGGCTACTGACCCGCAGGTCGCGGGATCAAATCCCGGCTGCGGCGGCTGCATTTCCGATGGAGGCGGAAATACTGTAGGCCCGTGTGCTCAAATTTTTGTGCACGTTAAAGAACCCCAGGTGGTCTAAATTTCCGGAGCCCTCCACTACGGCGTCTCTCATAATCATATGATGGTTTTGGGACGTTGAACCCCACATATCAAATCATATCGATCATATTAATCAATGTAACTTACATTGAAAGGATTTACAATGAACAAAAAAGTACCCTTTTCATCAGTGGTACCGAAACCAAAACCTTCTGATGACGCGGCATTGTAATCTTGACACGTTCACTCAGACAGCGAGTCTTTGTGAATGTTTTCGAAGCGCTCTGTTGACTCGGCATTGTAATACGACAAAGGTTCGGTGCACGTGCATGATAAATTTTTTATTGTATATTTGAGACTGGTATACACTGGCCGAGGTGGTTTTCTTTTTTACGCCAAAAATAACTAATTTACATTTGGGGCTGCCGTTGGCGGCTTGCGTTTCGCGGTAATCGAAATCAACTGAGCACGATTGAGCACACATATCTGCTTCGAGTCCAGAATCGTTCACCACCGAGTTTTACCAACCGCGTTCGCGCGCCTCCTACGCACCGGAAAACACGGCATGCCACTGGCGATATCGCGATGCAGCGGCAACTAATTGGAATGGAAGGGCCCAGGAACGGGAGTGCATGCATAATACAACACTCAAGCCACGTACCCAGTGTAACAGTGCACTAGCACAGCTCGGCCAACGGGGTTTCGTAAATACCACCGTGGTTCCCCCCCGCACACCCGCAGGGCCTCCATGGGCCACCTGCCCGCGTCAGTATATATCGTGGCAAAATATCGTAGCAGTAAATCGCGTGAGCCCTGTATGAACACCAATTTGTAGTCTCACAGAGTTCTAGTGATGCACGGGGCCGCCACCGATTTGTAAAGATGTTTATCAGACCGCTGTCGGCGACTATAGTCGCCGACTGCATGATAATCAATGCGGCTGGAAGGCGAAATAACGACCCACTACAGCGTCCTAACGCATCGCTACAAGTTAGTTGGTTCGTAGTTGTTACAGAGATGCCGCTTTACGTTGCTCTTTCGTAAATATCAAATTATTGCTTGGCCCACGTCGTGTCGTTGGTAAAGACGATAAGGAGCATGACGCAGTGACGCGCAGCCTATGGAAGTGGGGGGGGGGGGGGGGGGGGGGTCGGAGCGATATACCAGTACGAAGAATATCATGTACTATAAACTGTGCCCCAGAATTCCATATCTATACAACGACAAACACGCACGCAAACAGACACACACAGAGAGAGAAACAGCAAGCACTGAATCGACACGCGAGAGTTCATCGATTATTACACATAAACGTCGAGAAAACACAAACATGTGTCACATGACCATCACCTCCAGACCAAAGTTCTTCAGCGTCTGTGTTGCGAGTCCATGTCAGAACTTGGGTCTGGCCTGTTCTGCCTGTTTCTTTCTTCTCTCATTTTTTTTTTTTTTTTTATGGGCGAAGCTCCTTATAGCGGCACCCGTTCGTCCCTCGTAGCCGTTGTCGTACTGTGAACAAGTATAACATTTTGACTTCCAAGGTGGTGCCAGTGAGAGATTTCTTCTGTGCGTTGTTGAACAATAAAAAAATAGTGCTCAATGTACACGCCAATGGCTGCTAATGGGGAATAAGATACAGGGGCATTCGGCTTTTAGTTAACGCACCTGCTACGATCCTTATTAGCAGCCATTGGCATGTACATTGAGCCCTATCTGACAAGAAAGAGTTGCTACGTTATACTCGCTGGGTGTAACCTCCTTAGTTTTAGAAAGGTTTAGCGAGCGTTGGGCCGCAGTGCCATTAATACAGTGAACTAGTATATACCATGAGCTCGAGGTGGTTAAAGGTGGGAAGTAGACCCGAAGCGCAAGCCGTAAGAAAGTGTGCGTGTGTTACCTCTCGTTTAGTCCTTGGAATCTCCGCTGGATGGCGGTGCTTCTATATGGAGAATATATGATGAAAATATGCGAGATGGTGGTACTTGGAGTGTTGAATAGATGGACGAACGGACACACAGACAGATGCATGGATAAACGCATGAACGGACGCAGGGGCGAATGCATGGACGAACGCAGGAACGGACGCACGAACAGACGCACACACCGATGGGCGGATGGACGCATAGACGGTCACACAGACGGACGCATGGACGGACGGAAGCAAGAACGAATGGACGGACGAATGCTTCGCCCCACTCTCCATCATTCACTCCATGGATATGCTGCCAACTTTTTTTTTCTTTTGGCCTCGTTTGTTGGATTTAGGCGGTGGTTCTCACGTGCGTAAACAAAACTAGCCCGCCAGTACGCACTTAAAATCTTTATACCATTCAGCCTCTCCCCTCAGTCACCCCCTAACCCCTTCGATCAGTGCCCTTTGGCAACAGGAATTACCAGCTGAACAACAACAACAACAACAACAACAACAACAACAACAACAGCAACAACAACAACAACAACAACAACAACAACAACAACAACAACAACAACAACAATAATAATAATAATAATAATAATAATAATAATAATAATAATAATAATATTAATAGTAATATAATCATTGCCGGTGTTTTACGTCCCAAAGAAGAAATGTGGTTATGAGAGACTTTGTGGCGGAAGGTTCCGGAAATTTCGAGCACCTGGTGTTCCTTCACGCCCACCGACATCACACAGGCCTCCGGTATTTCACCACCATCGAAATGGGACCGCTGCCACCGAGATAAAAGCCACGACCTTCGGGGCGGACTGTTTCCCAACTTGGCGCATTTAAACAATTAGTAGAATGAACCAACTAATAAACTAGCCCCTCGCAACATTCTAATAAGATGGCTAGGAACTTCGATCACAATGTTCGTGGATTTATTTCGCGTCTCATAGGCACAGCTGGGCAAGCATCCGATTTCAGTCAGTTCCCTCCTCTCTATTCCCTTTACCTTGGGGCAGTTTAGAAACTTCGACAATTTAATTTTTTTTTTCTTGTTTATTCTCTCACGATGCGGCGGCGAAACTGCGGCTTCTCGTTTCCCATTTATATACAACGCACCCTTCAGACTTTCCTTCTTTAATACTTTCGTGTGTTTTTTTTTTTTCCTCTCTTTTCGCCGCTTATCGGGCGCTCTCTAGTGAGACGTTTAGAAAAAGTAGCAGCCGTGCCAAGAGCGGAGAAACATACAATCGTTTCACTTCCGCAACGGCAAGCATTTCTCAAGGGCGGCACATCCCAATGCAAACCGATAGCGATAAACGAAACCACCGATACCATGAGAAGCCGTTTTTTCGCTGCATGTATGTGCGATACATCGGTAGTTTTCTCTTTCTTTCTTTCTTCCTTTCTTTTCTTTCTTTCTTTCTTTCTTTCTTTCCTTCTTTCTTTCTATGTGTGCCAAAGAGAAAGTGAGAGAGTGAGGTGAATGAGAGAGAGATTGACTGAGTGCGTGACTGAGTGAGTGATGTGAATGAGAGGCGAGTAACGAGAGTGAGGTGAGTGAGTCACTCAGTAACATGAGGGAGTGAATTAGAGAGTGATGTGAGGTCAGGTGAATGAGTGAGTGAGGTGAATGAGAGTGATTGAGTGAGTGAAGTGAGGCGGATCACAGAGAGGAGTGACGTGAGTGAATGAGGCAAGTGAGTCGTTGAGTGAATGAGTGAGTGATGTGAGGATTGAGGTGAGGTCGATGAGTGAGCGAGTGAGCCGAATGATGATGTGTGGTGTTTTATGGCGCAAGGGCCAATTGATGGCCAAAGAGCGCCATTTCAATGAGTATAGAGATGTGGACAATGATATGTTGCGTGGCTGTATAGGGGCCTTAAAATTCCTCGCGATAATGCGGGTAAAAACATAAGTATTAAAAACATGACAGTGGCGTGATATGCATATTAAAAAGGGTGACAAAGGTTTTGATAATAAAAACATGTAAAAATATTTGGCACTAGCACACTTGCCTCATCAGTGCCCTTGTGTCCAAGGGCTGCGAGGCAAGTGCTTTTAAATGTAATCACAGCAGCAGCGACCTCTCTTGAGAGGTCACGCTACGCAATGCCTGGGTATATTACATGGTAAAAATTAACATCTCTTAAAAAAGCTAACAATGATTTATGGGTGAAAAGTGGTTCCCTACCGACAAACATTGCAGGGTGTAAAGGTATATGTTGTCGGTAGGGTAATGGGAAGTGTTGTCTTCTTAGAGTTTCTAACTGTTTACATTGGATTAAAACGTGAAGAACTGTTAAAGCCTCACCACATTTATCACACAATGGTGGATCACCACCGGATAAAAGATGTGTGTGTGTCGTGTATGTGTGCCCTATCCTGAGTCTTGTTAGTGTTACCTCTGTTAGACGTGATTTTGATACTGGTGGCCAATGGCCAAGGTGTGGATTGATAACGTGTAGTTTGTTTTGTGTGTGTGTATCCCACTTGCTCTGCCAGTAGTCCCTGAGGTTTAGTTTGAGAGACGGTTTAAGATCAAGGGCCTGGATTGATATGGATGTAATGGCGGTGCTCTCATGGACGGATGCAGCGAGCTGATCCGCCCTCACGTTGCCTTCGATCTCACGGCGCCCTGGCACCCAGCACACTATAACATGTTGTTTGTGCGTGTAGAGTGTGCACAAAATGGAGTAAAGTGAGACAAGGACTGGGTTTTTTTGTTTTTTAAGACTGTGCAGAGCCGTTACCACGCTGAGGGAGTCTGTATAAATTACTGCTTTTTGTATTTGTAATTGTTTGATGTGTTTAGCTGCCACCAGTATCGCGTAAGCTTCCGCTGTGAAGATACTTGTGCGTGGATGTAGAGGGCCAGCATCCGAAAAGGATGGGCCGACAGCAGCGTAGGACACAGAGGAGTTAGTCTTGGAGGCATCTGTGAAGAACTCAGGACATGTGTATTTGTGTTGAAGTTCCAGAAAGTATGTTCGGATATGGGCAATAGGTGCATGTTTTGTAACCTCTAGGAAAGACACATCGCAGTCTATAGTCTGCCACTGCCACGGTGGCGGGTATGCTACAGGAGCCATTAAACTATGTTCAAGTGAGACTCCAGTTTCCTCAGCTAGACTTTTCAGGCGAACTGAGAAGGGCTGCCTCATCGAAGGCCTGTTTTGAAACAGAATGGAGCTCGACAAATCAATAATAGTGGAGTATGAGGGGTGCTTCTTATCTGCTTTCACCTTAAGGAAATAAACAAAGGACATGTAAGTTCTCTGCAGATGAAGCGACCACTCATTCGACTCAACATAAAGGCTTTCTACGGGGCTGGTGCGAAAAGCACCCGTAGAAAGGCGGATGCCCAAATGGTGCACGGGGTCAAGCATCTTCAAGGCACTTTGAGTGGCAGACTGATAGACAACGGCCCCATAATCTAAGCGGGTACGAATAAGGCTTCTATAGAGGTTCATGAGGCATTGCCTATCACTACCCCACGTAGTACGTGACAACACTTTTATAACATTCATGGCTTTTAAACATTTTGTTTTTAAATACTTGATATGCGGTACGAAGGTCAACTTGTTGTCCAAGATTAAGCCTAAGAATTTATGCTCGGCTTTGACGGACAGACGTTGCCCGTTCAGCCGAATGTCAGGTTCCGAGTGCATGCCTCTCTTTCGAGAGAACAAGACACACGTGCTTTTTTGTGGGTTAAGTCGAAATCCGTTTTCGTCTGCCCATTTGGAGACCTTATTTAAACCCATCTGAACCTGCCGCTCACACATGGCTAAGTTGCATGACTTGAAGCCAAGCTGAACGTCGTCGACATATGTACAATAGAACATCATGCGGGGAATGGACAAGTGCAACGAATTCATTTTGATGATAAAAAGTGTGCAACTAAGCACACCACCTTGTGGCACGCCTGTTTCCTGGACAAATGTTTGGGAGAGCACACTGCCTAGACGGACACGGAATGTCCGGTTTGACAGGTAACTTTCGATTATATGAAACATTCTTCCGCGCACACCAAGGTGGGACAGGTCTCTTAGAATTCCGAAACGCCATGTTGTATCATACGCCTTTTCGATATCGAGGAACACAGAGAGAAAATATTGTCTATGGACGAAGGCGTCTCTTATCTGTGCCTCGATACGAACGAGGTGGTCTGTGGTGGATCTACTTTCTCGAAACCCGCACTGAAATGGGTCGAGCAAATTGTTTGTTTCAAGAATATGTAGAAGTCGGCAGTTTATCATTTTTTCGAATACTTTGCACAAGCAGCTTGTAAGTGCAATAGGCCTATAACTTGAAGCTAAAGAAGGGTCCTTGCCCTCTTTCAAAATGGGAATAATAATCGCCTCCTTCCAGGAGGTAGGGATAGTGCCAGAAAACCAGATATAGCATTGTATAAACAAAGTAAGGTTTTTCGTGTTTCGGCTGGTAGGTTTTTTTAACATTTCATACACCACACGGTCAGAACCTGGGGCAGAAGTACTGCAGGAGTTTAGAGATGTTCGGAGCTCAGCTAGACTGAAAGCATGGTTATATGCCTCGTATCTAGTGGATTTATGTTCTAGTTTCTGCTTTTCTATTCTTGTTCTGTATTTTTGGAAAGTGTCAGTATAGTGGGACGAGCTGGATACCCGTTCAAAGTGTGCCCCGAGGAAGTTTGCCTGATCTTCCAAGGTATCACCTTGAGTGTTTACAAGTGGAAGTGTGTGTACTTGTTTCCCTGCTATCCTACCGACCATGTTCCAGACTTTAGCCTCCTGTGTGTATGAATTGATCCCCGACAAAAACTTCTGCCAGCTTTCTCTTCTGGCCTGCCGACGCGTTCTCCTTCCTTGAGACTTTATTTTCTTGAACGTGTCAAGATTTTCCGCTGTTGGCGAGTTGCGCAGCAATCTCCATGCCCTGTTCTGTTCCTTTCGCGCATTACGACACTCCGTGTTCCACCATGGGACGTGTCGTTTGCCGGGCATTCCAGATGTTTGCGGTATGCACCTGGCTGCTGCGTCAGTTAGAAAAGCTGTGAAGTACTTCACAGCTTCATCTATGTCTAACCTACATATGTCTGTCCAACTCAAACGTGTAGTGTTGTGGAACTGTTCTCAGTCTGCTTTGTTCATCAGCCATTTGGGAACATGTAGAGGACATTCATATGTTGTTTGTGAACTCAACACTACAGGAAAATGGTCACTTCATTATAGATTATTTATGATTTTCCATTTCAGTAGGGGTAGGAGTGAAGGCGATACGATGCTGAGGTCTATAGACGAGTAAGTTTTGTTGGCAACGTTATAGTATGTTGGCTCTTTCCTATTCAACAAACAGGCACCGGAAGAGAAGAGAAATTGTTCAATGAGACGACCTCGTGCATCACAGCGAGAATCGCCCCAGAGTCCACTATGTGCATTTAGGTCGCCAAGAAGCAAATAGGGTTCAGGCAGTTCGTCTATTAAAGACTGAAATTCACGTCTTTCAAGACGGTGGTGGGGAGGTACATACAAAGAGCAAATGGTGACGAGTTTGTTTAAAAGTACCGCTCGGACAGCCACCGCCTCAAGGGATGTCTGGAGTGGTAAATGTGTACACGCTACTCCTTGGTTAACAATAATGGCTACGCCACCGGATGACGCCACAGCATCATCTCGGTCCTTTCGGTATATGACGTAAGCACGTAAAAAATTTGTATTGGAGGATTTTAGGTGTGTTTCCTGTACACACAGCACTTGAGGTGAGTGTTTGTATAAAAGCTCTTGGACGTCGTCGAGGTTTTTAAGCAGGCCTCTGACGTTCCAATGAATAATTTGTGTTTCCATATTGGAAGTAAAGTAGTGCTGTGTGTACGTTAAGGGAGTGACTTGTTTAAGGTGAAAGGTCAAGCTCAAGTAACAGGGCTATTATCAGGCCCTGTTATAAGCTTCTTAGTTTTCTTGGCGCGCTCCAGAGAGCCGCGCCGCTCTTTTGGCATCAGAGGTGCCGCCGTATCCATTGCCTCCTCGGAGGCACTGGATGCCCGCTCATGCGAGCTGGTTTTTCGAAGCTTGGGCCTCGCCTGGCGAGGTGAGGCCTTGAGACCCGAAGACCCTGGAGTCTCTGGTCTCTGTTCAATAGTAGGCGGAGTAGACTCAACTACTGCCGCCTTGGGGGCAGGCGCCACAGCCAATGGCTCGCTCTGCGCAGGCCGAAGGAGTGGCGAGGGCTGGTGCGACACTGCCCCCTGGCGCGCCGCATCAGCATATGTGGGGCCATAAAATGGCGAGACTCTTTTTCTTGCTTCTTTAAATGTAATGTTTTCTTTTATCTTTAAAGTGATGATCTCTTTTTCTTTTTTCCAGAAAGAACAGGAACGTGAGTACGCAGCGTGATTACCGCCACAGTTCACACAGTGTGCAGGTGCTTCGCAGTTGTCGGACGCATGGCCCACGACTCCACACAGAGCACAAGTTTTCCGGCCACGACAGCTTTGCGAGCCGTCGCCATATCTCCGACATTGGAAGCAACGGCGGGGGTTGGGAATATATGGTCTCACGGATGTCTTTGTGTACCCAGTCTGAATAGTTTCCGGCAAATCGCTCGAAGCAAAGGTCAGTACTAAGTGTTTGGTTGGGATTTCCTTTTGATCTCTTCTGATCTTAATACGCTGTACGTTTGTCACGTTCTGGCTCTTCCATCCTTCCAAAAGTTCAGCTTCCGTCAGCTCAAGCAAATCTACGTCCGATACGACCCCGCGAGATGAGTTCATGGACCTGTGTGGCGTAATACTGATGGGTGTGTCTCCAAACGTTGTGATGGTGTTCAGTTTATCGAATTGGTCTTTGTCACGTATTTCAAGGAGTAGATCTCCACTGGCCATTTTGGTAACCTTGTACCCGGCACCGAGAGTTTCGGTTAAGCATCTAGAAACTACGAAGGGGGATACAGTTCTGGCTTGCTTGTTAGTTTTTTCGCAGTGTATAACGTGAAAATGAGGAAACATTTGTCTTGGCCGGATGAAAAAATTGATGTCTTTGGTGCGTACCCGCTTTGAGGAGGCACGATCACTGAGTAAAGGGAATGCTTTATGCATGCTAATTGTATGTTGTTCAGCAGCGTTGGCGGCCACCCACCACGGAGCCCAACGAGGGGACGCTACAAGTTTGCGGATGCTGAAACCTGCAGACGCCAGCCGTACAACGCCGCTATAACCCAATGCGCCTAGACCAAGGTAGGCTATTTGCACAGGGTTAACCCTTGCCGCCAGGAAAATTGGAAGTAAACAGAAGAGAGAAGTAGACAGGAAAGCTAAAAAAGCAAGAAAGACGAAGATGTAGGGAGAGAGAGATAGGAAAAGGCGACTGCCGATTTCCCCTGGGTGGGTCAGCCCAGGGGTGCCGTCTACGTGAAGCCGGGGCCAAAGGGGTGTGTTGCCTCTGCCGGGGGGCCTTAAAGGTCCAATCACCCAGCGTCGGCTCAACCCCCAGGATCCCCTTTTCCCCGGACACGGCAAAGCCACGCACGGCTAGGCGTGGGAGGGAGTCGAAACTCCCCCGTTAGCTCGGGTCCGTGGTGTCGGAGTGAGCCGAATGAGAAAGAGTGATTGACTGAGTGAGATAGTGAAGTGAGTGAGGTGAACGGGAGCGGCGTGACAAGAGTGAGTGACGTGAGGGAGTGAGTAACGTGAGTGACTGAGTGAGGTCAAAGAGAGAGAGAGAGAGAGAGAGAGAGAGAGAGAGAGAGAGATGAGGATGATGGTGATGTTTGGTGCTTTGTGGTGCAAGAGCCATTTGATGGCCAAAGATCGCCAGTAAAGAGAGAGAGGGAGAGAGTGAGCACATTTTCCCAATTCACCTGCATGTTTTTCTAGGCCTATTTAGTATCTCTCTTCATCTCTCTCCCTATAAAGACGCGGTTCACTTTTATTCAGCGGTGCTTGAGGGTGAACGAGACAGTTGCAAGGAGCGTATACGTAACGCAACGAGCCGAGAACGCGATCGGGAGCTGTGCCAGCTGCTATAACAGGGGCGCGCGCGTCATGTGTGGCGCAAGCATGCGCGCAAAAAAAAAAAGGGAGAACGAAAAGTAGCGGCAAAGCGGAAGGAATTGCGAGACTGAAGCACGAAACGTAAAGAAAAAATAAAGTTGCATTCCACGGGGGTCAGTCTAACACGTGGAAAGACACTGATTGTATCATTCTGTCGGGCTGTTGTAAGGACGAATTAAACGAAGATTGTCGCAGGAGTTGTGAAAGCTATTTTTACCAATTTATCGTCTACACCACTGAATTTCCTTTTCCTCACCCACACCCACCCACCCACCCACCAACACACACACACACACACACACACACACACACACACACACACACACACACACACACACACACACACACACACACACACACACACACACACACAAAAAAAAAAAAAAAAAAAACGTGCATATAGCCTAAAGTAGAGGCCAGTGCTTATGTGTAAGCCGGCAAAAATGTGTTTCGTAGAATGCGATTCATATAATGCTATACAGAAAGAAACTACGTCAGTTTACTTGGCGTCAATGGAGTACCAATGGGCGCCCGTCGTCTATGACGCAGTAGTAGTAGTAGTAGTAGTAGTAGTAGTAGTAGTAGTAGTAGTAGGAGGAGGAGGAGGAGGAGGAGGAGGAGGAGGAGGAGGAGGAAGAGTAGTGTTAGTAGTTGTAGTAGCAATAATAGTAGTAGTAGTAGCCATAATTGAAGTATGAAACGTTGCTGTACGGTAATAGTAGCCGCCGCACATGCAGTACAATAATAACCCTAGTAACTGTCGTGGTAGTATTATTAGTGATGGCTTAGTTGTGAAACTGACATAGTGGTAGCAGAAAGAAAACTAGTAGCAGATACTAAATATAGTAACAAATAGTAGCAATAGCAGCTAGTAGTACTGGTACTAGTTCGCACTGGTACTAGTAATGACGATTAATAGTAAAGTAGCAGTATACTAGCAATAGTAGTGGTGCTAAACTTAACAGGGTGCACGTGGTGTAGAATCATCCTCATTACATCGCTGCCTGTACTTCAGTCTTCATTGGGTATCGACAGAGATGTGTAGGAGCTACCAACAAAAATAAATCGAATGCCAGAGAGAGAGAATAAAATGAGGGAAAAACAGGGAGGTTAACCAGAAAATGGAGCATCCGGTTTGCTACCCTGCATTAGGGGAAGGGGGAATGGGGAAGAAAGATTGGAATGCCAGAAATGTGCACTGCAAGGTATGTTTTGATGTTCCATGCTCGGTAAAATTAACTGAATCAAAGAACTCCACGTTCGCGAATACCGAACTTGAGTCAACTTCATACGGCAGACTGTACAAAATGGGTTTTTACCATTTAATGCTACCTAAAGGATAAAACTTGGAAGATTTCTTTAATTTATGTATGCCGAAAGTGTTCGCAAAACCTTTCCGCATCAAACGACAACCTCAATGGAATTCCATTAAGTTAGATAAATACGTTATATCTGCACTAGCGCAAAAAAGAAAAAGTATACGCGCATACAGATCATAATTTGTTACCGCGCATGCACCACAGGACACCATGTCATTTTCTCTCATTTTTTTTTTCTTTCTTTTGCATCGGCGCATAAGTGAATTGCAGTGCTTAGCTGCCGGGTAATGCGACTTCCTTGTGTTGTGTAAGCCCGCTTAAATTTCGCAACCCTTATACGCGCTTACAACGAACTTTTTCCACTTATGACACTATTCACCGCGTGTGCACGTGCACAAATTCATCACATGTCCACGCACACATTCTAACAACTTCCTTATTGCGACACCTCAGCGCGATTGAAACCGGCATAGTATGTAAGTGCAACAAATGTTCCACATCGATGGGAAACTAAGTTGCTAAGAGGACTAAGCACATACTTCAGATAGGACACCAGAGACTTGCTGCGCCGATATTTTCATGTAATTAATTAATTTAATTAACTGATCAGAATATAATACTGCCGAAATCATCAGGAAAACAGCAACAGGCAACTTGTATGGGTGACAAACGGTAGTAATGAAGTAATGAAAAAAATATTTTGAAGTATCTAGGCAATCAGCCTGCTGGACGAAAATATGAATATTAATGCTCAGTGGCAACGTAACGTACTAAGAAGACATAATATATATCGCCCCCTTGCATATTAGAAAGTAATAGAGTTATTTGTGGTAAAAAAATTTAAGGCAAGCGGTAATGAACGCACGAGTGCACGTGGAGGTAATGGCAACAGCAACCAGCCCAATATCATCTATCTATCTATCTATCTATCTATCTATCTATCTATCTATCTATCTATCTATCTATCTATCTATCTATCTATCTATCTATCTATCTATCTATCTATCTATCTATCTATCTATCTATCTATCGCTCTATCTATCTATCTATCTATCTATCTATCTATCGCTCTATTTATCTATCTATCTATCTATCCCATGGCATAATTATGTTCTACACTGTTCATATTACCCATGATATCTTCTGCGGATATTCGCATGGCATCTAACCTGTAATCGTCTGAGCCTCACCGACCACGTGGTTCGTCAACGCGAAGGTCGAGCGATGGAATTACAGCCGCGGCGGCTGCATCAACCTTGATTTGCTACACTGATAATTAACTTATGTTAGTTGAACTTATGAAATTACAGTTCTCAGAGTGCAGTTTATCAATTTTAATCCAAGTCATTATCTTTAGTGTCCCTTTAAGACACGGGTAAACCTGGGGGGCGGAAATTTACAGAGCCCTCCACTACCGCATCCCTCACAATAGTGTATTTACTTTGGAACATTAGAGCTCCAGAAGTCATTATTACTAATTATATAAGGCGACAATAACAGGTGGCTGGTCTTACCTAACCACCGCCCGATGTGCAATAAATGTCAGCGGATTCGCTGTTCGCCTTTCGATACAACACTGCACTGATTACCATTATATGTACAGGTCGACGGTTACTTTTTTTTTTTTTTGATGGGGGGGGGGGGGGCTGCTACATGTGAAAGAGAGAAAGGAGGTCATAAACGAGCTGTCACGTGATCCGCAGTCAGATTTTTGTTGCTGTTGCCGGGCGGTCGCCAAGCGCCGACTTTCTCTTCTCTTCTTCCATCTTTTCTTTTTTCTCGCTCGTTCCGCTGCTTGGTTGCTGCTGCTGCGGCGAGCCGTTCTGCCCTCTTCCCGCCTGCCTCACGGCACTGCAAGTGTTTCGCTTTGCATCGGGCGAGCCGTTTGCAACGGCGGGAACGGGCTTTCTGTCTCTCTCTCTCTCGCCTTGGTCTTCCCTTCCTCCATGGCCTTGACCTTGAATCTTTCGATGATGCAGGAGAATCTGGGAGAGGAGGAGGAGGAGAGAGAAATAGCGTAGGGGAGTTTTTCGCGGACGCTGTCGTGCTGTGCTATCACCGGCGGCACCGCCGCGGGGTGTCTGTGTGTTCCGGGGTGTTTTGAAAGAGTTGCACTGCCAGAAGGTTTCGTCGGCCGCGTTGGAGTTTGTCGTCAAGATGGCGCGCGTTGTTCGGCTTCGAAGCACGTGTGCACTGATTTACTGTCAGTGCGGCTGGCATTGCTGTCTGCCCATCTGCCCGTCCGTCCGTCCGTCCGTCCGTCCGTCCGTCCGTCCGTCCGTATGTCCGTCCGTCCGTCTGTCTGTCATATCTTATAGTACATATAGTACTATAAGAGCCAGTGTAGGGGCCCCCAGTTGGTTGTAGAGAGTGTAACGTTTTCGCACTACAATGAAAGAGAATCTATAAAGAATGTCGTGATCCTGTAAAAAATTAAACAGTTATTAGATGGCACTTGTGTTTCCCGTTTAATTGATTCTTCACCGACTTCCTTTCGTGGTAGCACGCAGAAAAAAAAAAGTTTACACTATGCACTTTTAGTGCCCGTCTGCTTTTTTTTTTTTTTACCCCTCTGCACAAATATAACTATTACGAAAAAAGTTTTGTATTGGTCGAACTGCGCGGTGGGACGTGGCACGAACAAAGAAACGAACACAAATAACCGCATACTAACAACTGGGTTTACTAAAGGATTAAATTGGCATTTTTAAGTCTCAGCGAATGTTACATATACTCCTAAGGTCTTAAAGAAAAGACCGTTAAAGGGTTATCAGCGAAACAGCTAAAGGCTATCAAAAGGACACATGACGGGCCATGAAAAAAAAAAAGCATGAGAACAAATGTGTGGTGCTTCTTTCTCAGAAATGGAAGAAATATTTCAAGATATTCTTTACAGTGATTCGTTAATACAACGCAACATCAGAGGCATGTGTGGAGGGCTTTGTGTGTGTGTGTGTGTGTGCCAATAATGATTTTTTTTTTCATATATCCATCCGTCCAGGGCATATAGATCTCGTGCAAAAGTTGTACGTGGCTTAGTGAACGCGATTTCTTTTCAAAGGAAATCACGTTCCTGCCAAGCATTTCCTTGGCACGAAAGCAGCATTACGAGGCTTCTGGAATGCCAATTCAACTACCCGCCTCGTGTTGATATTTGCTCTTTAGCATCCCTTTGGGGCGATAGCGAGTCGCTTCTCTAAATCCCTTCCAGCAGACTGACTTCGCAGCGAACTCGAAGAAACAAACTGTCGCGATGGAATTGGGGCGCCTTTTCTGAGCGCCCTGTATGAAGTGGACGGGATGAGTGTTGAATGGCATCGTCTTTCGGCCACGGATAGACCGGGCCAAAGGACACGGGGACGCCACTTGATCATTTAATCACCCGCAATCACTTCAATATGCTGTAAAAGGTTTCATGCAGTTGGCGCTTCGAGGGAGACTAAAAGAGCAGAACTATTTTTCGCGCATATACTCGGCGACAACTTTTTTTGGCACTGAAGTGAAGGATACAGAGCCAAATCGCGTGCACCCTATACCACCAGTGAGTGTAGTTCCACATTAGCGCCTGTATTTTCAACATGAAATATAAAAGTTTCTCCTTCCATTTCTACGCGGAGACAGGACGCAGCTTGATTGATTGATTGATTTGTGGAGTTTAACGTCCCAAAACCACTATTTGATTATAACAGACGCCGTAGTGGAGGGCTCCGGAGATTTCGACCACCCGGGGTTCTTTAACGTGCACCCAAATCTGAGTGCACGGGCCTATACAACATTTCCTCCTCCATCGGAAATGCAGCCGCCACAGCCGGGATTCGATCCCGCGACCTGCGGGTCAGCTGTCGACTATACTTATAGCCACTATAGACCACCGTGGCGGGGCGACAGGACGCAGCTCGCACCAGTATTCGTATTTCTTCTAATGCATTCTCGCACCAGTAAGATATTCGCATTTCTTTCAATCTGTTCGTTCTCATTTCGCGTTTTCTAACGCGCGAGAGAGTCCCGCCTTTTTTACGTGCAAACCTCAAACGATAGGCGGCGTCTGCGTCGACACGAAACGCTGATGGCGCGCGCTACTGAGAGTGATTATACAACTGGTGGATGCGGTGCTCGTCGAAACAAATCCACCGGTTTTAATCGTTCTCGTCGCCGTATAACAGGGTGCAAGTTTGCGACCGTCCGCGTCTCCGTCTGTTGTCCAAAAAAAAAAACAAAAAAATCGCGCAAGAAGTAAGTAGGTCAGAGAAGTTTTTGAAGGCGCTGCAATACCCAAGCCGCCGCCATATTATAACAGTTCCGCGCGCGCTCGGTCGGAGCGCGCTTCCCCGATAAATCAGTCAGCCCCCTTCACCTCCTCCTCCATCCTTCATCAGCGAGCTCTCCACGGAACGCCGCGCCCCAGCAACGATCGCGAGGAGAAAGTCGGCGCTCAGTCTCGAAGCAGCTATACAAGATGAAACGATGCGCGCTGTTGCCAAGGGCAGTGCGAGGCGTACAGCGGCGGTTCAGTACACATACATGCGTCACGCATCGTCGCCATTTCTCTTATAAAGCGAAAAAAAAATAAGAAGACGGGCAAAATCAATAAAAAGGAGCCGCCGTTCGTGTACAAGAGGGAGTACGACTCAATATCGGCGTACATGTAGAGATTACGTAGGATTAAACGAACTAGGAGAGGTACAGCGAAGCACGCTCTCGGACCTTTCCTATAGCGCTCGTTTTATCTGTTCCTTTCTAATATGATCTCTCTACGTACTTTGTGTGCGCATTTTAATGAAGCACTCGGACTTCAATCGCGTTGCCCCCCCCCCCCCTTTTTTTCGCTCCTTGAGATAATGTTATGAGGCGCTTGCATTGAAGTAAATGAAATGAAATAAAAGAAAGAAATCCTAGGAGTGGTCACGATCAGGCAAAGCGCACTTGCTCGCTGCGTAATAAAACAAAGGTTGGTACAGAAGACGAAGCGGTATAGTGACGGAATGGGGGGAAGGAAGATGTATTTGGGAGAGGAGAAAAAGCAACCTCGCCGGACTTGAGAAACTTTTCGTAAGTATGCGTTAGTACGTACGACATCTTCCATTTATGATAGCCGAATTCGCATACTGCATTTGACAGTGACCCAGATTATATAATCAACAATCGGCAGCTACCTGCGGAAACGATCACAATGCTTTTTAGATGGGCACCAAGACATGAAAACAATTATACCATCGGCGGCATGGACGTCCCCCCGATTGGAAAAAAAGAAAAAAAAAGAAACAAAAAGGGTTCTGTGGTCCGAGAATAAAACTTGACTTCACCAAGTGACGTCCCCGTGCGGTCACAGAATAGCGAAACTTGTGACGTCTTGCAACGTCACCTTTTTTTTTTTTTGTGGCGTTTTGCAACGTCAAGACATGACGACTACGCACGACGTCATCGTCGCTTGACGAGACGTGGCCCTCCGAGACGTATTTGGTGGTGTCCTTGTATCCGCAGCCATCGGCCCTAAAGGGACGATGAGGGACGTGTATGACGAGGAGGAATGGTGACTTCCCTTCCCCCACCCTTTCGGGGAGAAGGAAGACAGCAGCCGAGAGAGTCGAGGCGTTTCGTGTCGAGAGTAAACTACGGCTTGGGCGTATTGATAGATCGATATGTGGCATTTGGCGTCCCAAAAAAACTCCATACATGATTATGAGAGTCGCCGTAGTTAGAGGGCTTCATAATTTCGACCACCCGGGTGGGGTTCTTTAACGTGCACCCAAACGAGAGCCCCCGGGCCTACAACATTCTCGCCTCCATCGAAAATGCAGCCGGGATTCGATTCCGCGACCTGCGGGGTCAGCAGCCGGGTATACTTTAGCCACTAGACCACCGCGGCGGGGCTATACTATACGGCTTGGACGTAGTCGAAGGCGAGCGCCGAAGATGAGTAGACGGAGTTGCGACGTTACTCGAACAACGGGAGATGTTTCCGGATGTAGGGAAAACAAAGCACCGACCGAAGTAAAAAAAAAAGAGATCGGAAGGAGAAGTGCGAGGATAGGGTGACGTCACACCTTCCCGCCGTGCACGCACGGAGTACTAAAAGGAAATCGGCGGAGAAATTCCCCAAAGCACGGAGGCTACTTAAAAGAAAAGGAAAAAAACGAGAAGACGAAGTAGGTAGACATCAGCACGATCTTCTTCGCGGCGGAGCCCTTGACATTAGTTATCCTCATCTAAAAAAAAAAAAGAGAAATAAGAGAGGGTGGGGGAGCGAGTGAGCGAAGAATTGGACGTCTTTCAAACACGAGGCCTAATGCGCTGGCAGCCAACTGCTGATGCGGGCTCGCCGCTGAGAAACGCAATGCGGATCGATTATTAGACCGCGTACGGCAACAACCGGAGCACGAGGCAAACGCTAAGAATAAAAAAAAAAACCCTCCCTTCACTGCTCTCTTCCTCAGCCGAATGATAACGCCACGGCCCCGCCGCGGCGATCTAGTGGCTAAGGTACTCTGCTGCTGACCCGCAGGTCACGGGTTCGAATCCCTGCTGCGGCGGCAGCTGAATTTCCTATGGAGGAGGAAATGTCATAGGCCCGTGTGCTCACATTTGGGTGCACATTAAAGAACCCCCAGGTGGTCGAAATTTCCGGAGCCCACCACTATACGGCGTCTGTCGTAATCATATGGTGGGGTTTTGGGACGTTAAACCCCACGTATCAGTCAATGTCAATTAATTAATGTTAGCGCTATCTTATCTCACCCTCTGTCGCTGAGTGCCTAGCGTTGCTATTTTTGTTTCATCCTTCACAGATATGTTTACCCACTTTGCCTAGATGCGATACAACCTGGGTATTTTAGAATACCTGGGGTTTTTACGTCCCAAAACCAAGATATGATTATGAGAGACGCCTTAGCGGAGGGCTCCGGAAATTTTTGGCCATGTTGTGTTTTGACGTGCCCTGACATACACGGGCCTCCATACCATTTCGACTTCATCAAAATGCTCATTGATTTACAGATTTGAAAAAAAAAAACACCATCTTTCACACTGCATACTCGCTCACTCATCAGACTGCTCCACTGATAATTAGTTATATCAGAAAAAAGAATTCACGAACAGGTTTTGTTTTAGCCTGGCATGACCTTAATGTGTACTTGTTGAGCTGGGCGTCCGGATACGTAATTTGGCTGGTTCAAGCGGGTGTCACAATTCATTCTGTTTTTTTAATTAAATATATTATACAAAAGCTGCAACAGCAACTATACTTACAACGGCACGACACTGACTCCCAGTTTAACATGATTATATACTTTCTCATTTTCGCATTACTGTAATATACTTTTTTTTTCGATGTTCGCCGAAGACAAACCACGCTGCTCTGTTGCGAATTTTCTCTAAATTATTTATCAAACCTACTGGCAATGAATGAGTCAAAACCACCCTTGAATCATTGTCGGGGTTCGACGTCCTAAAACCACGATATATGATCGCGACGGACGCAGTGAAGGGCGCCGGAAAAAAAGTTTGGCCACATAGTAGACGGGCCCGAAGCATTTTCGATTCCATCGAGAATGCGGCCGTCGAGTTCGGGATTCGATTCCACCATCTTCGGGCCAGCCGTCGAGCACGATGCATAAGCACTGTAGACAAACGAGCCGGGTACTATACTTTGGCCGAGCACGATGCATAAGCACTGTAGACAAACGAGCCGGGTACTATACTTTGGCCATTCGACACACTCATCATCATCGACTATTTATAGAAGCGCGAAGTTGACAAAACTTGATTCCAACGTTCAGGAGACCACATTTAAATCAAGTGTGAGTATTAGAATAAACTACCATGAATTTTGGAGCAATTTTCTGAAATCACAACGCAAATAGTTATTGAATTATTGCAGAGTCCGTCATGCTCAATTTCTTCATTATCATTAATCAACGAGCCTGAAATCACATGCGATAGTTAGCTGCTGGCAAGCATTTTTAAAAAAAGAAAAATATTAAAATCTTGCCGAAACGCCCAATGGTGTCATTAACACTGCCTTGGGGAAATCGATCATGAATATTGGTACACTTCGATCAAAAGAGATTTAAAACACAAGGCAGCTAGAACAATAATAATAATAATAATAATAATAATAATAATAATAATAATAATAATAATAATAATAATAATGGTAGGGTTTCACGTCTTAAAACAACCATATGATGAGAGACGCCGTAGTGAAGGGCTCCCAAAATTCGACCATCTGCTTATTTAGGGGCGAAGCTCTTTATAGCGGCCATCGTTCGTCCCTCATAGCCGTTGTAGTGTGTAACAAGTATAACATTTCGACCTCCAAGGTGGTGCCGGTGAGAGTAGAGATTTCTTCTGTGCGTTGTTGAACAATAAAAGATAGTGCTCAATGTACTTGTCAATGGCTGCTAATGGGGAATGAGAGACAGGAGCATTCGGCTTTAGTTAACGCGCACGCTGCCATCCCCATTAGCAGCCATTGGCATGTACATTGAGCACTATCAGACAAGAAAGGGTTGCTACGTTATACTTGCTGGGTGTAACCTCCTTAGTTTTAGAAAAGTTTAGCGCATAGAGTTTCCCACAATACTTACTAGAGGGAACTCTGGTGCTAGTGTCTATCGGAGCTGCAACGCACGGCGCTTCAGCGAGCACGGGAATGATGGGTAGTACACACATTTGTCTAATTTTCGTACTTCTGGCCTGCTTCTGGCTCCGTGTGTGTTTGTGTGGCTTGGAGCTGTTTTTTTCACGAAAACATAAATTAGCAAATCTTCACCGTTTGCGCTTCACAACCTTATTTTTTTTAATCTTACTATTTCGAATCAAGTCCCTAAGTTCGAAAGGATTCGTTTTTTCTTTCAAAACAAAACCGTAACCAGTAATAAACAAAGCCGCAAATACGATTCACCGTCCGCAAGTACGAATACTAGGCAAATGTGTGTATTACCCATCATTCCCATGGTCGCTGCACGATCGCAGCGCCAGAGTGCCCTCTTCTTAATTTTGGGAAACTCTATGGTTTAGCGAGCGTTGGGCCGCAGTGCCATGAATACAGTGAACTAGTATCTACCATGAACTCGAGGTGGTTGAAGGTGGGAAGTAGACCCGAAGTGCAAGCCGTAAGAAAGTGTGCGTGTGCCACCTCTCGTTTAGTCATTGGAATGTCCGCTGGATGGCGGTGCTTCTATATGGGGAATATATGATGAAAAGATGCGAGATGGTGGTACTTGGAGTGCTGAATAGATGGACGAACGGACACACAGACAGATGCATGGATGGACGCATGAACGGACGCAGGGGCGGCTGCATGGACGAACGCAGGGACGGACGCACGAACAGACGCACCCACGGACGGGCTGATGGACGCACGGACGGTCACACAGACGGACGCATGGACGGACGGAAGCAAGAACGAATGGACGGACGAATTCTTCGCCCCACTCTCCACTATTCACTCCGTGGATATGCTGCCAATTTTTTGCTTTTTTTTTTTTTTGCACTGGCATCGCCCACTACACGGGTCTCTACCACTTCGCATCCATCGAGATGCGACCGCCGCGGCCGGTATCAAACCCGCAACCTTCGGGTTAGCAACCCGAAGCACCTTGGCCATTGATACAATAAGCCAGACAACAAGAGTGTTTACAATTAGCTCAACGTTTGCGGTCTCTTCCTTGCCAACAGGAAATGACAAACGTCAGTCGCGTACGTCCCAAATGAGAAATCGCATCGCAAAGGCTCAGCTACGAGATACCTTTCTTCGAACCGGATGTTGTAATACCCCTCACGCAATGCATCAGTTTAACAATATGTACAGCGGAATCTCGTTTATAAAAATTCTGCACCTCGCGTTTCTTTTAGTTTTTCGGGCTAACGTCGCGTATAGAAAAGTGCAGCTCTTATAACGCTATTAAAAAACAAAAAATCCCCTCAACACGGGAGGCCTGCTTTCCTAGAAATACAAATCGGTAACCTTTTTGTTGTTTCGCGTGCAAACCGATATGCATTGATTCTTTTTCCCTCCACATGCCGCGAAAAAAGAAAAAAAAAAAACGCCTGAACGTTTTATTTGTCTCCTGCGTGCAAGGCGTGCCAGGTTTCAATAGTAGAATTAAGCCCAGCGGTTAACGACCGCGCCAGCATTTGCGAATCGTACAAGCGCGCTTATGCGTACAGCTCAGTCGTTACTGAAAAATTATACTCCGCGAATATGCACTCCTAACCCCAGCTGTGGCGTATAATGTGAAAAACATGCTTGCCGCAGCACGCGCGTATACACGTTCAGCGATCGCACAACGATATAGACGACACTGATTGACTTCTCTCGTTTCAGTTCATTCATTCGTTCGTTCATTCGTTTTCAAAGGTGCGCACGCGTTAAGTGAACACGTCACATAATAAAATATCATGCGGTGGTTTACGTCCCGAAACCAAGATGGGGTTTTTGAGAGAAGCCGTGGAGGAGGGCTCCGCAAATTTCGACTATCTAGTGTTTTTTTTCTTTTTTAACATGCACTGATGTCGCACGGTACGCGGGCCTCTGGCCGCGTACTGTATGCCTTCACCTAAACGCGACCGCCGTAGCCGAAATCGAACCGGCGACCTTCGGGTGAGCAGCCGAGCACCAAAGCCACTCAGGAATACTCATCGTAATGGAAATGTTTAAGAAATGGGGTGGGAGGGATAGTGGATGGGTGGAATGTCGCTACAGTCAAACTTAATTTAACCCACTTAGCCTCCCCCCCCCCTTTTTTTTTTTATCGAATGGAGCACCCCGATCACGTCTAAAAGTGGCAGGGTCTTCTTAAAAAAAAAAATTGGCAGATCCCACAAAAAATTGGCAGATCCCACGTACAATGAGAATCGATGATATACGAGGCACGAAAAAGAAAGGTTCATATGTCATTTTAAAATCAGCACGACGTTACGAGGTGGAAGTAAATGATGCCGCACACGACTTCCGTGTAATGATTATGCATGTATGGATGTGTCGTTTACTTTCGTCATCTATTCACGTTACGTGATACCAAACTTGGTATATGTGTAGCTAGCCAAACGACCGTGAGCACTCTATGAGCGTGGTATGTTGTCTTGTTCTTGCATGACACGCGTGTCAGGATTATCACGTTTGCACCAGTCATATATTTTCGTCATCCATTGACGTCACTTAACACCAAATTTGCTATATGTGAAGCTAGCAAAACGGCCGCGAGCGCATCATGAAGGGTCCAATACACTCCAATGTAGCGTTGACGCGCGCGCACGCTGGGCACAGCGACGCTACGTTAACAAAACGCGAGCACTCTGAAGTCTAACGCCAGGCACGACCGGCGCGACCAGCGTCCGTCAACGCGGCCCGACGGCAACCAGTGCGAAATGCGACATGCTGAATTTCGCGCCGATGCATTACCCAGACAACACTGCGTCTCCCTCTCTCGTGACGGAGGGACGTCGGACGCACTGAAACGCGCATGCGTCGAAGGGACGCAGCGCGTCGCGCGCCTGCGAGTGTATGGCAGGACCGGCGCCTAGCTGGCGTCGCAACGCCAGCGAGCACGCGCACCGCGTCATGTCGAAATGTATATAGGCGCCTTGAATGTGGCACGTAGTCATGTTCTCACATGACACGCATCTCATGATTATCATGTTTGCACCAGTCACATACCTTCGTCATTCATTTACGTACTGTAATACCAAATTTGGTAAATGTGACGCTGGCGAAACGGCCGCGAGCGCATCATGAGCATGGCATGTAGTCATGTTACATGACACGCACGTCATTATTTTCATGTTATGACTTGTCGCTTGTGTTCGCCATGCAATCATGTCATACCGTACCAGTTCTGCAACATGTAATGTAAATGAAACCACCGCAAGAGCTCCAGGACCATGAAATGTGAATCATGACATTCATGAATCCATGTCATGATTTTCATGTTATGACTAGTCAAATATGTTCTTCATACAGTCATGTTATGCCATGCCAAGTTTGGTATCGATATCATTATAGAAACGGCCAGGAGAGCTAAAAGACACAGACAGACAGACAGACAGACAGACAGACAGACAGACAGACAGACAGACAGACAGACAGACAGACAGACAGACAGACAGACAGACAGACAGACAGACAGACAGACAGATAGATAGATAGATAGATAGATAGATAGATAGATAGATAGATAGATAGATAGATAGATAGATAGATAGATAGATAGATAGATAGATAGATAGATAGATAGATAGATAGATAGATAGATAGATAGATAGATAGAAGTTCGCTAAATGCTTCGCATTTAAAAAAAACTAAAGAGAACCATGGTTAGGATTGTCAAACAGCACTCTGAGAACTCTAATGGCGCGTGTTTCACTATCGTAAATTTATTATCAGCGGATAAAATCAAGGAAGTCGAGTTTTTGAATATCGCGCCGTAATCACCGAGTGTAGCGTAAAAAAAAAATCAAAAAAGGTATTTTTCGTATTTTCGCGACACTGGCTGGAAGACATTTTCTGGAACTTCGTAATGCTAGGTCTGTGGAACCCACTTGTGACAATTCCCTTTATTTTTATCGATTTGAAGCTACCTAAGACCCAGCAGACGCCTTCAAATCTATGACGTGTTTGGTGCGGGAATCTCAGGGTGGCGTCACCCCCCGCATTTTCTTCTCGTGCGTTTTTATCGCTTACCAAGCCTCGAGTCGCGGCAAGAGTGGTGTTGTCGGGATTAGGAAATGATTCGCTCGCAGGATTTCAAGCTGGACGGTTGTGCCCTCGCGATCTCCGACTTCAGCGTAGCTCCCGCCGACTGGTTCGCCCTCCGCGGTCTCCTGAAGCCGTGCAGCTCTCGCATTGTGGCACCCCGCCCTTGGACTGCTTCGACCGGATCCCCACTTTCCTATCTCCTTCTTTTTCCCTCTCGTTGGCTGGCTTCTTCTCCGTCTATTTTTCTTCTATTCTTTTTATCCCTCCTTCTTTTTCCCTATATTTTTTATTCCCCATATCCCATTCCTCTGCTGACCTGTTGAGGTGTCCTCGTAAGGAGAGACAGTTACGGGTCGGCACCTTTTTTTTCTTTTCTTCTGATATAACCACTTATATATTAGGAAATAGCACTTTACTAAGACACCACAGCTTTGCTTTTTTTTTAAAGACGGTAGTCTTTCTTGCGGACCTTCGACGCGAAAATTTTGGTCTGTCCATTTCTCTGTTTGTCAACCCTTAACGATACCGGGCACTTTAAACAGCACCAGCCGACACCCCAAACGGCCTAACCGCGTCCGCAGCGCCCACCAATGTTGCTCAAGATTCAGCGTTCGTAATTGTGCAATTGTCAATTAAAAAGCAATTATTGCGCATGTCTGGGGCACCATATTGTAGCGAAACGTCGGGGTTGTTCAAGTTAGGCGCATCGGACGACCAGGGAGACGAATAAGTGTGGTTGAAACTCCGCGGAGGCAATCGATGAGAAGACAACACGATGAATTCGGGGAGCACTCATTGGGGGTTTATTTAGCTAACACAACTTCGAGTTACAAAATGCACTGGGTTACAAAGACAAAACATAGAAAATGGTGGCATACCCCTCGGCACGCATAGCTGGTCTCCGGTGGTGAGATCCGCCGTTGACCCCCGACTCCGCTCCGCTCACTTTTCAAGTTCAAACATCCTCTTTTAAACCCTTGGTCGAACAAAGAGTCTTCACAAAAACCAATCACTTGTTCGGACTCGCAGCATGTCAACCAATCACAGAAACACTTTCATAAAAGGCACTACATTTGTAAAGACCTCCTTACCAAAATGAAACACGCAAAGGGAAAGGTCCTCCGCACGTGACACTCTCTCCCATACCAGGCCGTGCTGCCTCCTTCGGCCGACTACCGTCGGCGGCCGTTCCCACGCTCGGGCCCCGTAAGTTCTTTCATTAACTGTTGCTTTCTAGAAGCGTCCTTAAGAGCAATGGGTACACCATTGCTTACCAGGTGTACATGCGACAGCGAGGCGCCCCCACATCCTAACAAGAGCGCGGGGGAATATGGTCGTTTACCGGCCGCCACTATGTCTCGGTCAGGCTAAGTGGTCGCGTCCCCATGTCATTTTCAATGACACGCGTGCCTGTTAACAATGGCTTAGACTCGGACGGTGGCGCCGGACCTGCCTATTGCTAGACGCTTTTCCTAGTAAGCTTTCCCCTTCTAATCCCGAACGGGGCGACCTTGACTGCTCGGTTTGTGAGCCGTAAATGCAGCGTGTAGGCGCCTGTCCCAGGCTGGAAAACACGATTTATCCCGCATTCCATTAAAGTCAAAAGCCGAAGCTCTGTAATGGCCAGAGAAACAAATCCAAAGGTAGAAGAGTACAAAGAAAGACTTTAAAAAGAAGCAGAGGAGTTGGTTTTGCACAAATTTCCTGAGAAGATACTGGAGCTGGAAACCTTGCTCTCGCGACAATATCAACACGTATATATTCAGTATGTGCGTCTTTTACTAGAAAATGCATACATCAGTAGATCTAAGGACTGTTGCGTTTATCACGCTGCGCTGACCATGCAACGCTTGCACGAAAAGGCAAGTGTTTCCAACGCTTTGCTGAGATGACACGGTGGTGGGCACCTACCCGTCACCTTGCGTTCTACACCCTTATCACCTCTGAGACGGGCCCGTCTCAGAGCCGCACGCTTCGTTTTCCAAGATAACTGCCAGATAGCGCTCATCGTGTGACGTGACTTGATGCGCTCGTTCGCCTCCGCTGCACGCGACAACACAGCTGGCAAACACGCTCAGGGACCGATACCTGTGCACCACCAAGGACCCCCGGACGGCCGCATACTCCTACGCAGGCAAAAAGAACACGCAGTTGGACACCCCGTTCCAGCTCCACGACCTCCAGGCGGCCTTACGCAAGATGAAGCGTGGCACTGCACCAGGGCGTGACCAGGTTACGGTCAAACTGTTGGCCAATCTTCCCGACGCAGCCTACGCCACGCTCCTCAAATACATCAATAGCATTTGGGACGGAGAAACTCCTCTCCCTCTTGAATGGAAATCAGCTCTCGTGACCTTCATCCCGAAGGCAGGTAAACCTATTGACGTGGAGAACCTTCGCCCCATCTCCCTCACGTCTTGTGTCGGCAAGCTGATGGAAACGATGGTGCGCGACAGACTCTCCGAGTTTCTAGAAACACAGCACACTTTTGCGGACACCATGTTTGGATTCCGCCCTCAGAAGTCAGCCCAGGATATACTTCTACAGCTCCACCATGACATATTAGATCCTGTTGAATGCCCCCACAATGACAAGGTAGTCCTGGCCTTGGATCTTAAAGGAGCATTCGACAACGTGAAGCATGAGGTAATCCTTGACCACCTCAGTCAGACCAACTGTGGTTATAAAACATTCAATTATGTTAGACAGTTTCTTACAGACCGTCGAGCCTACATACGCATACAAGATGAGGAACATGGGCCTTACGTCATCGGCTCGAGGGGAACTCCTCAAGGCGCGGTCCTCTCTCCCCTCCTATTCAATATAGTCATGCTTCATCTTCCCCCCAAATTGGCTTCTTTACCAGGGATACATCACGCTCTTTACGCGGATGATATCACGATCTGGGCCACGCAAGGTAACCTGGGTCACATGGAGTCATGCCTGCAAGCAGCAGCGACTGTAGTCGACGACTACGCAACCTACTGCGGACTCCAGTGTGCCCCGGCTAAGTCAGAATTTGTGCACGTACGTCCCTCCCCTCAGGACACAACTCAGCTCCATGTCAGTCTTCCCTCGGGACCGATCCGTGAGGCCAAGGAGATCCGCGTCCTTGGCCTCTTCATACACCACCAACGCAAGGCCGACACCACAATAGCCAAACTTCGCACGGTGGGAGACCAGGTGGGCCGTATGGTCCGCCGGGTCTCCAACAAGCGGGGCGGATTACGAAGCAGGGATGCAATGCGGCTTGCCCATGCTTTCGTAACGAGTAGAATACTCTACTCGACTCCCTACTTGCACCTACGCAAACACGAGGATGATCAACTCGAGGTCATCCACCGTAAAGTTATCAAGCGGGCTCTCGACCTCCCTATCACCACGTCCAACCAGAGACTTCTGGCCCTAGGCGTGGTGAATACCTACCGGGAACTTCGAGAAGCCCACCTCGTTAACCAATACACGCGCCTTGCACAGACCCATTCCGGTCGCCGCCTCTTGGACCGGATACACATCAAACACGATTACTATATTGAGGAAAGGGTGAGAGTGCCAGAACCTTGGAGACGCGCCCTCCGGGTCCGACCCCTTCCCCGCAACATGTCCAAAGAAAACCACAGTGGTCGCCGCCAGGCGCGCGCGGAAGCGTTGCAGCGACACTTTGGTCAAGAGGAACACGTGTGCTACGTGGACGTTGCCGGCCCGCACCATGGGGGGTGGTATACTGCCGCAGTCATACACAACACAAACACCGTAAACGGGCTCACTTTCAAAGCCTACAGCGCAACACACGCGGAGGAGGTTGCCATCGCTCTGGCTCTCACCTATCCCTCTTCTAAACATATCACCGACTCACGAGGGGCCTGTCGGAACTATCAGCTAGGATGGGCTTCACCGCTTGCTCAGCGCATACTGGAACCTAGCTGCCGATACGTTAATCCAACTCCGCGAAATCTGGTTTGGGCACCCGGTCACCAAGGACTCAGGGGTAACGAACAGGCCGATCAGGCCGCCCGCGCGCTCTCTTCCCGGGCTATCTCCCTGTCTTTGGAAGCCTACTCGCAATCAGACAATTCGGCCCTTTCATTCAAAGATATTACCAATTACTACAAGGAGGAGCACCGGCGCTATCCAGACCCTTGTAAAAGACTGCATCGCGCTGACGAGCGCCTCCTTTTGAAACTGTTTACCAATACCGTACTGTGCCCGGCGGTGCTAAAACATTTCAATTCATCCTTTGATGGCACGTGCCAGTTCTGTGGTGAGGTGGCTGACACCTTTCACATCGTCTGGGCGTGCCAGTCTAATCCATATATCCCCCCCCAACCCCAATCCCACGAGAGAGGACTGGGAGGCGGCCCTGCTCGGCTGTCAAGACCTGAAGGCCCAAGAGGCTCTGGTTCAACGTGCGCGGGCGGCGTTGCTTGCCAATGGAGCCCCGGAATAGGGGTTCCACCTAGTGCTGTGAGGGTAGGAGGCCAATGAGGCCCCAACCCAATCACCTCTCTGTAACCATTTAATGGTTATTAAATGTTTTCACCACCACCACCCGCTGCACGCTCGAGGCACTCCAACGGAGCGCCTCCAGAATACCATTCACCGATTTTTTCGCGCAGAACATCAAATAAACGTTTTGTTCACGCTCTTCAGACGCAAGACTATCGTCTTTGGACGACAGTTGCAGATTAACATGCAGATACGGGGCCCATTCTTTTTTTTCCTCCCCTTCTTTGGTGTCCCTCCAAGGGTTCGCTTGAAGGGAGGCGGACATGCGCTACTGGTACGCGCGCGCGAAATTCCCGACGGCGATCGCATTGTTGCCACGTATTCGGTAACGAAAGAAGACGGCGAGCTCGAATACGCGCCGGCGGCGACGGACGACGCGCTGTCGTGGAAATAACCGCGGAAAGGCTACACGACACCCCTGTAGCAGCTCGATCGTTTCCTGCGACGTCGCTTTCTCGGCATCCTCGACGGAGACACCGGCGCTGGCGACAGCTACATTTTTTTTTTCCTTTTCCTTCGGTCATCCTTCTTTCTTCGTCCGCATTCCAAGCGTCACGGTAGAAGCGCGAAATGCGAATCCAAGCAGCCGCGGAGATACCTTCTCATAACAGTACCCGACAAAATACAACATAATAACAAATACCTTCTCAAACATGATAATGCTTGTTAGTTTCTCGCCATTAGACTGACGAAGGAGAGCTGCAGATATGGAACGTCGAAACTGGTGTCTCCTTAAAATTGGTTCGAATCGAATACCCCCCTTCAGAACACCCACCGGCTGTACGATTCGTAAACTTCGGTATGCGAGGCAATTCAATTAATACACAAAGTCATGGTGTAATAACTGCCGAGGCTTTAAGTATACCAAAAGCACGACGTGATTTATTATGACGCAAGCCGCGGTGGAGGGCTCATGAAAGTGCGCCCGCTTGAGGGTCGGTAAAGTGTATCTGTTATAGCCACGGTGTAAGAATAGTTTACACCGTGGTTATAGCACACCCCTGGGCCCCTCTACAGCATTTTCCGCGGATAGATATGCGGCCGGGATTCGATACAGCGACGTTCGGGCGACCATAACCGCAACTATTTATATCACACCACAGCAATGATGGAATGTTAATTAGTCAGCAGTAGTAAACAACTATTTAACATGGTTTTAGTTATTACGAACGGCCACCGCTGCTGACAGTTTACTTTAAAAAAAAAACTACGTCTGCTCTTCGGAAACCTCACTTCAGATAATAAATAAAGCCTTCGTATTTGAAAAAAAGAAAAAGAATGGGTACACATGACTGCTCCTTGAAATCGTAGCTGAAAATTCTAAGAATCGCTCAGAGCAGAAACGCTCACCTTTATTATGTTTAAAGAAAAAAATAAATTAGAGAACACGTCATCAAAAGGAGCCCGTGAATCAGCGCTCTCACATTCGACATTTCCAACGAGAAGAAAGTTTGCGGCTTTACATTCAGCGAAGTGTGTTTTTGTTAAATGGCACCCGCCAGTGACTATCGCCGTAGATATTCGCAACGTACCCCGGAAAATGTAAGCCGATACAGTCTGTAATAAACGTGCTTCTCGCATCCCGCGATGCGAGAATTCGGCTAATACGACGTGTTACATAACGGGAATGATTGTGCAAAGATAACACGCAAGGCGTCGACGAGAATTTGCTCTAAATTACGCTGTTTGATACGTTCTTCGCTATGTCACGTATAGACTGAATAGGCTTTTAATAATTAAATATCATAAACGAAAAATAATGCTGCCACGCTCATTTCATAGAGCGATCTCTCTCACATGTCAAGCGACCTCCGTCTCTTTAATTAATTAGCATGGCTGATGCGATTTAATAGCGCTATTTTCCAGAAATGAATGCTGGTAACTGCTTTCCAATAAAGATTACCGCCTGTTATTTCCTGTGCTCATTACATCCGTTATCGCCCTGTTTCACATCAGCGTTTCGTAAACGTATGAGTGCTTCGTAGTATGTTTCCTAATATCAATCAAATAGCCATGTAAGCGAAGGTCTAATCCAACGCGGGCTGTGAAGTCATAGCAAAGCAAACGGCTTGTTTAGTGAAAATATAAGCTACCGTGCCGCAATAAATTGTCTCACATGTAAACAGAAACTAACACACAAACAACAACAGCAACAACAACAACAACAACAACAACAACAACAACAACAACAATAATAATAATAATAATAATAATAATAATAATAATAATAATAATAATGCACAATACGCGAACCAGTTATCGTCCGAACATAGCTTGTGCACCCAGATGAAACCTAAACACCGGAAGAGACTAATCGGGAAATTCCTTCAGAAACCCGGAAAAAAAAATGTTGCGCCAGAAAACGGCGAGAGGGCCAATAGACAAAAGCAGAGTCACCATAGGATCACCAATATTGCTGCAGTTCTCGTCACCACGTCCCAATTCCAAACGTGCTCGCTATAGTGGCACTGTATAGTCGCAGTTACCCAAACGTTGCATGCACCAAAATGAGAGACGAGATGCAACGCGGACATTCCAATTAACGCTGCAGGTAATTAATTCCAGCGGCGCACCGCGACTATCGGGTGCAATATACGAGGAAACGATCTCGCAACCGACGGAAGGCCAGTCGATACGATCAAGCACGCTTTTTTTTTTTTTCGTATGCACGCTTTTAGTGCGAATATTCGCGCTGACTGCATAAGCGAGCAGTGCAAATCAAGGATGTGGTATACGACCACGGGACTTCAATGCACGCGCACTGTCCTTGATGGTTACACAGAGAGCGCACTGCTACGAACGACGACACTGAAAGCACCGGGCATGAGCGCGGTAGCAGAGAAGCTCTACAGAGTAGCCCGGATGTAACGGAGGCTGACAGTTTGAACGCGGAGTCGTTACGTGGCTAATGTTTGTTCCAACATTTTTTTTTTTTTTTTGCAGCATACGTTGAATCTGGTAATTTCCTTAGCTCACGCGAAGGACTGCACCGCGAGAATCTGTGCTCTAGGCTACTATACATTTGATTCACTGTTAATCCACGACATTTGATTCACGTTTCTTGTACTTAAACAATTTCACTCACCGTTCAAACGTCTACGCATATAATTAACCCCTATTCACACGTGATTCACGTTTGCTTAACTCTAACACTTCATTCAGGGGTATAGTTCGCATTTGATGCCTCTTTTGACTCGTATTCAGATGACGCACTAAGCTCACCTTTATTAAATTCTCCTGATTTCTCAAGTACAATTTATTCGCGCTTATTTTACTTTAGTTATCACCCGGGCAGTGTGGGTACGCACCACATGTGAGAGAGAGACGAACTTATATTCGTACAAAGACAAAGCGATATTCTTCGAAGAGTGTGGAGCAAAGCGTACAATGTATACCCCACAAGACGTTTCGTACTATCTTGTTAGGAAGCGCAGCCACTATAACACAGAACACACAACACAAGCGCTTGTGTTGTGTGTTCTGTGTTATAGTGGGTGCGCTTCCTAGCAAGATGGATCCTTACCAACTGGCCCGATACAATTGTTTATTGAGTTGCGTACTATTCGTGGTGGCAGCATAGGATTATATTTTACTCGTGAGCCAAATAAGGCTTTCGCGCCTTAATAAAAACAGAAGGCTTGTGCCGATCCCAATGATGGGGCAATACCGGGCCGACCCCCATAATGGGTGAAGCAGACTTCAAAGCACCTCACCACCAATGACAATATTCGTGATAAACCAGACGATAAAATTGTTCCTTACGTTTGTTGCACGTTGGTTTGAAGCGCCAATTCAACCCGAGACACTCAAATACACTCAACAATGGCCGCGCATATATTTAACTGGTTAGGAATGTATGACGTGCCTTGCGCGTGACGTCACACGCGAGGCGTACCACCATGGTGGCTATGACGTCACGGAAGCACTGCATGGCGGCTCAATGATGCGGCCATCAGCCTGATCCGGCGTGAAAAATGACATCGCTGGAACGTTATCGGGCTTCTGGGCATGAATAGCGAAGGAACGAGCATGCGATGTCCTCATAACTAACGCTGCTCATAACATTTCCGGGACATCACAAAGCTCGGCTCCCAGCGTGTTGGTGCTACAACGCGGATGTGTAGTGTATCACGTTCCGCGAGTGGCCTGCCACAATGGCGTTCGTTGAAAGTCAATGCAAGCGTGGGCACGAAAAGCTTACAGCAGGACCGCCACGCCCCACCTAAGCAGATGCAACTTTCCCACCATTCCTGGTCCTCCAACATGGCGGCTGAGGTGACGTCGGCGTAATCCATCTTAATCCCATCGCAAAGCTATCGTTGCAAACACTATTGTGGGATGCACTACTTCACTGGTTATCCACATTTGTAGCGTGTATAATCGGTCGTTTTATGTATTAGAATAACGAAATGCGTTGTTTCTTTCGCTTAAAAACACCGATATGCTTGCGAGACTCGCCATGGTAGGGTAACTACGGGTCGATTTCGACCGATAGCAATCTACATAAAAGTGCAAGGGCGTTGAATGTATTTTTATCGTACATACTTCACTGCACGGAGTCATGATTAGTAGCCGCTAAGTTACCACGACAGGACTCGACATAAGAATCAAATGCCGATTAGAAACATACTTCCTGACAATTATGATGCGGGATCATCTATCTGTTTTCGCTTCAAGCAGGGCTTGCAACAATTTTTTTTTTTTGCGGTCGCTCTATAGCAACAATAGGCGCCATTAACACTTAAGCAATCGCAAAAACGCTGTGCGATTGACCGTTTTTTCCCGTGCCCCGTAGCGCTAAACAATGCGGCGAAATCCCCACAGAGTCACTGCACTGCACACAACTTATCACGTGGGCGCAGTAACCGGAAAGCAGACGACAAAAACCCGACACCCGCCCGCGTCGTCTGCTGCCGGTGTTTGCGGCGCGCGTGATAAAGCGCTCGACAATGTCGCCCGATCAATTGCAAGCTGAAACTTCCACGTCCGAACGGCCGGTGTGAAGTCCTGCAAGTGCGACTGATGCAACAGCATAACACCTGCTGCGCTTCTGGACCATCCACAGACCTCGCTGTCGGCAAGCGATCGAGCACGGCTTTTCGCACAACGCCGCAAAAGCAAACCGAGGGCACGCAGCCAGTGTTTTATGATTACCAATGATATGTGGCACAATAACGAACCTTGCTTTTGTTTCCTCGCGTGTATTAGAGCGCGTGCGATGCAGCTGCGACCGGTCCTCGCTGCGTAACGACCGAAATACGGGCGCAAGCGCGCTGCGGTGCCGGCCTAGCCGGAAACACCACACAAGCCTGGCTGGCCTAGCACCGAAGTAAACAAATCCTCTCGCGCTCTCCCCAATGAGAGCGCCACACGGTAAGCGCTTGCAACAGAAAAAAAAAAAAAAAAAGAACGCGGCTTGCAACCACAAAACGACTAGGCCTCACACCCCTCCCCTCATTTCTTCGATCGAACTCCTCTACCGCCAAAGCCACGTAATCTGGCACGCTAGGCACGCGCGTGCATTTTCTAAGGGCGCAGAAGGGGAGACGAAACAAGGGAGATAAAAAGTGAAAGTCGCGTACGCACACACAGACGATACACGGTCAGTTTGGGCGCTAGCTTACCTATCGCGCTCCTTCGGACTGCAGCTGCCGCAGTAGGCCAGTTTTTCCTCGCTGCTCGCCTTGCCCGTGGTCGCGTCGGCGGTGCCGTACTTCGCCAACGGCGGCGAGCTGCAAAGTTCGTCGTCTTCCTCGCGGGCCTCCGATGCCTTTACCGGGCCGTACACGTCCGAGGAGGACGCGACGCTAGCAGCTCGGTCAACGTCTACGACGAGGTCGCAAGACTGCGCGCCACCGCCGGCACGGTTGAAGATGCCCAACTTCGTATCACGGTGCGTGCCGTCCAGCGATATGTTGGAGAGGAAGGTCAGAGCGGCCAAACGGCGCCTCGAACGTTGTCGTTTAAGCACAGCGGCCATAGTATTTTGTCCGAAGGCGACGCGAAGACGGCGAGGGCCCGGCGGCAAAACGCCGCGACTCGCGGGGACACGAGATGCCGAGGAAGGAAAGAGGAAACGTGTCTTTCGCGAAGCAGCAGGCGGGTGCACACAAAACACGAAAACAACACTCAGAGGTACGACGAGTGGCGAAGACGACCACATGTAGTCCGTAACGTCGGCTTGGGAGTCACTGCGATGCGTGCACGAGCGAAGGATTGCGGCTGGTCGCGGAGGTGCACGGGGAAGTTGCGGCGGCGGGACGATGTTGTGTTTACGGCGTCCGACGCGCTTTCCGCTGTTGTGGCCGTCGTCGTGCTGGCGTCGCCGCGACCAGCGGCGCTGAAACGTGGACGAGTCATGGTCGACGGTCGCAACGTTTTCACCACGACGATGCGCTCCGGAGGTCGGGACGAAGAAGAGAGACGACGAAGCTCGCGACGTTCACCATGGGGCGCCGTGCGCGCGCGTCCAGCTGCTTTCCCGATGTATCACCGTAGAAGCAAGCAGCCGACGCGCGCCACTGGGAACAAGAAGGAAGGCGAGCGTGCAACAACACACGATGCGGAGGTGCAGCACTGCTCACACGGACGGGAAACGCCGTGCCGCCGGGAGCTCGATTGAACGATCGACCGACAGAACCCCAGCCGCCGGCGAGCATATGAGATCATATGAGATTGCGAGACAGCGGTAGCCGACGCGACGACAGCGTCATCGATGATCCGTCAGCGGAAGAAAGTTGTCAGCGGGTTACCAACACTCGTCGGCAGGCGGCGCTTCGCGCAAAAGCTTTTACCCGCCAGGTTTGAAAACAACCTTTAGGCGAGCCGTAAATCTGCGCGCAGAGGTCGTTTCGAACCATTTGTATACTGTCAAATTACGCCATTTGTCTACACTGACTGGCCCAGATGGCTGCCTCAACCTCTTTTATTGGCTTAAGTTGCCGCCATTGCGAAATTCGACAATATGACGAAGTATGACAGTGTCACCCCATTATGATCAACTACTGAGGGCATTACATTACCAACGTCTACGTGGTTGTGTGAGGCGTGATCCAGCTAATGACCTGAGGTCAAACCCGGCGAACCACTTTAGCCAGCAACGCGGTAATGCTACAAGTGCCTATATTCTATTCAAGTTCCCAGTAAAAACAGGCTCAAATTAATTAGAAAATTTCAATTGGACGCTTTTGCGAGTTTCCAGTTGTCTTTAGGGACACTCATATAAAAAATTCAGTGGGTTCAACGGGTCACCCCATTCTTTTTGAATAGGCCTAGCAGACATTGCCAAATGGTAAC
Organism: Rhipicephalus microplus; assembly: GCF_013339725.1. Taxonomy (NCBI): domain Eukaryota; kingdom Metazoa; phylum Arthropoda; class Arachnida; order Ixodida; family Ixodidae; genus Rhipicephalus; species Rhipicephalus microplus. Next base: position 128,043,974 of record NC_051167.1, on the reverse strand, counting down.
GCGATCAATATCCAAATGGTTTGACCTGTCACGTAAGTAGGTGGACTCAGTTCACCCATTGAAAAAAGCAAGAAGTTGCAATTGTATTTCTCAATTTTTAAATGGACCTAACCAAAGGGAACGACAACTGCCCAGAACATGAAATGAGATGACTGCACGGATGGAAAGATTGTCCCTCATAGTGGCTCAAACCAACCCTGTTTTTCTCGTTAGACGTGGAGTTATATTTTTTATTTCTTAATTGAAAATTGCAAAATTGTCTGTGACGTCACCTGGTGGCAGAAACTTCAATTATTTGATGTGCCCTGTCATGTGACCGTAGACTGGTGCACGTGGTCAACAGGGATCCTGATAGAACTTAAATTTTGTTTGCTTCATTATAGTAAAACATCTTACTCTATAAAAATGTACATACAGGCCCGCGCTGGTAGTACGCATTAAGGTGGCGCTGCCTTCGCACGACGTAATCATCCCGTGCTCGTCAGCGCGTCTTGAGCAACTTTTCTGCGTGCTCATAAAGAGTGCGCGCAGTTCCCGGGTTTAGGAGCAGCGTGGTTTTTCTATTTACAATTTGTCACAGAAATGACGTGTACCGATATCGGCACGGGCACGCATATGCGCATTGACGTTTTCCGTGACTTGGCTTGGCCCGCGTGTCGAGAGAGTAACGATGACGGGACGAGCCATCCTCCACGACACAACGCGTAACAAATACAGAGAAGATATCTATCTATATATTTATCTATCTATCTATCTATCTATCTATTTATCTATCTATCTATCTATCTAGTCGCCTACGTCTGGGGTAGACCAAGATCAGTATGGGAGGCCAAGAAGGCTTGAATATGTCTGGCTGATCATGACAACGCGAAAATGCCGTCACGTATGTCAACAAAGCCTTTACACCAGACACGTACGGCACATACACGGACACGAAGAGCCACCGTATGCGGTCATGCACCACAGGTGATGGATATGACTAATCCTTCTGTTTTACTTCTATCTGAATCATGGTTGAACAGCGAAATTGGTGACCACGAAATCTTTCCCACGAATTATACGGCTTCCCGAAGAGATAGAGGCAGATCTGTTTTTTTTTTTCTTAGCACGCAGGGAGAGAACAGACATGGGTTAAAGCGAGAGCGTTAAGAAGAAAAAAACTGACATCGTCAGCGCTGATCCGACAAATGCAAAGATTGAAATTATTAGGGTCCCAGCAGAAATCGAACCCAAGCATTCTTCGTAGCAGCCAAGCATAAAACCACAGAGGCATGCCAGGTCTCGAAAATAATTTAGGAAAATATCCTATGCAGGCGTAATGTTAGACAAACTTCAATTGTGTCTGCAGTGCTGGCTATTTAATTACATGAACGTTACATAATTACTCCTGTGATTCAGGCGTCACGTCGGGGCGGCATCCGTTGGAGTTGGCCTACGTGGGACTATAGGGCTACCATCCCCACACGCAGAAACGCTACATGACAGCTTATCCCTTTTGGTGTTGGCAATACCCATGTAACTGCTGTAGCTGGCATCGCTCATTGCTGCGGGATTAGTGGGATTTGTCAAATTTTATATTTATTTTGTATTGCACTTGTCGAAGTTACGTGCGCAGTCGAGACGCGTCTCTACAGCAAAGTGAAATCAACGCACTCCTCCTCGTATGCCGGCATTGAGAGTCTGAAAAGGCAAGACCACGACCTCCCTCGGCAGCACAACCTATTACAGTGTTGTTGGCAGAAGAGCAGGGCAACACTCCGTCAGTGCTGTACATGGCAGAGCCATTGTGTACGGCTACGTCGACATGGGGTGTGGACTGGCTACTTGCTCACGTGTTTAGAAGAAACGTTTATAAGATCCTACCACAACCTCCTAGATTTCCCTTGCCTGCCAGATTATCAGCGGTCACTTGGAAAGCGGCCGTCGTAGGAACTATGGTGATGGCGCCACCTAAGTAGGGGTGTCCTCAAATAATTTTTTACGTTTTTGGAGCTTATATGCAAATGAAATAACGTAAAAAGTTTTAAAAAGCGTAAACGTAATTATAATCAACCCTACGTAAGTGACGCCGTCATTCAGCAGGCAACTCCTTCAATACAATGCATCCTCTGAAATTAGTAGCAAACGCCAAAATTGCCGATCTTAAAGGCCAAGTACAAAGACCTTTATTTCTACGTAGGCAGCGCCGCCATAGATAACCGGCGTTTTGCGCTCATCCGGCTGGCAAGGGAAATCTAGGAGGCTATGGATCCTATAGACGAGAGCACGCCTATCTCGCACTCAGGCGCCTTCGGTGGTATACTCTCGCTCCCAGGGATGCTATGGAACCCAAGCATTCTTCCCAGCAGTCAAGCATGAAACCACAGAGCCATGGCAGGTCTCGAAAATAATTTAGGAAAATGACCTATGCAGGCGTAATGTTAGAGAAACTTCAATTGTGGCTGCAGTGCTGGCTATTTAATTATATGAACGTTATATAATTACTCCTGTGATTCAGGCGCCACGTCGGGGCGTGAGTGGTTCTTAAGAAAGAGAAAGGAAGAGAAAAGTGAGCCCCGTTATTGTCTGCTTCAGTGAGCGACACCGCCACAGGGCTCACAAGGGATGGGGGTGAGGAGGGATAAAAAGGGTAGGCGTAAAGGTATAGGAAATAGGAAGAAGCAACAACAAACTGAGGGGATAGGAGAGACAGGAAAGATGGAAGCACGGTCACTGGAGTCCGAGGACGGGGTACACTTGCGAGAGATGTTGTCGGCGTCTGTAGATGGCGTAGAGCAGGTCCAGTAGGTCAGAGCTACGCTGTCGTCGAAGGTCGTCGGCGACAGGAGGTGACGTAGGGCGAGCCCAGTCGGTCAGAGCTACGGTGACGCCGGAGGTCGCGAGCGCGCGGAGCGCGCGGGCGCACAACCTGTCGGCACGAAATCCAGCGAGCGACTCCCGGCATCCGTTGGAGTTGACCTACGTGGGATTATAGGGCTACCATCCTCACACGAAGAAACGCTACATGACAGCTTATCCCATTTGGTGTTGGCAATACCTATGTAACTGCTGTAGCTGGCATCGTTCATTGCTACGGGATTAGTGGGATCTGTCAAATTTTATATTTATTTTGTATTGCACTTGTCGAAGTTACGTGCGCAGTCGAGGCGCGTCTCTACAGCAAAGTGAAATCAACGCACTCCTCCTCGTATGCCGGCATTGAGAGTCTGAAAAGGCAAGACAACGACCTCCCTCGGCAGCACAACCTATTACAGTATTGTTGGCAGAAGAGCAGGGCGACACTCCGTCAGTGCTGTACATGGCAGAGCCATGGTGTACGGCTACATTTGTTTTAAACTGCCAAGGCGTGCCTCGTTAGCATTGCAAGCAGTGGCTCTGGGACTTTAAAATGTAAAAAAAAACAAACGCCTCTTCACGCTGCACCAGCTTATAAGGAGTCTTCTGGGTACCACTGCGCCGTCATCGGATGCAAAAACAACCAGCGCAAGAGTAAGATATCGGTCAGAATTAAATGTCTGTAAAGATCCCAACACGATGCGGCAAACGTGCCGGTACGGTGTTTTCCGATTGCACAAATTTCCATCCGCAACAAAAAACGCCGAGCTCTGCCACCAGTGGATATAATCGCAATCGGCAGGAAAAACTATGAGTCCAGTAAAAGTGTACGAGTAAATATAATTATTGCGTTTTAGGGCGACACCAGCTGCTCCGCTTTACAGCAGTGATCTGCGTGCAGTATTTATTTATTTATTTTATTTACAACATACTGCAGGCCCACATTGGCCCAGACAGGAGGGGTAAATTGCAAAACAAAAACACGGCATTTCAAAAGGCGAAAAACAAACAAAATAAACGCTTAAATTTCAATTTTAATGTTAGGTTATGAGAAATCGATCAAGTCAATTGACTCAACTGAATCAATCAATGATAATGGCAGTGAGTTCCATTCGTTAATAGTGCGAGGAAAAAAAGAAAATTTGAAGGTGTTAGTTCTTGTATGATATGGAGTTAAAGATTGAGGATGATGATGTCTGGTTAGTCTAGTTGATAACGGGCGTAGATATGGTCCAGGATGAAAAGAGAGTTTGTTATTCTTCAGAAGTATGCCTGCATAGTATGCGGCACCAATTCATTGCCGTACTCTTTCGCCGGCTGCATGCCAGTAATGGTATGTGTTATGACTCACGCATGGATTCAAGCACCGCGCACGTATACAATGGCATACTATAGCGATGCACTGAGACGTGAACGGCGCGAAAAGCATAGCTTTCGACTCGGTCAAACTACTGCATGCCTCGACTCATTAGGCGAATCTGTGATTTCGGTCGGCGTCACCGTGTTTCAAAATCTTGCCCTGTTTGGCACTCTTCCACCGCGTGTGTGTTCCCAGTGCCCGGCATGAGTGGCAAATGATAAACACATGCAGTGGATGAGCGCAAGTTGGAGCGAGATTCAAGCGCTACGTTGACGCCGACTTACAGCACCAACTCTGCCTTGTCACAGTCAAGGCACGCCGCAGGACCATTGAGTCGAAAACAACGCTTTCCGCTGTTCGCGTTTCTTTCAATCGCAATAGCACGTACCTGACGAAGTTGCTTCCGTAGTCTGCAATGCATGTACTGTAGACATTCCGGACTGTCGAGAAAGGTCTCCTGGACGTTTCACACGAAATCAGCGCAAAATTCCAGGAGAGGACGAGCGCGAAACATGCTTACAACCGGACTTGGGTTGCGCAGTTTCGCGTTTGATTTGCGGAGCGTCTGCTCGCGTGGCAGTGCCTGGGTGTTGCTTCGCCGCGCTTGCAACAGATGGCGCGACGCGCTTTTCAATACTAGAGTTACTGCATATGTTACCTTTAGGTACAATAACTCTATCCTATATGGCAAAACGCTCTGAGCTCGCTGTGTTCTGGTGTATAGAGAGCGGACGTGCGTACATGCTGCAATGTTTCTTGCACTTTTTTTGTACATCTGTAAAAATATAAGCTTCCAGTTTTTTTTAAACAAAATTCTGAGGTTTTTCTTTCTATTTTCAATCGTTTTTTTGCGTCCTTCATATCTGCTTGAGCCGCACCTGTCGACAACCTTCGCACTCTTTCACTCGCACATATAAAACAAATACGGCGCTCGCGGCGATGTTATTGGTTCGGCCTTTATACGGAAAGTGACTGCGGCGGCAAAAATGATCGCGTGTTCACGTAATTGCTATCGCAAATGTTGGAAACTCATTCAACCTTTAGTTGACTTCGGTATGGTGGCTAGCCACCATAACTTCGGTGAAAGCGAATCACTACCTGAGCGAGCCGGCATGTCATTGGCGTGTCATACGACGACCGCCATCGAAGAAACATTGGCGGCCACGAGGTGCGCTACTCTTGCCACCGCACCATCACCCGGCGGTACGTATTCCACTCTCGGGCGGTGGTGCTGCAGATGGCACATACCACCGGTACCGATAACACACGTCCACCTACATGCTATACACACCCCACATATCACACGCTGGTACTTGCCCTTGGTGTGTGGGACAGCCAACCCACACTCACATTCAGTGGGTATATGTGAACTTACGCCACCCAAAATTAACGCGTCCCGGATTTCTGAGCAAATATTCAGGACAAATATTCACCTTACTCGCACTCCTCTACCAGGACGCCGACCATGTAGCAGGGTCATGCTTTGGCCCCGTACCTCTCTCTTCTCTCTTTTATAATAAATGTTTTTCATCATCATCATCCTCTACCAGGCCTGGCGGGTGGCTGAAGCTAGTAGAGTTATGGTTTGTCACACCCAGCTGCCTCTCACACACCTTTTTTTTTGACAAACTTTTTTTCTGTTGAATGCAACCACCGCCTCTTAACCACGCACTTAATGCCCTTCGTTACTTTTGCAACAAAACGTACTCCCCCCCCCCCCTCCAGTTTTTACGCCGGCCACGCGCATGCGCACAAACCCCGTGACGGCGAGAAGCAAGCGTTACTATGGTGGCTAGAATTCTAGCCACCATAGCGTTACGGTGACGAAGCCTAACCCGTGTTTTTAGCGCGCTGCTCGAAGATGACCCCCCCCCCCCCCAACAACGCGGCCTTTTCTGCTAACATTGTGAACTTCCACGCTAGTATGGCACATGCATAGATAAATGCAAGTACAAGTGCGCATGACACGCCTGTTCCTCCCTCTCTTTTATGCGATAAGTTACGCATCATAAAAGAGTCATCGTTGCGCTCTTCACGCAAACGGGTCCGGTGCCTACACTGCCCGGCCGTCACACCAGCCCAGCGTTTACACTGCCATGGAAGAATTGAACGGCCGTCCAGCAGCACTAATGTTCTCAAACTGCGAAACCAATGAAGCGCCGTCAAACGGACCCGACTTCGGCCTCCTTCCACGCATACCATGGCAGATCATTCTCGACCACCTCGACGCCGAAGCGCGGCTCGCCGTCGCCGACCTGGGCCCGTACTTCGAGGAGCTGGTCAACTGCGAGAGCTGCATGAGAACAGTCACTGCGGCGTCAACAGCGAGTCGGCGGCCCTCCGATCGCTTCTTCAGGGCGGCCGGGCAAACCACGTACGCACTTTGAAACTTACAAACTGCATCGTGACCAACCCTGATTCCCTACTGGCATGCGTTGCCCTCTGCGAGCGGTTGACCGAACTTCACTGCGTAGGCTGTCCTCTCGACACGTACCTCCTCTTGAAGGTCGTCACAGAGTGTCTACCTTCGCTAGAGAGGCTCTACTGGTCGTTGCGTCACCGCGGCAACCAGGGTCCGACGGCTTCAATACCTCCTGGACGCTGGCGAGATCGCGTGCCTGAAGCCCGCGTTCGCGCTGGAACGCGTCTACGTCGAAGTCGAACGCGGGACTCCCACAAGTTACTCTTTCTTGGCTGAGCTCGTGCACCGGTTCCCCAGCTTGAAAGCGCCTTCACGTGCACGAAGTGCGCCGCGACGAGTGCTGTTGCCACGACGCTGAGTATCTTGCCTACCGGATCGCCTCCTGCGGCGGCGCGCTCAAGTTTTCTACGGACGGTGACGTCTCGGCGTGCGAGCGCCACGCGTTGGCGGCCACAAGCTCCTCGCCGTACTCCGTATGCAGAAACGCGACGCATCCAGGTGGCGACTCCTTTCTTGGAACGAGGTCACCACACTGGGTCTTCTTGGACAACTTCGTGCAGAGCAGCAGCTGCGGTTCCGAGTTGAACCAGCTCGACCAGTTAGTCCTGGTTGTACAGAACACGCCCGAAACTCCGCAAAAGATCCTACAGGCAGCGAGCGAACTGTCTCTGACGCGTCTCCGGGCTCTGACAGTTGTCTCGACAAACGCAGAACCTCGACCCCTGCTGGCTCGTTCTCTCGGCTTTCTCCTAAGCGCCTGCAGCCGCAGCCTCACGGAGCTGAATCTGAAGCGCGTTCCACTTTCGGGAAGGGACTGGTAGTCTTCAACGCTGGTGCCGCGTCTGACGAGTTCCGGCAGCTTCGGGCCCTGTCCGTGGCACCGTGCGCCCTCGTACCGCACGGTGAGCCCTTGCAGATATTGGCTCAACTCTGCACCAGGCTTGAGGAGCTGGACGTGCGCCGCTCGGGCCGGGACGACGACGAGAACTCCGTCCATTGCCCTAACTGCTCGGTCGGCTTGATCCTGCGGCACAGCCATCTGTCCGATCCGGCCTTCCGCAACTGGAAGTACGCTCTTCGACGTCTAACATTGTACAACGTCAAGCTACTCGAACCGCTACACCCGTTTCCGTGCGCTTTCAACGTCAGCGAGCTGCGACTTTGCGGAGTAGACTTTCTATCCGGTAACAGACTCGGGCTCATCGTGAGGACGTCTCCGCACCTCACATCTCTGCTGGTCCAACACGACAAGCTTCCCCTGTTCGGCAAGAGCCTGCGGCGCGAGCTGACCGCACTGCGCGCATGCGCGCCATCCCAGCTGCGCTCCCTAAGCCTACTCTCGAAGATCGGCGCTCGCACTGTGGCGGTCGCGCGGTTCGCCGACGACCTTCTGACGGCAATGCCGCTTCTCGTCTCCCTGCACGTCCACTACGCTGCCGAAGTTAGCGGCGGCTTCGAACGACGTGTCACGTGGGTTCGACGGGTGCGCGGCTGGTTCATGGACCGCGCCGAACGCTGCACCGACGTTGTCATCGTCGAAGAGGACTCGGGCGTGCTGTGCTGTACCTCTACGTTCGTGGGAATGGAAAAGCCGCAGAACCGGAACTTTTGTCGGCTCTAGGCCAATTGAACCGTCATCACCGACATGCCATGGCACTGCTGCTAATGCAGCATAAAAAATGCATCTTAATTGTGACTAAATTTTATCCAGAAGACGAGAAAACTGCAAAAAACATCTCGCATCTTTCATTCCATCGGCAGACATTAACTTGAAACTTTCAGCACACAGTGAACTCTTACCGCTAATCATTCAAGTTCCCATCACTCGATCGTGCCGCTTTTACAACTGTCTGTCCTTGCACACGTCAACTCGTATTTCACCTCTCACGCAGGCCATCCTTTCTATGTGCGTCACCGTTTTCATCAACGTTTAATAAAACGTCTTGCGAGTGCTTCTCTACGCCTTCTATCGCTCGCAGATCTTCCGGCGAGAAGATGAACCGCACGCCGTTTCCTCTACGTTTGCTTTCCAATAAGCTTTCCCATAAGTGCAGTGGGCGTGGCGTTCCAGTAAAGCGTCGCAGGTACGTGCAGGTACGTCCGCAGGTTCGACCCCTGCCAGCGGATCTTTTCGTCCACTTTTAAAAATTTTACAACCTTCCTTCGCTTCCCTAATTGTACTGTTCTAATTAATCCAAGTTAATATTAACATGAGCGCCGACATACACACTTAGCTATCGTCCAGACCACCCTGTCTGTCAGTGCGAGGTTTCCGAACTATTAAAAAAATGCGCAAGCTTGGACTATGTTGCGCAAAGCTTGGTAAAACGTTTAAAAAAATGAATTTGACCACAAACACGTGACACATTCACGCACAAACACGAATACAGGCATCAAACACGCATTTGGTAAAACGAAGCACGGCCCTGCCGAAGCCTACTGGGGCTACCCATTTCTTCAGAGAGCTGGGCGGCCCACTTAGTTCCTTTCGAGTTTTTCTTTTGTTCATTTTTATTTACTTGTACTTGCTGCTTTCTTTCCAATCTTTTTCACTCTTTTCTTCGCACTGAATTCATGGGTACGTGGGTTCAAATCTCATTACCCCCAAGACATTTTTTTTCGCAAGATTTTCTAATAATGGAGCCTTGTGTCACAAGAGGAGGACCATAGGATCCATCACGAAAATTAGCCCAGTTCTTGCCCACATTACTAGCAGGGAAGCAACAACCAGATATTTCGCGCTGCAAATAAAAAAAAACGTACACTATCATAACACGCAATAGTATACCCTGAACAAAAACACATCTCCTTTCAGTGATCCATACTTGGAAAACTGAGCAGCTGCCGCGCTTCACTTGGAAAATTGAGCCAGAATAAATCAAGTTCTGCAAAACAAAAAAGCACCACTCGAGCACTCCGTAGATATGGTTAACTAGTGAAGTTAAAACATCACAGCCGAAGTCAATGTGCCACTCGGGGTACACTTTATAGCTCAGGAAACTTCCACCGAAAGTGACCGGGTTACCAGTCGATAGTGCCGACATCTTGCGAGGCTTCATGCAACTACTATTACAGACCTGTTTTTTTTTTTGTCTCTTCCAATAAAAAAAAAGAGTAAACGCAGCCGCTGCCGCGAACTTGCACCACCATTAATGCACTACGTTTCTGCAATAACAATTCTATGCTTGCTCGGTTCATATCGACCCCACCAGACTGCACTATCTATACAGCAAGTCCCGTCAACGGCTACGGTATTCGGTATGACGCTAACGCAAAGTGTGCAGACAGACTAAAGCTTTCTGTGGCCACGTTGACGCTGTGCCTGCAGCGCCGCTTTCTCGGCTCGCCATTGTCGCTTGCAGTCGGCTCGGAAGGTTGCCGGAACCTCGGTGCGCAGTCTTTTTTTTTTTATTGTGACATAGACTTGTAATTAAGGGGTAATATTTTTATGCGTGTATGTGTATTTGCTGCTTGTGCTTTCTCACTCGGGCATGTTCTGGTGCCCGTACTGCTGCACTGGCCTGGCGAACATGAATTCTGCACGCATTAGCTGTCAGCGCATTTCTTGGAAAGTTGTCTGCCGTTTGAGCGTTCGTACGATCCATGCCCTCCCCATGTCGAAGTTGTAGCGAGCGAGCTCGGCAGCACGTCTGCGAAGGGATGAACGACGTCATTTGCCCATGCAGCCAATGGCACGCGTGCTTGGGTACGGCGAAGATAATGGCGTCACTAACGGCGCTTCCAATAACACGTGCGCTTGGATGCACCGTCGAGAACGACGTAACTGACGGCACAGCCAATGAAAACCATTACTGCTTCTCACGGCGAACGATTTTTCCTTTCACCTAGCATATAGAGCTTTCGCTGTGAAATTCGTGGCTTCAGTGCATTTCGAATCGCGCACCAATTCTTTGCTTTGATGCAAAAATGCACCACAAAAGACGAAAAAAAAAAAGTCAATGCGCACGCTAAGGCAGAGCTAAGATGTCATGTGATTTCCTTTCTGCCGCAGCCTCTGCAGCCGCCAAACACTTACAGCCCCCGAAACGTCGGTTTGGGCAACGTTTCTAGACCAGGTTTGGGGGCATTACGGATGGATGGATGGATATGGCTGTACCCTTTAGATCGGGCCGTGGCTAGCGCCACCAAACCGTAATACTTAATGAACTCAAAACTATATTTATTTATTTTTTCCTTAAAAAGTGAGTTTGAGGATTCGTACTTTGCAGTGAAGGGTTTAATTTTCACTCGTGCCTTGACTTTAGCCACCAATCAGATAACCTTCTTCTAGTTAAGTCTACCCGCTTAAAGTCTATTTTGCCCTCCCGGTCCCTAAACCCCAGTGCTTTGAAAAACTCAGCGCCATCATCCTGAACTATAGGGTGAAGCCCTTTACAGAACATTATCAAGTGTTCGACAGTTTCTTCTTCCTCTCCACACGCACTGCATACTGTGTCTACCCCTTCGTATTTGGCCCGATATGTCTTGGTTCGCAGTACTCCCGTCCTTGCCTCAAACAGCAGAGAACTACCCCGAGTATTATCATAGATCCTTTCCATGGCAATTTCCTGCTTAAAAGTTCGATAGATCTCTAGTGCGGACTTCTTAATCATGCCCATTCTCCACATGTCAGTCTCAGTTTCCTTCACTTTCTTCTTAACCGATAGTTCTTTTTGGTTTGGCCACCTGCTGTTTTCTAAGTATTTACCAGTGAATTTCCTGGTTCGCTTCCGCCATTTTGTATCGACATTCTTCATGTACAAGTAGCTGAAAACCTTCCTAGCCCAACGCTCCTCCCCCATTTCTCTCAATCGCTTCTCAAATTTTATCTTGCTGCTAGCTTCCCTGCCATCAAATGATGTCCATCCCATATCACCTTGTACTCCCTGGTTTGGTGTATTCCCGTGAGCTCCTAAAGCAAGCCTACCTATTCCACGTTGCTTAATTTCTAATCTTCCTTGAACTTCTGATCTCATGCACAAGACCGCATTGCCGAACGTCAGCCCAGGAACCATGACCCCTTTCCATATTCCTCTCACAACATCATACCTATTGTAATTCCATAGTGCCCTATTTTTCATCACTGCTGCATTCCTGTTACCTTTAGTCGTCACGTATATTTCGTGTTCCCTCAGGTACTCGGTCCCATTGCTTATCCATACGCCCAGATATTTGTATTTATCTGTTATCTCTAGCGTGACCTCCTGTATTCCAAGCTCACTACCTTCGTTATCATTGAAAATCATGACTGCTGATTTTTCCTTACTGAATCTGAAATCTAACCTATGTCCCTCATTACCGCAGATGTCCATCAATCTCTGCAAATCTTCCTTGTTGTTGGCCATTAGCACTATATCATCTGCGTACATTAATGCTGGTAGTGCCTGATCAATGAGTTTTCCTTGTTTGACTAAAGAGAGGTTGAAGCCCAGTCCACTTCCCTCTAATTTGGCCTCTAATCCTTGTAGGTACATCATGAATAATAAGGGTGACAGGGGACACCCCTGCCTAAGCCCCCGTTTTACCTCTGCAGGCTTGGATACCTGTTTTTCCCACTTTATAACTACCTTGTTACCTTTATAGATATCCTTTAAAAGATTAGTGACTACATGTTCCACGCCTAGTGCGTCCAGTATTCCACACAATTCCTCTTGAACCACGCTATCGTACGCTCCCTTGATATCCAAAAATGCTAGCCACAGGGGCCTGTGTTCCTTTTCTGCTATTTCTATGCACTGCGTCAGTGAGAACAGATTGTCTTCCAGCCTCCTGTAATTCCGAAACCCATTCTGCAGTTCTCCCAGCACCCCCTCATCCTCTATGCACGCCTGCAGTCTTTCCTTTATAATCTACATCGCCAGCCTGTAGACCACTGATGTGACTGTTATGAGACGGTAGTTGTTTATGTCGGCTTTGTCCCCCTTTCCTTTATAGATCATGCTCATCCTGCTAAGTTTCCATCCATCGGGAACTTCCCCATCGATTATTAGTTTGCTCACTGCCTCTCTCAAAGCCTGCTTAGACTTCGGACCTAATGTCTTTATCACCATAATTGGAATGCCATCTGGACCTGTTGATGTACTACTCGGAACCCTTTTCTTAGCCCTTTCCCACTCACGTTGTGAAAATGGAGCCATTGCACCACTTGGTTCGTCCTTGTCTATTGTGGTGCATAAAGCACTTCTTTGTTGAAATTTTTCTGTCACCCTTGTTCTTATATATTCAATAGCTTCGTCCCCTTCTAGCCTAGCATTTTGGGCTGTAGTTATAAACCTCTGCTCTCGGCTCGTCTCATTTCTTAGGGAGTTTAGATGGTTCCAAAATTTCGCAGCTGCCTTTCTATCTTTTTTATGTACTTCTGCCAGCCACTGAGCTCCTTTTCTTCTAATCTTTTCATTGATCAGAAGGAATGCATCCCTTCTACAGCTTAGAAAGCTTTCCCATTTTCTTTCAACATCATCTGTCGGTTCACCCCGCTGCTTAGCATGTCTGTGTTCCCTAGAGGCTTCCTGACGTTTTGCTATGGCTCTCTTAACTTCCTCATCCCACCAACTTTTGGGTTTGTGTCTTCTTTTCCGGGGTGACTTGTCACGCGTCTTAGCAAGCTCTAGCTCAAACAGTCTAATTAGATTCGTGTATGTCCACACTGTCTTATTATCCTCCGTGATTACTTTCTCAATTTGTTTAGTGGCTATTTCAATTTGCCTTTCTGAATAAAAATTTTGCTGTAGTTGCTCATCTTGTCTCCTTCCCACTTTCACTGCTCTTCCAAAACTTAGCTCGATACGTTTGTGATCACTACCCAGACTTCTGGAGCCACCTTCATCTATGTGCATTCCCCTGAGCTTATCATACATCCTATGTGACAGCAGTGCATAATCTATCGTCGACTGCAGCCTTCCTACCTCCCATGTTATTTGCCCTTCACACTTCTCGGTACTGTTGCAAATGATCAAATCAAGCCTTTCACACATATCCAAGATCATTTTGCCTGTCGGGTCAGTATACCCATCTATATCTTCTATGTGCGCATTCATGTCTCCTAGTATAATTATCTCGCACTCTCTTCCTAACTCTTGAATGTCCTTTGATATACACTCTACCATTGCCTGGTTTTCCTCTCTGGCCTTTGCTCCCGTCCACAAGTACACGAAACCAAGGAGTGTCATTTGACCTGCCACTTTCCCCTTTAGCCATAAATGTTCCTTGCACTCCTGCTTCACCCTTTGCCAGTCTGTACTTTTATGAATGAATGCCCCAATACCACCCCCCCTTTCTGCTGCCTTCTGTTCTATTACAATATTCCCACGCGTAGTCCAGATTGTTCGGAGGTTGTTCCATGTCCCTGAGATGTGTTTCTACAAAACCGTATACCATCGGCCTCTCTTCCCTTAGCTGTTCTTCTATCTCTTCCCACTTGAGCCTGTTCCTACCACCCTGCATGTTAATATACCCTATGTCTGAATTGGCTCGGCGCTTGTGGCTACGTCTATTTATGCCCCGGACTCTACCTATCTTAGATACTGGTGCCACTTTGGAGGAGGAGGAATAAATTAGGAAGGACAGGGAGGTTAGCGGTGCCACTTTGGAATCGTATCTGTCCATACCACCTGTCGAAGAGTCTCCCTGGCTGTTTTCCTCGTTACTAGCTATCCTGCACCCCGAAGGGCTCGCTTGCCCCCCCAAAAAAGCTACTGCGCGTCCTGCAAGCCGCCAGCCCACCTCATGACCTAGCCGCCCATCGAAGTGAATTCTGTCTCGTTGAAAACCACCCCACCTATGCACCTCTCTGTTTATTTCCACCACCTCAAAGCCTTTCTCTCGACTCATCCGCCATATCTCTTGGTTTGCGTTGACAACCGCTCTTTGCAGGTGGCTATCACGCACCGGTACCTCCGGTATCGTGCATATCACTACCTGTACCTTAGGAGAAGTGGCACGCATGTCATCGACGCCTTTCGCCAGTGTGGCTGCTAGTCCTGCTGTATCTTCATTTAAGACATCGTTTAAACCGCCTCAAATTATCACGAGGTTTCGTCTATCAGCTGTAGTTTTGAGTTTTGCGCTTGCTTGCCTCATGACTGCTTCAAGCTTGCGTCATGGGAACACCCCTACTGCAACCCTCTTGTCACCTCTTACCCTCTCTTTGATGGCTTCTGTGCATCGATTTAAATTCGAGTCCCCGGCGATTATCACATGCTGTGACTTTTCAGCTGGAGCGTTCTGCACCTGGGGGCTACTTGCACCTGTGACGCCGGCTGCTTTGTCACCTCCCAGCCCCACCACTACCTCGCTGAAGCTGGGCCTTGCGACAATTGAACCGGCTGAACCTGTTTTTTCCAAGCTTGCTTGCTCTTCCTTCTCCACCGTTCTGGTTGCTGGTTCCCTGCTGTTCTCTCCGTAGGCCGCTTCTTTGTTCAGCTTCGCTAGTGCTTCCTCGGCGGACTTCAGTCTTTCTCCCATTGCCCTCGTTTTCTCGTGCTCTGTCGCCAACGCAGTCTCGAGCTCGGCGATTCTCATCAGCAGTTCGCTCTGGGCAACCATCATTTTCCCCATTTTTTCCTCGACCTCACATTGCCTACACTTCGCGTCAGCCTCTTCTCCATCCGCTTCTACACTTGGGTCCACTTTCAAAACCACTCCACATCCTGAACACTTTACAGTCTTTTTAACCATGTCTTTCTGACACCAATTGTCCCTATTCTCGATAATTACTAAACTCGAGCCCTGCACTACGAAAAAGAAAGAAAGTCTAAGCTCTACTACAAAAATTTGCGTGTTCAATGTACGCGCACCTCCCCCACGGGGTGGCAAAAGGAAAAAAAAAACCCAACAAAAAATTTTAAACACACACACCCGCACTAACTAATAAATACTTGGTGACTGGCCCCCGAAAAAGCCGTACCATAAAATAAGTGCTACGAAGATTTCAGCTGCTGCCTTATAATTATAAAGACAAGCTCAAAACATGCAAAAGCACTTATCTGCGCAGTCGATCCGGAGCGCTCAAAAAACACGTCCATCCACCGTGACAGCCCGAACCGAACTTTTCAGTAAATGGACGTTTCAGTAAATGCACCCTCTCGCGGTAGCCGGGCGCACGAGACTCATTACATTTCTTTTTTTTTTCTTCTGAGGAGCGCGGCGAATAAAACGACAGAAAAAAAATCACTTACGATTACGGTATTGCCTAATGCAAATTCTGAGCGCAGCTGTCTGGGTGTTTTGATCTTGGGTTAAGTTGACGCAAACGCTCCTGCTTCGGCGGCGCCCACACCTGGATTCTGGGGTCAGCGGCATTCATCCACTGCTCGGGCAGCCCGTTTAGCAGCAACAGCAGACGACGCACTTTCACGCAGTTGCGATCACTCATTGTTAAGAATGAAATGATTGAAACCATTTCGTGTATAGGCGCAAGGTTTACATTAAGAAGAGAATGCCATGAGTAGCGTGAATAGCGCGGACAATTTCGTGCGGCCGATTTGACGATAGTTATAGCGCGAGAACAAAACGACGACACAGAGACAAGAAGGACACGAGCGAAAGTGGTACGTGGCAAAAGCAACTCGGCTTGTTTATTCAGACCCATCTAAAGTGTCTAAAGATTGATGACCCATTTGTGATCAAAAACTCGCAGGCTCTGATAGAATTTTTCAAACAGTCAAATCAATCTAATCTTTTCGGTTTTTCAATTGACATAAAGGACCTATACTACTCTCTGCCTCACGATGAGGTATTAGAATGTATAAGGGATAACATAGAAATTTTCGGGGAATTGAACTTCCAATTAAAAACTGGCATTAGTTCGCGATAGCGCTCGTGTCTTTCGTGTCCTTCTTGTCTCTGTGTCGTCGTTCTGTTCTCGCGCTATAACTATCGTCATGCCATACCAACTAGCCCAAGCTGCCACACTTCTAAGCCGATTTGACGTAAGTCAACCCTTGCAACCTGAGCGTAGCAAGACTGCCTCGCCAACCAGAAGACCGGGGAAAGCAGATGGTGGGTGCGTTTTATCAGAGCCGCACATGAAAGCGCACTTTACTGTAGCGCAGCGGAGCCTGTCGCGTCACTGTCATGACCTCCGAGATCAATTACGGCGCGTCGCCGGCTAGCCTTGGAGGCACTGTCAACAGTGGCGAGGAGGAGGCAACGATACCGCGCTCCCCCAACACGGCTCCCCTCGCTTCTGTCGCCTTTCATCTTCCGCTGCACTCCGCATTCACTCCCTTTCAGGCACTGCGCCGTGCTCCCGACCGGGTTGCAGAAATTAGGTGCCTTTTCTCATCTTCTAACCACTACCACCACCACCACTCCCTTTCGTCCCCGTTCACTTTATTGGCTACGCGGACGCCACTAAACACGAGAAAAGACGACTGAGGCCTCGATTACGAACAGTTTCACTGCTCAAGTGGCTCTGCGAGGCTCGCCTCACTGCACCCCACGTCGCTGATATGGTAGGTCACACCTCTATGTGATGATGATCAAAACTTTATTACTGCCAAAAGAGGGGACCAGCCGAGAGGTCGGTTACACTGCTTAGACGAGGTCAGCGGAGATCCCTAGGGACACCGCGGAGATCCAATGCGCTTGAGATTACCCGGCGTTGCTGTGCCCAGTCAGTGATATGCAGAAGGGACTCCCATGTATCTTCTGTGTGAGAAGCGTCAGTGTACCGTGGGCACGTCCATGCCATGTGTATGAGGGTGGCCGATTGTGAGCTGTATTTACAGTGTGCGGTCACGAGGTGTGGGTATACCTTGCTATAAAGCCAGGGGTTGGGAAGACACCTGTCTGGAGCTTGCGCCACAGGACGGCATCACGTCGAGGAAGATCTTTATGAGCGGGAGGATAGCGGAGACCGCCTAGTCTGTAGTGCTGTAGAATGTCTGTGTAAGTGACCAAAGGAGTTAGTTCTTTGCAGGCCTGGGAGGGCGAAGAATGAGAAGTGTAAGGCGTAATGAACTCCGCCCGGCAGTTGAGATCTCGGGCAAGAGTAAGTGCTTGCACATTTCCACTAAGGGATTTATGAGCTCGGGCCCAGATAAGAAAACAAGGTGAGACAGGCGCGGTGTGATGCTTTATGATTGAGTATGCCTGTGTAGAGATACGGCCCGCGTCAAAATTTCGGATGGCGAGTTGGGAATCACGATCACCTTGGTTATTGGGTCGGTCATTGTCAAAGCAATGGCAACCTCTTCGGCAACTGTTATATCGGTGAAGTGAATCACACTACTTGCCGTGCTCTACGCCCGGTGTGGGGCCAGGGCGACATCCACCATTGTTGATCAATGTGGGTGTCGTGAGGCGTCTGTGTACGTGACATCGGAGCGATTTGAGAGACGTTTGTGTAGTTGGCGTGCTCAGTCAGCCCTACGATCCGCATGACGTTCAGGGTGCATGTGCTTGGGGACTGGAGGAATACGAAGACTGAGTCGTTGATCTGTCGGTACATCTTGGTAAGTGGTGGCCGCCCGCGTGGGGATGAGTCCTGTTTGTTGCAATACAGCACGTCCCTCCCGCATGCGTGAGTGAGAGCCGCTGGTACTGGGACGTAAGGGTAGCTTCTATAAGCTCATTGACCGTTTTTGACATCCCAAGGGCCATAGTTTTGGCGGTAGAAGTGGACATCGGGAGTCCTAAGGCGGTCTTGTATGCCTTGTGCAGCGAAGTATCGAGGCGATCGAGATCAGTGCATGTAAGGCAGAGATAGGGAGCCACGTAGGTGATGCGTGTGCAGACAAATGCCTGAACCAGTCGAAGAAGGTTGGATTCGTGCATGCCTGCATGCTTGTTGGCAACGCGCTAAAGAAGGCGACCTTGGTTGGCAGATTGGTCGATTCGCTGAAGAGTGGTAGAGTTGCCACCATTGGCCTGCAGGTGCAATGTGATCTATTTGGGGAATTTGCATCCCCTGCACTTGGAGATCGAAAGAGACCTGTTTGGGTTTGGGTCCCTGTGATCTGATAACAATGTATTCAGATTTGGTCACCGAGCAAGACAGGCCTACCGTAGAGAGATAGCTGCCCACGCGGTCAATTGCTGTTCGTAGGGCTTCTTCGATTTGGCCATCACTACCTCCTGTAACCCACAGGGTTACAAGAGATAGTGATGGTGGAAAGCTCTCCTTCACCAATGTCAAGGCGCACTTGGCGATTGGTTAGGAAATCCTTCACGTATGCATACGTCCTGTTCCCCACTACCAAAGCCTGTAAATTCTGCAGGATGACGGTGTGCTGTATATTATCAAAGGCTTTGGAAACATCAAGACCAACAATGACTTGGGTGTCTAGAGCGCGGTTGCAGAGCACCTGGTGTTTGAGTAGGAGCATGACATCCGGTGCCGCCAGGTGTGGGCGGAAGCCGAACGTGGTGTCGGGGAGTAGATGATGATCCTCCAACTAGCGGATAAGACGGGTCTGGACAACGTGCTCCATCAATTTGCCTACACAGGATGTGAGAGAAATGGGACGCAAGTTTGCTAGCGTGGGGCTTTTTCCTTGTTTGGGAATCAGGATGAGGTTGGCAAGTTTCCAGCTCTGGGGTACGGTTTCCAGCTCCTGGATAGTGAGGGCTATTTGACCTAGACAGGCAGTTCAGGAAGTGCTTGTGCGGTCTTTTAACTCTTGCAGTTGACTATACTAACTATTATGTTCAGGTGTACTCCTAGCAATGAGTATGCCAAGGCACGCACAAAAGCATGAGATATTGTCGGTTTGCACCATTTTTTATTATGCACTACGAATGACACAATCATAAATAAGACAAACAAAAAAGTGCAGCTATGAGGCAGCGCTGTAACTTGGATTTCGAGGGATAAGACCAAGGCTGGACTGAACTAGTAAGGGCGAAAGCAACATCTTGAATATGGAAAGACACATCTGCATTCCTATAGAATAAGAGCAGGAAAATGTGAAAGCACACAATTAAGGACGTTGTCAGAAACACTTGCCGGCATTTACTTCTTGCAATCTTTCAACAGACAAATGTTGAAAATCAGATTTAAACCAGCAGTGGTCACCAGACGTGAAAATCGAAGTCATCCAAAGCATCTAAACTACTGTCATTCGATAAACCCTCACTCATCTGGGCAGGCAAACTTCTAGCCAAGCCCTTTCATTCAACTTGTTCTGTAAACTTCTAATCAATCACTAATCAATCAAACACATTATCATTGCCCTTACATACAGTGGACTCCTGCTTAAGGCACAAAACAATGTTGGCAGTACATACAATACACTGAAAGGTATACTGTTGGTGAGTTTAACGCAAACAAAATAACAAAAGGAGCATTTCACCTTTGCTTTCATGTCTATTCTTGGCCTTCCAGTGACCAGCATATGTCCATCTATTAGTTTTCAACAACTTTACAGACGATTCAGACTGCATTTTTTTTAGAGGAATATTAGACTGCATGCCTTGTTGGAGTGACATATTCAGTGCTAAGCGTAGAACTTGTATGATGGGACAAGACTTGCTTGTGTTTCTGTCTCTTCCTGTCCAGTCCCATTAGAAAAGTTGTGTGCTTTTTCTGCATTTTTGCAAATATGCATTTTTTCGCTCCTTAATCATGTCACAACAGTGCACATGCACACATTGTGGCTTTAACTTGAAGTATTTTCGTCTTTTGCCTGGGACACTGTGTTTGAGCGTGGATACCATGTCCATAGACTTGAAACTACTACACTCAGATCTTGATATAATGAATTCAATCATAACAAATTGTTATTTAAAACGAAGGAAGCGAAGAATAGCTTTGTAATAGATACAGTGTTATAAATATTAGTTTATTACGAGTTTCTGGATATAACGAAGTATTTTCGTGGAAGATGTGACTTTGTTATAATGCGGTTTGGGTGCATAATGATAATGTATATTCTAGACCACAGACGACAAACTAAACTTCAAAAGTTGAAACTTTGTTTACTGTGGTTTACATATGTGGTTATCAACATTCCATTAAAAACTACAAACTTGGCTGGGAGAAACTAGAAACAAGTGTGCCTAAATACTTATTACTGAGATAAGCTACACAGAAAAATCGACCATGCGCAAGCAAGTGCAACTGCTTATGAGGGTTGCGAAGAATTTAGAGAAATAAACAAACCTGCTTATCGTTAAAATTGGTCACTAAAAGACTATACAGTTTGTGCAGGCTAAAGGATAGTTTGAGTTTGCCCAAAAGATTATCACGATGTGCAGACTATCACCAGAAACATAAACAAAACAGGATGGTTATAAGTATTACCGTTCATTAACTATCCATGAACTGACCAGCATCTGGTGGATAAAGGAACCCTCAGGCTCGTTTGCTGACTCATTAGTTTCTGTCATATCAACTGCCCCTGAAATATAACATCATATCTGTGTAAGGTAAGGAGACCGTTCTATACTCCCAGTGATACCGGCAATCGTGGCAACAAATACTAATTGAAGCCTAATGAATATTCTGTGTAGAATAGCTTGGATTGGGTTCGCGTGTAAATGGTTCACCAAAACAAGACAGCACAGAACAGCAGTGGTCAACAGTGTTTGTGCGTATACAATAGTGCATTAGTTTTCCTAACGTTTCATCCCTTGTCGAGTTAAGCATCATAAAAAGCTAGGTCAGACGTAAGGACAGCAAAAGTTTACAGAAGTGAACACAGATACATTAGTACAAATTCAAAGTAGGCGGTTCCCATAAGATGGAAAGTCGCAACGCGTCTCCGTGACAAGTCGCTTGGTGACAAGAATACATTTCATTGAGGGCATGATATCAACAGTGCTGTCATTCACTTTTCAAGTAGTGGCATACACAACTAACAAAGAATCGGTCACAGTGACAAAGTGCCACACCCCTTTGATGGATCTATTATCTCGACGGTATTATATATTACTACATATATCTACATATTGTAGATAATTCTGACTTGACTTAACATCATACAGCGTACCTAAGACATTCATTGATCATGTGTTATCACACTGATGTTGTGATTACAATTCGACACATTTCAGATATAATACGTGATTTCAAGCAAAAGTTCTTGTTACATGAATAAGCTCATGTTATTGTAGAGACGTGTAGTACTAGTTTAGTGGCATTTATTGGGTAGCCAATTCTCAAGCTCTGACGGTCTTTCAGCCAACTTGGCTAGCAAAAGCTATCATTAATTTACAAAGAGCCTAAGCAGTAAGTGTATTGGCACAGAAGTTTTCAACACGACAATCATTTCACAATTCTGGGTGAATGGACATCTACAACCTGATAGGGAGGCCCAGTACATACCTCAATACACAAGTTAATGTGGTCGTTAATCATAGCTACTACTCGCTAATTATAGAACTAAACGGAAGCACTGTTTGTAGAGAAGCTAGGCATTAGGTGCAAATATACATGGGTTCGTGATAGTGTTCTGTGTAAAGAGCTTTCCAGAGACTAGCACAGTTCAACTTAGCTGAGAAAGAAAAGTAACTAAATTCACGTTAGCAAAGCATACGAGACAAAGCATGACAGGAATTTTCAGCACAGCAGATCTTTGGCATTGTCCTAAATGAATTTTCAGTGACCTCATGAGAACAGGGCCTCATTAAGTATCAAGTGATCAATATAACAATCCTGTTGTTAATGTTGGTTTAAGGATGAATGACATGCTTAGGGAAGCATCCATAGAGTCATTGCATATGCTTGAATTACTTGAAGCTTTCCTCAAACATTCAATTAGAGTGATGGCTAACTTATACAGTGGACTAATAATTACGTGGATTTCAGTAACGTGCATCTTGAATGATTACAATACATTAAATAATCTAGTGAAAGCAAATACACTGAGGGAGGGAAAAATACCGAAAGAAAAAAGCTCTTACGAGCACTTCTTATTTGATATTATACACAGCTAAGAAAGCAACCTAAAGAAGCTGCCTAAGATTTCTTTAACACAGCCCTTAGTAACATGCCCAGAAAAATTTGAGAGCAATTATAAAGAAATAAAACAGCGTAATGAGCTTGCTGACTTCCTGGGCAAGATGCATCGCCTGCTAAGGCTAAGACGTTTTGTCCACCTGTCTGTTTATTGTGCGTTTAATTTTACAGCTAAGATGGTTTCAACATGGGCAATTCTGATAACGATCGGGGCAGATCTAGATTAGATTTGTTGACTACAATCAGCAAGGTCACTGCCACGCCATCCAAACTAATACAGAAGGAGTTTGGCGCAGAAGTCACTCAAATTGCCATCAACGTGACCGCGATCAAAAGTGACCGAGTGACACCTATATTATTTTCAGACAATGTTTTCGGCAACCTCAGGGATAACATGTTACTTTTTAGGCACAATACTCCATAGACATTTACTAAGTGATATGGCAACACACCACATTTGACAAGCAGGTGAAAAAAATTCCATTTCAATTCGACAGAGGAGGATAAATAGCATAGCCTAAATGCAACAACAAAAAGAAAAAGCTCACCACAAGGATCATAGGTTAATGCAAAATAACTTCTCAAACTGCAAAAGGAATGAGAAACTCTAGATATACGAGCATGCGAATGCATTAGTAAGGATAAAATCAGCAAAATGTGGTGGGGAGGGGACACAGAACCGGGAAGCGCTAAGTCTCGACGTCAACATTTCGTCTCAATCCAAAAAGAGCGCAACCGTCCACTTGACTGTGACTAAGAAGACTGCCATAGTGGTCGCACCAGCGACTGCCAGACGCGCACTCTGTTACACCGGGGAACAGTCAGTAGAGCAGGATGCGCTTCTCGACCGCCTTGCGGCAGATGGGGCACTCGGACATGCGGTCGCCACACATTTGGCAAGTCCCATGACCGCACAGGAAGATCATGTTCTTGAGACGGTCTAGGCACACCGGGCACATGGTCTGAATGAGAGAGAGGATTAAAAAAAAACTATTAGATCACTCCGACCATTCTGGAAGACACTCAAGGTCCACCTTTACAGGGTGTTTCAGCTAACTAGTGCAAACTACACCTTGTAATTTTGCACACTCTAAAAAAAGGTGGAGAAAAAATGAGGTGGCAGTTACCTTAGCATAGACGAAATAATTCATCATTGCTGAACAAGAGTTACAGCTTTTCTGCTGACAATCTTTAGGGTTGATTAAGCAATTTTTGTTAATTAATAATAATAATAATAATACCTGTTGCAGCTTAACGGCCGAGAACCACCATATGATTATGAGAGACGCCATAGAGGAGAGCTCCAGAAATTTCGACCACCTGGGGTTCTTTAACGTGCACCTAAATCTAAGCACACGAGTGTCAAGCATTTTCGCCTCTGTCAGAAATGCGGCTGCCGCGGCCGGGACTTGAACACGCGACCTGTGGGTCTGCAGCCGAGCGTCTTAGCCATTAGATCACTGTGGCGGGTAATCTTTGTTAATTACTCAGCTTACCTAATGTGCCACATATGGCTCAGAACAATGCTGGACCACTTTGACATGCATAGCACATATCATTATCTCTTTAATACTAAGTGTAGGTTAAGTGAAACACTCTACAAGTACGTATCCATGTAAAAAAGAATGTGTACTATATATATTATATACGTACAATATTAAGTAGTCATTATACTTGATAATGAGAAATAGGAACGAAGTGCGAGTGTCGACTGATAGCTGATGTTTGTTACTTTGGTCTGTTTTACATGTAGACATATGTTGTCTTCTTGGCAGCAAAGTTGCCACCACGTTGCTAAGCTAGTAGATAATTCCGTTAAAGGGACACTAAAGTCAACTATTAAGTTGACGTCGATTGTTTAAATGGCAGTACAGAAACCTCGTAGTGTTACTTTTGTACCAAGGAAGGGCCTATTTTGAAATGAAATCACGTTTTAGTGGTCCGCATCGGATTAGCGCACTTCAAATTACCCGCCTCAAGAAGCGGACCGACTGGACCGACTCGCGTCACTGTTGCCGTGCACAACGTTGCCCGGCTTTACTGCGCTAGTAGCAGCAGACCGAAAGCAGGGGGAGCCTCAGCAGCAACAACCGTCATTGATCGATTTCCCTTCATCGGCTCTGAGATAGCAGATGCTTTTGTTTAAACTGCACCCCGCTAGATGGCACCACCTACCCATGTAACCACGCAAAAATTGAATTTTTAAATCACTCGCCCAATTCTCCTAGTAATGTCCGGCGGTTCTTTTTTACATTAATCAAACAGAAACGAACAAGCAGCATTTTATTGCGTGGCTTGATGCACAGAAGGTTCTTTATTTAATGAAGTTAGATCGATTTCTAGTGATTAATTGTAGGCAGTCCGTTTGATGTCATTGGAATCATTTTGAAAATGTCCTACTGCGGCGCTTGTGTTCTTGTGCATTTATCTTAATTTCTCGGTAAGTAGGGCACTGTTTTTGATGATATTGTCGTTTTAGATGTCATACATTGAGCTTTCACTCTGACAAAAATTGTTATTTGACTTTAGTGTTCCTTTGACAGTGTACGAGAAAAGCCATATACAATGTGCTAAATGGGTGAGGTTCAAAAAGACTGCAAAATATGCTGACACAAAACCCACGCTTGTTGTGAGGAGCTTGGCAAGCCAACAAAAAACACATAGACAACAAATTCATATAGACGCAGGCTTGCAGGTCCCACAGAAACTTGCCACGATTACAGTTACTGCTGGTGTCTGCTCACGTCTGATGAAGGTTTCATTGGCAAAATCAAGACTTTATTCTGACAGAATCCAAGACAGAACCTCACAAGTTTTGAGAGTGTTCACTCAGCTTAGAAAGATTAACCAAACGAAGAGTTTGAATGGGTGGTGCACAGTTTTGGTATTGCACGGTACCCCTTGACATAGGACGATATATTTTGGATCGTAGTAACAGACAAACCATGTATATTCAGTGTATTTTTTAAGTGTGGATGTATTATGCCACAGTTTGTGGGAACGGGAATAAAATATAAACTTTGCAGACTTCTCTTAAAAAAGAATTGTGAGATTAAAGGGGCCATGAACGATCTCTCTTACTTGGCATGAAAAAACATCCAGCGTATAGCAGACCGCCCTATGGACGTCTCTCAGCCAAATGTTGCAGTCATATTGAAGAAACTTGGCACAAACCTTCACATTCCCGCATTCTCGCACACATTTACACATGCACGCACACAAGAACACACCCACACACAATGTTCACTACCAACTACCAGTGGAAACTTTATTATACGACTTTCACGGGACCACATAAAACCATCGTATAATCTGGGCATCATAATAAAAAAAAAAAACTGAGGATACAGGCAGTGACACACAGCCTTACAAAAGAAAAACGTGTACAGACCACCTGAATAAGCCCATGACGCAACCTTGAGCTTCTTGAATGAAGGTAGATTTAAATTATTCTTGCCAATGGCAGCATTACTAAGTAGAAGCAGGTGAGAGCGAATCTCTCTCCCAATAACTTGAGTTCGAAAATTGCTTACCGTCAGAAAAGTTAGACACAATGTCATCGCCATCACATAACGGCGACGCACGAGTTCACAAGGTTGCGTAGAACGCCTTCGTGTTCGACTGAGCTGTGCGCATCGTAATTTGTTGCCTTGTGATGTGCAGCTAGTGATGTTGTTCATAATTAATGCTGACGTTCAGTGAAAGTTATTTTGCATGGTGAAAATAGCTGCATCGCACCCTTTTGCGTGCTCCAGCTAGTGACTGCGAGAGCCACAAACCATGGCAGGAGATCTGTTGTATATCAACCATGAATTTGAAAATATATACACTCGTGTATGGGCCGCACCCCAACTTTGAAAGCGAAAATTTCGAAAAAAAAAATAAAGTTCAAAAAGTCCCGCCAGAAATGTGTGGTTAGTTCATTTACAGTCAGATGGCGCTGCAAGCTTTTTCACTTTTATTCTACTTTCGCTGACGCGCCGACCACGCAGTTGACAGCACGCCGCCATATTTGCCTTGTGTGGCCTCTTTGTTGGCATCGTTCCTGGCAGTGCGACTTCAGATTGGTGTCGTGGGTGTCACTTTGTTGGTAGTAGTGAGCCCTGCAGAAGCCAGCGCACATGACGAACGATGGGCCAGCATCTTAGATCATTCACTGGAGCATTTAAACTGCAAGTGATTGACTATGCCGAGGAGCACGGGAAGCGAGAATCTGGACGGAAGTACGACATTGATGAGAAGCACGTGCTTAGTGGATGAAGCAAAAAGATGCCCTCGCTGCTAATAACAGGAGCCGAAATGCGTTTCGCGGGAAAAAGTGCAAGTACCCGCAACTCGAAAGCGAGCTCCTCATCTACGTCATCGACACACAAAGGGACGGCTACGCCGTATCGACCGACATGATACGCGTCAAAGCCCTCAACATTGCTCGCCACATGGGAGTGCCCCAGGCACAATTCAAGGCAAGTCGGGGTTGGAATACGCGTTTTATGAATCGTAACCAGCTATCTATTCGGTGCTGAACGACGATTTGCCAAAAACTGCCGCGCAAGTACGATGACCAAGTTATAAAGTTTCATCGCTTCGTGAATGCTCTCAGGAGAAAGCATGAATACGACCTGTCCCAAATTGGGAATGGGGACCAGACACCTGTGTGGTTCGATGCACCGGAAAGCACCACAGTAGATTTCAAAGGTGCGAAAAGTGTGTCTTTGCGCACGACTGGTGCAGAACGTCAAAGGTGCACTGTGATGTTGTGCATCATGGCAGACAGCACGAAGCTTCCGCCGTAGGTCGTATCTACAAGGAAGACTCTCCCAAAAGAGAAGTTCCTTCAGGGAATTGTCGTACATGCTCAAGAGAAGGACTGGACGTCCGATGAACTGGTCGTTGACTGGATTAAGACCGTCTGGGCAAACAGACCTGGAGGGCTGTTACAACGGAAAGCCCTCCTTGTTTTGGACAGTTTCAGGGGCCACTTGACCGACTGCGTCAAGAACCGACTTGCCACAACTTGTACGCACCTGGCCGTTATTCCCGGAGGCCTGACGAGTGTGCTGCAGCCACTCGACGTATGCGTTAACCGCCCATTCAAAGTGAAATTTCGCCGATGTTACTCTGAATGGATGGCTGAAGGTGTTCATGAGAAGAACCCTACAGGACGGCTGAAGCGGGCGTCGCTCCAACAGGTGTGTGAATGTATTTTGAATGCGTGGCGTGCCATGTCAGTAGAAGTTGTTGCGAAAAGCTTCAAGGTAACAGGAATTTCGAACTGCATGAACGGCACCGAAGATGACCTTCTCTGGGAAGACGCGAACGCCGAGGCGAGCTCCTCCGAGAACGAGGACAGCGACAGCGAAATGGAATCTGAATAAAAACAGTCCTGGCATGTAATTTGTGACTCTCTTGCACTCTGCTACTGTTGCATAAACAGTTCAGACCTTTGGTGAGCTGTCATCGGCCTGATTCGTGTAAAGGCCGCACCCAGCAAAATTTTCGAAAAAAAAAAAAAAAAGTGCAGCCCTTACAAGAGTAAATACGGTAACAGGATCTCAGAAATGAGTTTTTCGGCCAGCTGAAGCTACTCTGGATGGAGCTTTTCTAGGTAAGGACCCTGCGCACGTATGCGATCGAGGCGTATGCAGAAGTGCATGAACAGCCACTAGAATAACTTTTCAGTTTTAAGAAGACATCTTGTCTCAATCTATATTTTGCTAATAATCAACCTAGGGGAACACAAGCTCATATTGTGCCCTTGTGAGTATTTGTTCAATGTTAAATGCGAGTAAAGGTGCGTTTTTAATTTTGGACAGAACTGGAAAGTCATTGTAAGATGCGGGGTCGACGTTAAACAGTGTCGTATAACCAAGGTCCTTTATTACGTCATACCTATGAGAACTTCACCGAGACCAAGCTGATTTGCCGTAAAAAACGGGTCATCACAAAACCGAAAAATGTATAATCGAAGTTCCACTGTACTGCTCATTGCGCATGACAGCACTTACATATACGTATATATACTTATACGGTGATGCGCAATAGCAGTGACCTACAATGATGCATATGTGCAATGATCAACCATGAGATGCATGAGTAACAATACAGCCTAACACAATAAGGCAAAGAGTAAAGAAAAACCTGCTAGGAGCACTTCAAATTCTTGCTTCGAGGAAATAGATTTCCTTCAGAAACAAAGCTACGTATAGGTCACTAACAAAACAATCATTATTGTTTGCAATAATGTGGCTGTGAATGAGGGGATTACAAGTTGCGCAAGTTTCTTCAATATGAAGAGTTACCAACTTAGACCTCTACAACAAGTTCTCATAAAATCGTGCAGTCGTGTGAAGCAAGCAGAGTGCTAAGTTGCCATTATCTCATTTCATACAGAGGCCTGTCTTCACTTGCTTTGAAACTGCTGGCCTCTGCTGCTGGATGTCAAATGGCGGTTACCACGCTACGGGCCAATAGCAAGTGCGGCATTTCGATGAGACGCACTTCTTGCCCTGGGGTGCCACGATGCGCCGGCGCAGTGCTCCATAGTCTGCCAAAATTACACAGTCAGCCGCACTCGCACCTAAATGTAACAGGAGACTGCGTTTCATCATGTGCGTCGAAAGTTGTGACTTGGCCGAATTACCGGTATTACCCCCTTGCCATCCTTTCCTGCTTAGCAGCTCACTCATCGAGATGAGAAAATAGAGTGCTCCAGGTTCACAATAAACCCCTGTAAAAGTGCCCTAGACAGATATGACAAATTGTCGTGGCAATCGAATTGTATGGCGATAAATTCCAATACAGAAGTCATTCGATGATTACTTCGAAAGGCGGTTCATTATTTCTTTCATAGGGCTGATGGGGAGTGTGCTAGCCAACAGGTATGCAAATAGCACTTTCAATCGAAATTGGAGAAAAACAGCTTTTAGCACTGTACCTGTTCTTTAATGTCCTGCAGCTGCTGCTGAAGCTTCTGAAGGTCGTGGACCGAAGTGTCGTGCGCGCCATTGTTCATCAGCGGCCCAGGCCCTCCAGGACGATTGGAAGCAGAGTGTGCTGTGTAGATAAGAGGTTCATTAATGGCAGACTAGTGAGACGGAACCGGGACAAACCACAAACCAAAGAAAATCTGTGAAAGAAAGTGTCAAAACTACAATAGAAACCCTGTAAAGCAAAAACTCAAGATATGAAGAACTGAATTCCATTTAAAAAGAATACAATGTAATATCATTAGTATAGCTCTGCATAATAATTTTTCCCAACAGAACGCTTTCTTTTTTTTCCTTGTCAAAATCCAATTGGTGAAATGCGTTTACAAATGACTAATGCGATCGCACTTGCACCTGGCACTATAAAACACGATTAGAAGTTGGCTTTCATAGGTATTCATACAAGTTGCCGCTTTCATATTTCAGCGTAATAGCTCAAATAACACTCCGAAAATATGCAAGCATGTACTTTGGAATGTTGCCCACAGCCCTGAAGATTCAGAGACAGCTACAGCATGAAAAGATTGCCACCCAGAGCAAAACCACACAAATGATGGCATGTGAATTTGTTACTGAGTAGGCCTAATCTGATGCCTTTCCTTCATCAATTTCCAGGAATAGTGCATCAACGAGACATCACTGTAAATGTTTAGTTTAGTGAGAAGGATGTGCAGGGTTGTGGCACTATGCTTCTCAACAATTCTGTCTTAAGAAAAGCATAGATTCCAGGTTTCACATAATATACCAACTGCTAACTGAAATCAGCTACAACTGGAATCAACTGGGACCAGTTGAGTTTCAACTGGTACCAGTAGCTAACTGGAATCAACTGGAATCAAAGCTGCCAACTGGAATCAACTTGTACCAGTTAGTTCCCAACTGGGACCAGCTGATACCAGTTAATACCAGTTGAAACTAGTTGGATTCTCAGTTACACATTTTTATTTGGGAGAGCATTTCTCGATGTCGTAGATCAAGCACCAACTCGCGAACAAACAACAAATTTGGGAGAGTTGGCTGGCAAGAATTCTGAATATGTAAAAACACATGGCTAGACACTGCACATGACACATACCCAACATTTAATGCAAGTAATCGAGTTCTGTTCTTCAGTGTTACTGTTCGCAACATCGACGCTATCGTCACTGAACTATGACGAAATGTGTGACTGAAGAAGGAACAAGCGTTCCGTGATTAAGAAGAAACGTAAACGGTTGGGAGGTGAGGATGTACGTGTTTCACTGAATCATGGTTGTCAGAAGTTAAGATTGATAGGTTTGAAATTCCTGGATGGATGGTTTAACTCGCATTGGTTTTCGTTGTGTATGTACCATATCAAATGGATTCAAGAGCCCCTTTAAAAACAGTTATGCCAACTGGCTTGGATTGATTGATTGATATGTGGGGCTTAACATCCCAAAACCACCGTTTGATTATTAGAAACACCGTAGTGGAAGGCTCCGGGAATTTCGCTCACCTGGGGACTGGCTGGAGTGTATTTACCTTGTGAAAAAGGTATGATTTTGTACATTACCTGTCTCTTCTGGACATTGACTGTAGCATGCAGAGTTTGAGGCTGTCAGAGTTGTGAACTGCTACATTAAAATGCTGCGCAAATGCCTTCGGTAATTTCTTCGCCGTGCCCGCGTGATGACCGCTTAATAAAATACCGGCAGGCTGTCCTGTTTCGCCCATGTACCATTCGCCCATGACAATATGAACATTTGATCACACTGCTTGCGTGATGCTCACTGCATTTACATACATGATAACAGGTCTGTGTATTGTTGGATATCTGATGTAAAACAATGCATATGCATTATTACATGTGCAGTATCATAAAACAATAAATGTGCCTCTCTACAAATGAAAAAAAACACTTCCTCACCCTATTGAATACTTTGTGCACTACAATGGCTTCATGTGAAGAAATTCGGTGCAACCTTCATTAGATTCAATCAAGCAACCTCTCGTTAAATGGAACCTGAAGGGCCCAAGAAAATATGTTCCATTTAGCAAAGGCTCTATTTGCTGATAATCAGTGGTTCATAAGTATGAAACCAAACATACTGGAGTTAGTTGTTCCACTTAAATAACAATTCCATGAAAGAGACTTTCGTGGACTGAGAGTCGACGGATTCTTGAACATACCGGTAGCTGAACGTCTTATATGAGCAAACACAGCGCCCACCCTTCTAGTGCCATAAGAAAATAAATTTACGAAAAAAGATGTGGAAACAGCAGTCATGAAATGCGTAGAAAGAAATTATTCTCACAGTTGTCATTCTTGTCGACGGGAAACTTCGATATGTTGAGCGGGATGTCCGACTTGGTCGTGGGGCCACGCAGGTTCACCACTTTCTTCTTCGTCGTCTCGGCGTCCTCGGCACCAACTGGACAGCAGAAGAAGTAGAATGAATTTTTGTGGCACAGTCGTCCAGTTGTTTACAGTTCGCATTTCACTAGCCGTAACTGCAGGCAATGAATGCATGACAGTACACCATGCTAGAGCACCAAATTTCTGTCTCGTGATCATTCACAACCAAGTCTAGGTATGAGGACCTTGGCAATCCTGTTTTTTTTTATTGCTGTATGAACACGAAATGCATCACATCAAGTAATGTTTTTTGACTCTACGAAGTTGATAATTTGTTCACAGGAAATGTTGGCACTGGAAAGATGAGGTGTTCCTTTCAGAGTAGACCACTCTGTAGGCAACAGTTTTGCCCGTGCAACCTTATGATCCACCGTTATAAGCGCCAGAAGTTTGATGCAGCAGTGTACTGCAATAAATGCGTCACATACATATTTTGGTGAGATATATGAATCATACAAACAAAACAAACTCTCCAGCCACTTTTACTCAATAGTTTGTAATAGTAAAGTTAAAAACTGGCTTCACATTTCGAAACACATTTCGTCTTTTCATCAGGAGGCGACAGCCCAGCCGACTTCGAAGCTGGTGACTTTTCTTAGTGTTGTCCCCCTCTCCACCATTGTTCAAGTGACAAGGGGACATGCATGAAATATCTCTTGTGATTTTTTTATTAAACTAAGATTTTAACCTTCCACCAACCCCTCTTAAAAGAGAATGAATACTGAAAGGTATATGACATTCAAAACTTATTTTAGGGCCAGTTTCTGAAACCCACATTTGGGACTGGCACCCAAGATGAAAACGTGTGCTCATATAATTCTGCTATTGCTTCCTGCATTTTCTGCCACTGTCAACTTTTTCATGAGCAATGTCATCATACATGGCCTTGTACGTAACCCATACATGGCTAAGTTTAGCATCAATTTAAAACAGTAGCTAAGAAAAGAAGGTACCAACCTAAATATTTTCTAAATTAGATGTATTTATATTTGATGCTTCCAAGGAGTGATTTTACGAAATAGTATGCACTTTGAAAATGTTTTTAAGTACTCCTTCAAAGACAGCATCCCAAGATACCAGCTGGTGATGGCGGTTACGCCTTGCTTGCTTGCATCATGTGAAAAGCAGCGTCTCAATGATTATGGCAGTTTCACAGTATCAACAAAAAATTCGTAGACAATGACAGAAAAATGCTCGTACTTTGCGAGTGTTGCCTGATGTTGTTACAGTAACATCTCTGAAAGCCAGGTAAGGTCACGAAGTAGTCATGCTACTTTCTAGAAACACCTTTTGGAGCTTAATTACTAAATATTGTATTGTTTACAACAAAAATAAAAGTTTATTGATTGACAGGTTGATTGTGTTGCTTGGGTAGATCTGTAAATTGAAGCTGCAAGCAGAGAACAAAAAAAGACTGACAGCATTTCGTTTCCATCGCGAAGTCTTGACCGTCGAAAGCCTCTTGCACACCGTAGTCGAGCCGCTTGGAAGCTTGAATGAGAAGCCCGGAAAATGGGCGCGATTTTCGTAAACACAAAGCAGAGGCATCAGATGAACTTTTCACGTGCCAGCTGTTGTTTGCCGAAGAACATGTTTACTACTGGAGAGATGAAGAGATGAACGCAGGAATAAGACTGCCCATACTGCGGCAGTTTGTTTTTCCTGCATCTACAATTAATGCAGCCGAATCTCATTAATACTCCAACATGCTTAATTCGAAAATGCTTTATTCAATCTTCTGGCTTATTCGAACTGATGCTACGGTTCCAGCAAGGTTATGTGTCTTTATATGGCCGCAAACACTCGGCGATTCACAGACGCGCAAGTAGGTGAATCGCCGCAGCGAGATCAGCGAGAGTTAGTTCAAACATGTTTCGCTCTGAAAATGCCTCGAATCATGTGTTGGCACCTACGACCAGGGTATTTCTGACCCCCCCTCAGAGAAAATGTGATAAGACATGCACGCCCAGTCTACAGGCTACAAGCCCTCGACAGGGTACTTCTGAGGGGCCTTCTGCTCTCAGTGGTGAAAATGATGACACCAGTGACTAAGTGCTCCTTGCCCTTTCGACCGCACTAAATGCAAGAAAAGTAGCCGTGACATCGCCACGCACCGGACCTTTTTCCAGCAAAATGTAACTACCGATCTGTCGAGCTTCAAGCCATGTTCACAAATTTATTGCGAGAAAAGCATGTGTAGACGCACACGGCCGACTACGTTTCCTAATGTGAGTATGGTGTAGAGTTAAATGCAAGTAGGCATCAATAATGCCCGGTGTACTTCCCACTCGCATGTTCGCTCGCACACATACTGCCGCAGGTAAGTGCTCAATTCAAATTGCTTCCTTAAGTTCAAGCTTTTTTCTTACTTTGAACGAATTTTTAGATCCCTATGAGTTCGAAACGCCAAGGTTCACCGTGTTAATAATTGTTAGGGTCTTACGTCCCAAGACCATGGCACAAGTAATAGGGACGCTGCAGTGAAGGGGTCCATAAATTTTTACAACCTGGTCTTCTTTTTCAAGAACCTAAATCTAGCCCTTAGTGTGCCCCTTACGTTTTGCCTTCATCAAAATTCAGTGGAAGCTGAGATTGGCTACCACATTCTCTGGGTCGGCTGTCGACCACTATAACCTTCTAGACCACCGTGACAAATCTCTGTATTTGTATAAATGCGAAAATTCACCAAAATCACGAAAAAACACCGTTGTAGCAGCTTCTGCTTCCATATCGGTGTGGATGCAGGAACATAAAATGCTGACAGTAGTGATACGGCAATTTTCCTGTAGGAATGCGGAAGCTAGAAATGTGATAAGTATTACGTGGATAGTTTCCTGCAACAAAACAGATGAAATTTGAGCAAAGAGAATGTGTGTGTTCCTTTGTTCATCTCTTCAAGTAGTAAGCATGTCCTATATGCATCCACTTATATGACGCGAAAAAACGAAAAAGAAAACAAAATCAAGAATTTTGTGTATAAGATCGTGCAACGCCCTCAATGTTGAAATAACTGCAAATGACTTTCTCTGGATTTTAGAAACAGTTGAAACTGTTGGTGCATTCATTATCAATTTGCTTGCTCATTTCAGCCAGCCTAAATTTACTCGTTCCTACCAATAAAACATTTCAGTGAAACTTTTCTGGAAAAACTATTCGTACATCAAAATTGATCTTATGACACTTCAGCGACACTTTCAAGCCACAATGTGGTAAACAATAGGCATGACATAGCTCGTGGTTTAGCTAAAATTAGATTAGTTATTGAGGCATTCAAGCAGCACAGGACAGATGCACAAAGCGAACCGACACTATGGGCACAGCGCAGAAAAAAATGCAACTCATGCTCGATTCACACGTAGCTATTTCTGTGAAGCAGGGCAGTTAACTAACTGTTCTTACTGTTATCATGTGTGACATGCAATCTGATGCGACGTTTATGTTCTTGTATTGTGCCATCCGCTAGGCCTGGAGAAGCGCAAAAAAGGTAGTCCCTACGAATGCGCACTGCACAATGGCAATGAAGCAATGCCATGCTAAAAAGCCTAATGTCTTATGTATCACCGAGAGAAAAAAATACAACCAAAAGTGCTTGCAGAAAGTTCCGTACTTGCAGATTTGTGAGCTGACGTATCTTTTTAAAATATTAAGATCTGAAGAGTGGGAGGGTAAACTTACAATCAAAAGCGAAGAAGAGAACTGGAAATTAAGGCGAGACAAGCTAGAGAATAGGGATGGCATGGTTACAATTTTATATGTGCTGTGCTCTTCTTTCTACCTGTGACATTTCGTTATTCCACCCGTTCGTGGTGCAGTTGCTTTTAAAAGGCACTCGTTGGACAATGAGACGCTGTGGGAGTGTGTACTTTGTTGCACAATGTGACGACCAGCATTCTGTTTTCCTTTATCCTGATATACGTTAGCGGGAGGTTCACTTTCCTGCAGGTGCACATAGAGTCGCACAAATACAGTGTGACACGAAAAATGGTTACAAGGGCGACAATTGTATGGCTACTGCATTCCCGCATCTGTGGCAAACGAAAGGGTAGTATGTGCAAGGAAGCTCTCAGAAACTTCAGCACAAATATGTTCCTCAACTTGTTTGAAAGTAAACAGATTCAGGACCGACTTTGGCACCTTCTGCACAATAACTACATCTTATTGTGCGACGTAAAAGTGTGACACTTGGAGAGACGTTGGATTAGATGCTACAGATTCACATCTTTCAGGCATGACACTACTTTTTTCTGAGACTGTAAGCAGTCAGGCGAACCTCACTAGCCTTTAACCACGTCATGGTTTCGGGATGTTAAACCCCTACAGTTATTATAGTGTGGCCTGCCATATATGAAATGAAGTATGGATCATACGTCTGCCGTGCTGAATGCATTGTTTGTCTGCTCCTGTATTGCACCATTGAAATTCTAGCACACTCTGTGCATCGACTTCATGAGTATAGTTCTCTAGCCATTAACCCAAATGTGTAAAGCCAACACACAAATTTTCATGCAACCTTCTAAATTATGAGTAGCGATCTAGTTCAATCAAGATTCAGTTTGTTTTTAGCAGGGCCAGGACTGCAGAGAACACTTTACAAACATGCGAGCCTTGAAAACTGCATGATTGGCTACTAAAATGCGAAGCTCATGCTGTTGAACTTTTGCATTGCTGCAGCCTTGCTCTTCTTTCAGAAGATGCTTTGTGTCTCATCTCAATGTTTGCATAGTGTGGACATTGCGTGTTCTAAATATTAACAAAGGTAGCGGGATGTACGGTCGCGTTGGACAAGCGTGCTCACCTGAGCCTCCGCAGCAGACGATGAACGGAACCACCTTGTCGATCTGGGCTCGACACTGGACACATTTCTTCATGAGGGCCGCACAACCTGAAAGAGAAATGATGCAAGGCCATAGGATCGCAAGAAGTGAAAACAATGGGTTCTTGCTGTATGACAAAATTATGCATTGGTTTGGCACAATCCTACTCTTGTGAAAAGATGTGAGGTTCTGAAGTGGGTAACTGCCACTGCTTGTCAACGTAAGTAATCATGCTGACGTTTTACACCTCTTTTCATTTGTGTTTGAGATTGAAACCTTACAACACTGTCTAATGTCCAACGTGTTAATGCAACTTCTACAGTAAAAATTCATTACCTACAGTGACCCTGCACAGTAACACTCCAGCAAGCATGAAGAGAAGATGCTCTGGAGCCTGCTACAAATATAGATCACAGAGTTTTGTGCACTGGCTCCTGAATGACAGGTCTGTTAAGTACCTAGTGCAGTATTATTTATGCATTAGTGGCTGAAAGTAAAAACACAAAACATTGTTGTCTGTATGTGCAATGTGTTTGCAAGGTGTCTTTTATTTTATCATTCCTAATAGTTGTGCTCTAGAGGAAAAACTTGGGACAGAATTCCAATTGATGGGAAGTAAACTTCTGCCCGCGAACAAATAAATATGTTCCCGAAACTCCCCAGAACAGCCTTTCTGCATAACTGCTAGTAATATTGTAATAAAGAAGTAGGCTCTGTAATCATGGCCAATCAATATATTGTATTTACTCGAATAATCGGCGCACTCGCATAATAGGCACACCCCTAGTTTGGTCGCGGCAAATTCGAATTTTTAACATTCTGTGCACAATAGGCGCACCCCGAACTTGGCCGTGATAAGAAATGACTCGACCTTCGAGCAGTACAGTTGGAACACGGTCTCCGTACCCTGAAGAAAAAAAAGATGGCGAATCAACGAGCAAATAAAAAAATTCGAAGTGCAACGACATAACCAACGTATTTGTCGAGATAAACTTGAAAAATAAAGCATCAATAAGCGAAAAAAAAAAAACAGCTGTTCCATCAATTACTGATACCCCCAAATCGCCGCGCCCCTTGGAGGTCGCGAGTACAACGCCGGGGGCTCGATCTTTATCACCACCATCAGAGGAAAAGAAAGAAACGACATTTTGCAAGCGGCGTGGATATATTGTGGTGGTGTATTCAACTTTGGTTCCACCATGGGGAAGTACACAAGCTACACGGCTGGATTTAAACTGAAGGCAGTGCAGTACACGCTGGAGCACAGCAACCGGGCTGCAAGCAGGCATTTGGGTGTGGAGAAATCAGTATTCGGTACTGGAGGGATCAAGAAGAAAAACTTGAGGCGACGACGAAGACATGACGAGCTTTCCACGATGCCAAAAGCGGCAGGTATACGAACGTCGAAGAGCAACTGGTCCGGCATATACGGGAGCTACGACATAACGGCTGTGCTGTGTCATTAGATATCGTGCCGACTGAGGCGTGCAGAATAGCCCGAGCACAGCACATTGAAGCAGAAGAGTTTAAAGCCAGCTCCAAATGAATAACTCGTTTCATTCTGCGCCATGGTCCTCGCACTGCGAAGGCGGGCCACCTTGTGCCAGTGCTTGCCTGCAGCATATGAAGACAAAGTGGTGGACTTCCACAGCTTTGTTATAAAGCTCTGACAGCAGAAAGACTTCATTTTGTCCCAGATCGGCAACGCAATCAGACCCCCCCTTTTGCTTTGATATGCCGTGGAACACAACAGTGGAGGAGAAAGGTGCATGGAGCGTTATTGTCGGAACGTCTGGCGCTGATCAACAACGATGCACAGTAATGCTAGTGGTGACAGCGGACGGGCGCAAGCTACCACCTACATATTTTTAAATGTAAGACAGTTCCCAAAGGCAAATTTCCCTCAAGGCATCTACATCAGGGTCCAGGCACAAGGCTGTATGAGCGCGGAACTCATGGTGGATTGGGTGAAAACAGTTTAGGGGTCGGCGGACTGGGTAGTCTGTTGTTGCCGTCCATGCTTGTACTGGAAAGTTTTCGTGGGCACCTAGTAGACCGTGTACGAGATGAGCTAAAGGAGCTGCACACAGATCTGGCAGTGATTCCGGCCGGTCTCACATTGATACTGCAGCCTTTGAACGTGTCCCTGAATAAACCTTTCAAAGACAATGTTCGAAGGCTGTACACCACCAGGATGGCTGGAGGACAACATCAGCTGACTCCAGGTTGTAAGATTAAGAGGCCGCCTGTGGAAATGCTGTGCGCTTGGATCGTGAAAGTGTGGCAGGCGATTTCCAACGAAGTCATCAGGAAAAGCTTCAAGAAGACGGGTATCTCAAACGCACTCGATCCGAGTGAGGACGACATGTTATGGGGTGCGGCTGATTCGGACACCGAAAATGAATCCCCGCTCGGCGAGGATGAATGTGTACTCTCCGACTCTGACTCCGAATAGGGAAAAGGAGGAACATCTACGACTTTTTTGTAAATAAATTTTACGCGTGTCTGTGCAGTTGACGGTTCTCGCATGTTCATTAAAAGGTACATAGGTGTGTTTGTTTGATGCTTAATTAATTCATAAACGATTAATTCGCCTTTTACTTGACAAATGTGCAGATTTAAAGCGTAATAACCATGTCGAAAAAACTTTCAAAAATTTTACCCCACGTAATTGGCTCACCCCTAACTTCAATCTGGATTTCCTGAAAGGAAAAATGTGCCTATTATGCGAGTAAATACGGTAAATGTATAAGGTCACATTTACACAACCACACTTTACACAATAAAGCAAGGAAATATATAAAAGGTATTCATTAAGAGTTTTACTGATGAATGCCAGAACACACAATGTGCATTCATGTTCACTTCACTTTTTAGAACCACACGACACGGCTAGTATCCCAAACTGAAGTGACATGCGTGAAACGTCAATGTGCATGAAAAATGAACACTGTTACTCAAGATATTTGGACATAACTTACCTTCGCAGGCACACATGTGGCCACATGGCTTGAAAAGTACGGATGCCTTCTTGTCTGAACAGACCACGCACTCCTCTACCTGCAATAAAAATTGAGCCTCTTCAGAAGTTGAATGCTTTGTGAATGCAATAATAGGGCATAAAAACTGACAGCCTTTTTTGTGATCAATCACCGTCATGTTCATGTCCACAGAAGGAGAAAGCCTTATCGAGTTACTGTTTACCCTCTCTTGCACAAGCAGATTTTAGTTTCAGACCACAAATTCCCCTATTTGATTCGGGAACTTAACATTGTTCTGCTCTCGGTTATCTTTACCATTCCACTGTAGCCATATGGCACATTAAGTTAAGAAGATCGAGCGCACTCTAGCATGCAGAGAGTGCTCTTCTAAACTCAAGGGTGAAGAAGCAACTTCCTCTGCGTGATTGCGGAGTGTGCTCTTATTCTGAGATGGTGTATGAGAGCTTGTGCCTACTGGTGTGTTCAAACTGTTTCCACTGATAAGGTGTGTTCTCGTTGCCCACCGTTGTGAAGCTGGGCATGGCCTCAGGTATGGATACAAACTTTGCTCATTGGCGAGGTTGGAGGCTGCGCGAGTTGAAATTGATGACCCAATCATTATTTGTCAGACGCACAGGTATGCACAGAAACTCACAGGTGACCTACTCCCGACTAGTTGAAGTGCGGCATTTCCTCATTGCTATGCGTACGCGCTTTTGCAGGCTCTCATGTTATTCTGCGATTGTGCACCGATGAAAGCAGCAAGAACAGCTTGCACAACATACGTAGGCCTCCGCTGCTGCCTTCGTCATCATGTGTCAGGTTATATCACATGGGCTTGCCGGTGTTCAGCAAGGACTGCAGGAGTTTGTTTACCAACGACACTACATAAAAATGCACACTGAATACGATACTGGAAGCAACATAAAACTCACCGTGTGACCTGTCTATTCCAAAAGCAGTTTGCCGAAATTGCCGTTAAGCTATACGCCAAAGGCATTGCACTTGAATGCCACCATTCTGTCTTTAAAGGGACACTAAAGGCAAATAACAATTTATGTCAGAGTGAGAACTCAATGTATGACAACACCTAAAACGACAATATAGTCAACAACAGTGCCTTACTTACCGAGAAATTAAGGTAAAGCACAAGAACACAAGCGCCACAGTAGGACATGTTCAAAATAATCCCGATGACATCAGATGGACCGCCTACAATTAATCACTAGTAATCGATTTAACTGCACTAAATAAATAACTTTTCGTGCATCAAGAGACGCAATAAAATGCTGCTTGTTCGTTTCTGTTTGATTCATGTAAAAAAGAACCGCCAGACATTACTATGGGGAATGGTGCGAGTGGTTCAAAAATCCAATTTTCACGTGGTTACACGAGACACGTGGTGCCATCTAGCGGGGTGCAGTTGAAACGAAAGCACCTGCAATCTCGAAGCCAGTGGCGGGAAATTGATCAATGGCCATTGTAGCTGCTGAGGTGCCCACTGCTTTCGGTCTTCTGTTACTACCACAGTAAAGCCGGGCAACATTGTGCATGGCAACAGTGACGTGAGTCGGTCCGGTTGGTCCGTTTCTTGAGACGGGTAACTTGAAGTGCGCTAACCCGATGCGGAGCCCTAAAACATAATTTTACTTCAAAATAGACCCTTCCTAGGCACAAAAGTAACACTACGAGGTTTCTGGACTGCCATTTCAACAATCAACTTCGACTTAATAGTTGATTTTAGAGTCCCTTTAGCAGACCATTGGTTATCTGTCCTATGTTAAGTGGTCTAAGCAGCCCAATTTATTGTTCTTCAATTAAACTAGGATATTGGTGATCCTCATCTTCTATCTGATCCACACTGCCAGCTTACTTTCTCTTAGAGTTAAGCCCATCATTACTTACTACCACTTACTGTGAGGTTTTGAAAGGACTGACAACTAGCCAAGACGTGCGAAAAATGAAAAAGAAACGTGAATTATAGTGACAGATTCAAGCATTCCTTCCGTGAGATAAGCAGGACCTATATTTTTAAGTTGTGCTTAAAATTAGCGAAAACCGGTATGTTGAACAGTCTTGTGGAAGAGCTTTAAACTTTATTATGGAGTCTATTACTTTGCTGCATGTAGTCAGATAGTGTGATGCTGTCATATATGCCATAATTAGTACTCAAAATTAGAGTATTATAACGCAAGCACTGAGCTAAATAGAGAGGCTGTGGTGTCGGAACAGTAGCAGCAAGAACTAGATGGGTGCAGGCAGTGCTGCAGCAGAAAAACAGGCCGAAGGCAGCCCCAGGTCATGCCTCACTAAAGGCTGTCGATCGATTCGGCTAAACTGCTGAGCATTCCTCTTCGCTACAGTATGTATATTATTGTCCAGCCACGCTCTATACTGCATGGCTTACTAGGTAGAAGGAGCTGCAGGGTGAGAGGCGGCGCCACCTTTGTTGCTGCCAGAAAACCTCGATAAGCTGGGGTGCTTGTGCACGGTGAGCATGCATGCACAGTAAACCACCAAGCTCGAAAACGAACCACTCTGACACCCACTGTTTGCAGCGCGCGTTATCTTGGGTGTACACGACTTCATATCCGCTGCAGAGAGAAAAAATCTGATTACAAGTGTTTCACAACGTTTTCTATGTTACCATTTCGTCATTAGAGGCTTTGTGAAGTGGGCTTTCCATTTCACTTAAAAGAAAATACTATGTCCCACAAAAACTGGTTGTCGGTCTTTTTAAACATTTTCTCTTGATTGTTTATAGTACTGCTTTAGAAGAATGCATGAATGAACTTTTCTATTCCTAGGATAGGGGTAAACTGCTGGTCACAACATAGCATTGCTTCTCATATGCGCTGATGGCAATAATGGCATATTTTCATGCAATCTAACCTTTGTGTGTAAAACAATTTCGTCATCTCTCCAAACATCGGCGCCAATATACACTGCTTGCAGTGAAACGAGTGAACGTCATCCAATGGCATTTGTGCTGCGTCGTACTTCTCACATTGTCACTTGTCATGTTGATGCTATCATATCACACAAGCACCTCATAGAACATTGCTGTAGTGCTGTGATATGAGGGTCACGATTGGCCTGAAATTGCTCTCAGTAAACTAACCTTTGTGCGTGCAAGCACGGGCTCCTTGCAGAGCAGGCACTTCTTGACGCGCGGTGCGCACAGGGCGCAGGTGGCGATGTGGCCACACGGGTCGAAGAGGGTGTCGCGTTTCATGTCCGAGCACACGATGCAGTCCTCCAGGGCCTCCTGCTCGTTTGGCTGCGGGCTTGTTGATGGCGTGAGCATCTGTGACCTGATAGCGTGCAAAACATGTGCGTTAAAAGGGCACGGGGTCGCTTTTTGGAGGCCACGTCTTAGTGCCGAGAAACGAACAGGGTGATTTGCTGTGACGATTATTAAAAATGTCCGCACTTAATGTCATGATTAAGGCACTCGGGAAAGAAGAGGGGGAAGACTTGCCATTGGCGCGAGCACATGCTCAATATCTTACAAGTGGCTATGCTATATGTGGTTATGGATGCGTTAATATCAAGTCAAAAACGCACTAGTATCATCGTCAAGGCTCTTAAAGAACATGACGAAGAGGACTTCTTTTCGGCATGAGAGCACCCTCAATATCCTTCTGATGGCTGTGCAATACGTGGTTCCACCTGCGTAACGTAGAGTGACGACAGAAGCATATGACAGCACGGCGCCCTCAAGTGCTCAGCACTTAGCAGCACAGTGCAGCAACTATGTGATCAATAAGGCAGAAGCAGAGTTGAAGAGACGACGGACAACAGTGCTGCTATGTGTGTCAGCATACGTCTTGGTTGTTCATTGCTGTCTTATCATCTGCGCTGCTGCTTTGTCGAAC
Organism: Rhipicephalus microplus; assembly: GCF_013339725.1. Lineage (NCBI taxonomy): Eukaryota > Metazoa > Arthropoda > Arachnida > Ixodida > Ixodidae > Rhipicephalus > Rhipicephalus microplus. The sequence goes on along the minus strand of NC_051167.1, from coordinate 128,000,420 downwards.
ACATTCAACCAGCTAGCAAACCAGTACTTCCTCAGTAGCAATAAAATTTGCAACTTAAATTTATTTACATTCTTTAGGCAATAGATTGTGTTGCCTCTAAACTGAGACGAAGCCAGACAAGTTTTTGGAAGTAGTACCACAAGCGGAATACCTATGCTACGACCTCTTTTTTTGCAACTGACCGATAGTATTGAGAGCGATGAAAAGCTGCAACAAATCCTGGGCCTAAATATTGTTCACTGTAATAAAATTTTAATCCATATGCACAACAATTTTTTTTCTGGCTTGAAAATTTCGCCACGCTCTTGAATTTTGGTGCCGTTCTGAGGGGTAGCAACCCCCCCCCCCCCCCTCTTTGCCGGCTATTTCGACTTCGTTGGGGAGAGGGGGCACTTGCTCGGAATTTCGCGGTGTACCTTTAAGCTCATGATGGAGACACCATAACTGCCAACACAAGAAAGAAAAAGCATAGAAATGAACAACATTTATTAAGACTGATTCCACTGGATTAGCAAAGCAGTAGGAGAACAATATAAAACAATCTATACAAAAAACACTACTGCTCCTAAATTACATTCTTTAATAACAGTGCTTTGTTTTTCTGCTTCATGCGTGAACAGCCACAAAAAACCTATTAACAATACAATGGTCTTCATGAATGTTATTTAGCAAAAGATACTTTGTGGACTCACCCTGACTTGTCCTTGCGGCACTTGACGAGTGCATTGCAGAGATTCGGGTCGGGGCACAGGTCCAATGGAGCTTGTCCCTTCTTGTTCTTGATGTAGAGCTCGGCTCCGTTGGACACCAGGAAGCAGGCGATCGAGGCGCTAGACTTCTTGTCTGCACCCTGGCTACCCAAGCCCATTAGAAGCTGCAAGTGTAGGTTGGCAATGATGTAGAGCTCACTCGTGACATATAATTTGCACTTAGGGAATCACTGAAATAGTAGAGGTTACATAAACAGCCTGAAATAGTACAGGCAGAGGTTTCAGGCTTTCCTAACCAAGGCCACACACCTGGCAGGCAGTAATCCCCTGCTTGCGGCGGGAGACTTTAATGCTAATGCATCCGACCTGGGGATATGCGCAGAGTACAACTAAGGGCAAAGATCTATGGGAAGAAAGCATCGAGGCTGGCCTCCAGCTCATAACCGAGCCGACAAAACCAACGAGACGGAGAACTTCCACCTGCAGGGACACCCCGCCTGACCTCGCCTTCATCAAGAACATTACTTGAGCGTCGTGGTATAGTACAGGAGTCGACCTTGGCAGCGACCACTACGTCACAGTAATGACCATAGGCTCGCACAAAATCGAGAAAAGATATTCAAGCTAGTGGACTAGGACAACTTAGAGAGCTGAGGAACCAGTCGGCCCGCGAAGAATGCAGACGCATCCCTACACGAGTGGATGACGCAACCCAAGACGGGTCTCGAAGCAGCAACGAGAACAGTCACCAACGAGCTGGAAACTGAGAAGATGGACAGCAGACTTGCCCACATGCTTGAAGCCAAGCAATCATTGCTGCAAAGATGGAAAGGTAATGCCTGAACCGTCGGCTGCAGAAGAAGATTGCTGAACTCATCCGGAGCATCGAACAACACTGCTCTACTATTGACAAAGTCAGCAATGAGACAAAGTATGCAACATGACTGATGGACAGGTGCGCAACGGAGGCTCTCGGAACCTTCTGAAACACTTCTTAAACGGTGCGAACACCAAGGCCTCTCAGAGGAATGCCACGAGCAAGCTGCTATACCAGGCATGCAAGACCGAAACGCCGGACGACATGTAAGAAGACTGACAGTCAAGTATTTCCCTGTGGCGGATGCTGCAGCTACCGAGGACGTGACCTCCCAACACCTAGGGAAACATAATGCGGAGCTCGATGCTGACTTCACTAAGGAAGAAATAGTACAACGCTCAGAGGTCTGAACAGCCGATCCGCACTGGGGCTAAATCTCATTACCAATAAGGCCCTCCGCAATCTGGACGAGGGTGGTGTGGAACAGCTCACTGCAATAGTTACGGAAACGTGGCGTTCAGGCAAAGTTCCCATAGAATGGAAAATGGCAAAAAGGGTATTAGTACCCAAATCTGGCAAACCTCTAAGCTTGGACAACCTTCGTCCAATATCACTCACATCGTGCATGGGTAAGACCATGGAGCATGCGGTGCTTAACTGTATGAGGCCTTACCTAGGAGGACAACGAGATATATCCTTCCAACGTCATTGGCTTTCGTCAGAGGCTGGCAACTACAAGACGCGATGAAGTTAGTGAAGAGTCGATACTAGACAGTCCAACAAGAGGAGTTAAGGCCATCCTAGGCCTAGACATAGAAAAGGCCCTTGATAACAAACAGCATTCCTTCATTCTACAACAAATCTTAACACTTGAGCTTGGAAAACGTCTTCACGACTATATTCGGGACTTCCTCAGCGGAAGGCAGGCGCCTCTATGGGTCAGGTCCCTGCAGTCACAGCCAGTCGAGCTGGGCGACAAGGGTACCCCGCTGGGCTCGGTAATATCCCCTACCCTCTCCAACCTGACCATGCTAGGACTGTCCAGGCAATTGAGTAAAATCGAGAATTTCCAACATTCCATCTATGCAGATGATGTAACCATGTCGGTGGTGAAGGGGAGTGAAGGACAAATTGAGTTCACTTTACAAAATGCGATCCCAACCACTGAGGAATACCTCAAACCGACATTGCTCACAGAGCAAGTCCGAGCTGCTGCTATATACATCCAAGAGACGAGGGCCCGAACCGAAGGGATGGGACAGAGGCGCCGACCCATGCATTCGGCTGTACACCACTGAAGGCAACATGATACCTGTGGTCGGTCACATCAAGATGTTGGGCATGACAATGAAGGCTAATGGCTCGAGCACCATCGCAGTCGCTAAGCTCACCACGAAGGCAGAGAACGCTACACGCCTACTGAGACGAGTGGCCAACCGGCATCACGTTCTCAAAGAGGACAACCTGCTTGGACTGGCACAAGCATTCGTGATAAGTCGCTTTGTGTACACCCCGGCCATGCACAATTAGACGAAAGTGGAAAGAGACAAGCTAGAAACGCTCCTGTGTAAGGTTGCCAAGAGAGCCATGGGTCTACCCATGCACACGAGCACAGAAACCCATAACGCATTAGGCATGTACAACACGCTAAGCGAGATTGCGGAGGCACAGGAACGGGCACAAATCACCAGGCTATCTGGCACACCTGTGGGCAGATCCTAGGGGAAATCGGCGTCGCGCCTCGGGAGATCGAGTGTAATAGCCACAGGCTAACGCCAAAGCAGAAGAAAAAGATTAGAGCAGCACCCCTTCACAGGAATATGAACCAAGAACACAAGATCGACAGGAGACTCGCTCGAGCCAAGGCACTCCTCCGACAGGCAGTGGCTACCGGGAAAGCATGTTGCTTTACGGATGCAGCCAAATATCCTGGCAGACGAGCCTACATAGCAGTGGTAGTCAACAAAGATGGCATGGTTATCAACGCGTGCACTGTCCGCACGAAGAGTCCTGAGGTGGCCGAGCAGGCGGCCATCGGCCTTGCACTCCTTGAAGGCAGAAAAACCTTGGTATACTGCGATTCGAAAATGGAAATCCTGTCCTTCGGAGCAGAGAGAATATTCCCAACAGTTAACAGAATACTTGGCACCCAACACCTCACCCTGCACTACATCAATTGGTTCCTGGCACATATGGAACCATTGGAGGGGCCGCTACCCAACCTCTACGAGACGGCACACGAGGCCGCACGAGACTTAACTCACTGTGCGAGCCTGGACTCCCTCTCGGCAGAATGGGAGAGCGAGCGCGACCCCCTCATCACTTATAATGATCTCAAGCAGCACTACCGGTTTGTTAAAAGAACTATGGCGCTACCACACAAAGCACTCAATAAAGCACAAGAAGTCATGTTCAGGCAGCTTCAGACGGGCACATACTCAAGCCCGGCAATCTTGCACAAAATATTTCCGGACACGCACCCTCACGGTGCGTGTCGCTATTGTGAAGATACAGCTAGTTTAGCTCACATGCCCGGGGTAGCACCGGGGGCCAGAATCACTAAGGAAGAGTGGAAGCGAGCTCGATGCAGCTCAGACCTTGAAGCACAGCTCTCGGCTGTCCACCGGGCCCGCGACGCGGCGGAGGGGCAAGGTCTCTCGGTCCAGACTTGGGGCAGCCCGCTGCCAGCTAAACGCACGCACTGAAGGACCATAATAAAATTTTTCATCCATCCATCTATCCTAGACTGGATGCATGTCTTTAGAGTTACCCCAAAGTAACAAGACCATATTCTCATCTCCCTACCTTATCACCGTCATTCATAACTTTTTCGCTCCCCTGTTACCCTTCCCCAGTGTGGAGTAGCAGGTAAGGGCAAACTGTAGCTCAAGCCGACCTCTCTACCTTTCTGTTATTAATTTCTCTCTCCCTCTTCCCCAATAGCCGCAATTTCGTTGCACATTTCCTGTGTCCTTTGCTGCCTAATCAATACTAATCCAAAATGTTCAGTGGGTTGAAAGTATTTGTACTTTCATTTTGTGCAACTTACCTGTCTGAGAAGTAACTAACACAAGCTCCATGCTGTTTTACTTTTGACATACAGCCCCTCCTCAGATAATGTTCTTATTGGAACCTGTAAGGTTCCTGTATAAATAAAATAAAATTGTTTTCACTTGTATTGGCATGCTGTCATGAAAATGGCGGACAGCCTCCGTGTAGAGAAGTAGAATGCCTGCAGCTAAGCACAGTGCGTTTGACTACCCCACTGCACTTATATCAGCTCTGACCAAGCTCTGTTTTGCTGCTTACATGTGTTCTGTGCAAACACATGAATGTATTCCTGCTGACCATGTGCGTAGCCCAAACAGTGGTGTAAATGCCACTACGAGTAGAATGGCCGGTCAATGACATCGGAAATATACATAATCCTTTACTTTGTCATCTTAATTAGCCAGATTACACCCATTGCAGGGAAAAGGACTCTCCTATGTTCTGCCATAACATGAAATGCTAGCGTGCCTTTCTTTTCTGGCCATGTTGTAACAGAAGAAGCTAGCAAGAATTAGTTACAACATAGCAGTCACTGGTGTTATATAGTCTCGAGACTTGAGGATCAAGGAGGTTCGCTGTACTAAGCTTTGTGTGGCTTAGTGGAAGACAGATCAGAGGCATTACTCTACGTGCATATGCTTTCCTTGTCCTCACCTCCAGGTTTCCAGCGGTGGAGCTCGATCCAGGTGCTGTGCTCAAGCGTGCTCCACCGGCCTTTGTGACATCCTGCATGTCCTGCAGGTGTCTCAGCTGTGAGAGCGTGTGGTGACGGAGTGCCTCATGCAGCGGGGTGTCGCCGTCCTTGTCCGGGATGTTCAGGTTGCACCCCTCACGTACCAGGTGCTGCAAATTGTCGAGCATGAGATAAATGTTACAGTGAATGTGCTCAGTACTAAGCCTGCTAAGTGACATCAGCCGACAAAATGAGAGTGTACCAGGCTCACTGTCAAGGCTGCGAGCCATGTTGGCTAACATTCCAAGAAATAAAGAAACATAAATGTCTCAATAAGTAGACGGGAAAGCGACCACTGCTGTAGCTCAGTTGGTAAAGCATTGGACACATTATCAAAAGGGTGTGCATATGGTCCCTGCCTGGGTCAAGTTGGTTTTCCATCCACTTCAATTCCTCTTCATTCATATCATAATTATTGTGTTCAGATAAGAGCGTTGGTGCATGTCCGTAGGCCCCCTTTAATTTTGCTGAAAAATATATTTTGCCTTCTGATTTCCCAGGGCCATGAAAATAATTTTAGTCTTGTGAAAAAAAATTTGCCTTAATAAAAAAAAAGAAAACTCGGAAGCCTCCATTCAGCAGAACTGATTTTTGAAAATTGCACAGAAAGGAAACTATGACGTGATCCTGCAAAAGAACAATGGTAGTTGAAAGTCTCAAAATTTTTCTGGGCATAATGTAAGTAACCAGTGTCACAAAATTTTGTTATCTCGCGGTTTTGTAGCCCGAGTTTTATGAAAACCATTGCAAGTACGACAGATTGCTCAATAATGCTCTAGAAGATTTTGTTTTTGCTCGGCGTCTATAACCCTCAGAATCTCCAAAATTTCGCAGGGTGTTGCCACACAATAGTTCAACAATTATGTTAAGTATGACTGCCAAGAATGACGCCAAACATAAAGGAAAAATGAATAAGTGAAGATATGTCTTTAAAGATGCAATACTTTAAAATTCAATTCAGAAAAAATCCATGTTCAACTTTCTCTATACTCCTGAGAATTAAAACCAAATGCAGGCCTCTAGCTCAATCGGTAAAAACAAGTTGGATTATTTCAATGATACTAGATTTACAAAGCCAAAAATATTCATTATTTATTTTATTTGCATCTTAATAGTTCTTTTAAGTCGCAGATAATGCTGGTTTTTCACTGAGAACACTAATCCTAAGACCAGAATTTTTGCAAGACGAGCTGTTTAATGCTATAACATTAAAACATTCTAACAAAAAAAGAGAGTGAGAGAGAAGAAAAAACACTGCACATGCAATCACTAAGAATGTATTGCACACTCACCCTCACTATCTGGGCATGTTGCCTTTCTACAGCCAGGTGCAGTGGAGTCTGCAGGTTCACGTTCTGCAGATCCATATTGGCATGGCCCTGGATTTAAAATGAAATGAAAGGTCACCAGTTAGTTCCCAGTGACAATATAGAGATTAACCCATGAATTACTGGCACAGACGCTACCAAGTTATCGGCACTGAAATGACTAGCAATGGTACAAGGATGAAATGCCACTGATACCAACATTTCGACATCAAAATGTTGACTTCAGCAACATTCAGTATTCTACAGCAGCTCATCACTTCAAGCCTAAATCACTCTATACAAATCATGATCTGCATTACAGAGGCTGACCTAGAATAAACTAAGAGTAGTGCAAAACAGAAGTGACAGATGCGAATATTCGTAGCAAGCAGAGCCTGATTCTGTCCAGGCACTTTCCACTGTGATAATTTTGTTTTTTCTTGGCCCCTTTCACTGAAGCAATTTTTCCATATATTATTCCAAAACACCTAATTAGGTTAACTGGGACTCTCTTGGGTTAGAAATATGCATCGGGTTAAAAAGATGCAATTACTTACTAAATGCTTAAAGTACCACGATGGCCAACACTTTGCTGGGAGCATGCCTGTGTCCTATTTTGCCAGAACAATTTCTAGCAGTATTCTTTCTAAAAGACTGGCCGTGGAAGAAGACAAGAGAAGACAAGAAAGAAGACAAGATGCCACAAGCCACACTGCTGGTGTGCTTGTGATGTTGTGGCTTCTTGTGTTTGTGCTTACACGTCCTGTCTTTTGTAATGGGTACAAACCAACTAGCTGTGCTCTTTATTCTTTCCAGCAGCAGTCATAGTCTTCTTCTAATGCCGCTGGATCAGATGGATGCTCCACTACTGAGGCATCTGAGCTGAGGGCACACCAAACAGCCAAACACGGTCGCACCAAGGGACATCCCTACCATAACAAAAACTTGCATGTTCTAGTGGCATTAGAATACGAACACTGTACCTTCTGTAGAAAAGTTATAATCTATACCACTGTTTCACGTCGTTTTGAGCCCTTTAGGAAACCGGGCTGTCATTTTATGTCACCACTTGGTGCCATGCTCAAAGAACAAAATAGACCAAAGGACGAGCGTGCTACAGGTAAGCCAGTGCCAAAATAGGTCAAGAGATGGTGCTACAAGTCTAGTCAATTTCAAAACAGATCAACCGAGAGCCCCACTGCATCCCAAATGAAGGTTTACTTTTCGACTACGGATGCTGAGCATTCTGCACGTTGGGAACGGCAGCGTCGCCAAAGGGCTAAATCCTCTGTCGAAACAGGCTAAGTGATAGCGAAACACCAGTACTGGGACTAGAGACGCAGATCTACAGAGAAAAGAAGCGAGTGTGAAGTAACCCTAAGCTTTGGAAAAAGGTCGCATGCAAGCCAAACGCCAAGAAAGAGAGGCGAATCCACAGAATTGGAATCAAACACAAGTTCATGGTTTCTCGTTTGCATTGACGAGACGAGACGGGGACGATACAGGGAGTACAGTACAGGTGGTGTGCAATGAACTGTGGTGCGCAACCATGAACCCCCACCAACTAGCCCAATTCGTTGTTCTGTCAAACACAAGCCAAGAGTCAACAGAGGCAGGCAAACTTTCAGCTCTGATTTGCAGCTTGTACACTTCTGACGTGCAGAACTGGTTTGATTTATTTAGTAAAATTTCAAGAGAAAACTCTGCAGCAATAATCATTCAGCTACTTCACGAATGAGAAATAATTGATAGAATCTTTTTAAATCCATTAGTCTACTCTATGCGGTTGTGGGTAAAGACAATGTAGAGGTAAGCATGGCATTTTATCTTTCTTAATTACCATTCGATTGTAATGAAATACAAGACACCAATGAATGCCTATGCACACATATGAGAATATTGAGTTCCTGCATACATAACGAAATTACTTTATACAAGAAGATTTCTCTTCGCAACATCACAAAACCAATTTGAAGTTTAAAATGGGGAGTTAATCCACATCAGTGCACGAACCACTAATTTTTAGGCTAACAGAACCCCTTCACATGCAGCTTCCACAGAAAGTAGCTTTTAGTTAAGCAAAATTCTGCTTTTATAGTGCCCCATCTCACACAAAAACAGCTCAGTTAAATAAAAACAGTTTTTTATTAACACATACCTGCATTAGTGACGCGAGACAACTTCACATTTGCTTTATTATACCTAGTAATTCATTACAACAAATAAAACATTATGTCCAAGCTTATTATATCCTGGTATATGGCACTAACACAGAAAACTGTATGCTCAACTACACACGAACCATACAAACACAATACATACAAGAAATAAGGATGGAACAAAATAATAATTGCCTCGCTGCAGACACAGTTTCAGAAATTCGTGCGGTGCTGCAAATGCACGTTAATAGAAATTTCTTATGGAAAAAAAAAAACGGTTAAAATATGCCAGATGCGACTTCGCTACAAAAACGTTTCACTCTATTTGGGGCACTCTATCAGTAGCAACACAGTTTCATCCCGACACCAATTATATAAAAGCTTCCGGTCGGTTTTTGCCGCCGTCGTCATGTTCCCTATAAAGTCCAGATCGATAGCGCTGCCCCGTGCATCGCACGATCTGCGTGCCAAAAAAAAAGCGTGCAAGTGCTGGCGACCAACCCGATTGAAGCAAATGTGAAACGAGCCGGCCATCGCTGCCACCAAAAGGGCGCATGGGATAACATCGTCTAGTGTGCAAGAAGTGCGAGAAATGCCATGGATTGTTTCTCAGGCTGAAAGGAAACGCCCCGCCGGAGACTCGATCGCTAGATTTCGTGCCGACCGGTTGTGCCCCCGCGATCTGCGACGACAGCGCAGCTCTTGCCGACTGGGCTCGCCCTACGCCATCTCCTGCCGGCGACAAGAGCTCTCGCCTAGTGGTGCCCCGTCCTCGGACTCCTGCGACCGCGTCCATCTTTCCTATCTTCTCATTGCTTCCGTATGGGGCTGTCCCTGCGCCTCGCTCTCTCCTTCCGCTCTCTCTATACCTTTTAACCCTATCTTTTAATCCCTCCTTATTCCCACCCCTTGTGAGCTGCTGTTGAGGTGTCCTCCCCCTGAGAGACAGTTACACGGGGCTCACTTTTATCTTCTTTACATTTAAGAATCACTTACTACTACGCCCCGCCAATCTTTGGTCGGGGCTACGGCGCCGGTGGTCACGCTGCGTCGCTCGAGCATTAAGCGCGAACTTTGATCGTAAGGGCGGGCTCGCGAGCGTCGGCGCACGCGCTATCTCGACAGACATCACCAGACCAGCTGTGCTCGCAGCGCAGACGGCAGACAGCACGAATTACTTTCGCTCCCTGGAGCGGCTGTCATCGCTTAAAACCGGCGCTTTGTAGAGCTACGCGACACCGGATCCACGAGTTAGCTATTCTAAAGACAGAGGCGTGCAAACATGGTCGCAATGAAGCAGTAAAGGCACCGCGATACGCCGACCACCAATAGAAGAGGCGCACTGTACGGCGGAGAAGAAAGAAGGCCCGGAAACTTATCTGCGCATGCCCATGCTCTTCGACTCGACTTTCACCCTTCGCTTGACAGAGGGAACCACTGCGCCACCACTTGGCTGAAAATGACGCTGCGCCACTCAAGAATCGCAGCAGACTATCGTTGATATGCAGTCACTTGCCGTGCTTAGAGATGGCGCTCCAATCGGCTTTCCCAAGTGAAGACGAAGCGTTGAGTGAAGGGAGGTTCTTGAATACGGGGGTATGTCTACGTGAAAGATAACTGCTAAGAAATTTGATTTCATTTTTTATGCAAGCTAATCGGAAGGTGGCGCTGACGCACGCGCTATACCGCGGTTATCGATATGCCATGCCTCAACCGCCAGACGCGTTTCGTCGTTCCCATATGCCACGGTACAAAAGTGCGCACTCGGCAAATTTTGGCGCGCACTTACACTCTCGGCAATGCAAATAAAGATTAGACGGCACGTGAGTCACTGTTTAGCGATCGCTTATGCCTCGATAATATCTCGTTAATGCAGCCTGTCTCACGTAAAAGCAGCCGCCGCTAAAAGGAACCTTATACACCACACCTGTACGCACGGGGGGGGGGGGGGGGATCAGTCAACTTGTTGGTGTGCATTACGAAACAAGTACTAATTTGCTTCTTGTCTTTTATTCGCAAAATTTTTATTAGCGCAGTGGTGCAAATCTTACCTAGGTTACTGGCAGGCGTATACCAAAAACCTTAAACGCCGTATCTACTTTCTACTTTTTTCTTTTTTTAGCCAGTGAGATACACGCAATGAATGCACGGGATACATACAACACGTACTTAGCATAACGAGATTATTTAAACCTTCAACGATTGTGTTCACAGCAAAACGAGGATAACCTACATATAGACGAGGCGAAACCCGGGCGTTAATGCTACCACTCATTTTGTGCTCAGACGACTTGGCTAGTCCCAAATGCTAGCCTTGCTTTCGTAAAACGTTTCAACTTATTGCTGTCGCATTCACTGCTTAGTTCTAGCAGCGAAACTGTTGCTTTCATCATGAACTTCGTTGCATGCGATACTTCGTTATATCGAGGCCCGACTTGACTTTTGCAGGAATATGTCGGACCAATTATCTTTGTGAAAGTGAAACACTGATACAGCAAAGTCGGATACACCAAATCGTCAGATATAACGATTTGCATGTCATTTTGTAATACCGGCTTTTTTGTGTTTTCTATCAATATGAATCTGTGTAAACAAATATTCGTTTTCATATGCCTTCCCTGCTATGATCTCTGATGAGATTGGCAGTATTGTTAAATAAAAAATAAATAATAAAAATAATAACGAAGAGCGAAAACCTTTGTGCCACTGCCTTCACAGTGCGTACAGCTACAGCTTACAGTAAAAAAAAAAAATCAGTTCGACGCTCACCTGATGAATGAGCAGCTCGGCGACTTCCACGTGGTTGTTCAGTGCAGCGAGGTGAAGTGCGGTGTAGCCGTCGTCTTTCTTCTCGTCCACGATCCAGGGTCCTCGGCAGCTTGGCCAGCAGGGTTCGCATGGCACTGCACAGAAGAAAGACCAGATATTTTATTTAATGCGTTTCGGGTGGGCGAGGGGGGTTAGGGGACGGGTTTCATTTAGAGGCAGCTCAACCAACTGCGTAACTCCCCGACGAGGTCAGTGAACTGATTCCAGCTGGCACTTAACGTGTACGTAACAGGGATAAAATAATAGTCTACAAAAAGAATAGTTAACAGTGAAAAACATGACGCCAAGTTCAGCAGGATACAGCCATAAACAGTGATCTCAGACTATACCAGATATGACAATTCAGAAGACGAGACAAAGTACAAAACGATGACCATGCATCATGATACAATTTATTTTATTTATTTGTACATACTACAAAGCTGATGCAATATTGCAGGAGTTGGTGTGGATGCAGAACACTGGCAAACAATAGAGACAACAAAAACATAAACAAACAAAATTAAACAAGAACGATAGTTTCTAGGAATAAATTTAAAGGAAGACAATGAGAACCAGACAAAGAATTACAGTTTTACAAAATAATCAGAAGCATAAAATGAGGATGCACTAAGTCTTCGATATAGGAAAAAAAAAAAAACGAATGCCTCATGAGGGCATATGCTGTGGCTTATGCTCTCAATAGCGCAAGCGACTTAACACTTCCTCTTTTGTGCGTGCTGTATCGCTTTCATGGCAAGCGCGATGGTTTCGCCACGCACTGACACCATGGAGGGCCGAAGCGAAGGTCGTTTTTCTTAGCTCGTGTCACGCATACAAACGCGAAGACGAGCACTTAGTGGGCGATATAAATAACGAAGTGGAAACTAAGTGATATTAATTGAAGGCCAATGAAGCGAGACGCTCTTAATTAAGCCTCTTAAATTTCTATACACCCGTCGCGAGAGCTGACAAGATAGAAAAAAAACGCCATTAGCGTTTCTTCCGGTTCATATGAATAATTTACTGCCACAATGAGCAGAGCGGCTCGCAAGAACAATTTATTTTACTCTGTGTAATTGTGTACAACACGATCCTAGTCAGATGCGCTGCCTGCTTTGTCTCAGGGGCAGCGGCTCTGGAAAGACGGAGAGGAGGGGGCACGACAGCCAGAAAATTTTCACCAACCCCCTTCCCCCCGAGCACGCATATAGTCAAAACACAACGCACAGAAGTTACCTTCCTCCTCTACTAGAGGGTGTCGGGAGAGAGGCTGAGTGTTAACATACATCAAAACACACCAGCGGAGTAGCCAGGGGGGTTCAAACTTCAGCGCCTCTCCCCCCCCCCCCCCCCTCGTGATTTTTGAATTTTGTATGTAAATGTACAACAGACACGCACTAATATATACAGAAGGCGGTTGAATCAAAGCCACCTTCCCACTCCCGAAGAAAACTGCCCATGCCACACGCACGCACACAAAAACATTATATATATATATATATATATATATATATATATATATATATATATATATATATATATATATATATATATATATATATATATATATATATATATTATTCAGACGCACTGCAGACCAGCATTTTGGTCTAGGCAGTAGAGGCATAAGAAACATCACGTGATTCGTAACAACAAAAAAAAAATAACACACATGTATCTATACGCTAACAGAGGTTACATGTCTGTGAAACAGCAACAAAGTTTATAACACATTTCAACACTCTAATCACCAAATAGATAAATTTCCAGCGATATAGCAAAATTGTCAGGCGAAAAAAATCTCATGAGGTAATGAATCCCAGTCATCAACTCTTCTTGGAACGCGTTGATGACGGGAATATATATATATATATATATATATATATATATATATATATGCGGCCACCAGAAAGAAGTACACGTGGAACGTAAACCATAAACACAGCTGCATAGGAAGTGCCTCTGCGTATCCACGCACGCTCGTGCTGTTTTGGGGCCGCACATACCACCAAAGCCATTGTATGGTCCCGACATAGCGGATCATATAACGTGACATGCTACATCCAGGACAAAGAAGCTTACAGTGCGTCACAAGCCAGAGTCTAACCAGCCAAACAAGATATAACCCACCAGACTAAACGGTGGAGGATACGTTGACGGAGATGTCTGTCCCTATCAGAATTCTTCCAGAGAATCCGCCCCCTCCCTCACGTGCGCACGCACGCGCGCGAAACGAAAACATAAACAAAGCAATGTAGAAACGAAAAGAAGGCGAAAAAAAAAAGAGGGGGAGAAAAACGCTGACGCCTTGAAAGAGCGAGACTGGACGACTAAAAACTAAACTGGTTGCTTCTTCATAGCCGTATCTATAGGTGATGCTATAGCTTCTAGGCTGCTTCTAAGCCACTGCTAGGCTTTAGCCAGATTTACCAGAGACAATCACAGACACGACATGGGCACATAGTCGTTGGGGTATAGGACCTTGCATCGCTTCGAAGGTCTTCTCGCGCCCGTCGTCGCCTTCATCCTCTCGTTGCACGCGTGTATATCTCGGGGGTCCTCGGCTCACCGCCGTCGCTTCGCAGCCATTTGTCGGGACTAACTGTTGCCGTTCTTCGGTTTTAGTCGCCATTGTGAGTCACCGGGGGCTTACACGATTTCCGTGGCACATAACCGTTCTTGATTGGATTGGATTGGATAAACTTTCATTTGGTCCTCCAAAACACAGATCACTGTGTTGCGAGCAGCTCCCACGTGGGGACTGAGATGCCGAGCTCCTCAGCCGCCTCGTGGCCTTGGTGGACAGCCCAGAGCTGATCTGCCAAGGACGAGCTGCGGATTGCCGCCTCCGATCTGGCAGAGGTTTGATAAATGAGCGAATTTGGTACACTGCCAAAGCAATGTGGTACACTACCAAAGATTACACTACCAAAGAATGGTACACTAACAAAGATTGCTTGGGTATAGGTCAGGGTGCATTGATGTGTAACATTTTCAAAGTAGGGTACATCCGCGTTTACAAAAGCCTTAATGTAAGTGCTTGGGACCGTTCTTGATGATTACAGCCTTCTAATAGGCTGCACAGTGACGTAAACCCGCTCCTTTGTCTATCTGTTGCCTTCCTTGTTTCTATAGAGGGACCAGTGTTGAGTAGCGGGACTTACCCTATTTCGAATGTTTCACGAAGCAAGGGACAGGAGCGGCTGCGCAAGCACTCGTACGTGCGAGTGGGCATGCGTATACATACATGAACCTTGGTTTGTTGTAGCCTCAAATTTTGAAATGCGCGCGCAAAGGCGTTCGCCGACGCATGCGGGCGAAGTGAAATGCGCACGGTCGGTATGTCGTGCAGACAGGGACATAAAAGCGATTGCGGTATTGGTTTGCCTCTGTCCGTAAATACACGAGACGTTGAGAACACAGTAAAGAGAATTACGTGGCACGCATGCGGTTGTATGCGGTACCACACGTTTGAGATCCTTCACCTATAGGCTTAAATAACTTGTGACGAGCGGTACAGAACCGGCAAAACGTGCATAGCCGCTGGATAGCTATAGCTGTGCCTCAAGAAGCTTTTCCGGTTGCTATGTATACTCGCGCGCATGTTGTCAAGTGCAGTTGGCGACTGTGGCAGGGGTGATTGCACAAAATCAGTTTCACCGGAAAGGTGAAGCAATGAATGCGATGGCTACAAGTTGTAACGTTATACGAAGTGAGACAGGCAGTGAACTCATTTATATATGATCATCACGTAACTATACAAAACGCTGGCGTAAGAGGACACGGTCGCTCCAGGTACACTTTTGGCACCATTTTTTTCGTGTTGAGAGCGCAGCCCTAGAAGCTCCCGCCTGCTTTGGGGGCACAAGCCGCACGCTGATCATTGCCGCGATAGCGCAACAACCATAAGCCCCCCCCCCCCCCCCCCCCCTCACCCCCACCGCCTGTTCGCTCACGGGATGAGTTCACGCGCAGACGCCCCCGGTCGGAAAGACGATGTTCTCTCCGCATGGAGTGGAAGTTAGCGCGTCCTTCCCCCGTATATGCATACATACATATACACATACGTTAATGATGGCGGCGGCAACGACAACGGCAAAAACCAGCCGAGATTGTCAATATAATTGCTATCGCAATAAAAAAAAAAACGAAACAACCAACCATAAAGTGAATCGAATCTACATCGAAGCAATACGGACACGCAGCGCCGAATTGCCCAGTCTTTGATATACATTTGCATGAAGGGAACAGGAGTAATCCTAATGATGACACTGTCGCGACAACCTAAAAAAAAGAAACGTAAAACGAGTGTTAGGAAATCTAGTCGAATCTAAGAAGGCCATTAGGGAATTCGTCCTTTCAAGGACTGACAGTAGACACTTCGGCAACGAAATCCTTAACGTCAACAAGATAAAAAAAAGAATTAAGAAAGAAAAATAGCAACTTCATTCTGCAAAGGAAATCCGTTGTGCCGGGAATAATAGCAGACACTCCATCGCGACGAAAAAGAAAGGAGGAAAAAAAAAAAAACCAGGCACGGGGCCTTCTTAAGTTTAACGATCTCCGTAATAAGAGCGCAGCACATAGACACATCTTGGAAACTGGCGTAGCGCTCTTTGTCTTACGCCTTTCTTTGTATGCATATTCGAAGTGCGAAATCACAAAACTAAACCACCCACCCGGGCGCCTGCGCTCATGTAGACTTGGAGTGTATATATATATATATATATATATATATATATATATATATATATATATATATATATATATATATATATATATATATATATATATTCGGTGCTTCAACAAAAACAAAGGCTTCGCTGAACAATAAAACCCGGCTCTCGGCATTGAATTATGAACCGAACTACGTCTGGATTCGCGGTTGAGGAAAGAAGAATGGAATTATGGCATAGAAGATAGCTGAATATAGAAGTGCGCTCCGTTTAAATTCCTTCGAGACATCTCTGTCTTAGGCCGTTATTACAGAAGCGAAATGTCAAAAGAGGAAAAAAAAAAACAACAAAGAACGCGGTTCACCATCTACATCAGTCCCTCTTCGTTCCACTGAACGCCTTTATTGAGAAATAAAATTTAGAGAATATTAAGAGAGAGAAAAAAAAAGATTGGTTAGCCTCGAACATCATCCCTCCCGCCCACTGCCCCTCCTATGTAGTTTTATACTCAACGTCTTTAATAAGAAATGAAATCGAAAAACAAAAATACTCGAAATTTCCTCACATACGCGAGGTATATTTACTTATGCAACGGCTTTGCCGTGCGTTTGCACCACCCGAAAAGAAAAAATTCATCTTTCCAATTGTGTTGATGAACCGTGTTTTGTTTATTCTGCTTTTCATTATGGCGTGTTTACTTTTCTTTGTTTCGCCGTACGCGTTATTATCTAGCTTCCGTTTGCAGCTTCGGGCGGCTCATCATTCCCGAAGCACGATCGAAATAAGCGCAAAAAAAAAAAACTATTTCAAAAGTGCGGCGCGCGCTTGCGTATTCTCTCGAGACGGGTAGCGCTGAAGCTATATGCGGTGCTGTAAACGGCGAGAACTCGCTACCTTAAAAAAATTACACACAAACAACAATAAATATTAAACAAAGCGTATAGTAATAAGTGTGTCGGGCCCGTGGAGGACTAAAATCTCGTTGCGATGAACACACAGCAGTCCCGTGGCGGTTTAGTACATACACAGGCCCGCGTCGTTACTCGTCGTTTTTATCTCTCTATACTTCTTCCTTTTCTAGTATCATGTTTGGGCGAAGCGGCGTTCCCGTCACCGAAAAAAGAAAAAGAAAGAAATCTCTCTGGGGAAAAGGGATGAAAGAGAGCTCGAACGAAGGATACGTATGAGCAACGATGTGCTCGCCTTTGATAAATCGTGCTTTATTACAGGCGTCCGAGGCTCGACAGCAGTCGACGCCAGAGACGCTAGGCCTAAGCGCAAGGCCCCGCATCGCGTATCGACTCGCCCAAGCCGGGCTCGCGTCGTCTGCTATGGGCGCCGCCATATACTGGTATGTTAACCCGATGTTTTCAGGTTTCTGTATATTGCGACGTGAATTAAAAAAAAAGGCCATTAAACACCGTATACGCACACCCCAAGCTGTTTGCATGCCTATGGGTCTGTTGTTAGCTTAGTTGATATAAATGCAAAGTACAAAGGTTAACATCATCCCAATGTGACGGCACTGAAACTCGTACGTAAAATAGTCTTATAGTTGCAGCCAGTACGTTACGGTGGACGCGTGTCGATGCTTAGCTTCTGATCAGAAGGTCGCGGGTTCGGTTCCGGCTGCGGCGGTCGAATTTCGGAGGAACCGAAAATGCTCGACGCCGGTGTATACGTATAGATTTAGGTGCGCGCTGAAGAGAACCCCGGTTAGTCGAAATTTCCGGAGTCCTACACCAGGCATCTCTTATTATCACATTGTGGTTTTGGAATGTAAAACCCCAGGTAATTACTATTAGTTGCAGCCACATCGCCTGCCTCGCCCTTTACGTGCTATACGACCATGTAGGCGTGCACAAGCAAGCACCCATCCCCCCATAGATCATGTTGCTTTCGAAGAGCTGTTTGGTATCCCCATTCACCCGCTAAGAAGCTGGCTTACGCACAATGGCTATGATAACTCACCGTGAGAATTACGTCATTGCCTCACTGCCAATTTTGCATTCATTGCGGATGTCTGTTTCGTTCGGACTCGACGAGGTGAATTACTTGTCCCCCCCCCCCCCCCCTCGCAAAAGAGAGCGCCAGGAAAGCGACAGCGACACGCGATTTTTCAGGCATGTGAGACCATTTACAGATGGGTCCGCTGTTAAATGGAACACCGGCGCCTGGCGTGTTCAACTTTTATATCAGCCCCTGTCTACTCCGCTCAACATATTTAATAAAGAATAGAATGTACCAAAAATTAAAAAAGAAGTATGGTTAGCCTCATATATCCCCCCCCCCCCCCCCCCATATACAATACTCAACGTCCGTTAATAAGAAATGCACACATCCGTATTTCGTCCCTTTGCAAAAAAAAAAAAAAACATAGAAGCATAGATTTGAATAAGATTATATGATAGCTCGGACGACCGAAACGCTTCCACATTGACACGCCGTTAGGGGGCCGGAAACACGAAAAGCCTGATTCCAGTGTTTCCTTAACCGCACTGCACGTTTGGAACGCGTCGACTCGTTAATACTACGAAACTTCTCTGATTATCAAATAGAAATAAAAGTCACTGGGTGCCTATCGTTTAACCAACGCCTCCTCTAGGAAGATGCCTGCTGCGTGAGCAGAAAAACAGCTGCCACACCCTTTCCCTCCTTCATATTAAAATGTTCTCGGTCGCTAGCGTCACCTGTGGCGGACGGTGCAACAACGCAACACTTTGCATAGCCTCCGAAACAGTGATGCACAGTTGCAGGTCTCGAACAACTCTCGACTGACGCGCCCCTATGGGCCGCAGATGAAAAACGCTTAGCTGGTACCGCCCGTCGCCGTGATGATCAACGTTGGTGATGATAGTGTCGCTCGCGAGCGCCACCGCGCGGAGCTTGTTTAAAACTGAAGGCAGGCCAACTCCGCTGGGAGCGCGAGCCATTCCTCAGGCATCTATCTAGAGGAGGCGTTGGTTTAACGCTAACGAGATCACAGGAGAAAGTCCATGCTCTTTGAGGCACTTTTAATTAACTTGATTCACTCTCAAATTGTTTAGTTCTTAATTTGATTCCCGCCCGCGTGCCTAGATTAGTTAAGAATACCAGGCGGTCAAAATTTCTGGATCCCTCCGTCACGGCGCCTCTCACCATCATATGGTGGTTTGGAACGTTAAACCCCCCAAATTATCAGTACTATTGATTTCATTCACTCTCGAGCTTTTGCCGCACGCACTATACAGCGGCTAGCCGTTAACCTCTTAGATTGCGTATACTCTATTCCTGAAGTAGAAACAAACACACTCCAGCCAACATCACTGTTCGTGTGAACCAGCAAGGACAGGAATGTTCAACAAAACACAGCAACATGTTTTCAAAATAAGGCACGCGCGCTGAAGGTATTAACAACCATGGATAACGCGAAATATGCCGGCAAGAAAGAATCAGCAAAGTAAAGGAAATAAGAAAAAATATAGGAAAAACAAAACAAAAAGAAAAGCCCGGAGTGTACCAGCAGCAACACGGCGGAGCTCGAATCGGCTCCATATAACTCGTTTAGGCCTAATCACCGCCTAACCAAATCAGCAGGCGAGCCGCACGCGGGTAAACAGACCGAATTCGTTCCGACTCCCGCGGCTTCTCGTTTCGCGCGTGACTTCCTGCGGAGGAGGAACCGCGTCACCACACCATTGCATGTTGTGTTGGATTCGACACGCATGCTCACTCTCTTCCGATTTCCGCTTAGATTTCTTCTCTTCGATGCCGCTGTGCCGAGTTGCATGTCTTCTTCTTCTTCTTCTTCTTCTTCTTCTTCTTCTTCTTCTTCTTCTTCTTCTTCTTCTTCTTCTTCTTCTTCTTCTTCTTCTTCTTCTTCTTCTTCTTCTTCTTCTTCTTCTTCTTCTTCTTCTTCTTCTTCTTCTTCTTCTTCTTCTTCTTCTTCTTCTTCGTATGTATGTATGTATGTATGTATGTATGTATGTATGTATGTATGTATGTATGTATGTATGTATGTCGTTACTTACACCTCATCGGGCGTGCAGACAGCCCGAAGTGTGAGACAAGTGGCATAAATCAGGGGTTCCCCTATGTGTTCAGGCTGGGACGGGACACGTCATGCAATTGTTCCCACTCGGGACTTATGTTCCCAGTGCCTCATTAAAATTTTTTGACTGTCGAGGACAACGCAAGTTCCGTAAAACGAACTATGAAATCTGAAACAATTTCATTGAACAAAAACTCTAGGTACATGTAGCCGGCACACACAATGGTCCATACTTTTATGTGTAACCACTAAAAAATTGCTACTGTGCTTATTTCATGCCTTAACTTGAACGACGCAGCTGCCAACGAGAACTTCGCCACGTGATGTCGCTTATATACTCTTAGATACTCAGTGCTACTCCTTCTGAGCAAGGGTGCCGATGCTCAAGCTTGGTGAAGTAATATTATTATTATTATTATTATTATTATTATTATTATTATTATTATTATTATTATTATTATTATTAAACGCAAATGGATAAGCTTAATTTCCTATGATTGAAAGTAAAGCATTGTGTCAAAAAACAAAATGGCCGCCATTGCAAGAGTGTGTCCCCCTTGGGGTCTTTATGGATTTATTACTCCACTGCCAGATACCACTGAACGCCTATAGTGCGTCTACCCGGGCTACGCTATGCGATTTCTCGAGATATCACGCAGTCGATCGCCACCTTCTTGTCGAGGCTCGTACAAGTCTCGGAAAAAGTCCCTTTGGGACCCCCATCAGCGCAATATCCTGAAAACTCTACGACCAAGATTTTGTGCGAGGCGGAACTAGACAAGAGACTGTCAATAGTTTTTCGGATATTGAAGGTTTTGTTGCATCACTATATTCATTCTCATCAACATCTTTTCTCACCTCCATGCGCGTGGGCGGGATTCTCCTTCGAGGGGGGGGGGAGGTTCGTCACATCGTCCCCCTCCCTATTATGTCAATGTGCGAAACCAACTTTGCGCTCCCCCCCCCCCCCCCC
This sequence comes from Rhipicephalus microplus, assembly GCF_013339725.1. Taxonomy (NCBI): domain Eukaryota; kingdom Metazoa; phylum Arthropoda; class Arachnida; order Ixodida; family Ixodidae; genus Rhipicephalus; species Rhipicephalus microplus. The sequence goes on along the minus strand of NC_051167.1, from coordinate 127,979,153 downwards.
GCCCAGTGGCACACCCGACTTACCTCTCGATCTTTACCCACCCGCTCCCCTTTTCTAACTCTGAACAGCAGGTCATAAAATCGATCCAGGCCATCCTCCCAGCTCCTCTGTAATAACAAGTCACCGTACTAACTAGTTGGTAAAGCCAATTATACACATGAAAAAGTTTATTTCTACGTTTAGCCAGTCGAAGCCATGGAAATCGATTCTCAGACCTTCCTTTAGAATGTTGCTTCCCACAGAATATTGCTAATCAGCATTCTTATCAACGCAAAAAAACGTCGCAGCCTCAACTAATGCTGACAAGGAGTACGGCGGCTACTAAAGAAACTTATACGGTATGTACACTTCGGACAACACTCATTATGTTTTTCGTGCGTGTTCACAATTCACAAGAGGAACAGTGAGAAAATACCGAAATATATATATATATATATATATATATATATATATATATATATATATATATATATATATATATATATATATATATATTATATGAAAAAGAACGATGATAGGAATGTTTTGTAGATTCCAGCTAGTGGGTCAGGAGGTTTTTCGGGACGACAACGAAGCAGGCGTCTTGCTGTAGAGCTGATCCTCAACACGCTCTTTTCGCTGTTGTAAGCTGCTGTCATCTTTCTCGCTTTCGTTTGCGTTGCACTGCGACAATATATATATATATATATATATATATATATATATATATATATATATATATATATATGGTGCTCTCTGGCGCGAAAAGGACCTACCCGCCTCTCCAATAACACACACACACGCTCATCCTTCAATACTAACTCGATTATTCGTAAGCAGGATAGCGCCCCCTACGATTGGTCTGCGATTCCCACTTAGAAAATCCGATATAATTTTTTAACTCCCTTCTTATTCCATTTCCGGAAGCACCGCAGCCTGCGCTAGGGGGTCGGTAATGAAATTACCGCATCGACGTCATTGGTGCTTGAACGCGGCTAGAAGCAGCGTAATTGGCCGCATCACGACTTGTGTGCGTCTCTATAGCTGTTTACCGAGTTTCGATCGACGAACGCTCCCCACGCAAAAGGACAACACCGAGAAGCTGGGGATCGGCAAGCGCGAAGAACATATGGCAGCGCTGAAAGGAGTGTTTTTAGGGGCGAAGCTCCTTAGGGCGTGGGCTGTGCGTCCCCTGTAGCCTGTATGTAGCCACCTCTAGTTTAGTTCTTGCAGTGTTCAATAGATGGCGGTACCGTCCTCTGTATGTAGCCACCTCTAGTTTAGTTCTTGCAGTGTTCACTAGATGGCGGTACCGTCTCCTGTATGTAGCCACCTCTCGTTTAGTTCTTGTAGTGTTTACTAGATGGTGGTACTTGTAGCTGATGATGAAAAGATGCAAGATGTTATAAACTAGAAAGCGGTACTTGTAGTTGATGAAAGACGCGAGATCTTATAAAATAGGAATGATGTCACATATGGCGCGTGTCATTGGTCGAAGGCAATCGTTCGATTTAGTGCGGCGACGTACGCTAGGGGGAGCGATGTAATAAAATCGAGTGGGCAAAATGTACAGAGGATTCATGGTTTACCAGGTTTACCTCCGGAGCTTCGCCCACTCATCATCATTCACTTCGTGGATGTGGCGGATTTTTTTTTGCTATTTTAATTAAAAAAACACATTGTGTGTGTGGGGGGGGGGGTCACGAAGTCAATGCCGGGTAGGCAGAACACAATAAGTTAGCGAATGTGAAACAACCTTGCAAGTTGGACAATATACAACTCTGGACATACAAAAAATACGCACAAAGAAACAAACAAAACCACAAGCACGTTTTTAAGTAGACCACTTTAAACAATACAAGTGCGCAAAGTACAAAGTAAAATGATACCGTGTCTACATTGGTAACTTGTTCCAGTCATTAATGGTACGCGGAAAAAATTACTATTTGAATAGGTTATAGTGTCGCGGCTTTTCGACTCCATGTAGCTTGCAGATGTTTGTCTCGTGACAAACATCTGCAAGCCACATCTATATATAGAGCCTAAGGAACGGAGCTCAAGGCCTGACCTCACGTAGCCGTTGCAGCGCTTCGACGCCGCGACAAAAAAAAAAAAAAAAAAAAAAAAAAAGCCGCGCGCTGACGCACTGCGACGGATACGTGGAGTCAGGCCTTCAGGTAAATCTACGAGCTAACCATCGTTCACATGCCGGCTGAAGCGTCTTGCGTTTCAGCTCCCTAGGACGCTATATAGGGGCATATTTTCCCCTCGTGTAGCGTTAAAGGGACACAAAAGAGCAAAACTATTTTGCACGTACCACTGAAGTACAGTTTCACAACCCCGCGAAATCCCACTCTTACCACGACACGACGCTCGGTGAGAGAGGAAGCGCACAATGAGAAAATGAGGGTAGCTATACGCTACCTTGAGATTCCCGCGTCAAAAACCGCGACGTAATAAACTTCGAAGACGTCTACTGGGTCCTATACGTAGCTTCTAATCGATAAAAATGAACTACATTATCATGCGTGGCTGTCATAGGACTAGTTTAGGAAAATCTCATCGAGCCGATATCGCGGAAATACGAATACATTACGAAATTTCTAACGTCACGCGCGGAGAATTAGGCAAAAAAAAAAAAGCTTGAATTTCTCCGCTAATAACGAACTTATGTTGGTGAAACATATCACCATACAGTTCTCAGTGTGCATGCTGTCAATCAAAGGCTAGTCACTAGTTATCTTTAGTGCCACTTTAACCCCCCGTATTCTAGAACGTCCCTTCACTCAACGCTTCACCTTTACTCGAGAAAGCAGATTAGAGCACCGTCTGTGGGCACGGCATGTCACTGCATATCAGCAATATTCTGCTGTGATTCTTGAGCAGCGCAGCGTCATTTCCAGCTGAGCGGTGGCGCAGTGCTCAGCTCTGTCAAGTGAAGGAAGAAAGTCGAGTCGAGGAGCGTTTGTGAATACGGGGGTAAGAAACTCTATACGATGGAAGAACGTCGCGCTGAAACTGAGCGTCAGTTATCTGGCCTTTGCATAGTCGCAGGTAACACTGGCGCACGTCGGTATACCGCACTGCAAGCATGCAGTATGCGGCGAGTAGTGACGAAGAGAGATTACGAGAGGCAAGTGGACGGCGGCGGCTTCAAAGGAAAAGAGGCGATGTGTGAAGCACGTGTGACGACATCACGCGATAGCGTGACTTGGAGATAAGCGAGAACGTGCCGAACGCTCGGAGATTGCGATTAAAGAAGCCAGACAGGAAATTCAAAAAAAAGAAAGATCCCACCATCTCCCGCTAAAGGGAACCACGTGTATAGATGCGAAGCAGCGGGTGCTGACGCTTACATTGGCGGCGACGCTGGCGCACATAGCGGCGTTGTGCAGAAGATAAACCTGGGGAGGTGCAAAGCACGCAGTGATGGACTGGTGTTTCCTACTGGAACAATCCAATCGCTGCTAATGGGCAATGAGAGACATACGACTGCGATTACACACAAAGATGCACTCATGCAGTCCGCTTTTAGTTAAAGCGCTCGCTGTTAATTTCTATTGTTCAACAACACACAGGAGAAAACTCCCACCGGCACTGGATTGGATTGGGGGTGGCCAGTGGTTGCGCAGCGCGAGCCATAGAGCTTCTCGCAATCATACCTAGAGTGAAATCTGGCGCTAGTGAGCTGCTGGATGCAAGGGAATGACGGGATACGTGAGCTTCAAACTTGACTCGGATTTGTATAGCTCGAAGATGCGTCTTTCTTCATGTTATAACGATTGATTTCTTACTAAATGAGCGTGTAATAAGCGATTTATTTTTGTCATTGCACAAAAACGTGTTGTATTTAACCCTAAAACCTTCTACGTTGATGTACAGTTTTACGAGGCGTAAGAAGCAACCAACGGCCGCTAAACTTGGCAGGCAGATGACAAAGCGAGCGTTCTTTCCGCCACTTTTATGTCGTGTGTTTCTTTCCTTCTCCTTTTGCTTGTGCCTTCAAGGTAAGTGGACATTTATTTTAGAATATAATACGCGTAAATGAGATCCGCTTATAAACGTTTTGTGTTAGACAAGCTTTATTTAAGCAGTCGTATTCGCTTTTGAGCCGAAGCCTCGCTCAACACCAGCCAACGCAAGCCTCGCAGACATATATACCGCCATTCCCAGCGCTCCAACATCGCCCCTTGAGAAATTCGCATAGACGGTGGCGCCACACTTCCTTCTAGGTATTTGTGAGAAACTCTATGGCGCGAGCAATCGGTTTTTTTTTTTCAATCAAGAAACTCGCTAGCAGACGCTGCCTGCGTCGGCGTTGCGAGGCGAGAGAGGGGGGTGAGCGTATAGAAGAAAGAGGGGACGCGCACTCCTCCCCGCGGCGAGGAATGCCTAGAAGAAAAAGGGAGGGGAGCGAGCGTAGCTTAGCGGATGCTCCCTGCGTCGCTGTTGCGAAGTGAGAGAGAAGGAACGGAAGGAAAGAGAAAGAAGGGCAGGCGCATGCGCAGTGAAGGTGATCACGCCGCACGCCGGATAGAGCTCAACTCTGAGCAGCTTCACATCTAAAATAATCCCCGCCCGAGCACTCCGTTCAGATTGTTAACCAGAGAAGCTGACACTTGCGGCCCCGGTGTTCATCAGTGGATTAACCCCGACGGTTCCTTAAACGCGTTCCCAGAAAATAATGATAAGGTATGCACCGGAATTTTCATCAGAGTTTCGCGACCGCGTGTTCTCTTCTTCATTTCTTTGGCGAACCAGCGGCGAGTACTGAGTATCGCCCAATATCTGCAGCACGTACGCGCTGGGAGCTTTTGCGCGCACAGGACAAACGAATTTTGGTTTCGCTTGGCCATACACTGCGTCGCTTTAAAAAAAAAATGGCCCCGTATCTGCGTGTTAATCTGCAAATGTCGTCGAAAGACGATAGTCTTGCGTATGAAGGGATTGAACAAAACGTATATTTATGTTCTGCGCAAGAAAATCGGTGAATGGTATTCTGGAGACGCTGCGTTAGAGTGCCTCGAATCTGCAGCGGAGGCGAACGAGCGCACCAAGTCACGTCACACGTGAGACATGAGCGCTATCTGGCAGTTATCTTGGAAAACAGGGCGCGCGCGCCCTGCGCGCCCGTTTCGGAGGTGATAAAGTGTAGAACGCAAGGCGACGGGTAGGTGCCACCACCATCTTGTCTTAGCAAAGCGTTGGAAACACTCACCTATGCGGGCGGGCAAGCGTTGCATGGTCAGCGCAGCGTGATAAGCGCTACGGTCCTTAAAATTAATTATGTACGCCTTTTCTAGTAAAAGATGCACATGCAAAATATATACGTGTTGTTATGGTGCCCCAGACTTGCCGCGATATTTGCTTATTAATTGACAATTGCACAAGTATGAACTCTAAACCTTAAGCAACATTGGTGGGCGCTGCGATGGGGTTGGCCGTTTCAAATACCCGGTGCTGTTAAAAGTGGACAAACAGACAAATGTACAGACAGACAGACAGACAGACAGACAGACAGACAGACAGACAGACAGACAGACAGACAGACAGACAGACAGACCAAAAGTTTTGCGTTGAAAGTCCCCAAGAAAGACTATCGTCTTAAAAAAAATTAAGCCAGCTTAGCACTAGTGGTGCCGAGGCTGAAAGAAGGGAGGAACCGGACGGCCTGCCCTGGAGTTTCTATTTTTCTCATCCTTTCTCTATATCCGTTTTTTCTTTGTTTATTTTTGTTTACTTGTATTCTCTCTTCAAATATTTACCCATTTCTTTCCGTTTTTTTGTGACCACTTTTTCTGTATCTTTGATGTACACGTTTCTTCCTTTCTCTCTCTCTACTTCTTCCCCTATCTCATTCCACGTATCCTTCTTTCTCTTACCCCCTTCTCTCTACTTCTCGCTTGGTTTTTCTTTCTATTTCTTTGTCCTCCTTTCTTGATTCCTTGTCGTTCTTTCTCTCTTTTATCTCTTTTTGTATCTTTATTTATGTTTCTCTCTGTCTATTCCCTTTTCTTTATTTCTTTCTCTCTCTCTTTATTTCCTGTCTTTCTCCCACCACACTCGTTCTCTCGGCCATCATCAAAGTTACTGCGTCCCACGCCGGACGAATCGGCGCACGAGTTCTGGGAGCGAACCTTTTCCGCACGAAAAAAGGGCACGTGCCGGTCCACGATAAGCATACTGCGAGATCTGCACGGTGCAAGGAAAAGCTTATACCAGCTCCGCCGTAAAAGGGGCACGGAAGTGCCGCGGAGACAGTATACACCCAGGGACACACCGAAACAGGACAACGACACACGGTGGCGCCTGTTGCGACTGTCGGCCCCGAAACGAAGAGACTCGGCTGGGAAACTCAAGTGGCTCGGACGGGGGCAACGTTTTGCGAATCGTCCCCGTCAGGACAGCCAGACAGTCCCCCCCCCTTTTTTTTCAATCTTTTTGTCTTTATCTCAATCATCGCTCACGAAGACGTCAGCAATATGGCACACCGCAGACAGCCAAAGGGGACCCACGCTTACTCGTTGTGTCATAAAAATGAAAGAAAAACACAACAAAAGAGGTGCACGTCTGAAGAGTCTCTCCCCCCCCCCCCCCTTCCACTTTCATTGTCGCCACGACGTCGAACCGTAACGCGGCAGTCATCTCGGCAACGCAGAAAGAAAGGCCGCATAGATAGACGCGAGTGAGAGTCCATTGCCGCTCAAGTACTGCGCCTGGAAAATACACTGGCGGCACAAGGGCGCCGGGTCCGCCGAGGCTCAAAAACAACTCCCAGTGAAGGAAGCGGTCCGACGCGAAAGCCAGGGACCAAACCCATTGCCCGCAACGGACGAAAACGACCACACAACGGTACGGTACGCAACAAGTTGTGCGACATGGCTGTAGTGTGCCGTAGTTTTCGGGATTTAACGGGCCTCACAAGACGCTTTCGGAAAATGACTTTGTATATAGTGGCGTTACAGATTTTCCCCTTCTCTTTCACTCTTCATCACCCCTTGACTTTGTAGTGACGTAACAGATCCTCCGCTTCTCTTTCACTCTTCCCCTGATTTTGCAGTGACGTTAGGGACCATCACCTTCTCTTTCACTCTTCAGCATTTCGTAGTGACGTTGCAGACCCTCTCCTTCTTTTTCGCTCTTTAGCACCCGATAACTTAGCAGTGACGTTACCAAACCTCCCCTTTCTTTTTCACTCTTCCCCCGATATTGTAGTGGCGTTGCAGGTCCTCACCTTCTCTTCCACTCTTCAAACCCCGACCCTTTCCCCTTTTCCACATAAACGACCTCACATAAGACACAAGGGCTCCGCCCACCTTGAACTGTGTGTTGTGGCAGTGTAGGGTAGTATAAGCCACAAAACCGGATGTTTGTTCTCGTTAACATCCTTCTCACTGTCTGTCTGATCTCGTAAAAGAACAATGATTACAATTAACGGCAACAATGACAACAATAATAGAGAGAAGAAATACAACTTCGCGGTTGCCTTCACGTACCAGCCACTTCGGTACAACTTTCGTTAGGGTATACGTCTTGTTAAACCTCAATGTAACCGGACCCTTGCACAGGACATTGAGAGCGCGAAAAATGAAGGACGCCGCAAGAAGACACATACAAACGTTTGGGAAATATACAACGACCATTACTGCAGCCATCGATGTTTATTTCCGGTTTATCCTGATGTAACCCTGGCGTAAGCTCTAATGGGGGTCAGATCTCGATGGTCGAACCCAGAAATTTTCAGCGGCGGGGCGAGGGGGCTGTGTGCAGAACATTGAAACTGGCGGTCGCTATGAAGGCGTGTAACTATTTTAGCACCACACAAAATGTTCAAGCACAAAAAAATTTCGACAGGGATAAAGGTCAGAGCCTCCTCAATATCCCGCCCCCTTAGTCAACGCCCCGCGGATCACCAGTCGAAAGAGCTGGTGAATAAAGCTAACCGCCAAGTTGTGAACCTCATTTTTGTTATTCTTTTCGCCTATTGGTAGTCTGCCACGGTGGATTTTCGGTTACAGTGCTTGCGGGGCTGAACTGAAGGTTGCGCTTTTGATCCCGGCCATGGAGGTCGCATTTCGATGGCGGCGAAATGGTAGAAGACCGTGTACAGCGCGAGATGTGTGCACGTACGTTAAAGAACATCAAATGGACGAAATTTCTGAAGCCAAACACCACGGCGTGACTCTTGACCACGCCGTGGTTTTGGCTCGTAAAACCAGGCTTATTATTATTATTCTTCTTCTTCTTCTTCTTCTTCTTCTTCTTCTTATTATTATTATTATTTGGTACAATGGAAAACAATCTCTTACCATAGATAGATAGATAGATAGATAGATAGATAGATAGATAGATAGATAGATAGATAGATAGATAGATAGATAGATAGATAGATAGATAGACGGGTGACGTGTCGCTGTTTCGTGCGACGTTGGCACTTCACGGCACGCGAAGCGCGAGCAACAAGTGGATTGGGGAGAGAACGAGGAGGGGGGTGGACATTGCCGCACCAACGACCTCCTCGCGGAGACACAAGCCACCCTCCCCGGTCGAGAGGGCGCGAGAGGCGATTGAGAACGCCGGCGGACGCGAGCGACGAGCCATGCGACTGCCTTGTTGCCGTGCGCGCTCGTCCGTCCGCAATGGTTGCGAGCAGCCGGCCTACAGGGTGGAGCGTTGTCCCAGCTACGCTTTGAAATTCACGGTGACAGCTTCAAGACGGATATATCGATGGACCCTGGAGCCTGCGGTGACGACCCTAGAAGTGGATTGCCAGAGTGTGCGGTGAACTGACGAGTTGAATGGTGGAATCCTGCAGTGAATCCCGTGGACTGATGACCTGACTATACGAAAAAGCGGTGAGATCTAGGATAAGTGAGATGATCGAAGCTGTCACCACTTGGAGAGGATTACTTGACGGAATCTCGAGTGACATTCATGACTGATGGGACTAATTAGCGAAACCTGCAGCGTTTTTTTTTTTTTGGGGGGGGGGGGTAACATAAAGTGATGGAAGCAGTGGTGATTCTGCAGTGATCCTACTTCAGGATGGATTTATAGGTAGGAAATTCGGTGAATAGAAAAATGGATAGGCGATGGTCGATGTAATACGCCCACCTCAAGCAAATCGCGTGACAAAAGAGGCGGTATATGTTCGGACGGATGGAGTGCTGAAAGCTGTGGCCACTAATGAGGAACGGACTGACAGAGTCCGCCAGACCGATCAAAAGTGCAGTGAGATCAAGAACGAATAGGCTAATTGAAATTGAATCGATCAACAAATCAACTGAAAGAACATGCGGCGAACGTATTGACGAACCATGCAGTGAATCTTCCGGAACGATAGCGCAAGAGAAGTTGAGGTAATTCCTGGATAGACCGAGTGATGGAACTTGAACAGTGAACTAGATGATGAATGGAGTGGCCCGTGATCGGCGAACTTGGTTGAGTACGTTGTGTATATCTAGGCACATGAAGCGATCGAAGCTGCGGTGATCTCCCACCGATAGAATATGCAGCGAGTGCTGAGCGTGTGAACTAAGGGAACCAGCATTGAACTATGGGGTGTCTCGACCGGTCCAAAACGTAACGGAGATCCAGGAGGTGGTCGAGTTCATAATAGACGGCAACGCAAGACAAGGACGAAGCCAGCCGAAGAACACGAGGCTGAAGAGTCAACTGATGGTGACCCTGAAGTGACCTGGATTGATAAAAGGATAAAAGGATAAGAATCATGGTCACCTTCCGGACGATTAGCCAGATAGTGTGTCCGATAAGCACCCGGCAGCATTCACTGGTGGTACCTAACCTTTAGTAATAAAACGATCAGAATCGTGGTGACCTTCCAGACGATTAGCCAGATAGCGTGTCCGATAAGCATCCGGCCGCATTCACTGGTGGTACCTAAAGAGAATATCCCGATGTACGGGAAAGCGATGGCGAAGTAAGCGTACTACACGAATACCATCAGTGTAGTAGCGTGCGATGAACTCCTAGCTCATGGAATCTGGAAATAACATACTAGAGAAATTACTGAGTCTGCAGTGAACATCAGAACTGCAGCGATCTCCAAGGTAGACTGAGCTATTAGTTCACCTGTGAATCAGGTCTACAGCTTGTTACTCTGTGTGGAAATTAACACTTTGTGCGTTCCAGCGTATCATTTTTGTTATCCTTGCCGCGAGTGTGACAACGTCAAAGCAAACCGGTGACTTCAGCAAGTCGCACAAGGCCGTGAACTGAGCACTTGACTACCAAACGTTAGGTGACGTCATTGTGAACCCGTGGGTGAATGCCAAGTTAGGTAACTGCGACCTACCTCTCCGAGAGCGATAAAGCTGCCAGATACCTGCCGTCTATTGTCGAGTGCTTTCGATTCGAGTCCTTGAAGGAGCCCCCACCGATGTATAACGATTCAGAAGACGCCGACAAGATAACTTCCCCGCAAAAGATTACTCCCGTAAGCTGTACGCCAGTAGAAACGCACACTGTCCGAGTCTGGAGATACGAGTCTGAGAGTTGTAGAG